>CM053626.1:98839283-98863255 GCA_028646595.1 Phalanger gymnotis
AGTCAACAATAAGTATTTCATGAAATTTAAATAATACTAATTTCTCATTTATTGGCTGAGTTTCATGGTTTATCAAATAGAATTCATTCTAATTCTGTTGTCTTTCACATGATTTTTTTTCAAATGTTTTTTCCTCCCCTCTCCAGAACTCTAGCAGCTTAATTTCTAATTGTCAAACTTATAATAGGTGACACAGATTCCAGCTTTGCTAAGAAACTTGAGGTCATCTGGTATGATTGCCCTGAAGCTCACTCCACTATTCCTCAACGATTTCACTATCCTTGTACTCAGTAGTTTTTCATGGTTTGCCACTTTTACTATTGTAGATTTCCCAGCTGCTCTATGATATATCATTTCCAACACAAGAATATTAAGCCTTAGTTAATCCCTAAAATCTAATTTCTCTGTTCTTGCTCCAGGACAGCTGAATGCTGACAGAGAAATTTAAGAAACAAACATGATTTCCTCCACTACAAATGTAAGTTGCATTACATTAACTGAGTCTGTCCTGTGGTTGATTGTCTTTATATTGTACCTTTATAATTAATTGGCCTTAAAATCAGTCTCATACCATTTTCTCTGTTTAAAGTTGTAACCCCGCCATTTATTTAAACCACTTATTTAAATTAATATATCATCGGGAATACAGAGGTGATATAAAATGAACTTATTCAGCTATTCAGAATGGATGAACATCACCTACATTTTCATCTTTTCTCTCAAAAAGGGTACCCCTTTTTAATATAAAATCCCCATTCAATGGACTTAATATAAATTCAACTTGCTCTACATTTTTTCTTCAAAATATTGTTTAAACAGCCATTCCTTCTCTCTTATGCATCTTAAATCTCTCATTCTTTATTTGCTTACATATTTACATTTTCATGGCTTGAAAAGTGTGTCTAAATAGTTCTGGCCAGAAACTCTCAAAATCTTCACCTCCCAGACTGATATTTTTGTGATTGTAAATTGAGCCATATTTTGTCTCAACTCTTATCAGCCCTTAGTCACTGAGTGGGCATGAGTTCAGACAAACTGCTACCTTAAAAAGACCTTAATTTAGAAATGTCAATGTCACTCATTGTTTCTTGGCCCATTGCCAATCATATTGACCTTTGCCTTGCCACTGGACTTCAATAGCTCTTGAGGAGAGAGTGAGGCTGATATCTTTTCATGAATATGAGTGAATGAGTGAAAATGAGAATTTCATACTCATATGAAATTCACTTATAAGTCAAGACATCACCCTTGTGATATCAGCTGTCCTCTTAAAGAATAAAAATAAAATGAGCAACAACATGAGTATGCCTCCCTGATTCAACTATAGGAGTACAAAGTAATTATTATATGTAAAGCAATATGCTAAACTTTGGGCATATGTAGCAAAAATCAAACAATCTCTTTTTAAAGGTATGCATAAAGAAAGGACACCAATCTATTAGTTTCTTAGTGAGTGGAAAAGAAGAAGGGCAGGAAAGGAGTTATTTTTTATGCATACAGCATAGGAACAAAGGATATTCCTAATTTATGAACCTCTTCTTCTTGGCAAGAAAAAATGATTAAAGAAAGATAATAAAAATTAATAGAGAATGGAACAGAGGTAAATATAAGATTAATGATAATAGCAGTGAATATAAATAAGATAGTCACCAATAAAATTGAAGTGGATAGCAAAATTGATAAGAATGTCGAATCCAAAACTATATTGTTTACAAAAAATATCATACAGATTTAAAAGAAGAGTAAAATCTATTATGGTTTAGCTGAATTCAAAAATGTAGGGATAGCAATCACCAACTCAGCAAGGTAGCAGCAAAAACAAACTTGATTATAAGACAGAGAAACAATAATTTGTGAAAGGTTACCTTAGACAATGAATTAAGTTTAATGCTTAACATAAAAGTATTGAATGAAATAACATCAAAATATTTAAAGAAAATGCTATTGCACTTGTACGAGAAAAAATAACAAAATTATGTGAGCGAGAGAGTTCAATGTATTTCTTTCAGATCAAAAAATAAGCTAGAATGTAGCTGAGTGATAAAGTGGAGAGCGCAATGAAGCTATAATTAGGAACAGCTTAGTTTAAATAGGGTACTATTTAACAATCCAAAAAAAAAATCAAGAATATTGTGGAAAGAAAGTTAAGCAACTTGATATAGAGAATCAAAAATAAAAGGAAGAAAATAATTCCTTGAAAACAAGAATTGGGCAAGGGGGAGCTAATGATATTCTAAGACACCAAGAAATAATAAAATTAAATTAAAAGAAAGAAAAAAAGAAGAGAATGTGAAACATCTGATGAGAAAAAAACAACTGATTTCAAGAACAGATTGAGGTGAAATAATATAAGAATAGCTAGACTATCTAAAAATATGATAGAGAAAGAATCTTGATACAATATTTCAAGAAATTACCAGAGACAATTGCTCTGAAGTTTTAGCACAAGAAAGCAAAGAAGAAAAAGAAAAAAAATTCCAGTCATCACCCCCTGAAAGAGATCCCAGGAATAAAACTTAGAGGGATATCATATCCAAGTTCCATAGCTCCTAGGTTAAGGAGAAAATCTTGGAAGCAACAAGAAAAAAAAATTAATATCATGTTGCTACAATAAGGATGACACAAGATCTAGCAGCTCCCATGTTTCAACAAAACCTATGGTCTTGGAATACTGCACTTCATAGAGTAAAAGAGCTGGGGATATGGCCTGAAATGGACGGACTGAGAAACACAGACCGAACTAAATTAGAATATATATTGAGCATCATTTATTAGCTGGCGGCTGTCCCATAGAGGGGAGCAGCCCCGAGCTCAAGAATCCAGGGCTTCTTATACGTGAGCCTTGAGCAGGTGCAAGCAAGCCGTTACAGAAGCAGAGTATTGTGAGCATGTCTAGGCAGAGTATTGTAAGCATGTCTAGGCTTGCCTATCAGGGGCCACACAGAGTATTTGTTGCAGATAGCTAGGTCTGATCTCAAGACTCAGGATTTTATGCCAAGTATTTGTTGCATGGAGCTAAGTTGGATCTGGGGTCACAGAGCTCCAGTAAGTGGAGTGTTACGGCATGCCCTTTGAGCAAGAGGTCTGCACCCCCCTGCGCAAGGGGGAGTGCTGCATGCCTCAGAGCAAAGGGCATTTCAGCCAAGGATAACTTACTAAGCAAAGTTTAATATAATCCTGAATGAAAAATAAATGGATATTTAACAAACTGAAAGACTTTAATGTATCTGTGACAAAAATAACAGAAAATAAGGGAAAATTCAACATATGGCATTGTATCAACAATCTGGCTAGCAGCTACTGTGGCTTTGTAAGACCAATAATACCAGCATACAAAAAGGCTACTAATACAGTTTCTTTGATCTACTTTATTAAGGAAAGTAACTTTAAGGAGTTAAAATTACAATTTAATCAAATGTACAAATATCATTCACTTAGCTTGGGAGGAAAAGCCAGCAACCTGAACTTCAAAGCAGATACAAATATATTACAGACATCAACAGACAGACCATATCTGATTCAAATCACAATTCATAGTTACTAGAGAAGAACCAATGAGTCTGTGTTAGCAAAGCCAGGGGACAATTACTACAGCTTGCCCTGAGCCTCACACCACTCTGCCAGTGACTGAGAGCCCCAAAGGAAAAATGCCAACCTCTGGGTTTATATATCTTGTTGAGAGTCAAATGGCATCACAATGTGCAACTCAAACCCATGTGACCTAAAAGCATCACAAACATTTTACTCAAACCCATGTGGCCTAAAAGTGTCTGCTGTCAGAAACATGTGACGCAAACCCATGTAAACTAGGCTTTCCCTTGAGGCAAGGAAGTCATCAAAGACTCCTGATCCAATCAAAGAGACAAAGGCCAGACTCTTCAAAGGCACTTGATAAAATAAGTGCTAAAAGAGAAAACCATAAAAGAAAGTCCCACCTTAATTACTGATACAGGCATGCAAGAGAAACATCAGGTAAACATAAAAGACCAATTATAAGGGACTCGATCAGGTTAAATTGTTTATTTCTTATGTGTTAATATCAGTACTTTTAGGAATGCCATCAGTATTTGGGAAGTTTGAAAGAAAGACTTTGGCTGAACTGAATATGATTGGGGTGATTATTAAAAAAAATTAAAACTCCTTAGAGAGAAAAATAAATAGTTAATTCATATAAATGAGGAATAAAAGAAAAAAATATACTAAAAACCTAGTAAGGGTAGGAGAGGATGGGTAGTGCTGGAACTCTCTGCCTCTGTCTCTCTGTACCTCTCTCTCTCTCTCTCCCTCTCTCTCTCTCTCTCTCTCTCTCTCTCTCTTAGATAAGGGAGGGCTGAATAAAGTAAGGAATAGAAGGATGAGATAACAGTTATATGTAAAGCAGAGGGTGCAGAAGGATAGGACTAAGGTGAGAAGGAAAGCGAGAAAAAATAAGAAGGAAGAAAGTAAATAAGTAATTATAGCTTAGAATGAGAGTGGAATGAATTTACTCATAATGTGAAAATTGAGGAGAGTGAGAAAAAATAGGAAGGAAGAAAGTAAATAAGTAATTATAGCTTAGAATGTGAAAGGAATAAATTTACTCATAAAATGAAAATATGTTGCTTTCAGGAAATACTATAAAAAGGTAAGATACACAGGAACATAAAATAAAGGTCAGGAGTAGAATTTATTATGTAAAAATGAAACCTGAGGTCATAATCATGATCTCAGAAAAAGTTAAAACTAAAATGGATTTAATCAAAAGAGAAAAGTAGGGAAGCTGCACTGAGGGACACCAAAATCTGTGACCTTGAAGAAGACCATGAGTATGCCTGAATGGTTCAGAATCACAAAATATGATGAATTCTCTAGGTAGAAGGCAGAGGAAGTATAACATTTATTTAGACTCCAAAGACTCAGACCAAAGGACCAATGCCACCAATTTAATATTGTGGCAACATTCAAAAATCAATAAGCCCACCTCACTATAGTAACAAAGAAATTACAGCAAAATATTATAGCAGCAAACCAAACCGTACTTGTGCTTCCCCTCAATGCTAGGGCCCTCCTATAAGAAGATCACTCACAAGTCCCAAGTGCCAGCTCAGCACTTTCTCCTGTGGCTCCATTGACTCCAAGTTCTGAAACTCCCTCTTGTGTTTGACGCTCTCCACTCTTCAAGCTCTGGTAGCTGGCCCTCGGCTCCTGAGTCCTGCTTCTCTCTATTCTGCTCTCAGTCCTTAGGACCCACATGTACAAAAAATATATACAGTAGCTCTTTTTGTGGTGGCCAAGAATTGAAAATTAATGGGATGCCCATCAAAAGGGAAATGGCTAAACAAACTGTGATATATGGATGTAAGGAAATACTATTGTGCTATAAGAAATGATGAGCAGGTACATTTCAGTAAAACCTAAAAATACATGCATAAACCGATGCTGAGTGAAGTGAGCAGAACCAGGAGAACATTGTACATAGTAATAGTAACACTATGTGATGATCAAGTATGATAGACTTAGCTCATTATAGCAATACAATGATCTAAGATAATTTCTTTTTTTTTCTTTTTGTATGTTTTACTTGGTTGAAACAGAGCAAGCTGTTAGACATTTTCTTTTTCTTCCTTCCTTCCTTCCTTCCTTCCTTCCTTCCTTCCTTCCTTCCTTCCTTCCTTCCTTCTTTCCTTCCTTCCTTCCTTCCCACCTGTATGATCTCTTTGGGATACAGTCTTAGAAGTAGTATTGCTGGGTCAAAGGGTATGCACATTTTTATAGCCCTTTGGGCATAGTTCCAAATGGCTCTCCAGAATGGCTAGATCAGTACACAACTCCAAAAACAATGTAACAATGTTCCAATTTTCCCACAAGCTCTCCAGCATTTACTATTTTCCTGTTTTGTCATGTTAGCCAATCTGAAAGTGAAATGTGGTACCTAAGAGTTGTTTTGATTTGCATTTCTCTAATCAAAAGAGATTTAGAGCATTTTTCATATGCCTATAGATGTCTTTAATTTCTCTGAAAGCTGCCTGTTCATATCCTTTTACCATTTCTCAATTGGGGAATGACTTATATTCCTATAAATTTGACTCAGTTCCCTATATATTTTAGAGATGAAGCTTTTATCAGACACACAAGTTGTAAAGATTTTCTCCCAATTTTCTGCTTCCCTCCTGATCTTTGTTGCATTGGCTTTGTTTATGCAAAAACTTTTCAATTGAACATAGTCAAAATTGTCCATTTTGAATTTTGTAGCAATATCTCCTGTTGGGTCATGAATTCTTCCCTTTCCCATAAATCTGGTAGGTAAACTATTCCTTGCTCTCCCAAATTGCTTGTAGTATCAGCCTTTATTCCTAAATCATGAACCCATTTTGACTTCATTCATTTATGCAGTGTAAGATATTGGTCTATGCCCAGTTTCTGCCATAATATTTTCCAATTTTCTCAGCAGTTTTTGTGAAATAGTTAATTCTTACCCCAGTAGCTGAATTCTTTGGATTTATCAAAGAGGAACTTGCTATAGTCATTGATTACTGGGTCTTGTGTACCTATCCTATTCCTCTGATCCATGGCTGTTTCTTATCCAATATCAAGTAGTTTTGATGACTGCTACTTTATAATACAGTTTAATATCTGGTATGGCTAGGCCACCTTCCCTAGCATTTCTTTTCATTAATTCCCCAGATATTCTGGACTTCTTGTTCTTCCAGATGAATTAGTTATTATTTTATCCAGCTCAGTAAAATATTTTTTGGTAGTTGATTGTTATGGTGCTAAATAAATAAATTAATCTGGTAAAATTGTCATTCTTATTATAGTAGCTTGGCCTAACCACAAGCAACTAATAGTTTCCCATTTATGTAGATCTGATTTTATTTGTGTTAAAAGTGATTTGTAATTATGTTCATATAGGCCCTGGGTTTGTCTTGGCAGATAGACTCCCAAATATTTTATAATGTGTACAGTAACTTTAAATGGAATTTCTCTTCTATCTCTTACTGTTGAGCTTTGTTAGGAATATATAGAAATGCCAAGGATTTATGTGAGTTTATTTTATATACTATAACTTTACTAATTTTTTTGTTATTTTTAAGTAGTTTTTTACTCGATTCTCTAGAATTCTCTAAGTAAATCATCGTATCATCTGCAATAACTGATAGCTTAGTTTCTCATTTGGCTTGTCTAATTCCTTCAATATCTTTTTCTTTTCTTATTGCTAATGCTAATATTTCTAGTACCAAATTGAATAATAGGTGTGATAATGGACCTCCTTGTTTTACCCCCAATCTTATTGGGAATGCATCTAGCTTATCCCCATTACATATAATGCTTGCTGAAGGTTTTAGGTAGGTGCTATTTATAATTTTAAGGAAGACTCCATTTTTTCCTGTGCTTTCCAGTATTTTTAATAGGAATAGATGTTGTATTTTGTCCAAAGCTTTTTTTTCATCTATTGAGGTAATCATATTGTTTCTCCTAGTTTTGTTGTTAATATGATCAATTATGCTGCTGGTTTTCCTAATACCAAACCAGCCTTGCATTCCTGGAATAAATCCTACCTGATCATAGTGTATAATTGTCATGATAAGATGCTGCAATCTTTTTTTAATGTATTATTTAAAATTTTTGCATCAACATTCATTGGGGAAATTGGTCTATAATTTTCTTTCTCTGTTTTGACTCTTCCTGATTTAGGTATTAGTACCATATTTGTGTGATAAAAAAGAATTTGGTAGGACTTCTTCTTGACCTATTTCCTGAATAGTCCATAAATTATGGGAATTAATTGATCTTTAAATGTTTGATAGAATTCATATGAAAAACCATCTGGCCCAGGAGATTTTTTTTCTTAGGGTATTCATTCTGGCTTGCTCAATTACATTTTCTAAGATGGGGTTATTTAGGTGTTTTTTTTCCTCTTCTGTGAATCTGTGCAATTTATACTTTTGCAAATATTCATCCATTTACCTAAGGCTGTCAAATTTATGGGCAAACAAATGGGCAAAGTAATTCCTAGCTATTGTTTCAATTTCTTCTTCATTGGAGGTAAATTCACCCTTTCCATTTTTGATACTGGTAATTTGGTTTTCTTTTTTTATATCAAATTGAATGATGATTCATCAATTTTATGTTTTTTTTTCATAAAACTAGCTCTTAGTTTTATTTATTAGTTCAATAGTTTTCTTGATTTCAATTTTATTATCCTCTCCTTTGCTTTTCAGTATTTCCAATTTGGTATTTAATTGGTCATTTACTATGTTTTCTTTTTCTAGCTTTTTCAGTTGCATTCCCATTTCATTGATCTCCTTTTTATCTATTTTATTCATGAAAGCATTTAGAGATATACAACTTCCCATAAGAACTGATATTTTTGCATCCCATAAGTTTTGTTATGTTGTTTTGTTATTGTCATTCTCTTGGATGAAGTTATTAATTGTTTCTCTGATGTGTTGTTTGTCCCATTCATTCTTTAAGATTAGATTAGTTAGTTTCCAATTAAATTTTAGTTTATCTTTCCATGGTCCTTTATTACAAATAATTTGTATTGAATAATGATCTGAAAAGCATGCATTGATATTTCCACCTTTCTGCAATGCACTGTGAGGTTTTTATGCCCTAGTACATGGTCAATTTTCGAGTATGTGTCATGTACTTCTGACAAAAAGGTATATTTTTTTTTATCCCAATTCTCTTTTCTTCGGAGGTCTATCATATCTACCTTTTCTAAAATTCTATTCACCTCCTTATCTACTTTCTTGTTTATTTTGAGGTTAGATTTATCAAGTTCAGAGAGGGGGAGACTGAGGTCCCCCACTAATATGCTTTTGCTGTGTATTTCTTCCTGTAACTCCCTTAACTTCTCCTCTAAGAATTTGTATGCTATACAATTTGGTACATATATTTTAAGTAATGATATTGCTTCATTGTCTATGGTGCTTTTTAGTAGAATATAGTGTCCTTGCTTGTCTCTTTTAACTAGATCTATCTTTGCTTTTGCTTTGTTCGAGATTCAGATTGCTACCCTGCTTTTATTTTACTTTAGGTGAAGCACAATGTACTCTACTCCAACTGTTTACCTTTACCCTGTGTGTATCCCTCTGTTTTAAATGTTTCTTGTAAACGAAGTGTTGTAGGATTTTGGTTTTTAATCCATTCTGCTATCAACCTCAGTTTTATGGGAGTCCATGCCATTCACATTCACAGTTATGATTACTATCTGTGTCTTTTTCTCCATCGTATCCCCCACCATTTATACTTTTATTTCTCTCTTCTTCCTTCCCCTCCTCAAGAGAGTTTTGCTTTTGGCCACTGCCTTCTTCAGTTCACGCTTTCTTTTGATTCCCCTCCTTTATCTTATTTTTCCCCCTTGCTACTTCTTCTCTCTCTTCTGACCACCCCACCACTTTTTTCCCCTTTCCATTGCTACTGCCTGTAAGATAAGTTTGATTTTTGTACTTATCAGTGTATGTTAATCCCTCCTTGATACAAATCAGATGAGAATAAAGCTCAAATACTGCTCTTCTTCTTCTCTTTTTTCCCCCTACTATAATGTTTTTGTGTCTCTTCATATGATGTAATTTACCCTTTTCGACCACCTCCTTACCTCTTCTCCAGAACTGTCCCTTTACACCTCTTAATTATGTTTTTATCATTATAATTGTTATTTTGTACTGTCACACTCAGTCTACATATGTATTCCTTTCAATTGTCATAATAATAGTACAATGCAGTAATAACTGTACAATTCTCAATATTGACATACATATAACCTATATAAAACAATATAATCCTGTATATGGATGTGAACAATTTGCCTTACTGATAAACAAGGTTTCCCCAACCCCCTGTTTACGTTTCTACATCTCTCTTGAATTTCGTATTTGAAGAACAAATTTTCCATTGAGCTCTGGCCTTTTCATCAGGAAGGTCTGGAATTCTCTTATTATATTGAATTTCCATCTCCTTTCCCAAAGTTTTATTCTCAATTTTGCTTGGTAATTGATCCTTTTTTGTAGTCCAAGCTCTTTTGCATTTCAGAATATCATATTCCAATTCATTCTGTTTTTTAATGTAGAAACTGCAAGATCCTGCCTGATCTTGACTGTAGTTCCACAATATTTGAATTGCTTCCTTCTGACTGCTTGCAGTATTTTCTCCTTGACCTGAAAATTCTTGAATTTTGCTAAAATATTCTTTGGAGTTTTCAATTTGGGATCTCTTTCAGGAGGTGATGGATGGATTTTTTGGATGACAATTCTACCCTCTGGTTCTAGAACCTCGCGGCAATTTTCCTTAAGGATTTCTTGGAAGATACTGTCCAGGCTCTTTTGTTCATCATGGCTTTCAGGTAGACCAATAATTCTTACATTGCCTGTCCTGGATCTGTTTTCTAGGTCAGTTGTTTTTCCAATCAGATGTTTCACATTTTCTTCTATTTTTTTCTTTTGTAAGATTTTGTTTGACTGATTCTTGATGTCTCAGAGTGTCTTAAGCTTCTACTTCCCTGATTCTAATTTTTAAAGTATTGTTTGCTTCCTTTAGCTTCTCTATCTCCTTTTCCATTCGGTTGACTTTATTTTTCAATGAGATATTTTTTTGCCATTTAAATTCTGATTCTCCTTAACCATTGCACTGATTATACTTTTTAAAAATTTGTCTTCATCAGGGAATTTTTTTCTGTTATTTTTTTTTCATTTTTTCTTTTATTTCCCCTCTCAGTCTACTAGTGACTTGTAACTGTCTCAAATCTGCTTAGATTCAGTTTTTTAGGGATACCTGACAGAATTTGTGAGAGAGCTCCGGTAGTTCCTTCCTTTCACAGTGCCATTTTGGCTCTGCTCCCCATGGCTCTTGGAAGTTCAACAAGCTGAGTTTCCAAGTTTTAGAATGTGAACTGCAAGCTTCTACAGTAGTTGCTTGCTTGACCACAGGCACTCTGTTGTTGCTTCCTGTAGCTCAGACAGACTTCTGTCCTGGGCTGAGGGGCCTGGAGATCACTACCAGTTTTGGGCACCCAGTATTCTCCCAGCCTGGTTGGCTGACTGGGTTCTGCAGCTGCTCCCACTTTGGTGTGGTCTGCTGCAATTCCATGCACTGGGCTCTCTCCCAGCCTACAGATCTGTCCTGTCAACCCTGTGGACTCTCCTGGCTCAGATATTTGCCACCCTCGGTCTACTAGTGGCTTCTAACTCTCTCAAATCTTCTCAGATTCACTTTTTTAGAGGTATCTGACAGATTTGTGAGATGCTGTTTTCAGGCAGCCATCTTGGCTTCACTTGATCTAAGACAATTTCAAAAGACTGATAATGAAAAATGCTATCCACAGCCAGAAAAATAACTATGGTCTGAATATAGAAGAAAGCATACTATTTTCACTTTTTTTTTGTTTTTTTATTCTTTCTTATGTTTTTTCATTTTCAGTCTTATTCTTCTTTCACAACATGACTAATGTGGAATTGTGTCTAATATGATTGCATATATGTAAACTATATCATATTGCTTGCCCTCTTGGGGAGGAGTGAGAGGAAGGAGTGAGAAAAAATTTGGAAATCAAAATCTTCTAAAAGTGAATGTTGGAAACTATACTTGTATTTTGAAAAATAAATACAATTAATTGAGAAACAATAAATGCTTCCAGAAAATAAAAATGTTTGAGCATATACTTACTATCACACACATGAAATACATATATCACCTTTAAAATGTTGTTTACATAATTAAAGAAATAAATAATTGCAAAATCATAATTGCTCATGGCTAGGTTGAGCTAATACATTATGAGACATTGAATAACATAGCGTATTAAGCATATAAATTACAGAAAGAAATAAAAGGTTAAGTTGTAGTAAAACAAAAGATCACATTTATTCAGGTAAGAAATCAATATAAGACAGAAAACCCTTCAAAAACTGGAAAGCAACTTGTCAGGACCTATGTACAGTCCAACTACTTATACCATATACCAAGGTAAGCTTTGCTTAGGAATATTACTAGACATAAAAGGTGATTAGATAGATAGACTGAAAAATAGAGGAAAAAGGAAGAAATTGCCTCAAGAAAATTAAAAAAAAAACCAACAACAATAAGCTTTCCTTCCCAGGCAATTACTGACTCTCCAATTCAACCTTCCTTGCCAGGCTTATTACTATTTTCCACTTTATACTTTAAAATCCACCCAAAATAGTCTATTTTTTTGTCCTCCAAATACTTCCAGCTTTGTCCTTTTGTATGTTTCAAATATTCTACTTCTTACTTTTATTTTTTTTTTTACTCTAAACTTAAGAAATACCAGTTAAAATGAACATTTTCATATACAAAGTGGAACTTAAGGGTATTTTACACAAAACTACAAATTTCTATTGTGAAGAGCTTGCTTTTTCTTTGAGGAACATAATAAATTCGATATTACCTTTAATGCTGTTTTCAGTAGTTTCTTCTAACTCCATTGCATTCTTTTGTATTCTTTTAAAAAAGATAGTTCACTAAACACCTTTTTGGTGTTGTTGTTTTTGAAGAAGAGCAATGATGATGACAGCAGCGGTAGCCACAACAGCAACAACTCTTATGAAAAAAGTACATAGGTAGGCAAACAAATTCTCATACTGGCTGTGTCCTAAAATATATATGTCATTTGTAACTTTTAGCTCATCACCTCTTTGTTTTGTTTTTAGTCCTCTGACATTATGGTTGGTCATTTCATTAATTAAATTTTTTATTCCTTCAGAATTGTTTTTCTTTTAATTTTTTTGACTACTTTATAAATATCCTTCCTGATTCTGATCTGAATCATCTCATTCAAGTCTTCATCATGAAGCCTTTATCATTGTTGAAACCACTTTCTCATTGATACTGTCTTCTCTGTGTTTTTAGGAAACTGCTCTTTCTGTGTCTCCTACCTATATGGCTCCTCGATTTCTTTTGTTATATCTACCTTTAGGTCATACCTACAAATAATATCTGTTACCCAATGCTCTGTCCTAGGCCTGATATACATTTTCACTTGGTTGCCTAATTCACTACCATAAATTCAATAATCATTGTTGTACAGATGATTTTCAAATTTGTCTAACATTAACATTTCTAGTTGTAAATATTACATTTTCTATTCCCTATTGGACATCTCACATTGGATGTCTTGTAGACATCTTAATTAAGCTTACTGTGCAAAACTGAACTCACTGTTTTCCTTCACCACATTCTTCCCTCTTCCTAATTCTGCTGTTATTGCCTATCATAATATTATCTGCCTGGTCAATCAGGCACACACTATAAGTGTCATGTATCAGTACTCATTCTCATCTCAGAAATCCAGCCATTTGCCAAGTGCTGTTTTTCAACCTTCATAATATTTTTTCATTATGCTCCCTTATATCTTCTGGCACTGCCACCATCTCATGCTTGCCCTTTCTCAATAAGCTCCTGATTGCCCTCCCTGTCGCATCTCCCCTTTCTCCAATCTATCTTCCATTGAGATATCAAAACAATCTTCTTAAAGCATGACTATGACAATTACACACACACACACACACACACACACACACACACACATCTCTCCATCCCATCAAGTTCAGTGGCTCTCTTTTACCTTCAGAATTAAGTATAAAATCTCGGGTTTGGCTTTTAAAACACTTCATAACTTTTTTCCTTCCCTCCATTCTAGTATTTTTACACTTTATTCCCACCAATCACCATGTACCCCATATAATCTGATCCAGTGACAATTGCCACCTTGCTGGGCCTCACATATGACATACTTTCTTCTAACTTCATCTTCCCTATAACTGCAACCCTTGCCTTCCTCATCTCTTTCCCTTGCCTTCCCTGTCTTCTTCCAAGTAAAAGCTAATGTCTCACTATTTGCTTGAAGCCTTTCCCAGTTGTCCTTAATAGCAATGTCTTCCCTCTGAGAATATATACAATTTATCTTGCACATGTGTTGGTTGCCCATAATTGTTTTCATGTTTTTTTCCCTATTAAAGTTCTCCGAGAAAAAATACTTTACAAAAATCTGTTTTGTCTTTCTTTATATTCCCAGAATGACTGGCTATAAGTGATTAATAAATTCTTGTTGACTGCATTTCATTTCCCAGACTTGTGTGAAACATTCCCTTTTATCATTTTTATAGCTCAATGATATTCCATTAAATACATATACAATAACTTGCTCAGGTATTCCTTCCTGTTTTTTTTTTTTCTGTTGAATTCTTCCCTCATCCATTAAATCTCAACTCAAAAGAATCCTCTTCCACATAAACATCAAAGATCCTCTTACTCAATAAAAAATCTTCCCTTTGAAAGTATAAAAACCCTCTATTTTCTATAAATTTGTAATTCTAAAATGAAATTTTATGTGAAGTTTTATTATATTTATTAGTATTGGTATTTTACTTCTCAATTATAAGGGCAAAAACTATGCCATATTTTAATTCTGTGTGTCTCCCAGAATCTAACACAATACTCCAATCAAAATAAGTACTTAATAAATATTTTGAATGAATTAATGATAAGTATATAACATAATAGAATGGTGGTTAAGAAAACTATCCAAATTTACTTTGTTTTAATGTTATTTGAATCTCCAGCTAGCAAAAGTAATGAGAAAGCTGGATCACAATATAGTAAATATTTTTTCACTATTTATTCATTCTCGAAACTGCCTTCAGGATCTTTTTTCAAGCTACAAGGGAAAAAAATGTCACATAAATCTGAGCTTGTGGTTTCCTATGGCAGATTAATTTGCAATAAAATTTGCATTCCCATGGATCATTGGGTAGCTTTTAGTCATCACAGATCAAACTAATTATGAATACTTTTCTTATTTCTGGCCTTCCCTTGTCATTTCAGGAAAATAAAAGTGTAAAAATAAGAAGATGTTTAAAAATGAGGCAAGAGGGTAGCTATTAAAACAAGCACAACACTAAGATATTATGAGATTTAACAGGAAAAGAAGATGAATTTAGTTCCCTTAGGGTCTGATTATCTTTTGTGAAATAGATTTTCAAGAAACACCCTTATTGTTATTAAAAAAAATCTTTTCAAATTTGAGTACTTTTTATAGCTTTAAAAAAATAACAAGGTTAATTTCTGAGATGCAATGTAGTCTCTCATTTGCATTTGTTTTCACGTCATAAGATCTGACTTCAAATCATTACTCACTAGCTAGTTTTTTTTTATCTTGAAATGAGAGTATTTGTAATAGATTGCCTGTAAGACTTCTTCCAAGTCTAAATCAGTATAAAGATCCAATTAGCATAGTTTCCTGCAGCCCAGAATCCCCAAGCTCAAGTGATCTGCCAGCCTTAGCCTCCACAAGTAGCACAGATTAAGTTTGTGTGCAACTATTCCTAGGTCAATTTATTTTCAGTCAAGAGCGTGGTTAAAATCATGCTTCCATGTTCTTTGGTATTTATTCTGTAAGACAAGTATATTTATAGCATGTGATCATTTTCTTTAATTGTCTTATTTTAAAGAATTTTCTTTGCAAGCAATTGTCATTTTCCTAAGCTCAAGTATCCATATAAGGCAAAATTGACTCTAGAATTGAGTTCTCCTAATGATCGGTTCATTGCTCTTCATAATGTAATAACTACAAATATGTGCTAGTGCTGCAGGTTCTTTCAGGTTCTTGTCACTAGCATCCAGATATCTAGAGGAACATCTAGAGTAATTTTAAAATATATTTTATAGAACAGTTAAGGAAGGTGGGGATTAATGGGAAGAACCATGATAGTGATAACCAAAAAAAGATACAATCCAAAGAGAGGTATCAATTATTTTTTTAAGTACACTGGAAAGTAAAGAGAAATTCAGAGGATTACACAGATAAGGATATTGAAAATAAGATTTCAAGTTTGAAATATGCTTTTAGAAAGCTGTAAGTTGTCAATATTCACATTTTCACATGTGGTCTTCTCTTTCTACTACTTGTATTGGGAAATATTTAAGGTTGTAGACTTCTTCAAGTTTATAATAACAATAAAGTAGTGTAAAAATAATGTTTTATGAGACCCTCTCCTCCAATTCTCCTCATGTACATTGTCACCAGTGTTACTTTTAATACACAGTTCTGATCAATCTATATCCTTCCTCAAAAAGCCAAGAAAGAGACTAGAGTTTGCTTAGTGAATAAAATACGTGATCCTTAGTGTGGTGGTCAATAATTCAATTAAACTGCTTGCAAACTTCCTTTCTAGTCTCACTGCATATCCTATGTTTCAATAAAGCTATTTTTTTTGTTATTGGCCAGGCAGCATGAAACAGTGGATAAGGCATGGGATTTAAAATGATAGTACTTGAGTTCTAATCCTTCTCCTTCTACTTAACATAAAAAGTGACCTTGAGTAAGCCATTCCCACCTCTGTGGGGGCCTTAATATTTTCATCTATAAAATAGAAGCTGGGTTCTGAGTAGATTGTTGCTGTTCAATTGTTTTAGTCAACATTGACTCTTCATGGCCCAATTTGGAGTGTTCTTTGGAAATATACTAAAGTCAGTTGCCATTTCCTTCACTAGCTCATTTCATAGGTAAGAAACTGAGGCAAACAGTGTGAAGTGACTTGCATAGTGTCACACAGCTATTAAGTGTCTTAGGCCAGATTTGAGCTGAGGAAATTGAGTCTTTCTGACATCAGGTCTGGCACTCTACCTATGTAAACTGTTGGAGTAGACTGATTAATTTGTAAATAATTCTTTCCTGGCTATATTTCTAAGAATCTAGTCATTTTAAAATAACTTTCTCTAAAATACTTCCTACAATGAGTGTCTCCACTTCTCTGCTCACTCCCTTATTGTCTCTTTACAATTCAACTTTTGACTTTATCATTCCACTGAAACTGCTGCCTCTAAAATTACTAATTATCTCTTAGTTGCCAAATTCAGTTGTTTTTTTTCCTCAGTTCTCATTCTCTGATTTTTTTTTGCAATATTTGAGAATGTTTATGACTTTCTCCTCCTTGATACTTTCTTCTGTATAGGTTTTAGGGATGCCACTATGTGCTGGTTCCCACCTAGCTTTCTGACTGCTCCTTCTCTGTTTCCTTTACTGGATCCTCTTTCGGATCATGTCCACTAACCATTGTTGTGCTGTGTGTGGGTTCTGTCTTGGACTCTTTTCTCTTCTCCCCCATACCATTTTAATTGATGATATGAACCTTCATGGCTTTAATTATCATGTCCATACATATGATTCACAAATTTGTCACAAACTCTCTGCTGACCTTCAATCTCTCAACTTCAACTGAATTTCAGATATCTCAATTGGATGTCTAGCAAATATCTTAAACTCAATACATCCAAAATGGAATTGTCTTTTGCCCTAAATTCTTTCCCTCCCTCCTATTTTTCCTGTTTCTATAGAGGGTGACACCGTTTTCTGAGTCCCTCAGACTAGAAACATAGGAGTCATCCTGAATTTATCTTCCACTCTGCATTTCTAATTGGTTGCTAATTGTCCATTTCACTCTTATAGTATCTCTTGAATATGCCCCTTTCTATCTTCTCTCACTGCCACCACTTTTGTGTAAGCTGCCACCACCTAATGTTTGGATAATTGCAATATCCTGTTGGTAAATCTGCTTACATCAAGTCTCTCCCTACTTTAGTCTATCCTTCATTCAGCTATCAAAGTTAATTTCTGAAAGTCCAGGTTTGATCATGTCACCCTACTAAAAATTACAGAGGCTCCCTCACACTTCTATGATCAACTAGAAAATTCTTTCTTTGGCATTCAAAACCCTTTATAAGCTACTTCTTCATCTTTCTACTCTCCTTATATCTTACTCATGGAAATATAATGTTCGAACCAATGACACTGGACTCCTAGCTATATACCATTCCTCTGATATAGGAATTTTCTTTGTTCTTCATGCCTGAAATTTTCTCTCCCCAATACAAAGTAAAATCCAATCTTTTATTCCCTCTTAATACTAGTCCCTTTTCTATTTTAATTATTTCATATTCATCTTGTATTCAGCTTGCTTTGTATATATTGGTTTGTATGTTGTCTCCTTCGTTAGATTATAAATTTCTATCTTTTGCCCAATTTTTTTTTTAATTCCCTGGTGATTAGCACAATGCCTTGCACATAGTAGGCACATAATGAACATTTGTTAATTGATTATTTCTCCACCATCTATTCATTAGCCTTTGAAAATTCGTTATGCATGAAGTAATATCCTCGTCATTGTTTTCTATTGAAATTTTCTTTTTCTCTTAGGCCTATTTAAGTTGCCATTTCTTCTCTGAATACTCCTTTCCTTATTCTTGACTCCTAATCTCCCTGTGATTCCTCCTTCCTTAAATAGACCATTATACTCTTTTTTGATCACTCACAGGCCCTTCATCATTGTCTAAATTATGTAATAGTTATTTGTGTACATTTCCTTCACCGTCTTACAAGTTTCTACATGCCTTGAATGAACTGACTCTAATTATTTTATCCCCTGTTGTGGTTGTGCTGGAAGTAACCCATGCTAGTTCTTGAGATCTAGTTGTTAAAATTTTCAGTGTGGCCATTTATATCTCAGAAATAAACAAACACTACAAATTGGGATTTAGTTTATTGCTGTATTGATTATCCAAACTAAAAATAATGGAGAAATGTTAATGATACAAATTATCTTAAAAGTACAAAGTGCTGTTTTGGGAGAGCATATTAATCATTTTCAAACACCACTGGCTGAAGAGACCTTGTATATTCCTACCCATGATATTTGCTTATAATGTTCCCTATTCTTGGAACATCCTCTAATCCCCCAGTGTTTATTGAACTGTTACCCTTCTTTTAATGCACTACTCCTATTTCACCTCCTTTAGGAAAACTTTATTAATTCCCTTCTCATTTAATAATCTTATCGATTGGATCTCACATGGAACCTTTTTTCACTTCTTAATGCACTTATAATAAAGTCATATGTATAATACACATTGAGTGTATATTATAGCTGTCTATCTATCTCATTATCCTATTAGATTGCATGCATCAAGGCAAAAGTCATTCTTTCTCAAATTCCTCATCTCAGATTTGTATTATTAGTAGTGCATACCATCCTGGTCTGTAAATTGTAGGTTTCTCTCTCTCTCTCTCTCTCTCTCTCTCTCTCTCTCTCTCTCTCTCTCTCTCACACACACACACACACACACACACACACACACGGCTATATACTTTTTTTTTCTCTGAAAACTGCCTAGTTGTATTGTTTAACCATGTCAGAATTGTAGAATCATTTTTGTTCTTATAGATTTGACTCAGTCCCCTATATATTTTAGAAATAAGACCTTAATAAGGAAAATTTGCTGAAGACATTTTCCTCAGGTTTGTGTTTTTCTGTTAATTTTAGCTGTATTGGTTTTAACTTTCTTTTTTTTAATTTTATGCAATCAAAATTATCCATTTTTCCTCCAGTGAAATTATTTTTCTCTCATTTGTTTATGAAATTTTAACTTATCCATAAAACTTAGAGGTAATTTCTTTCCTGCTCCACTAATATGCTTATGATATCACCATTTATAATTAAACATCCAGCCAATTTGAGCTTATCTTGGTATAAAGTATGAGATGATGGTCTAATCCTAGTTTTTATCTTACTGCTATCTATTTTTCTTAACACTTTTTGTTCAATAAAAACTTCTTGCCTCAATGGTTAGGAACTTTGTATTGATAAAAATAATTTATTGAGATCAGTTGCTTCTTTATACTGCATACACACAAAAAGAGATATGATTGAATGTTTGTTTTTGTCCTCATTTCATGCTATGGTTATTAATACATTTTGTTGAAAGAAATGTCTTCTTCTTTAAATATTTCACTAAGCACAAATGGAACTTATCTATTTATTTAACCACCTTTTTTTACACAGACACAGTGGAGTACAGGAATACAGATACATTGTTACGCTTGACTGATATGTCCATTGTGTAATCTGATAAAAGGGCAGTTCAATGGCATTGTGGATAGACTGCAGAGCCTGAAGTCGAGAAGACTCATCTTCCTGAGTTCAAATAGGGCCTCAGACCCTTGCTAGGTATGTCACTCTGGGCAAGAAAACTGCCAAGAACTCCTGAACAGGAAAAAAAATAAAGCACCAATTAAAAGGATCCATAGATATTAAACAGAAAAAAAAAACCTGATACTTTAATGTTCAAGAGTGTGCATTTTTAAGTTTCAGATTCTAATGATAAACAACGTGTTCAGTAAGTGACCAATATAAAGGAAAGGAAATTTGAATAGCACAAGACTAGTCTGTTCCATAGGAAACTGATAAAATGAATGGAATAATACATTCTAAAAAGCAAAGAAACTCAACTCACAATGGAACATGACATATATTGCAAATCTGCACCTAATCTTTTTTTTTTAAAGAACATCTAATATTTAAAAAAGGCATTTGAATCATTCCTTCCTGAAAAAAAAATGATGTGAGATATACCAAACAATGGACATATCAGAAAAGTAAATAATTACACTTAACAAAGAAAACACAAGTAACAAAATAAATTATCCTATCTCCTAAAACTGATTAAAAACCTAGGAAGAAAAAAGATAACTGTGGGTTAAAAATAACAAAAGGAATATTGAGAATTTTTTTAGAAGTACACTGGGGAAATAAAAATTAAAGTAGATGTTAAAGAAATGAGAGATGTGACAATGTAGAAGAATGTATGAAAACTTGTGTATTAAACCCCATAATCCATTCCCATTCCCTCCAGATTAATCAATGTATTTTGAGAGACTAAACTGCAGAATGGAAGAATATATATTAAAAAAAAAACAGAGAAAGGTGGAGAATAGGGGTAAATCTTATAGTCAAATCAAATTCATGGTTAACGATAAGGGAGAATAATTATAGCACTATCTCAGGAATAGAAAAGCCACAGGATTATGGGTGATGGAGCAAAGGGAAGGAATGAAAAAGAGGCAGAAAGGAAGAATATCTTAATTCAAAGGGGCAAAGGAGTCTCAATAAAAATCACTATCATGGCAAGGGGAGAACTTTTTCAGTGGAATATGAGGAACCTGCAATGTATCTAATCTGTAGTGATTAGGTACACAGAGACATAATTATAGAGAATTGTCTTTCCAAGGACAACATACTGGCTACATAGAAGCAAACTAGAGATCCTAGGGGCAACAGGATTCCTGACAGATAAGTGGGCACGGAACTATCATGGAGATTCCATGGAAAATGGGGAAAAATATTTATTGGGTGAGGAAAGGATAGAATTTGAAGGAAATATTTCTACCACTGAGCAATGTTCATTACCTCACACAGGAAATGATACTTCTAGGAGTGACACACAACAACAAAAGTGGGGTTGGGGTGGGGTGGTGGCAAACTATAAAAGGAAATAAGAAATATTATTTAGAGGAGAGAAATCAGACATGTACTTTATTAACTTAATTCCATTTGGAAAACAAAGACACTAAAGAGAAAATAAATAAATACGCAGAAAAAAATCTCAAAATAAAAGCCTAGAATAGATAAAATGGAAGAGAATGAAAATAGCAAATTGAAGTTATCCTTCTTAGCAAAAGACAGAGAAGTGGGGCCAAGATGGTAGGGTAATAAGAGCATTCTATCTAGACTCTCTAAAAATTCTCCAAAAATTTGTAAAATGATACCTCACACATAATTCTGGTGTTGTATAGCCAAGTTGTGAATTGGTCCAACCATATTAGAAAAAAAAGGAACTATACCCGAAGTACCACAAAACCATAAATCTCTTTGTCCTACCCATACCATACCGCAATAAAAAGGGAAATAAATTAATTATATACACACATACACACACATACACACACACACACATATATGTATATACACTCTTCTTGAATGGCAAAGAATTGGAAATTGAAGCTATGTCCATCACTTGGGGAATGACTGAACAAGTTCTGATGTGTTATTTTGATGAGATACTGTTTTGTTATGAGAACAAATGAGCAAGATACTTTAAAAAAAACTGAAAGACATATGAATTGATGCAAAGTGAAGTAAGTAGAATCAGGTGAACATTGTACACTTAGATAACAATTTTGTAGTGATGATTACCAGTGAAAGAATTACATACTCTTAATAAAATGGTCCAAGAAAATTATAAAGAAGTCATGATGAAAAATACTATCTACCTCCAGAAAGAGAACTGATGAACTCAGAATGCAGTTTGAATTTTATCGAAGGGAGAAGAGGAGGAATTTTGCACAAACTTCTTAATTGAGAGGGAAATCCAAAGGGGGAAATGTTAAGAATTAATAACTATGTAAAAAAGGGAAAAAAGAATCAAGAAGTCAAGTAAAACTTAACAACTATGAAACAAATTGATAAATAGAGGTAGAGAGTTGGGTTGACATTGAAGAAAAAAAAATTGTGGGGATACTTTTGCCTTTCTGTAGACCAAGAAAAACTAATTTTATGACAAAATACTGCCTTAAAGGATGAAGTTAAACAAATAAAAACACCTTAATTAAAAAAATACAAAAGAAACGAATGGAAAAAATTAAATCTAACTCTCATGACATGAAATATGAATGGAAAACATCTAGAATAAGAAAGTTAATGGATCTTACATAAAAAGAGAAACAGTCTAATGTGAAAAAAATCATTGCTTTAGATATCTCTAATAAGTGCTCTGTATTCAAACTATATAGCCAGCTTTCATAAATATGGGCAGTTTAGTGGCACATTGAATAAAGCGCTGGGCCTGGTGTCCAAGTCTGAGTCTAAGATTAGAGTTCAAGTCTGACCCCAAATACTTACAGGCTGTGCGACACTACATAAGCCACAATCCCTGTCTGCATATAACTGTAAAAAGAAATCACAATCACTCCAGTATCTTTGCAAAGACAACCCCATGGACATTATTCAATTTCTGAAAGACATCATAAGATGAGCCTCTCAGGTCAGAAAGGCCTGATAAGCTATGGACCACAGGATCACGAAGAGTTGGATATAGATGAATGACTGAACAACAAAAATTTCAAACAAATAAAACTAAAAGCATTGCACAACATTTAAGAAATCGAGGGATGTGAAAGGTTCTTAATAGAATGACAAAATACTGTTAAAAATCAAATGAAAGGAGTTTGTTGGAGTGCAGAGGCTGTGACAGCTAGCCTGGAGCCCTCAAACCCCAGGCAAATGCAAGGGCACCAGACCAAATCAACCAGGAACAGCAGAGGAATCCAGCCAGCCTGCATGTCTGGGAGAGTGCTGGGTGAGTGAAACACTGGAGCAGGAACAGGCCCAGGGCTGAAGTATGGGCTACGCCTGCGATCGAACCCCAGGCCTCTCAGCCCAGGACAGGAGTCTATCAGAGCACAGAGCCTGCAGGCCTGGGAGCAGCTAGCCCAGAGGCCTCCAACCCACAGTCTAAAGGTTTGAAACTTACCTTCTTGGACTCCTGGTAGCCAGGATGTGCAGGTAAAATGGCTCATATCCCTCCCTTGAATAAACCCAGAGAATAAAACTTCAGGAGAAACAGAGGAGCCAGAAGTGGGGCTTCAGTATTGAGAGAAGTGGGGGAGAGGGACTCTCCTGTGGTGGTGGAAGGAGACTAGTGCAGGAAGAGAGGTGTCCCAGCAGCCCTCACCTTAGCAGAATAAAGAGAGTAACTGAGCCCCAGGGGGTGGAGCTAACAAACATCAATGCCAGGACCCCAGACTTGGCTTTGCACAGCCAGGGTAAGTGGCAGACACCAACACAGACATAAGCTGAGACCACTGCTGCTGTAGAGCAGTTGTGGGGAAGGAGAGACTCACAGCAGGCAGATCACACCACCTCCATACCACAAGAAACCAGAGGCCATAGCACATAAAGCTAGATCCCAACAAAAGAAACTTGAGACAGAGCCCCCTGAGCCTCAGAAACAGACATCCACTTCAGAAACCAGGAGAGGAAAACACCATGAAAAAGAATTGTAAGAAGCTTTCAAAGACAATTGACTCATATTATGGAGACAGGGAAGACCAAAATACCAATTCAGAAGAGGACAGCATGGGC
>CM053626.1:98863755-98879855 GCA_028646595.1 Phalanger gymnotis
TCTGTTTTCTGATTATTCTCCACAATATTACACCAATTTACAATGAAAATATATTGTGCAAAAACATACTATTTCCCCACAGTCTAGCTAATATTTATTTATAACTTTTTGATTTATTTTTCCCATTTTATTAATGGGAGATGTTTCCTAAATGTCTTGAAAGAAGTAGTGAACTCATCTGATGTCCCAGATTCAAACATCACTAAAAGAATATTGATATTATTGAGACTGGCTTTTGCAGTGTGAGCAGTTATTAATGAATTATTGAATTTTCTGAATGCTATTCATTCTCCCACATTGAAATTTTATAATAATATTTTCTCCCACTATTCATTTAAGGGTCCAAATCATTGTCCATCTATCATACTTGTGGAAGATAAACATATTGCTGGCCTGAAATGTCTGCTTTTATCCATCTAGCTGTGTGTCATAATATAAGGAATGTGAGTTTTGAATATGCTTTCTTCTTCTGATGTGGATGGTTAAACTCCTTTGATTTAAACTATTCTGGAGTTCACTGTGGGGGTTATGTCTTTATTTATTTGGGGATTTATACAGTAAATATTACATACAAATAGGATAACCTCATAATCTATAGTAAAGATTTCGTTTCTTTAAATCTTATGCAGATTATTTCTCATAATACTACTGAGTGTCTTTGTTGCATATGTAATTCTTTGCTTAATAAGTAGTTTGTTGTTAACACTCAAGAGAATGTTATTTCAATGACTATATATGTTATGAAGCTATAGGGTCATAATACTCACAATTAGAGGTGAGATAATAAATCAGCTCCTCTGATTCTATCATTTTGTAAATAAAAAAACTGAATCTCAGGTAAAATTACTTACTCAATGTTTCACAAATGATTAAGAAATAAAATCTGTATTTGAATACAATTCATCTGGTGCTAAATCCAGTGTCCTGTAAAATATAGTTAAATAAAATTAAAAAAAGTTCTTACATCCCACTAATCAGTTACATTAAAAATCCACTTTTGTTCAATGATTTTTTTCACTAATAATGCTGGTTAAATGAGGTTCTCCGGAGGCAGTATAGAATATTAAAAACACTCTGCATATGGAGTCGGCATATCTGATCCAAATTCCAGCTCTGATGTGTACTACATAAGGGACATTGGGATAATCAATAGACATTTACTAACAAATAATTTATCTTCCTTGAGACTCAGTTTCTACAGGTTCAAAGGAGGAGTTTGGAAGAGGTCATCTCTATAGCCTCTTCCATTTTTAAGTCATACCACTTATTAAAAATATTAAAACCAGAAAATATTCTTCAATGGGTATAGATAGTATACAGAGAAACCGAGAACAACAAAATTCCAATTAACATGCATAACCAATTTAATTTAAGCAAAGGAGAAAAGGAAGACCATTTGGAAGGTGGAGGAAAAATCAATGTTTAGCATGGTGATTAAGTGGGGAAATATCCTGATACCCAGAAAGAAATAAATACCTTTTTTGACACCTTGTGTTTTTTTTGTAAATTGTGCTGGCCAATTTCCAATTTTCTTTCCAACTTTGTGAAAGAACAGGGAAATATGTTGGTGATCCACTCTAAGCCCTGGACCTGTCCAGTGACGAAAGTCAGTTTGGCAAAGACACAACAAATGTGCAGAGCATTCTTAACATGAAGAGGTCTCAATTCTTCTAGCAACAACATTATAAGATGGTCAATAAACATTCTGCCATCAAAATGTTGCTACTCAGCAATTCTGTTAAGTATAAATTTATGATAAATTAGAGACATTGCAAAAAAAAAACTGTTCTGCACCTAGGGAGAAGTAGATTATTACTAAGTTATATAAATGATTTGACAAGTATTTTATCAATTTTGGTTGCTTCCAAATATAACATTAGGACTTACTTTCTTTGCTTTCATCTTACAAACCTTAACTTTTAAAACAAGTTAGCACATTTCAGATCATGTAATCTCAGTTCTTGCTTTTTCAGATGTGGAAACTAAGGTTCATATTAGTGTGCTACTATTCCTAAAAAAAAAAAAAAAACAAACAAACAACATTTATACAACTTCAGTCACCAAAGATATTAAAGCTGGAATAGTAAAAATAAATGCTTTTATTTTTTGTACAATATATTTTATTTTTATACACTATTGCTTTATGTGTTCTGTTATAGTAAGTTTATGTTATGTTAAGTTATGGAAATTAGCTTAGGAATCGTCTACTGATACTCAAATCGCCAATGGGACATTTCAGAAATTCTGTCATCCAGCCTCGTCTTGAAGACATTCAATGATAAAGAGCTAAAAGAAATAAGCAGAAACATGGATTCAAATCCCACACATGACACTGGTGCAACCATTGAGAAAGAGTAAGCCTCAATTTCTTCAGTTGTAAAATGATAATAATAGGGAAAATATTTAACCCCCTAGGCATATGTTAGAACACTGTCTGATTGCACTGGTATACGCAGGGGAAGATTTCTATTCTTCCTATTGCCTCTAAATATCATTTTTGAAATAAAAACATCAAACACATACATTTTCTGGGGAGTCATTTCTTTCTCCTAAAACTTAAGTGGATTATGAAAAAGTCTAGCAAGATAAAGGCTCTGATTTGTTCTGTTTTGTGGCCTCTTCCCTAATATTTACACTTCTCTGTTATTTAAAATAATTTTGGTATACTTGAAAAATATGTTACATGCATATTCTCAAGATTAAAAATGATTTTTTTTTAATTTTTAGGTGGAATAATGGATTTTTATTTTATGGAGCTAGTTAATGGAGTACCTATCATTTCATTTTATCATTTGTTCACAATTTAATGACTTTCCTTTCTTAATAAATAGTCAAATAAAAATAAAATGGAATCAAAACCTTTAGCTATAAAACATTTCAACAAACTTGAGTCTCTTATTTAACAGTCATGTAGCTTAGCAAGTCAGATATGCTCTCAGCATAAAAAGTTCTTATAATCATTTCTGAATTTGCAAAGAAGCAATGTTGGCCTAAATGTTTTACACTCTTGACTTGGACTAGATACATTTAGTCTTTGACTAGATACATTCTTGGTTAGAGGAAATCAATATTCATATTTGAATCCCTCTGTGTTGGAGAAAATTCATTAAGGAAAACGCACACATGAAAAACATATGTCTGTGTGTATATACATGTATACACATGTGTATATGTCTGCATGTGTGTACACACATATGTACATAATATATATATACATATTCTACCTGCCATAAATTTCAGTTAGCCTCAAGATTTAAGTAGTCAGGAAGGCATTAGTGAGCTCAACTCTCTTCAGGTGCTTTCTGCAGATGGTTGGACATGTTGCTCTTGTTGTCCACTGAAAGATAATACCCTAAGAAAAGATGACTCAGTGCATTCTCTCTCTACAGGACATCATTGATCTCAAGAAATTGGTTTCCCTCTCTACTCTTTGATTTATTCTAGTCTCTATTTGTTTAAGTTATTGGGACCTAAATCTGTGAATTTGAATGATCAGGAAAAATTTTCCGACATCCCCACCTCCATACTGGTCCTTCAAGAGGTTGAGTTTGTAACCCATTCAGCATCAGTCTGATCAGTCAGAAGTGATGAGAGATATGATTAGAATATGAAAGGGCAAAATGAATTACAGACAAATTTAAGATTCCTAATGTGGGAGATTAAAAGAATAGTGTGATACCACTGACAAAAATGATAGAAAATGTATCTAGCAAGGGATTACAGTGAATTTAATCTTTATATATAGGCTAAGAGGAAATACAAGATTAAAGTGTTATTGAAAAATCATGGATGGAGTTGAAGATATGAAAGTTATAAACATAAGATAAAGAATTGTATCTACAAGAATGAGTAAGTTTCTTCAGAGAAAATGAAAATTTGAAACAAAGAACTGAAGATGAAACCATTATTGGATTCCAGGGACAGAAATAATCAAAGACAGAAATTGAGTCACCAGAAACATAAGAAGAGGAATTGTAGAGTCAGTGCTGCTAATTTCATGAGAATGTTTCAAGATGATAATAAAAATTCAATGATCTCAAGGTACTGTCCTTATTCCTATTTCCTTTTTGTGACTGAACTGTCTTTACTGACAATCCCATCCATGCAAAGGTTAAATTTGTCTGTTGTGGGGAGATATGCATGACATAAGTTCAATGAATATCTTGGAAAAACTAAGTCACATACTTAGTCTTGAAAGAGAAATTAGCGTTAATGATTATTGAAGTATAATCAGTGTATTACTTTATGGAATGATGGATAACATGATTTCTCTTCATCATAGTGTTGATCTCCAATTGGTGCCCATATCAGTATAGTATGTATATGTATTCTTTTGTAGTAATAAATATTATTAGATTATTGATATTTTCCTTGAACTATCCAGAAAAAAAAATTTACTCTATCCTAGGCCTTCTTTATTTTCTACCTCTAAACTATCTCATTTGGAATTCTTATATTGTACCAAGGATCAATTGATCTACGTATCTATGTATATTTATGTATCTACCAATGTATCTATGTGTGTATATGTGCTATGTAGCTATCTATCTATCTATCTATCTTTATGGTTTAGTGCTAATAATTCTGAATTTGGAGTGTGAAAAGCAAAGATGAAATATTGTCTTTGGCATTTACCATCTACATGACTGGGAAAATCATAAGTTCTCTGGACTTCTGTTTCTTTAATACTTTGGCCAAAAGAAAGTTTTATGGGCAAATATGATTTCATTTTTGGATGCGTTGGTAGTTGGGGAGGTAAGCTGGTATGTCAAGAGAGAGGTTATGGCTAGACAAACAGATATAAGGATTATCTCAATAGCAATTGTGATTGAATTCATGGTAATAATAAGATCACCAAAAGAAACAATAAAGGAGAGGTCATCAGCACCAATGGTTAGTGCATATAGCCCTAATGAAAATTTATAATGAACAATTTATTTATGTCCATATCTATATGTCTTATTGACACTTCAAATTTAGCACATCCAAACTGACTAGTTTTGTTCCCACTAAATCAGAGACTTTTTCCAGATTTTATATTTTCATTTGTTTTTGCTTTTTAATATTTTTTTCAGTTCTTGTTAAAACAATTATAACATGCTTTCTTCCCCAAATTTTGAGTTCCAAATTCCCTCCCTCCCTCCCTGCCATTAAGAAGGCAAGCAATATGATATAGTTTGTACACGTGCCATCATACAAAATACATTTCCATGTAGGTAATGCTGTGAAAGAAAACAGAACCTCACCCCAATTAAAATTTTAAAAAAATAAAGAAAAGGTATCTTCAATCTGCATTCAACCTCCATCAGTTTTTACTCTTGAGATGGATAGGACCCTTAATCATAAGTCCTTCAGAATTGTCTTCTATCTTTGTATTTCAGAGAATAGCTAAGTTATTCACCGTATGTCATCATGTAATATTGTTGTTACTATATACAATGTTCCCCTTGTTCTACTCATTTCACTTTTCATCAGTTCGTGTAAGTCTTTCCAGCTTTTTCTGAGAGCATCTTGCT
Source organism: Phalanger gymnotis (assembly GCA_028646595.1). Taxonomy (NCBI): domain Eukaryota; kingdom Metazoa; phylum Chordata; class Mammalia; order Diprotodontia; family Phalangeridae; genus Phalanger; species Phalanger gymnotis. Next base: position 98,869,272 of record CM053626.1, read on the forward strand.
CATCATTTCTTATAACACAACAGTATTCCATCATAAATGTATATGTGACAACTTCTTCAGCCATTCCCCAATTGATGTACCTCCCTTCAATTTTGAATTATTTCTCACTGCTAAGAGCTGCTATAAATATTTTTATACATATTTCCTTTTCTTTTTTTTTTTAAATCTCTTCAGGATACAGACCTAGTAGTGGTATTCTTTGGTCAAAGGGCATGCTTGGTTTTATGACCCCTTGACCAGTTTCAGATTGTTCTCCAGAATGATTGAACGGGTATACAACTTCACTAATAGTGCATTAGTGTATTAGTTTTCCCACATTCTGTCCAACATTTGCATTTCCTTTTCTGTCATTTTAGCCAATCAGATAGGTATGTGGTAGTGTCTCAGAGTGGTTTTTATTTTTATTTCTCTAATAGTGACTTAGAACATTTTTCACATGATTATAGATAGCTTTAATTACTTTGTCTAAAAGCTCACTGTTCATATCCTTTGACCATTTGTCAATTGAGAAATGGTTCTAAATTCTACAAATTTCACTCACTTTTCTATATATTTGAGAGTTTACGTTTTCCCCTGCCACCTTCACCCACATTTCTCTCCAGTGTAAAACCTCATTGGGGCCTTCCTTATGTATATATTTTCCTATCCCTTCCCCCTTCTATGAATGCTTTCTTCTATCTCACCCCTTAATTTTGCATTTTAAAATAATCATCCTATCACATTCACATCACAAATGTGCTTTCCATGAATACTCCTTTTTATTTATTAATTTTTGTCACAGCTTTCAGGTAGTCCAATAATTCGTAAAGTATCTCTCCTCAATCTATTTTCCAGGTCATTTTCCCCCAAAGAGTTATTTCAGATTTTATTCTTTCTTCATTCATTTGATTTTGTTTTATTGTTTGTTGAGGTCTCTTAAAGTCATTAGTTTCAACTTGCCCAATTCTAATTTTTAAGGAATTCTTTTCTTTTTTTCTTCTTCAATGAGCCTTTGTACCTCCTTTTCCACTTGGCCAAATATACTTTTTTAAGGAATTCTTCTCTTCAGTGAATTTTTGCATATCCTTTTTCATTTGACCACTTTTGCTTTTCAAGGAATTCTTTACTTCATTGGATTTTTGAGCTTCTTTTACTATTTGGCCTATTATGTTTTTATGGTGCTATTTTCTTCAGTATTTTTTTTTTACCTCCTTTACTAAACTTTTGGCTCTTTTTCCAATTTTTTCTTGCACCAATCTCATTTCTTTTCCCAACTTTTCCTCTACCTTTTCCTCTTGGTTTTTAAAATCCTTTTTGTGCTCTTCCATGTCCTGAGACCAATTCATATTTTTCTTTAAGGCTTTTTAAATGTTGAAGCTTTTATTTTGTTGTTTTCTTCTGAGTTTGTATTTTGATCTTCTCTGTTGCCATAGTAACTTTCTTTGGTCAGGATCTTTTTCTGGTGGTTGCTCATTTTCCAAACCATTTATTGACTTTTAACTCTATGCTAAAGTGGGGATCTGCAGGGGTTTTGCACAACTGTTTTCATAGGTAATTCTGGGGATATATAAATTTTCAGGTGCTCACAAGGTAGGATTAAATATGTGTTTATTCCTCCCCTAGCCTGTGAACTGGTCTGAGCAACCACAAACACTCTTTTTCATCATGGAATTGGAAGCAGGTAACAGCTACCATGTGGCCACAAGCTCTGGTGTGCTAGTGCTTCTCCTTGCCCTTGGACTAAGACCCAAGACTGTGACCCAGATCCAAGTATGGGCAATGCAACCAAGTCTTGCCCCCAAGGCTGGTAAAGAGATACCTTTGTGACCAATTGTCTCACCCCATTACTCATTATGGGCTGAGAGGTCCAGAAATCACCACTGGTGCCACTGATTCAGCAGCTCCTAAAGACTGCTCCTGGTTTACTTGAGTACCTTGTACTAGACTGTACTCCTCTCTAACCATGGCACAATGGACATTTTCTGGCAAATATCTAAATGGTCTCGGGCTACAAAATTATTTCACTCTTTTTTTGAACATTCTGCCACTCTAGAATTTGCTTTGAGTCATTATTTGAAGGTGTTTGGAGAGCTTTGGGGTAGAGCTCAAGAAAGTGCCTACCTTTTATTTGCCATCTTGGCTCTGCCTCTAGCCTATATTTACTTCTTAAAATATAATATTTACAATTGACAAAAATTATTTTTTCTCTACCTTGCACCTTTCTGCCTCTATTACACAAGAAACAAAAAGAAATTCTCAGTGTCAAACATGTGTAGTCAGAAAAGCAATTTTGTACATTGGCCATTTTGAAAAAAAAAAAAGTATGCCTTATTCTGTGTCTAGATTCTATCAACTTTCCAACAAGAATGTAGAACACCTTCTCATTGGTCCTTTGAAATCATCATTTCTCTCTTGAAAGCACCAATATCTTCCCTCTAATGCAAATTCCAACTCTCGGAGTTGTCTTTGACTTTTACTTCTTCCTTAAAATCCATGTCTAAATAGTTGCCTGATAATATAAATACAATCTCCACAACATTTCTTTCATCCACCCCCTCCCCTCTATTCATTGTTCAAACACTCTAGTCCATTCCTTTATTACTGCTCATTCTAATTATTGTAATAACCCACTAAGGGTCAATAACTTTTTTTTCCCCTGAATTCTACATCAGATTTCAAATCTGATATCAACTTTAACTGATGATATGCAGTAAATGGACCATTCAGGGCCTTAATTTCCTTACCATAAAACAAATAAGTTAAACTATATGATATCTCAGGTTTCTTCAACTTTATGCTCTCTATGTGATATTCTCACTCTTTGCATTGTCACAAACACCCCATGTTATAGAGAATGCATTGTCTATTTATTTCCCCAGTTCATATTCCTTATTTTTCTTCAGGGTGCCAGTTCCTCTATTTTAACTTTGAAGAAGCCCACCTCTACCTCACTCTATTCATTTTTAGCTAAACCATGTTTTTAAAATTCAATAATAATTTGATGAAAGTTTCCTGTGTCTAGAGATTGTGCTAAGTGCTAGGGATACAAATAGATGCAAAAGAGTCTTTGTTATCAAAGAATTATAGTCTAATGAGGGAGAAAATATGAAAACAAATATATAAAAATTAAGCTATATTTAAGATAAATGGCTGTTCTTCATTCTCCAAAAGGACCAAAAATGACATGTTGGGGTCCCGGTATTATGTATTCTACCATGACTGATCAGATGAATTCGAGTTCAAAAGTCTCTACCACAGGTACGGCACAAGCAGTCCCCATGAACATTTGGAGTGGAGATATCTCTAAATCTGCATTCCTCATATTTCTTTTGAGGTACTGCCATTCTGTTTTCCTCATAGACCCCAGAGCCTTCTTTGATGAAGGCACATATATTGGACAATCCTATGCCACTGTCTGCCATGCCTTATAAGCAATTTTGAAATTCTTCAGAGAGCCTTTGAGTGCCTTGTCAGGAAAGCAGAACCAAGTTGGTGGAGTAAAGGTAGAGACTCACTTGAATTCCCCCGACCAAACTTTTCTAAATATCTTTAAAATGACTCTAAGTTTATAGAGCAGCAGAACCCACAAAAAGATTGAGTGAAAAAAAAATTCTAGCCCAAGACAACTTGGAATGTTAGCAGGAAATGTCTGTTGTACCAGGGTGAGAGAAGAGTGCTGTCCAGGTTAAACCAGGCCCCAGAGCAGGACTCAAAAAAAAAAAAAAAAAACCTTTGTATAACTTGTAAAAATCCTTCTAGATTTTTCTGAAATTTGCCTTTTCATCATTTCATATTGTACAATAGTATTCCATTGCATTCATTTACCACAACTTGTTCATCCATTCCCCAATGATGGGCACTCTCTCAATTTCCAATATTTTGCCACCACAAATAGGGCTGCTATAAATATTTTCACTCATGTGGGTCCTTTTCCCTTTTTATGATCTCTTTGGGATATATATCTAGTAGTGGTATTGCTGGGTTGAAGGGTATGCACAGTTTTATAGTTTTTTGAGCATAGTTCCAAGTTGTGCTCCAGAATGGTTGGACCAGTTCACATCTCCACCAAGAGTTTATTACAGTCCTAATTTTCCTATGTCCTCTCCAACATGCATAATGTTCCTTTTTTGTTGTATTAGCTAATCTGATTGGTGTAAGGTGATATTTCAGAGATGTTTTAATTTGCATTTCTCTAATCAAGAGTGATTTAGAGCACTTCTTCATATGACCATAGATATTTCAATTCTTCATATGAAAACTTCATATTCATATTCTTTGACCATTCATCAATTGAGGAATGGCTTGTATTCTCATAAATTTGATTTAGTTGTCTATATATTTGAGAAATGAGACTTTTATCAGAGATACTTGCTGTAAAAAAATTGTTTTCCAGCTTTCTGCTTTCCTTCTTATCTTGGTTATATTGGTTTTATTTGTACAAAAGATTTTCAATTTGATATGATCCAAATCAACTATTCTACATTTTGTAATGCTCTCTATCTCTTATTTGGTCATAAATTCTTTCCTTCTCAATAGATCTGGCAGGTAGGCTATTCCTTGCTCTTCTAATTAAATTGCTTTATTGTCTGTGGTACCTTTTAGCGAGATATAGTCACTTTCCTTCGTAGATAACTTTTTCAAGGAGTTTAGTTAGAAAGGGCAGAAGAGAAATAGGGTAATAGCAGAGATGGGAGGATCAAGTGAGTTTTCAATAAGAAAGAATACATGGAGAGGAAGAAATTGCATATAAATGAAAAAGTGAGGAAGACAGAAGAAGCAAACTATTGGAGGTAAAATGGAATGGGATCACTGGAACAAATAGAGGGGTCAGCCTTGGTAAGGAATAGGGCCACTTCATAATGTGAACCACTGGTGAAGGAGGAGAAAGTAGCAGAAAGTATCTGAGTCATAGGAGATGAATAGAGGAATAGAGGATATAGAATAGAAGAATAGAGGAATAGAATAGAGGAAAATTCATGGATAATGGCCTCAGGGTTTTTTTTAATTTTTATGAAATAAGATGCAAATGAGAGAGAGTTGAGGGGGTGGGAAGCCATGGGAGATTTTAGGAGGGATAAAAATTTTGGAAGAATTACTGTGTAAAGTGTCAGGTAGGTATAATAGCAGTAATGACCTAGTTGAAGTAATGTAGTATGAATTTGTAGTTGACTCAGTAAGAACAGATACATAAGTTTCTTTACTTTCATTCAACACCATGTATATAATCATGAAGGTGGCAAATGGTGGTAGTGATACAAATCTAAAGTTTGATGTGGCAATACAGTAAGATAATGGGGTTAGGGATTCAAGAGAAGATGAAATTCAGATTCGAATTGATTCACAAAAGAGTCAGGACAGGGAGAAAAGTAAGAATTGCTAATAGTACTGTATTAGCCATACAGAGAAATGGTCCATAAGAGGACTGAGGGGTCAAGGGACTTGAGGTCACAATAAGAATCAGGAAAAGTATAATATAAGAGAAGGCAGAAGGAGGCAAAAAGTGAATTGGTCAGCTAAGGAGATTTCAGAATTTTTGAACATAGAAGTGGTACATCTGTGGGTGATGGCAAGATTAAGGGCATGATCACATTTGTATACAGCTGAGGTATGGTGGAGCAATAGTTCCTGAAAGAATAGGTTGAGGTATTGAGATAAATTGAACTAACGGCAAAGAGGAAGAACCTGGAAGTGGCAATGGGAAACGAGGAGTATTCCAAATTTTCTATCTTTACCAGTGAGCCTAGGGGAATGAGTGAAGCCAATTCTTGAAAGGGTGACTATGGAGGCTCTGTTACCAGGGCAAAGCCAGCTTTCAATAAGAGCTAGCAGATGAAGGGTGTTTTCTTGCCTCTGGAAAAAGAATTCCAGGGAACACAGTGGTTGGATGGTATATGGATAAAGCTTTAGGGTGGAATGGTTGAGAGGAATGGTGTAAGATGAACTTAGGTTATCTTAGGGAAAATTAAAATAAAATAATTATGTGAGGGCCGCACCCAGAATAAAAACTACACTACACTAATAGAAAGTGAGGGAACATGTGTCATCAGAATGACAGGCCAGGCAAAAGCACAAAGCACAAAAGCAAACACAAAACAACAAAGCGACAACACAACAGAATAAAGGTAGGTGCATACTTACTAATCTGCATTGTACCGACTGAGCACATCCCACAGATCAATTGAAAATACTGTGTGATATGTTCTATCCATAATACTGCTTAAAAACACCAAAGAAATTTAACATCAATGAGATTATTTATCAATGATGGAATTAAAAAATCTAATATTCATTCCATGCAAATTATTATTTTATTTTTTTGCTCATGAAAATTAAAACCCACAGGCAGGTCACACAAAATTGCACTGCAGGCTGCTTTCAACCCACCATATTTTTTGGACAACCCTGGTGTAAGGAATCAGGTATTAGGTGGGTGTTCAGCGCTGTTTGGATGATCATCCACAGGAGGTCAGAGTAAATAGGATGTGGAGCATATGATCAGGTATAAAAATGTTCATTACTCAGTGGAGGGCAACAGGAGGTAGGAGAACTGAAGTAAAATTGGTAATGTGTGTGTGTGCATATGTGTGTATATATTCATGTATATATTTACATGCAAATATATGTGTGTTATTATGTGCATAGGCATATACACTCTTGCATGTATATGTGCATGCATATATATTTATATATGCATATGTATACACATGAATGTGCATACATAGACATACACATGTACATATATGGCATGTGTATTATATGTGCATGTATGTGTGTATATGTATTTGTATATGTTCATGTATATGTGTGTATATATATATATATTCACATATATTTTTGTGTGTATATAGATGCGAGTATGTGTGTGTTACTTTCACACAGTGACTTGAGTTTTTGGTTATATATTCCTGACCTTTAATAAAATATTTTGCATGTTGCAAGTTTTTGAAATTTGTCCTTCACTGAATTGAATTATATCTTTCCCCAAAAAATACAGGGCCTTCCTAAGTTTCAGATTTTTGTTGATAGAATCACCATTAACTGTTTCACTCTGGCTTGACATATTGGATGAGTTTTATTCTTTTTTCCTCATTTTTCAATATTCTGCCCTTTTCTTTCCCCTCAATTAGGTGTCAAATATTTTTAAAAATCTTCTGACAATACCTCTCACATCCTCAACGTCTTCCCTATTTGTGCTGTCTTTACCCTCTTCCAACATTCAGTTCTTCTGGCCTAGACTTTAATTGTTTCTTCAGTTTCCATTTTGTATTATGCCCATGGCCTAGTAAAATACAGCATACATAGTGTTTAATGAAGATTTGCTGAATGAATGAATGATTATGTTCTGCTGACCCTATTCAGGATGTTTATATAAGAAAGAAGTAATAAAATTTTGGATTCATTATGAAGGAGAACATATATAAGCTTTAGAAATCTGTTTCAGCAAAGTGGTATGATAAAAGGGCAAATTTCTAAGGAATAGGGGCCAAATAGGAAACGAAGTAATTGAATATAGATCAGATATCTGATATATTTATAAATGGAAAGAAAAGATAATTGCTACAAGGGAGATTAGATCCAAATAAAATCATATATATTCTGTTTTTTTTTTTGACTTGATGACAAAAACATTATGTGAAAGTGTTTTGTTTTCAATTCCTTTCAGATCCTTCCTATCACACATAATATAACGACAACAAACAGAATGCATTAGTAGGTACTTATTGGTTAGACCAAAGTTAGACCTTGGCTTACCATTATGCATCAAGGATCTAGTTATTTTGCTCCCTAGTGTTATGGTCAACATTGTACAAGACCTTTTTCACTGTTCTTATGTGTTCTTAAGAACACAAACCCTTTCTGCATGTTTAGATAAGAATTAGAATTATTCAATCAGATGCTAATTCAGCCTAAATATCACTTTCCAGACAGAAGGATCTCTCCTGAATTTTCCCTCTGGGTAAAATCACCTGGGAAAGGAAGAAGAACTGTTTTAAAGAATAGTCAGAAGACCCAGTTTCTTGAGCGTAGGAAGCATTAATTACTAGGTGTCTCTGGTAACTGCTGTGTGACCCACAAAATTTCTCATGACTGTGTGCTACTGATCCTCCTTGAACTTCACTCATAAGCTAACCAAATAGTATTTCCCACAGTGCCTCACTGCCACAAAATGCAAGTAGCAAAACACAAAGTATAACCTGCACTTTAAAAAAGATAAATATAAACATTCCCATGTGACTGTTAAGCACACTCACCATTTCAAATACTTTGAGCTTTATTCCCTCTGTAATATGAATGATATATTAACAGCTACAGGGCCATAAATCTATCATTGAGAGGCAAACCTAAAACTCAAAAGATTAGAAAATATATACATCAAAAAGGGATGCTTATATATCCTTTGCTTATAAAAGTATTGCTGATTTTAATTCTAAAGGCAGATGATGGTGCAGTGGATAGAATAGTGGGCTTGGAGTCAAGCAGAGTCTGAGTTTAAATCTGGCCTTCAAAACTTACACATTTCTAGACCCTGGGGAAGTAATAAATTATATTTGCTTCAGTTTCCCCAACTGTAAAATGGGGATAATAATAGCATCTACATGGTATGTTGTGATTAAACTAGATTAAACTAGATATTTATAGAAAAGCACTTAGCACAGTTACTAGAATAAAGTAGATGCTATGCAAATGCTTATTCCTTTCCCTCCTCAATATTAATATTTAAGCTCTAAGTTAGAAGCAAAGAGTTTATTTTTATTGGAATATGATATTATATATTTCAATGGAATTATCCTAAAAATAAAAAAAGATACAGTAACCCCATGCATAAGAGGAATGTATAATTTTAAATTATGGATATAGTAATACCAATTAAAAAAAATCACAGCCACTGTAGTAAAGAAAAAGGTCCATTCTGGAGTAAACATTAGAGTTATACTATGATATTATCCTTCAGAGCAAATGCAATGTTCCAGCTTCATGGCAAAATTCTGCTTTTAAAAGGTATTTTGATAATTCAGTAATTGGACCTTCTCGACTGAAGTCATGGTATAGTTTTCCAAATGCTAAATTCTGCACTCTTGTATCATAGAAAGGTAGTAGCTCATGGGAGGCAGAGCCAAGGGGGCTAAGTAAAGGCAGGAACTCAACTGAACTTTCCCAAATTTTTCTCCAAACAACACTAATACCTCAAAATGAATTCTGAAGTGTTAGAACCAATGAAAGTTTGGGGGTAAATCCATTTTCCATCCTGAGACATCTTAGGAGGTTGGCAGCAAAGGTCTATCTCACTGAGGTCATGGTAGGACTTGTGCAATATAGTCTTTGCCCTAACAAGCCAGAACCAGGCCTTGGAATCAGCTTCATTGGTGGCAGCAGTAGCTTTGGGAGTTGTCAGCCCACAGATGATAAGAGAGAGGGACTCTTGGTCAGAAGGAGATTACAAAGGATTCTTTGCTGACATTGGGTACAGGACCTTGTTGCGTTGCCTTACACAGTTCTTAATTGTAGTCACAGAGTGAAAAGGAACACTATTACACTAGAGCATGCCACCAAAGGGGAGCAGAGTCACTGGTTTCTAGTCCTGGGCAGAAAGGAGAACTAAAATTGGCATCTACAGGAGTGTAGGAGTCCAAGTTTCATTTCCATGGCCATAAGAACTGAGAGCACTTGTGGCAGCAAGGGAGCAAGGGCCCTGCTCATACTTCCAGGTTGAAGAAGAGAGCTTTGTTCATTAACAGACCAGAGTACAGAATTAAAAAAAAATGGAAGAAAATGTAAAATATCTTGTTAAAAAGTTGAACAGGAAAATAGATTGAGGAGAGGTAATTTAAAAATTATTGCACTACCTGGAAGCCACAATCAAAAACAGAGCCTAGATATATTTCAAGAAATTATCAAGTTAACACTCACAAAACCAATGCTATCGAGATTAGGAGGAAAGCAGAAAATTGCGGGGTGGGGGAGTTTACATGAAATCTCTCTAACAGATACCTCATTTTCCAAATATATTGAAAACAATGTCAAAAATATAAGAATATGACCCATTCCCCAGTTGATAAATGGTCAAAGGATATAAACAGGATATTTTCAGAAGAAGAAATTGAAGCTCTCTATAATCATATAAAAATATACTAAGTCACTTTTGATTAGAAAAAAAGCAAATTAAAATGACTCTGAGGTACTACTTCACATCTATCTGATTTGCTGATTTGTCAAAAATAAAAATGACAAATATTGGAGGGAATGTGGAAAAATTGGTATGCTAATGCACTGTTGGTGTAGTTGTGAACTGATTCAGGCATTCTGGAGAGCAATTTGAATCTATACCCAAAGGGCTAAAACTATGCATATCCTTTTACCTAACAGTACCATTACCAGGTCTTTCTCCCAAAGAGAACAAAAAGAAAAAGGAAAAGGACCTATGTTACAAAAGTATTTATAGCAGCTTTTGTATGGTGTCAGTGAACTGGAAATTGGGGTATTGGGCAATGACTGAAAAAGTTGTGGTACATGAGCAAGCATGTGACATATGCTGTATGTGATATGATTGTGATGCTATTCTACTATGAGAAATAATGAACAGAATGATTTCAGGGAAAAAAAAAA
>CM053626.1:98880355-98900128 GCA_028646595.1 Phalanger gymnotis
GGTACAGCTAGGTCATCTTCCCTTGCATTTCTCTTCACTAGTTCCCTTGATTTGCTGGAACTTTCTGCTTCTAGATGAATTTTGTTATATTTTCTAGCACTATAAACATTTTTTTCTGTAGCTTAATTGGTATGGTACTGAATAAGTAATTTAGGTAGAATTGTCGTTTTTCTTGTATTAGCTTGTTCTACCTGTGAGCAACTAATATTTATCCAATTATTTAGATCTGACTTCATTTGTGTGAAAAGTGTTTTGTAATTATGTTCATATACTTCCTGAGTTTGTTTTGGCAGGAAGTCTCTCAAACATTTTATGTTTTCTACGGTTACTTCAAATGGAATTTCTCTTTCTATCTCTTGCTCCTGGGTTTTGTTAGCAAGATATTGAAATGTGAATGATTGATGTGGGTTTATTTTATATCCTTCAATTTTCTACAGTTGTTAATCATTTTGAATAGTTTGTTGATTTTCTAGGATTCTCTAAGTATGCCATCATATCATTTGCAAAGAACAATAGCTTTGTTTCTTCATGGGCTATTCTAATTCCTTCAATTTCTGTTTCCTTTCTTATTGCTAACGCTAGTATTTCTAGTACAATACTGAATAATAGTGGTGATAATGAACATCCTTGTTTTACCCCTGAACTTAATGGAAAGGCTTCTGGTTTATCTCCATTACATATAGTGTTCACTGATGGTTTTAGAATGGTGCTACTCATTATTTTAAGGAAAACTCCATTGATTCTTGTGCTCTCTGGTGTTTTTAATAGGAATGGTGGTTGTATTTTATCAAAAGCTTTTTCTGCATCTATTGAGATAATAATATGATTTCTGTTGGGATTTTTTATTGATATGGTCAATTATTCTGATAGTTGTCCTAGTATTGAACCTGCATTCAGGTTCAATGCCCTGCATTCCTGGTATAGATCACTCCTAGTTATATACTCCAGATAAGATGCTATAATCTACTTGCTATTTTATTTAAAATTTTTGCATCAATATTCATTGGGTAAACTGGTCTATAATGTTTTCCTCTGTTTTGCCTCTTCTCATTTAAAGTATCAGCACCATATTTGTATCAGAAAAAAATAGCAGTATTCCTTCTTTGCTTGTTTTCCAAATACTTTATATCATAGTGGGACTAACTATTCTTTAAATGTTTGGTAAATTCTCTTGTTAATCCTCCTGGCTCTGGAAAATTTTTTTTTTTGCGGGGGGACTCATATAGAAGGACTTCAGTGACAACTAGAAGAAATATTTTAAGAGAAAGGAACAGATAATAAGATTTTGTTTGAAGAAGAAAAGGTAAAGTATGTGGGTGATATTTTGAACATAAAAATCAACCAATAAATGAGGATAATTTAAGAGAAAGAAAAGCACAAAAGAAAGCAAAAAAAACAATAATCACTGATGATGAGGATGATGATGATGATGATGATCTTGGTGGTAGTGCTGAGGTGATGGTGAGGATAGTAATGAAATAACAACAACAATAACAATAATAGTAATAACTAATAATAATAATAATATTTTTAAATTGTTTGGTCATAAATTTGAAGGTCCTCTTGATTCAGTCAAATTTTAGAAGGAAATATCCCCAGAAAAGTTTTAGTGATACTGTAAGGATCACTAATAAAATTACGTTCAATATTGCAAGAAACTTCAAAGAAAATGTATCTAAATACTTACATTGCCATGTTGTCACTATCCATTCACAGTAGTGGCTTTGAAGTGTTTTTCCAGTTAGGAAATAGTGATTTCCAAATGATAATTCTTATTTTGACCTTCTTAATTAGCTGTGTAAACATGGAAGTAAGAGTCATTTATTCGACTTTACAGGTTTTTATAGCAAAAACAAATGAACTCAAGTTGACTAAATCTAGATTGAAGAAATTATAATATGTGTTCATGAAGGGGAGCACATCATTATAGCTTTGAACATTTTTTCTATAATCAATCAGTCTTTAGAATAAATTAAATATTCTGTTCTATGATTAACAGTCTTGAGTGAATGAGTATATATTTGCGTGTGTGTATGTGTGTGTGTGTGTGTGTGTGTGTGTGTGTATGTTTATAGCAGAGGTAGTGTTGCAACTTTTACAGTGAAGACCTATTGTTGCAATGGTGCAGGGCAGAAATGTCAAATTTTCTTCCTATTTGTGCCATGAGATCTATAAAACTCTTAAATTTAACCTGAACCAGATTAAAATGTAATTGGGAAATATTTAACTAAAGGAAATACAACAAAACACATATAATATTAATATATCATTTTCTAGTTAACATGAGGCCCCCAGAGATCCTTATATGGTTAATTCCCTCTTTTCTATTTTAGTTTGAAAGAACTGACATTGGTAGCTCTGAGGTTAAGTAGCTTGCTCAGGATTCCAAAACTACATTTTTTTTCAGGACTGGACTTGAACATGGATCTTTTCTCATTCTAATACTGACCCTCTACTATCCTATGTTGCCTCTCAGTGTTCTGGGCCTATCCTTCTATTTCTTTAAACTCTGCTTTCATTTTTATCTCTTTGCACAAATTAAACGAAAAATGTGTTTGCATATTTTATGTTAACTGGTAGGTTATTTTTTCTCATTCTGTACTTTTCTTTCTGACATACCTATATTGATTTTTATTTATGTGTTTATTCTGTTTTTTTGCAAGTCAAAAAATCTGCTGTGTTCATGGTGTGAGAACATAAGTACCATGATTAGTATTTTATAATAAGGAAATGCTAATAAGTACCCTAAATTTGCTTTTTCTTTGGGTCTTTTTTTTTCTATTCCTCGGTGTAACATGAACTAGTCTGGGTATGGTTAGTTCTCCAGACATGGAGTCACCCTTAAGAGGCCTTTGGAGCAAGTGTAGATTACCTAACATAGAGGCCTTTTTGTTCCTTACCACTTTGGTAACTATATGATCATTTGATTGACTGCATCTTTAAAATTGGTCATTCTCTTCATAGTTCATTTCTTCCACTCTATCAATGGATGCCATGAAATTACCTGGTGAAAGAAGAGAGACTCCAATACCCTTCTCTCCTTTTTTTGTGTTAGCTCCAAGAAATGTTTCTGGTGGTGTTTGTTTCTATTCTGTGCTCTGTGTCCTGAGCAGCTTTAGAAGTTAGAGATAATGCCCACCAACTGGAGACAGGCTTGCAGGCAGGATGGTACAGCCTATCCACTGTTCATGGAAGCCCTAAGAGGCCAGGTCACTTGAGACTGGACCTCAAAAGAGTTTTGAGCTTGGAATTAAGACTACATGGTAATTGAGCTAAAATATATAGCTAATACACTTCCCTTTCCTTTTTATTTTTTTTAATTTTAAAATTTTAATGGTATTTCATTTTTTTCCAGTCATATACCAAGAAAAATGTTAGAATTATTTTTTGCAAGATTTTGAGTTCCAAATTATTCTCCCTCTCTAACCCCTGTTCTTCTGAAATTGGGACAATTTGATATAGTTTATACATGTGCTACTATGGTAAAAATATTTCCATATTAGCCACAATTGGAAAGGAAAAAAAACCAGATTTTTAAAAATGAGAAAGAATAAAGTAAAATAAAAAATGCTTTGATCTGCATTCCAGCTCAATCAGTCCTTTTTCTGCATATAGATAGTATTTTCCTTTATGACTCCTTTGTGCTTACCTTGAATCATTGTATTGCTGAGAAGAGCTGAATCGTTCAAACCTGATCATCATATTATGTTGCTAACACTGTGTAAAATGTTTTCCTGTTTCTGTTCATTTCACTTAGCTTTAGTTCCTACAAATCCTTCCAGGATTTTCTGAAATATGTTTGGCCATCATTACGTATTGTACAATGGTATTCCATTACATTCATACACCATAGTTGTTTGGCCATTCCCCAACTGATGGATGCCCCTTCAATTTCCAATATTTTTTCACCATGAAAAGGGCTGCTATAAATATTTTTACACATGTAAGTCTTTTTCCCTTGTTTATGATCTCTTTGTGATACAGACTTAGTAGTAGTATTGCTGGCTTGAGGTGTATGCAGTTTTGTAGCCCTTTGGGCACAGTTCCAAATTGCTTTCCAGAATGGTTGAATCAGTTCAAAACACCACCAACAGTGCATCACTTTCCAATGTTCCCACATTCTCTCCAAGATTTATAATGTTTTTTTCTTTTTTTTTATGATATTAGCCAATCTAGCAGATGTGAGGTGGTATCTAAAAGTTCTTTTAATTTGCATTTCTCTAATTAAATGTGATTTAGAGTACTTCATGTGCCTATAGATAGCTTTGATTTCTTCATCCGAAAATTTCCTGTTCATATCATTTGACAATTTATCAATTGGGGAATGGCTTGTATTCCTAAAAATTTGACTCAGTTCTCTATGTATCTGAGAAATAAAGACTTTATCAGAGACACTTGTGGGAAAGATTGTTCCCAGCTTTCTGCTTTCATTTTAATCTTAGTTGCATTAGTTTAATTTGTATAAAATCTTTTTTAATTTAATATGATCAAATTTAACTACTTTAGATTTTGTAATGCTTTCTGTCTCTCATTTGGTTGTGCATTCTTCTCCTCCCCATAAATCTGACAGGAAGACTATTCTTTGCTCTTCCAATTTCCTCATAGTGTTACCCTTTATGTCTAAACCATGCACCCATTTTAGCCTTATCTTTGTATGCAGTGTGAGATATTGGTCTGTACCTAGCTTTTGTCCTATTGTTTTTCAATTTTCACAGCAGTTTTTGCCAAATAGTAAGTTCTTATCCCAAAAGTTGGGGCCTTTGGTTTTATTAAACACTAGGTTTCTATGTTCGTTGACTACTGTTTCTTGTATACCTATTATTATTTTTACTATTACCAATCTATTCCATTGACACATCATTCTATTTCTTAGCCAGGACCAGACTATTTTTCTTTTATTTTTCTAGTTTTTTTGTTTTGGTTGCATACCCAATTTATTGATCTGTTCTTGTTCCATTTTGTTGATGTAAGACTTTGGTGAAATAAATTTTCCCTTCAGTGCTGCTGTGGTTAAATGTCATTAATTGTGGTTTATTGTCTTGTTGTCATTCTCTTTAATGAAATCATTGATTGTTTCTCTGATTTGTTCTTTGACCCACTTATTCTTTAGAATAAGTTTAGTTTCAATTAATTTTTAATCTACATTTCTAGTGTGCTTTCTCGAATATAATTTTATTTCATTATGATCTCAAAAATGCATTTAACATTTCTGCCTTTGTACATTTGATTTTGAGGTTTTTATTCCCTATTGCATTGTCAATTTTTGTGTTGGTGCTTTGTGCTGCTGAAAAACAAAAAAAAGTTATATTCCTTTCTGTTCCCATTCGGTTTTATCCAAAGGTCTCTCATTCCTAAATTGTCTAATCGTCTATTTGCTTCCTTAGTTTCTTTCTTGTTTATTTTTTGGTTGGATTTATTGAGTTTGGTCTGTATTTATCCATAGTTGAGGTTGCCCACTAGTATATCTTTGCTGTTTCTTCCTATAACTTATTTACCTTCTCATTTAAGAATTTAAATGCTATATCAGTTGGTATATATATATTTAGTGTTGATATTAAATCCTTGTCTATGGTACCTTTCAACGAGATGTAGTTTCCTTCATTATCTCTTTCAATTAGATCTATTTTACTTTTATTTTTTCTGAGATCAGGATTGCTACCCCCCTTTTATTTTCTTTTACTTCACTTAAAGAATAATAGATTCTGCTCCAGCCTCTTACCATTATTCTCTCTGTGTGTGTGTGTTTCTACTTGAAATGTGCTTCTTGTAAACAACATATTGTAGGATTCCAGTTTTTGATCCACTTTGCTATCCACTCCTACTTTACCAAAGAGTTCATCCCGTTGACAGTCACCATTATGATTATTATTTGTGTATTTCCTTCCATCGTCTTCTTCCTCATTTCTATCTTATCTCTCTTTTTACCCCTTCCCTCCTCATTAGTATTTTACTTCTGTCTTCTACTTTTCCTGGTCTACCCTTCATTCTGTCATTCCCCACTCCACCTTTATTTGATCTCCTACCCTCCTACCTCCTTGTTGGGTAAGACAGGTTTCTATATTCAACTGATTATGTATATAATTCCCTCTTTGAGTCAACATTTATGAAAGTAAGGTTCAAATGATGCTTGTCACCCACCCTCCCATCTTCCCCTCCACAGCAATATGTTTTAGTGCCTCTTTATGTGAAATAATTTAGTCCATTCTACCTGTCCTTTCCTTCTGAACCTATTGTATTCCTCTTTCTCAAACTTTATTTTTTATATCATTCTCTCAAATTTGCCTACACCTTAAACTATGTGTATTTCTTCTAGTCGTACTATTAGCTATGCAATTTTTAACAATTACAAGTATCACTTCCCATGTAGGGATGTAGATAGCATAGCTCTATTTTATCCCTTACATTTCTATTCCCTTTTTACTTCTTTATGCTTCTCTTGGGTCTTGATATTGGAGGTCACATTTTTGGTTTACTTCTGGTCTTATACTTAAGACACATTGAAATCCCTCTAATTCTTTGAATGACCATTTTCCCTCAATGTGTTATGCTTAATTTTGCTAAGTAAGTGATTATTGGTTGTAGTCCTAGCTCCTTTGCCATCCAGAATATCATGTTTCATGATCTCTGCTTCATTAATGCTGTAGCTGCCAAGTCCTGTGTCGTTCTGATTGCGACTACTTGATATTTGAATTGTTTCTTCCTGGTCACTTATAGTCTTTTTACCTTGACCTGATAGTTATAAAATTTGGCTATGCTCTTCCTTAGAGTTTTTTGTTGTTTTTAAATCTCTTCCCTGAAGTGATCAATGGATTCTTTAAGTGACTTTTTTTTGTCTTTTAGTTCTAGGACATTAGGGCAGTTTAATAATTTTTGAAAGATGTTGTCCAAGTCCTCTTTTTGATTATGCCTCTCAGGTAGTCCAATGATTCTGATATTTTCTCTCCTGCATCTATTTTCCAAGTCAGTTGTTTATAGGTATTTTCTTTTCCATTTTTTATTCTTTTGAATTTGCTTGATTCTTGATTTCTCATAGAGTCATTAGCTTCCACTTGCCCAATTCTAACTTAAAGGTATCACATTCTTCAATTTACTTTTGTACTTTCTTTCCCATTTGGCAAACTGCATTCTTTAAGAAGTTTTCCAAGGTGTTGACTCTTTTTCATGATTCTCTTTCATCACTTTCATTTACTATCCCAATTTTTCTTCTTCCTCTCATATAATTTAAAGCTCTATTTTGAGCTCATCCATAAGTTCTTTCTGGATTTGAGTCCACTAACTATTTTTCTTTGAGGTTTTGCCCATAAGTGTTTTGACATCATTATCCTCTTAAGAATTTGTGTGTTGGTCTTCCCTGTCACCACAATAACTTTTTCTATGGTCAGATTCTTTTTGTTATTGTTTTTTTTTTACTCATCTTTTCTTTTATCTTGTTCTTTTTCTTTTCTTTTAAATTTCATCTCTGATCCCAGGTTGGAAAAGAGTTCTGTCTCAGGCTTCTTCATCCAGTGGCTGTAGGTCCAGACTGTACCTGGCTCTATTCTAATGTTGCCCTGGGGTCCACAGGGGACTCTAGTGTCTGGTGCTTTATTGAGTATGTGGGGTATAGCAGAGCTGGTGGTGCTGGAGGCCATAGGGGTCTGACATCTTACCTGGTGGTGAACTAGAATCCTAGTGGTGGTGTCTGGCATGTGCTGAGGCTCCTTGGGGCTTTTTTGTGTTTCCATGGGACTATGCTGAAACTGATGGATGCCTGGTTTCTGGAAGATGCTGTTTATACAAAGCAGTGCTGAACCATCTGGAGTTCCAACCTATTTTCTCTTCATGCTGGAGGATGCCTATTTGTCAGGGGCTATGCTGAATCACATAGGAGTCTTTAGGAACCCCTGACTTATGTTAAGGCATGTGGGAGGTCCTGGTGTTTAAGTTTGTCTGCTCCACTACACTTGGGTTCTGGATCTCCCACTGGTTTACTGATGTGGGGTTTGCTGCTGGCTAGTTAGGACACTTGTCTTGGCCTGCACTCCCCTTTTATCCAAGTGAGTGAGACCTTTCTTGCCCACCATTCAAGTGTCCTGGGTTATAAGACCATTCTACCCCATCTTTCTGCTGAATCTGCTGTTTGGAGGTGAATATGGGAAAGATAGAGAGATATACTGCTTTTGCATCTTGGCTCCCAAAAGTCCTCCCTTTCTCTTTTCTAGAGACTGAAGTGGCAGAAATTGGGAGGAGGAAAATGCCATTAACATGTTGAGGAAATGTTTGTGTATTTGGGATTATATCCTGTGAAATAAGTTAGAACACAAATTAGCACCTACTTTCCTAAGTCTTTTTGATTATAAAAAAGTAATATGTGTAACACAATTTGTAAACTAAAAAGTGGTAAACATATTTTAACTATTATTTTGGTGATGTTGATGATGATTATTCATTCAATAAAAAATTTATTAATGTCAAAGCCTACTATGTGCCAAGCACTGTACTAAGTGCTAGGGATACAAAAAGAGGCAAAAGATAATCCCCGCTATCAAGGAGCTTACAATCAAAAGGGGGAGAGGTGAGCCAACTGTGTTGGTAAGCAAAATGGCCTTTGTTTTCTTTGAGTAATTCAGTGTATTTCATTGAGCTTTACTAGGTGCTAAGCCCCAGGCCCAAAACCCTCTTAGGTGTGGAACATATGTGGGTGTGATTTGGTGACTGAGGTGGGAACCAAGGTGGGGCTGGCTAAGGGGAGGTGCTAACTCCAGAGCCATGCCTTACTAAGTGCTAAGCCCCAGGTGCTAACCTCTATTAGATGTTAACCTAATCTATGTTGGTGTGAACCTCTCAGGGTCCTAAGGGGAGGGGCCAAATCAAGAATCAATCACCAGTGACTAAGCTCTGGTCATTCAGAGGATGCTTGATGACATCAAAAACTCTATAAGAGGAGAGAAGACAGCTTGGAGATTGAGATTTGTTGGAGCCAGAGACAGCTACAGCCAAAGCTGGAGATAAAGCTGAAGTGAAAGGAGCTAAAGAGGAAGACACAGGAGCTGCTGGTAGCAGGGCTGACCCCTCATGTGGACCAAGGCATGTTGAGCAAGGGCTTGAGGCCAGTGGGTAATCTTCTTACCAGAGGGGGGAAGCATGACTATGATTTGGTTTAATGCCATCATGTTTTTCTGTGGCCTCCTGGTTAGTCCTGTGAGGTGGACTTATTGGGCTTGGAAGCTTTTGACCAAAATATCAAAATGGGGACTCTGGTTACTGGGTCTGCTACTTTGGAGCTTGAATAAATGCTTTAATTCTTCTGCCTTTGACTTTGGGAATTCCTTACATCCTGTGGTTCTGAACTGTTCAGACATGTATATGATTCTCTTTGAAATCATAAATTCTGCCTTCATACTGCACCAAAATGAAAACAAATATGTAAAAGCAAGATATATACAGGTTAATTAGGGAAATATTAACAGAAGCATGGCCCTGGAATTAAAAGGGGTTGGGGAAAGCCTCCTGTAGGATGTGTGATTGTAGCTTGGACTTAAAGGAAGCCAGAAATGTCAAAAGTTGGAGGAGAGGAGGGGGAATATTCCAAGAATGGGGGACAGCCAGATAAAATGCCCAGAACAGAGAGATGGAGTGTCTTTTTTAGGAGCAACAAAGAGTCCAATATCAATGAGTCAAAGAGTATGTGGTGGAGAGTAAGATCTAATAAAACTGGAAAGATTGGAAAGAACTAGATTATGAAGGATTTTGAATGCCAAACAGCAATTTGTATTTGATCTTGGAGGAAATAGGAATTCACTGGAGTTTGTTGTGTAGGGTTGTGAAATGATCAGACCTACCATTTAGGAAAAGCAGTTTAGTAGCTAAATGGAGGATCTATTGGAGTGGGAAAAGATTTGAGGCAGTGTAGTGGCAATGTGATACCTACAATGGTTATGGCTGCAATGAATATGCTGGCAAAGTTCTGAATTGCAAAATAAAACAGATTCTCTTCATAGAGGATAGAACCAAAACATTTATTCAAACACCAGAAAGCCAAATCCTTCATAGCAACAAAGAAATCTATACATATTATCAATGCAGGGGGCACCACCATCCCTGAGCCTTTGCTCTGTTAGAGCCTCCCTCCCCCTCCATTAACAAGGGCAAAATCACTACTGTTCTCATTCACACTAGCTCCTCTGCCTGTGCCTCTCTCTCTCTCTCTCTCTCTCTCTCTCTCTCTCTCTCTCTCTAAGCTGCAACTCCCACCATCTCTCTCCCAGTTCTGAGTCACTCCAACTTTCTGCTTTACCCTTTCCTGCTCCACTCTATCATCAAGCTTCTCCCACCACAGGCTCCATGTGATCTAGACACATAATTCAGACTCATGTGACTCATTCAGGTTACGTGGGTCTATTAAGAGACAGGAAATATCTTCCCATGTCATTAACATAACATTCAGCCCCAAGATCTTGCATATCCTTTACATAGGTCAATGGGAGTTTAGGGATAACTGATGACAACAGAATTGTACAACAATACAACAGGGATGATACAGAATAAGTACATAAAATGATATCTTAGGGTGGGGTTTGAGCACAAGCACCCCATCATCCCCCCCTCAAATAAATGGTGCCCCAAATCCCTTGTGATAAGTGGCAAAGGTCTATTCTTCTGTAGCTACTTCCTGCTGGAAATGGACATAGAGCTGTCCCTCCCCTAAGAAGTCCCATTCAAGGGGTCAGTTCTTTAGCTGCCATCCAGAGCTTGGTCGATGCCAGTTACAGGAGTGATAGAGCACAGCCTTGGACAGAAGGTGACATACAGATCAAGCAGTCAGGTATCTACAGGTTGGTGGCACCAAATCCATAGGAAACAAATCTGGCAAGCAATATGAAAAGCCAAAAAGAATAAGAAGACAACAATGAGAAGCAGGGTAAATATGGGATCAGCTGTGCTTCTCGAGTCCATGAATCAGATAAACTATATTAATTCGTATCCTCTTTACTGCTATGTATTTCTTTCATCTGATCTGGGGCTTAGCCAATTTTCCGTTCTCCTTGAAAGTGTTATAAACTCGTATATGATTCAGGAAGATTTGTAGAGGCAGTTCTTATTTCCCTATTCAGTCTAATAGTAAGTCCCTTTTCTCAGTATGTCTTGTATAGTTCATGAGTTGGGATACTATCTATTCTTCCAAAATCTATCCCTGATCTTAATAGAGCAGTAAACAATTCTTTTCTTGTTAATCTATTCTGACTTTTAATCTGCTGGCTATTTACTCTTATCTCTCAAGGAAATTTATCTTTCCCCATTCCCCTAAGTAACTTCGCTCTGAAATCTTTTCCAGCACCTCTGAAAGAGGGTCAGAATTACATGCTTATAAGCAGGAGGAGCTGTGTCCAGTATCATTTACATGAGAAACTGCTAAAGGGGTATTGTAATATGCATCTGTATCTCCAATCATGACTGCAGTCTTCATTACTTTTTCCTTTAACTTTCTCATACAGTCTCCAAGTTAATACCAGGGTCTATCTCCAGTAGGATACTGTCTGCTTATCCTGCTGCAGCTGAAGCTAACAGATTAGTTGCAATGTTACCTCCTTGCATATGGTAATCCCTAAAAGGTTGCTGTGCAAAAAGATTCTGACTCATACCTATGAATTTCAAAAAATCTGTGTTATCTATCCCTACTCTTCTGGACCTTTCACCACTGATTCTCACCATCAAAGATACTAAAGATTATCCCATTTTTTGAGTAAATCAACTCAAAATATTTGTGACTTCTCTTGCTTAGTAAAATCCTCAATTATTTTCTTAAACACAGTGTGCCTCCCAGGCCCTGGTTCTCCTGCTTCCTTCTTAGTATTGAATGAACAGATGCCTCCTCATCTGACTTTGTTTCATTCTCCTCCCTGACATCTTCCTGGAAGGTATGTGGACCCCCAACAAGCCCAGACTGTGCAAGGGCATGCAGCACCTTCCTCTTGTTACTTTTTAGCTTCTTTTTATGAGCTAAACTAACAGTTGCCTTCTCTTCTGCTACGTGAAACTTTCTAGCTTGCTCTTCTAAAGGAAAATCTGAACACTGTAGCACAGAGAGCTTCTCATGCAAACCAACTCCTTTTCTATCTGAACCTTTTCCTCCGCAATTTGTCTCTTCTTTTATACATAATACAATAACTTGTTAGCAAGGCCCATCCCTTCCTACACATCGCTGCCAGTTCTTTCCAAGGTACTATTTGTATTCTTTGCAAACATCTTTCTAAATCTCTGAGTCCTCCCTTCTGTAACTTCTGTTCCCAGGTTTCACAGAGCCCCGTGCTTTTAGCCCATTCTCTCACCAGGGAGGAATAAGGTAAATCCTCCAAATCCTTGAAAGCTCGTTTCCTTCCCTGAAGCCTTCCAGCTTCGAAGTGAGGTTTTATACTTTGTGGTCCCATCTGGGTCACCAAATGTAGCGGCAATGTAATACCCACAGTGGCTGTAGCTGCTATGAATATGCAGGCACAGTTCTGAATAGCAAAATATAGCAGAGTCTCTTCATGGAAGGCAGAACCAAAACATTTATTCAAACACCAAAAAGCAAAATCCCAACACCAGAAAGCCAAATTCCTCATAGAAATGAAAAAATCTATACACGATAAGGAAGGCACCATCATCCCCAAGCTTTCCCTCTGTTAGGGCCTCCTCATGAACAAGGGAAAAAAATCTCCCTCTCACTCACACTAGCTAGTCTGCCTGTACCTGCCTCTCTCTCTCCAAGCTGCAACTCCCACCATCTCTCTCTTAACTCTGACTCACTCCAATTTCCTACTCTACCCCTTCGTGCTTTACCAATTCAGCAAGCTTCCCCCAACACAGGCTCCATGTGATTCAGATAGGTCATGTGGGCCTATTAATGGATTGGAAAGATCTTCCCATTTTTATTAACAAAACAGGCAGGTAAACTAATGATCAAGTTACTGCTATAAACCATCGATGAGGTGATGAGGACACATACAATAGCAGTGTCATTGTCAGAAAAGAGAAAAGGGCACATTTGAAAGATGTTGCAAGGATGAAATAGACAGGCCTTGGAAACTATTGGATAAAAAGTATGAAAAATAGGGCAGAACCCATGATTCCTCCTAGGTTGTGAGCCTGAGGGATTGGAAATAGTGCTGTCTTCTACAGTAATAGGGAAAATAAGGGGATAGTAGTGTTGGAAGATTTGAGGGAAAGATAATGAATCACTTTTTGGACATATTTGAGTTTAAAATTTCTACTGGACATGCAAGTCAATGTTTATGTGATGATTGTGTGATGGTGGTGGTGATCATGAAGAAACCAAGACATCAGGCAAAACTTAAAATGATAGAAATATTGTTTCATCTAACTCTTGCTCTCCACTTTCTTTAATTAGAAAATAAATCTTAATATTTTTTCTATCCAAAGAAACTGAGACACTATATAAAGACACTAAATAACTTCTAGGTAAATAGATCAAAGATTCCCAGAGATACATTTTTATAATAAATAAATATAAAGAATGCTTTTTGTTCTCTCACTGGATCTCATGCCATTATTTCCTATCTCAATCATGAAAGATTACACAATATAACCTAGTAGTGATATTTTTTCCTCTCTTTATGCCTTTCTTTACATTGTCACTACAATGAATTCGCTACTCTATCTGTCCTTTATTTCTTAAAAAAGAAAATAACTTTTGCTAACACATCACCTTCATTCATAAGTATATGCTTCTGCTTCATCAATCTGTAGAGCCATTACTTAAAACAAAAGAAACAAAAGGAAAGAACAAGCTAAGAGGACACAAAAAGCATCCCTCCTGCAGAACTCACCAACATATAGACCAAGCCTGACATTACTTTATATACAGTATTCCCCACTCATACTGTCCTACCTCACAAAAGAAAGAGAAGTGGGAGTGGGCCTCTTCTCCAGGGTCACACTTAATAATTATAATCGTACAGCACTAGATTTCATTTTTTGTTGCTCTTTTCATTTACATTGTTGAAGTTACTAATTATTTTATTTACCTGATTCTATTTTAATATGAGATTACAAGAAGGCTTGCACAATGCCATCTTAATTAAAATTATATTACTAAACTATCATTAATACATTATAAACAAACTCTACTTTATAATCACTATTCTTTTATAATGTCCATCAATTAAACACTTATTTGTAACATTAATAGCATCATTCCAGAGGACCTATAAGCCTACTGAAACTTTATTTTATATACAATACTTTTTTTGGAATCTATTAATTGTTTTATGTAAGGTGTACATGTTCCTTGGAACCATCCTTACATAGATTGAACACCATAATTATGTAACTAGCAGGATTTGCAAGTTACTTATCTGTATCTCAAATTCCATTACCTCCTTTGATCCTCACAAAGTCCCTGTCACACTGATAGCACTATTCCCATTTTATAGATGAAAATACTGAGACTGAGGGAATATAAGTGACTTGCTCAAAATCATAAAACTAGCAAGAAGCAGATTTGGAATTTAAATCAAGGTCTTCTGACTCCAAATCTTGGACCTGCTCATGATAATATAGTATTAGAGTTTGAATTTCAACTCTTATCTTCCTGTCTCCAACCCCCACACTATATTCAGTAAACCATGCTTTCTTGCATGTAGTAGGCACTTAATAAATATTTCTTAAATTGTTTTATTTAAGTCAACCATTTGCCATAACTGAAATCATAGAATTTATTTAAACTGACCAGTTTTGCTCCTCATAAATCCCTATAATTGTTAATGACTCAGAATTATTGAGCTGGTTTGGACAAAAGTTAGAACATAGCAAGCAATTCAAGAATAGTT
Source organism: Phalanger gymnotis (assembly GCA_028646595.1). Taxonomy (NCBI): domain Eukaryota; kingdom Metazoa; phylum Chordata; class Mammalia; order Diprotodontia; family Phalangeridae; genus Phalanger; species Phalanger gymnotis. The sequence goes on from CM053626.1 coordinate 98,895,166, forward strand.
ATATCTGTAGAAATACCTTAAGGCATTTTTATAAGTAGGGTGAGTTTTTTAAAAGTAAAATTAGATTACATAAAACAAATAAATGAATGAATAAAACTGTTAACCATAATACATGTTAAGTATTATAATAATCTCTGTAGAATGTTTTCTTTAATACAAGTTATTCTCTGTTCTTAAGGATTTGACATTCTAATGAGGGAAGCAAAGAAAAAAGGGATTTGTAGCCAGAAAGAGAATTCTGGTCAGAGATATCGTGGAAATAATGTGTGGGACAATAAAAGTGCCCCTTTATATGCCTTTTCCAAAGAAGATGATAGTGGTGATTAGATTATAGTTATTAGAAGAAAAAGTGGAAAGAGCCAAGAAATGAGAAGATAGTGACAGAGCTAAAAATAGCAGGGGTGAAGGTGAATTTCAGTCTTCCAGGGATTACGGAGGGAAGGCAAAAGGGAGAAGTTCTAGATATGTTCTCTGGTGATACAGTCTAAAGCATAGATGAGCAGCAACATCCAATAGCCACTTAGTATTTGTTTGCTTGAATCGACAAATTGACTCTAATATTACTAATCGTTTTCCTTTCCAATGAACTTCCAAATAACTTTCCAAATTTTGCAGTTATGTCTTCACAACAACCCTTAGAGGGAAGGTGTATCTATATTATGAGCACCATTTTTATAGTGAAGTAAGTTACCTTTTGGAGAGGTGAGGTAAAATAAATTTCTGATGCTCACACACTTGGTCATTGGAGGAGCAAGGATTGAAATATATTCGGACTCTAAAATACTATAAAATAGTTCTAACTAGTGTACTGGAGACAGTTATAGATTATTTGCTCATGGTCTGAAGCAAAAAGCAGGGAACCCTCCATTTCATGACATCAAGCACTTACACAAGCAGGACTATTAAACTTACATGCTCACAAATATTGAACCTTTATTGAGCAGTCTCTTTGCTATCCTCCCATGAATTATTAAGCATCAAAAATTTTAAAAAGAAACAAAAGATAAAGAAAAAAAAGCATCTGAGGAGCACAAGATGACCCATTTCAGGGATTAGTGGCCTTTCATTCTCACAAGCTTAGTAGAACAGGATACAGAATATTTCCACCCACACTAGTATAAATCAGAAGATACAGCAATTAAGAATACAGGTACACCAACATGCTTCTAAATTGTCTAATGTCTCTTATATTGCAAGACAATATATTTGAACATAGGGCTATAACTAATAATGCAGTAAGAAGGAATTAATACACATTTCGATAATTCCAGACATATGCATTCTCCACCCCTTTACTTTTGTTCTAAAATCTATCTCTTAAACTTTCTCCTGCCATTAATTTTAGCAGTAAATAGAAAAGTCAGTACTTATTTTGAATAAATAAATCTTCTGCGCTTTTCTCTGCCTATTTGAAATTTAGTTTGGTTTTAGATATGGACTGAGTACTTAATTTTTCTTGGCAGGAAAGTAGGACCAGAGTTTGTCAGACCTGTAATAATTCACAAATAAACTAAATATGATACAATCTACTCTTACATGTAAGATTTGGGTAGGCTTATGAATGACTAGAGATGCAGGTTTCTCTGAAGAGGCATACTATACCTTTCCCTTTACAAAGGAAGTGTGGAGAGCCTCTTAGATTTCATGAAATATCTGTGTCTCAACTTCATATGGATACCTCTTATAGATAATGTCAAGAAAGGTCACAAGGATGTGGTGCGAATACTGTAACTCAAAGTGTTCTACTTGTGCTAAACAACATTGAAATCTGCCAAGGACAACTGGCATAGTTGACTAGATCTGGTGGAAATAAAACATTTGGAACAACAGTTTTCAAAATGATTGCTTTTAGTGAAGTAGATATGCCTCCATAACATATCCCATTACCTGCAAAGGCATTTTTAGTAACCAAGTGAAGGTGAATCACATAGTCATTCTGTCAAGTCTGTGAAACTCCTAGAGGCAGGGAGAACAGCCACTATATCTGCCTCAAAGATGCTTTTCTCAGAGATAAGCATGCTTTTTTAGAAAAAGAACATTATGCATAAAGACATTCCTATAACTCTCTATAAGTAAAGTTGCTCCTTTATTTATATTAATGATTTGCGTGTGTGAAGTGATATAAAATGAGAGAAGGAAAGGGATGACACATTTATTAATAATCTACTATGTGCCCCTGCCACATAACTGCTATTATTATTCTCATTTTGCAACTGAGGAAATTGAGGCAGAGAGAGGTTAGGTGACACAGTTAGGAAGCATATAAGGCCAAATTCAATTCAAGTCTTCTTTATTCTAGTCCCAGCGCATCATCCATAGTATCAACTATATGTCTCGTGGAGTTCAAAGAAAGGCCCAAGGACACAATAACTGCATGTAGGCAGTTTCCAGATAAGGCATAGTTACTTAATTAGTATATCAGCAGGTAAGTAAAAAATATTCCAATAAAGTTAAAACAAGTCCTAAATATTTCAATAAGGTTATTAGATACAAGGTTATTAAAATAAAGTTTCCCTTCACCTAGCCCAAGTATAACCCTTGTATCCTCTACTAAAAGAATCACAGAAAATCACTTCCAGATGCTTACATAACAACTCTATTGAGAATTTATAGAAAGATGTGGACAAAAATTGCCTACGGTGAGAAGACATAACAATCTTTCAATTCAGAACAATAGGAAAAAAAATAAGTAAATTAATGAGAATACAGATTCATCAAATGTCTATATACCCATGTATGTATGTTTCTTCATAGCAAGTAGGAGAATCTATATTCTTCTAAAATAGTGATGAAAAATTAGAGAATATTTCATCTTAATAAGACCATTAAGGGCAATGTCATTTACTGATACAATTATTACTTACACTATGACCAATTTAATGCCATTTTAATGTTTGCTCCAAAAATAAGTGTTATTGAATAACCTCAGATGACCATCTTCTATTTTTATTATTCGTGCCATCTAGGGAGTTGGAAAATCTTAATATATAACATATGTTTCCTTCTTCTAGCCAATGGAAAGTAGACAATTTGTTATTTCAATTTGTAAGTCAAAATCCTATAATTCAAGTATCCTTCTTACGTATAAAGAAAGACAAACTATGAAAAGAATGCATTTATTACAATATTTCCTTCATGTTTTGTGTTGCTCTTTTGGAATACCTCAAAATGAATCTGATTCAGAGACTCCATTTAGTAAATAAAGCCACAATAATTAGAGGAATCCAGTGTAGGGCCAAAGAACCATATGTGGCCATAGAGAATCAACTTGCCTTAGATTTTAAAGGCTCTCAGGTTTTTACCAATGGCTATATCTGCAGGTAGGTAAAAAGAAAGGCTAATATTTACTCATTTCTAGAAATTTAACTATTGATATCTTATCTAATTAATAGATGGTATTAATTTAGGTGCCTTTCTCTTGCAATGTTGCCCCAAATCGTATTACACAGTTCTTTTCAAGGGTTGAGGTTCAAAATATTCTGCCTTCACTTTTTATTTTATCAATATTTTTTAAGATCCAACTTTTTTATAGTTGATGTTAATATAAAGCTCATTTAGATTTGAATACAAAGTTCACATGGAGGTCAGAACAAGTGATACAATAACACTTTCCTGGTCTCTTTGAAGAATTTTGGAATAGATTGTGAGACATGGGAGACACTGACACAAGATTGCCCGGCATGGTGTACCACATCAACGATGGCACTGTGTTCTAAGCACAAAGCAAGACTTCGGTAGCTCAAAAGAAATATGAAATGCAGGAAATTAGGTGTATTTCCAATCCAAATGTTCACTATTTCTGCCATATAAACTGTGCATATCTGCAGTAAAACTTGTATTGGTCTAATCAGTCATAGTTGAGCATACTATATAACTTTTAAAAATATTTATTTTAATTTTCAACATCTACTTCCATAAGATGTTGAGTTGCAAATTTTCTCCCCCTTCTTCCTTCCTGGCTCCCCAAGACAGTGTGCAATATGATATAGGCTCTACATATACATTCATATTAAATACATTTTCACATTAGTCAGGTTGTGAAGAAGAATTAGAACCAATGGGAGGAACCATGAGAAAGAAGAAACAAAACAAAACAAAAATTAAAAAGGAAAACAAATAGTATGCTTACATCTGCATTCACACTCCAAAGTTCTTCTTCTGGATGTGGATAGTATTTTCTATCATGAGTTTTTTGGAGTTTTCTGAGATCCTTGCATTGCTGAGAAAAGCTAAGTCTATCAAAGTTAGCCACCACACAATGTGGCTGTATCTGTGTACAATGTTCTCCTGGTTCTGCTCACTTCACTCAGCATCAGTTCATGTAAGTCTTTCCTGGTTTTTCTGAAGTCTGCCTGTTAAGGATTTCCTATAGCACAATAGTATTCCATTACATTCATATACCACAACTTGTTCAGCCATTCCTGAATTGATGGGCATCCCCACATTATCCAATTCTTACCCAAAACAAAAAGAGCTGCTATAAATAATTTTGTAGATGTGGGTCCTTTCCCCGTTGTTATGATCTCCTTGAGATACAGCCCTAGAAGTTGTGCAGGGCACTGTTTTATAGCCCTTTGAGTATAGTTCCAAATTGCACTCCAGCATGGTTGGATGAGTTCACAACTCCACCAACAATGCATTAGTGTTCCAATTTTCCCACATCTTCTCTGACATTTATAATTTTTCCTATGTTGTTATGTTAGCCAATCTAATAGGTATGATGCGGTACCTCAGAGTTGTTTTGATTTTTCAATTCTCTAATCAATGGGGATTTAGAGAATTTTTTTGTGTAACTATATATACTTTAATTTCTTCATCTGAGAACTGCCAGTTCATATCATTTGACCATTTATCAACCGGGGAATGACTTGTATTCTTATAAATTCGACTCAGTTCTCTATGCATTTCAGAAATGAGGCCTTCAACACACACAGTGGCTATAAAAATTGTTCCTCAGCTTTCT
>CM053626.1:98900628-98923733 GCA_028646595.1 Phalanger gymnotis
AAAAAAATGCTCCTGCCTTTACATGTTTTATTACTGCTACATATCATATTGCATTAGTAAATTAATATAAGCTATACTGAAGGGATGAAACATTAACACTTAAAAATTAGAGAAGACATGCAGTAATTAGTACATAAATTGACCTTCGAAAAACAAATAAAGAATCTAAGCATTTATGATCAAGAAGTAATGTATTCCAGGCATGGATAATGCCTTGTACAAATGCAAGGAGCAAGAGAATAGAATTTCAGATTTGAAGAACAGTCAATAAATCATGTTCATTGGATTTCATAATGTGTGAAAGGGTGTAATGTGAGATAAGGATAAAATATAAGCTGCGAGCAGGCAATGTGGACCCTTAAATGCCAGGTTGAAAACTCAGTGTTTTATCTTATAGAGAATGGAACATTTAAAGCAGGCATGGCATGGCACTCGAATCTGAGGAGTGTGATAGTAGAAGTTATCTGCAGGATGATTTAGAGAGGACAGATTAGAAGGAGTTTGACTAATGTAGAAGATAATTATTAAAGCCAAGGTAAGAGTTGTAAGAGAATAAATTTAAGTGGTAGACATATGAGTGAAAAGGAAAGAATGAATATGACTCAAGTCCTACTCGGATGTCTCACTGTTCTGTAGAAGTGATTCTGGGATCTCAAAGAGTATGTCCATTAATCACAGGCTCTGGTAGGTAATTAATAAGTATTTTGAAGTGCCCATAATATGCCATTCAATACCTGGCAAAATTCTATGACATTTTAATTGCCATGAAAAAGCATTTATTAAGTGTTTATGTTAAAAAAAAGACATTGCTGAGTTCTGGAAAAAAACAGACAAAAATACAAAAACAAAGCATCCCTTCCTTCCAGGACCTTTCATTGTACTACAAGAAAAATACTTGTAATCAGGTAAGTTAATAAAAATCATTTCTGGATGGAAAATAAGTTTATATTAATTTCAGGATGGAGAAAATAATCACAAAGTAGGAGGAAGGTGTAAGAAAAAGGTGTGCAAAGGAAATGGAATCTTGCTTGATCTCTCTTAGAAGCTATGGATGTCAGTACATGTAATGATTAAGGAAGGTGTGAGACAGAATGAAGAAAACTTTAAACTCCAGATTAAAGAGCTATTTTATTTCAGAGGCAATACAGAACTCCTGAAGATTGTTGTAAGGTACAGTTACTGGTATGTTCAGATTTTTATTTCAGAAGTATTTATTTAGCAGTTATGTGGAGAAGAGACTGGAAGCTGGAATATCAATTAGGAAGGTACAGAATAGTAAACATGAGAGATGATAAAGACCTCAATTAGATATCACAGTAAAAGTTTGTATAAAGAGAATGGAATGGGCACCAAAAACACTGTGGAAGTTATATTGATAAGACTTGAAAAGTGATCAGGTATAGAAGATCTGAAAATGAAAGAAAAAAAAAAGAGTAAAAAGTGATTTCCATTTTACACTCCTGCATTACAGAAAGGAGCGCCCTTAAAAACTGAATTAAAAAGTAAATAGAGAGGAAAGATTGTTTTGGTGATAAATATTATTTATATTGTGGACATATGCAGTTTAATATATTTATAGGACAGATACCAATGGGTTATGAGAGAGATTTAGGCTAGATTTATAAATTTTGAAGTAATTGTTACATGTTAAGTAAACCATTGAGAATAGATCAAGTCATTAATATTGTAGAGACAAGATAGTCCATTAAAAAAATAAACTTCAGGAAACACCCATGCTTAAAGGGAAGATGACTGACACATCCCCAAAGAAACTAAGGTACAAATATACAGGTAGGAAGAGAACCAAGAGGGGAAATTACAAAAGTAAAAGAGGAAAAAATATCCAGGAATGAAGAGAAAGGTAGAGAAGTATTAAAATCTATGATAATGTCATGTAGAATAAAGATGGAAAAGTGATGCACAGAGAGAAATGGTATGAGAGAAGGTTATCGGAGAGAGAGAAAAAAAGTGTTTTTGATAAGCGGTAACAATTATAGGTAATGAGATCTCAAGTATATATCTCTATTGGTGATAACAGTGGAATAAAGATACATATCATGAAAGAAGAGGATGTTGATGAACTGAAAGGACTAGAAGGCCAAGGGTTTTGTTTACCTAAACCCAAAAATTTAAAGCAAGAGCTGGGGTGAAGAAAACTAATACAATCTGTCAACTTAAGTAGATGATTACAACAGGGATCTTGACCCAGGGATATAAAACAACTGTCTTAGAAAAAAAGGTTTTTGAGTGTTTGAGGTAAAATGATGATCCAGAAGGGACAGTGAGTGACATAGACAGAGAATATGTATCATTCTCCTTGGCTCAGGGCACCAGAGGTGTACCCTCATGATAGTAAGAATGAGGGTAAAGGGGAATTAACAGCTCAGAGAAGGAAGTAGGGAGAAAGGACTTGTGTAGGATATGGCACATGAGCTAAGAATTGAAGAGAATAAGAAATTCCCAGAGAAGAATGGGAATATCCTAGTCTTATACAAAGCTAACTAGCAAGAGAAAGAATGTTGTGTACAAAGAAAAGTAATTAGGCCAATTGATTTGGTTGGTATTTGGTTTGTGTGTGTGTGTGTGTGTGTGTGTGTATGTGTGTGTGTGTGTATGTGTGTGTAAAAAGGAGTAATGTGAGATCAGTTTAGAAAAATAGGTTGGAAGATTATGAAAAGTTTTAACTCCAGATATGTATGTGTGTGTATACACACACACCCACCCACCCACACACACACACACACACACATCTATATTTGTACATATATATACATACACATATACATTCATTTGTTTGTTTATTTATTTATCTTTAACTCATTCAATAGGGGCTCTGAAGTTTGCTAGCTCATAGGGACCAGATTTAATTCTGGGTGTTGAATTTCCAAAGAACTATTATCTCTCTTTAGCTCATTACTCTCACTTGGAAGTACTCCAGGAAAATATCTTAATATATCTTGATAGTGACTAGTTTTACCCAAAATGGGTGACAAGTTTACATGCAGAGAAATAATATTTGGAATATGATATATGGTTTTAATAGTATTTGTTAAAATATTATAATCTGAATAGATACAAGAGAAAAGAAGTCATAATGGTAAGGGACATGGAGACTATTCATTGTGGAGGTTGTTTTAAGGAAATAGAAAGACTATCTGGAGAACAAAAGATTTAGGTACCCACATGATAGATAATCTTGAAGTATTTGACAGGCTGTCAGTTTGGAGGATGATTAACTTCTGGGCCCATGGGACAGAATTGAAAATAATGATTGGATGCTGAGAAGAGACCAATGGAGGTTTGATATAAGGAAAACTTGTGTAACAGATAAAATTATTCAAGATTCAAATGGGCTCCATTGGGAGTAGTTTAAACCTCATTAGAAATCTTGGATCAAAGACTAGATGATAGTTTGTCTAGAATTCTAAAAGGGGGCTCCTTGTTCGGTAATGGCACTTAAAACTATGGATTCTGGGAAGAGAGTGGAATAAGGAACAAAATTACCTGGATGTCCTATAATTTAAAATAATAGCTTAAAGTGAACTTTAACATCTAAGAAATAATTAAAAGTCAAAGTAAAGTAGTTATTCAGCCTAAAACTACTTGAAAGGACTTTAGGAAAGACCTGGCCTCCCAAGGTGATTATCCAACCTAATGGAATGGGGCAGATATTGGCTAAATTTAAAAAAGCCCTGGGGATGTCTGTGTAGGGGGCAGCCTTGGCTTCAGAGACTTTCACTTCATGAACAGTGTAGGGTCATATAGCTAAGAAAGATGATATGGCAGGGCTCTTCCTTGATATGGGACTGAGAGCACAGGTGCACTGATCAGATGCCATCCTACAGTGTGGCTGTGGGTGAGGAGGTGTGAGTACATGCCTATGAGTGCTGACTAAGGGAATTGTCAGGAGAGCAGAGTCTCTGGTTTTGCTTCCAGGGGAGAGGGGTAAACTGAAGCTTGCAGTTACAGGAGGGAGTCAAAGTAGCAGTAACCACACCTGGCCTTGGACCACAGAACATTGGAAGAACCAAGGCATCAAAGGCCCCCAGACAGAGCTCAGCAAACAACAGCATGGAAAACCCAGAGCCTGAGACATTATCCTTCACACCTCAGGTCCACAGCCCAACTCTAAAATAAAATTAAAAGCCAAGAAATAGGCTGCTAACAATAACTAAACAAAAGAGAAAGAATCTGATCATAGATAACTACTATAGTGATAGAGAAAATCAGAGTTCAAACTCAGAAGAAGATAATAAGCAAAAGAGCTGCTTCTAAAGCTTCAAAGAAAAATGTAAAATGGTCACTTGCCAAAAAGAGTTTTTGGAAGAGTTTAAAAAGCACTTTAGAAATCAAATAAAAGAAGTTAAGGAAAAATAAGAGTAATGAAAGAAAATCAAGTAAATATGGGAAAGTCAACCAATTGTAAAAGATAACCAATTGTAAAAAGATTCAAAAACTTACAGAAGAAAATAACTCCTTAAAATTTAGAATTGGGCAAGGGGATGCTAATGACTTCATGAGGCACCAAGAAATAGTAAAACAAAATCAATAGAATATATATATATATATATATATATATATATATATATATATATGTGTGTGTGTGTGTGTGTGTGTGTGTGTGTATGTCTGTACCTGTATGGATATAACAAGAAACATATCTAAACTATATTGTAGCTTGTGGGGGAAATGGGGGGCAGGGAGAGAGGGAAAAAAGAACAAAGTTAAAAAGTGCACAGGAGAGAACAAAAGAAAACACAAGGAAGGAAAGAAAAGATGGACAATTCTAAATACAAGGTGTATTTTTTATCATGCAGGATTCCTTGAAATGAAAATTTTTTGTTACATATTTTGAAACCTCTCCCATGTTCTGCTATGCACATGACATGCTTTTTTTTCTTTCTTACTTTATATTTAAGTTTTAATATTCAAGTTTATTATAGCTTTTTATTTCTTTTCTCTATTTTGTATTTGTGTTCTGGTAAAATAAAATTAAAAAAATAAAAAAATAAAAAAAAATCAATAGAATAAAAAAAATAAATAGAAGCAAATGTGAAATATCTTGTTACAAAAATTGATCTGGAAAACAGACCAAGGATAGACAATATAAGGATTGTTGGTCTACCTTAAAGTTATGATAAAGAAGAGTCTAGACACTACACTTCAAGAAATTATTAAGAAAAATTGCCATGACATTGTAGAACTAGATGGTGTCAATCCTCTAAACAAATGATCAAAAAGTCACAGAGTTTTTCAACTGCTGTTTACTCAAAAAATATCAAAGATCTCACACATGTGTGATACCACACAGATAACTGAAGATAAAATAAAATAAAAGCAAAGAGATAACAGTGGTGATAAGGAATAAAGCTTTCTTTATTCCATTGCAGGAGGGAAACTAGATACATCTTCAAGCTCCTGTTCTAGTAGGACACATGCTTTAATGTGGACAAATCTCTCTCTCTCGCTCTTCTCTCTTTCTTCACATATGTATATGTATATGAATATGCCTATATGTGCATATATGTATGTATGCATATATGTGTCTAAGTGTATATGTGTATGTGTATATGTATATATGTATATTGTTGTACATGTACATGCATATGCATGTGTATATAGCTATATATGTGTATATACATATATGTCTGTATGTATAGGTGTGTATGTATGTGTGTATGTACATATATACATATGTACATATATAAATATGCATATATACAAACACAAACACATATGTATGCACACATACACACACTAATATGCACATATACACACATATATACATGTATAGATATATACACAGAAATATGTGCATATATATACACATATGGATACATACATATATCTATATCCATTTTTCTCTCTCTCTCTTTCTATCTCTATCTATCTATATATGTATTTATATCTATATAAGACAAGTTTCATTCATAGCAGGACTTAATGACCAGCAGATGGGTAGTTCAGGTTCTTATGTAAGTTAAGAGACCACTTTGTGCTGGTGGGAAACAATATTGGGACTTTGCTTTGGCTAAGATGATCCAGAGGGTGAGCACAAAAGCTTGTTGTTATAACAAGCACAGGACACAGCTTGTTTGCTGTGCTTTAGTTCTGGAAAACAAGCTGTCTCCTAATAGTAAAAAGAGAGGAGGAAAATAAAGAGGTGGTTGTGTCATGAGGATCCTGACAAAGGCAAAATAGAAATTGAAAAAGAAATGACCAATCAAAACCTGAAAGAGATACTAAGATGAAAACTCACAAGAACATAAGTTTTGAAGCTCCCTGATCAAGGCAAAAATATTACAAGAAATTAGAAAGAAACAAATAATGTGGAACTAAAGTCAGGAAAACACAAAATTTAGTAGTGTCTACATAAACACACCAAAGGGCATGGGCCATGACTTTCCAAGGAGAATAGAAACTCTGTTTGTAACCATTGTCAACCCTGATAACAAATAACCAGAGCCACAGCAGCTCTGCAACTGCTGTCAACTCAAAAAAACAAAAACAACAACAACAAAACAAAACCCAGACATCTTACACAGGTTATCAAACCAAAATTAACTCTAAAAATAAAATATAAATCAAACAAAATAAATACAAAGAAATTATAAACAAAGTGGTTATAAGCAAAATGCTTTCTGCATTCCAGGGGAAGAGGAAAACTAGATACTTGTGCCAGGGCTCCCTGTAGTAGGAGACCCAACAAAGGATGAAGTGAGACAATTTTCCAGCCCCAGGCAAATTAGAAGATAAGCAGTAAAGGGGAGATAGTTGAGCACAACCAAGCACAGGCTGTACTGTCCCAGAATAGGCTCTACCAAACCAGAAGCAGACCCTGGGAGCTGTAGCCATGGTGGTTTCTAGAGCTCTCAGCCTAGAGACAATAAGAGGACCAGACAACTGGTCAAAAGGAGATTAGAGGGGTCCATTTAGTGGCACTGGATTTAGAAGACTGTTGCATCACTCATATTCAAATCAAGATATTGATCCTAGGCCACAGTCCCAGGATCAGGAGGGATACTGGCACACCAGAGCTCATGGCCCTAGGGAAGCAGGGTCATAGTCCCATGGTGGTGGTCAATCACAGACAAAAGCGTAGTCCAGACAAGTAGTAAATACACCTATTTTAAGATTGTACCATCTTGGAAGAAGTGAAAGGTTACAAATTTTCAGAATTAGTTCTGAAAAGAGTTGCACAAAAATCCTGAAGTTTTGGACAGTGCTGCTCCACCCACAGAGCAGAACCTAATTTTAATATAAAGCAAAGAAATAGGTGGGAAATATAAACTTAAAAAAATTCCTGACCACTTATGGTTATTACACTGACAAGGAACATCAAACGCAAATGCAGAAGAAAATCCAAAGCCTCAAATAAAAATATGATGGGGGGGGGGGGGTCAAGCCAAGATAGTGGAATGAAAGCAAGGATGCAGTTGAGTTCTCTCACAAATTCTTTCAGATACCTCTAAAAAAGTGAATCTGAACAAATCTGAGAGCGGTACAATCTACTAGAAGACAGAGTGTGCCAGATTTCAAGCCCGGGAGGGTGCAGAGTGCTGATGGAAAGTATCTGGAATGTTGATGGCAAGTATGTGTTGCATGGGGCTGGGACAGCATAGAGCATGCAGTTCCACACCCGACCAGCCTAGAGACAACAAGACCAGAGCGAAATATGAACAGGCCTGGCAATTTGAATCATTGACAGCAGTGGCAAGTACCAAAACTCTCAGCTCAGGATTCTATCAGCTGGGTGAGAGAAGTGCAAGCCTGGAGGCAGTGGCAGCAACTAAGTCTGGCGCTATCAGTCCACAGACTAAATGTTTGGGAGCCATCAACTTGAACTTCTGGGAGCTATGATGGTGGAGTAAACTGTAAGCGCTCTCACCCTGCTCCCCTTGTTCACCTTGAAAAACCCAACTAATATTGCTTCAGGAAAAATTCTGAAATAGTGGAACCAGGAGCAGGTGTACTGCAGCTTTTAGGTCAAGAAGCTAGAGAGACAGGCCTCTAGCTGTGCTGAAGGGAATCACCACAGAATGGAGGTGTCCTAGCAAGCTGAACCTCAGCAGACCACTGAGAGTTCCTCAGCCCCTGGGGGTTGAAGCTGGGAAGTTCCAACAACAGGACCCCATACACACCTCCACACAGCTAGGGGAATTGGCAGACGGAAGCCCAGATAAGCTGAAGCATAGCCCTGGGGAAGAGGAACTTCCAAAGCCAGACCACCCCTCCCCCATACCTCATGCTGTGAGATTCAGTGTAACCCTGAGGAAGCCCAGAAAGACTTCACCATGCCTCCATCCTTATCACACACCAGTCAGCTCCAGATCAGCACCAAGTGAGCTGCAACATTATATAGATTCTAGCTGACAAAACCAGAGGCCACAGCAAACAAAGCCAATAACCAGGACACTAGCTCCCAACACAAGAAGCTTGCCCCAGAAGCAGAGATCCACTTTAAAAGCCAGGAAAAAGGCAACCACCATGAATAAGAGGCAAAATAGAAGAATAAAGACCATAGAATCTTACTATGGGGACGGGGAAGATCAAAATATGAATTCAGAAGAGGATAGCATCGACAATATGCCCAAATGTGAAATCTCAAAAAAGAATATGAACTGGTCTCAAACCCAAAAAGCATTCTTAGAAGAGCTCAAGGAGGATATTAAAAGCCAAATTAGAGAAGTAAAAGAATTGACAAATTCTTTTAAAAATACAATGGACAAAATAGAAAAAGAATCACTGATGAGTGCAAATCTTTAAAAAGTAAAATTGGCAAAATGGAAAAGTAGAGACAGAAGCTAACTGAAGAAAACAATTCATTAAAAATTAGAATTGGGCAAATAGAGGCTAATGACTCTATGAGGCATCAAGAATGAGTCAAACAAAATATAAAGAATCAAAAAAACCATGAAAATATAAAATATCTCATTGGAAAAACAAGTTATGTGGAAAATAGATCCAAGAGAGATAATCTAGCAAGTATTGGTCTACAAGAATGAAAAAAAAAAACCTGGACAGTATCTTCCAAGAAATCCTGAAGGAAAACTGCCCTAGAACCTAGGGGTAAAATAGTCATTGAAAGAATCCATGGATCACCCCCTGAAAAAGATCCCAAATTGAAAACTCCAAGGAATATTGCAGCCAAATTCCAAAATTATCAAGAAAGGAGAAAATGCTGCAAGCAGCCAGAAATAAGCTATTCAAATATTGCAGAACTACAGGCAGGATCAGACAGGACTTTGCAGCTTCTGTAATAAAATATCAGGGGGATTGGAATATGACATTCTGAAAGGCAAAGGAGCTTGGACTACAACCAAAGATCAACTACCCAGCAAAATTGAGCATAAACTTTCAGGCAAGAAGATGAACATTCAACGAAATAAGAAACTTCTAGACCTTCTTAATGAAAAGGCAAGAGCTCGATGTAAAATTTGATCTCCAAAAACAAGACTCAAGAGAGGCAAAAAAAAACATTGTTATTTAATAAGGGCAAATTGTTTACATCCCTGTATGACAGAATGATACTTGTCAATCTTGAGAATGATATATTTTTCATGACATTTAAAAGGGATGTACTTAGACAGAAGGTGTCAGTAAAAATTAACTGATGTCATGATAAAAACCTAATTAAGTGGTGCAAAAGGATTGTAATGAGAGAAGAGGTAAAGAGGAGGCAGGAAAGGGTAAATTACATGACATAAAGAAGCAAATAAACATATTATAGTAGAGGGAAAGAAGGGACAGAGAAGAGCATTGTTTAAGGTTTACTCTCATAAGATTTGGTTCAAGGGAATAACATACTCTGTTAAGTATAGAAATATAATATGCCCTATAGGCAGTAGGAGGGAGAAAGAGAAAGAAAGAGGGGGTGGTTATAAAGGAGGGAAGGAGTAGTAAGGGAAAAGGATAAGATAAAGGAGAGGGGCTGATAGGAAGGAAATTTGAGGGAGGTGGTTGTCAAAAGCAAAACTCTTTAGAGGAGTGAAAGGAAGAAGGAAGAAGTAAAAGCAGAAAATAGAATGGAGAGAAAGACACAGATAGTAATCATAACTGTGCATGTGGATAGGATGAACTCTCCCATAAAACAGAGGCAGAAAGCAGAATAGATTAGAAACCATAATCCTACAATATATTGTTTATAAGAAACACATAAGGTAAAGGTAAAAGGCTGGAGTAGAACATATTATGCTTCAGCTGAAGTAAAAAAAAAAAAAAGCTGGGGTAGCTACCCTAATCTCTAATTAACAGAAATAAGAAAGTAAAGTGCATCCAGCTAAGAGGAAAAATATACAATGAAGTAATAACATTACTTAACATATATGTACCAAGTGGTATAGCATGCAAATGCTTGGAGGAGAAGCTAAGGGAGTTACAGGAAGAAATAGACAGCAAAATTATACTAATGGGGGACCTCAGCATCCCCCTCTCTGAACATCATAAATCTAACCTCTAAAAAAAGAAGAAAGAAGTTAAGGAGGTGAATAGAATTTTAGAAAAGGTAGATATGATAGATATCTGGAGAAAACTGAATGGGGAAAGAAAGTAGTATACTTTTATTCAGTAGTGCATGGAAAATACCAAAAAATGTCCAATATTAGGGCACAAAAACCTCACAATACAGTGCAGAAAGGCAGAAATAGTCAATGCATCCTTTTCAGATCATGACGCAATAAAAAATATTTGTAGTAAAGGACCACTTTTAGATAAACTAAAAGTTAATTGAAAACTAAGTAATCTGATCCTAAAGAATGAATGAGTCTAAAACATAAATCATAGAAACAATCAATAATTTCATTCAAGAGAATGACAATATTGAGACAACATACCAAAATTTATGGGATGCAGTGAAAGTGGTTCTTAGGGGTAGTTTTATATCTCTGAATGCTTACATAAATAAAATAGAGAAAAAGGAGATCAATGGATTGGGCATCCAATGAAAAAAGCTACAAAAAGAACAAATTGAAAATCCCTAATTAAATAACAGATTAGAAATATTCAAAAACCAAAGGAGAGATTAGTAAAATTGAAATCAAGAGAACTATTGAACTAATAAGTAAAATCAAGACCTGGTTTCATGAAAAAAAAATAAAAATTATAAAAGTTTGGCCAATTTTATTTATAAAAGGAAGACGAAAACCAAATTACCAGTATCAAAAATGAAAGGGGTGAATTCACCTCCAATTAAGAGGAAATTAAAATAATAATTGGGAATTATTATCCCCAATTGTATGCCCATAAATTTGGCAATATTAGGGAAATGGATGAATATCTACAAAAATGTAAATTGCCCAGATTAACAGAAAGGCAAGTAAAAATACTTAAATGACATCATCTCAGAAAAAGAAATTGAACAAGGTATCAATGAACTCCCTAGGAAAAAATCTCCAGGACCAGATGGATTTACAAGTGAATTCTATCAAACATTTGAAGAACAATTAATCCTAATACTATATAGACTATTTGGGAAAATAGGCAAAAAAGGAATTCTACCAAATTATTTTTATGGTACTAACAGGGCTCTGATACCTGAAACAAAAAGAGCCAAAATAGAGATAGAAAATTATAGACTATATACCATATATAAAACTATATACCAATTTCTCTGATGAATATAGATCAGGGCAGCTAGGTGGTTCAGTGAGCAGAGCAACAGCCACAGAGTCAGTAGGGCCTGAGTTCAAATCCGGCCTCAGACACTTGACACACTTACTAACTGTGTGACCTTGGGAAAGTCACTTAACCCTAATTGCCCTGCCTTCCTTCCTCTAAAAAAAAAAGAATATAATGATTATAAATGCAACAGGTTTAAATACAATATTAGCCAAAATATTACAGCAACTTTTCACGAGAATAATACACTATGGCCATATAGGATTTATCCCAGGAATTCGAGACTAGCTCAATATTAGGGAAACTATCAGAATAATTCATCATATCAACAAGAAAACTAGCAGAAAACATATTGGTTATCTGAATAGATGAAGAAAAAGCTTTTGACAAAATACAACATCCATTCCTATCAAAAAGACTAGAAAGCATAGGAATAAACAGAGCCTTCCTCAAAATGATAAGTAGCATTTACTTAAAGCCATCAGCAAGCATTATATGTAATGGGGATAAGCTAGATGGATTTCCAATAAGATTGGGGGTGAAACAAGGACGTCCATTATAACCCCTACTATTCAATTTGGTACTAGAAATAGTTTTAGCAATAAGAAAAAAAAGAAGAAATTGAAGTAATTAGAATAGGCAAAGATGAAACTAAATTATCACTCTTTGCAGATGATATAATGATTTACTTAGAGAATCCTAGCAAATCAAGTAAAAAAAAACTACTTGAACTATTAAATAACTTTAGCAAAGTTTTAGGATATAAAATAAACCCACATAAATTTTCAGCATTCCTATATAATACTAACAAACCCAACAACAAGAGATAGAAAGAGAAATTCCTCTTGAAATTACCATAGACACTCTAAAATATTTGAGAGTCCACCTTTCAGGACAAATCCAAGACCTACATGAACACAATTACAAAACATTTTTCACACAAATATAGTCAGATCTAAATAATTGGGAAAAAAACATAAGATGCTCATGGCTAGTCAGAGCTAATAAAATAAAAATGATAATTTTATCCAAATTAATTCATTTATTTAGTGTCATAGCAATCAAACTACCGAAATTATTTTATAGAGCTGGAAAAAATAACAAAATTCATCTGGAAGAACAAAAGGTCTAGAATATCAAGGGAACTAATGAAAAGAAATCCTAGAAAAGATGAGCTAGCCATCTTAAACTGTATTATAAAGCAGCAATCACCGAAACTACTTGATATTGGATGAGAAATAGAGGCGTGGATCAATAGAATGGGTTAGGTACACAAGACACTGTAGTCAATGAATATAGTAACATACTCTTCAATAAACCCAAAGAATCCAGCTTCTGGGATAAAAACTCATTATTTCACAAAAACTGCTTGGAAAACTGGAAAATAGTATGGCAAAAACTGGGCATAGACCAATATCTTACACCATATACCAAAATAAATTCAAAATGAGTTCACAATTTAGATATAAAGGCTGATACTATAAGCAATGTGGGAGAGCAAGAAATAGTTTACCTATCAGATTTATGGAGAAAGGAATAATTTATGACCAAACAAAAGATAAAGAGCACTATGAAATGAAAATGGATAATTGAATAAAATTGAAAAGTTTTCGTATAAACAAAGCTAATGCAGCCAAGATTAGGAGGGAAGGAGAAAATTTGGAAAGAAATTTTGCAACCAGTATCTCTGATAAAGGCCTCATTTCTAAAATATACAGGGAACTGAGTCAAATTTATAAGAATATAAGTCATTCTCCAATTAATAAATGGTCAAAGGATATGAACAGGCAGTTTTTAGAGTAAGAAATTAAAGATTACTATAGTCATATAAAAAATGCTCTAAATCACTATTGATTTGAGAATTGCAAATCAAAATAACTCTTAGGTACCACAACTCTCTTGTCAAATTGGCTAACATGATAAAACAGGAAAATCATAAATGCTGGAGAAGACATGTGAACATTGTAACACTACCGCATTGTTGGTGGAGTTGTGAACTGATCCAACCATTCTGGAGAGTGATTTGGAACTATGCCCAAAAGGCTATAAAAATGTGCATACCCTTTCCCCCAGCAACACCATCGTTAGGACTGTATCCCAAAGAGATCACAAAAATAAGGATAGGACCAATATGAACAACAAAAATTTATAGCAACTCTTTTTGTGGTGGCAAAGAATTGGAAATCAAGGGCATTCCCATCAATTGGGGAATGGTTAAACAAGTTGTGGTATATGAAGGTAAAGGATACTATTGTGCTATTAGAAATGAGGAGCAAATAGAGTTCATAATAACCTGGAAAGACTTATATGAACTGATGCTCACCAAGAGGAGCAGAATCAGGAGAATATTGTACACAGTTATAGACACACAGTATCTGCGATGACTAACTTCGATAGAATTGGCTCCTCTCAGCAATAGCAGGTTCTAAGACAATTCTAAAAGTCCCACTAAGGAAAAAAGTATCCACATCCAGAGAAAGAGTTACAGAATCTGAATTCAGATTGAAGTAAACTATTTGCTCTCTCTTTAATTTTTCTTATTTATTTATTTATACAGTTTTTTGTTTCTTCTTTCTCAAGGTTCATTCCATTGGTTATAAATCTTCTTTACAACATGACTGTTGTGAAAATATGTATAATGAGAAGGTATATGTAGAACCTAAATTGGATTACATACCTCATTTTGTGGTAAGGGGAGAAGAGAGGGATAGGGAGAAAATCTGGAACTCAAAAACTTGTGGAACTGAATGTTGTAAACTTAAAATAAATAAATTTAAAAGGAAAAAAAATGTGATTTGGTCTGAGGTTGTAAAAGAAATCGTGGAAGAAATCCAAAAGGATTTTCAAATGCAAATAAGAGAGGTAGAGAAAAAATAAGAAAAGTAATAACAATGATGGATAAAACCATCATGAAAAAAGATTGAAAAATTTGGTAAAGGAGGCTTAAAGTTAGTGAAAAAAAACTAACACCGTAAAACAGAACAGACCAAATGGTAAAAGAGGCACAAAAATCCAATGAAGAGAACAATTCATTAAAAAGCAGAAGTGGCCAAATGGGGGGAAAATATAAACATTTACTGAAAAAATAATTTCTTAAAAAGTAGAACTGGCCAAATGGAAAAGAGGTACAATACCTTAAAGAGAATAATTATTTCTTAAAAGTTAAAATTAGATGGCGTACACTCTGGTTGCCCTGGGTGGAAATGGGGAGAAAATCTGTAATACAAACGCATGTGAAAATCAATGATGAAAACTAAACATATTAAAAATAAATTAAAAAAAAGTCAAAAAAAAGTTAAAATTAGGCAAATGGAAGTTATTGGTTCCATGAGACATCAAAAACAATGAAACATAATTTCAAGAATGAAAAAAAAAAGAAGAAGACAATGTGAAATATCTCTTTGAAAAAAAAACAACTGGTCTGGAAAATAGATCCAGGTGAGATAACTTAAAAATTATTGGGCTATCTGAAATTTATGATCAATAAAAGAGCCTAGGATCACTTGTCAAGAATTCATCAAGGAAAATTTTCCGGGTATTCTAGAACCAGATGGTCAAATAGGAAAAGAAAGAGTACACCATTCACCTCCTGGAAGAGATCCCAAAATGAAAATTCCCAGGAATATTATAGCCAAATTCCAGAGCTCCCATATCATGAAGAAAATATCACAAGCAGCTAGAAAGAAGCAATCTACGTATCACAAAGCCACCATCAGGATAACACAAGATTTAACAGCTTCTATTTAAAGATTTGGAGCACTAGGAATATGATATTTCAGAAGTAGTTAGATATTTCAAAGGAGTTAGAATTACAACTAATAATTACCTACCAAGCTAAAATGACTAGCCACCTTGGTGGGGGCAGGGTAGATATGCAAGTAAATAGAGGACTTTCTTTCATCCTTGATGAAAAGACTAGAGCTGAATACAAAATTTTAATTTCAAATACAATACTCAAGAGAAACATAACGGTTCAATAGGAAAGAGAAACCAAAGGGATTCAATAAGTTTAAAGTGTTTACATTCCTACGCAGGAAGATGTTACTTGTAACTCCTAAGAATTTTCTCCTTAAAAGGGCAGCTAGACGAAGTAAACATAGACAATTGGCAAAGATCTGAGTTGAATATGATGGGATAATTATAAAAAATAATAAATTTAAGGGCTGAAATAAAGAATGCACTGGGAGGAAAAAGGGAGAGGTAGAATTAAATAAATTTTCTCACACAAAAGAGGCAAGAAAGAGCTTTAAGAGTGGTATGGAAGATGCAGAATTTGCGTGGGAGTGCTTGAACCTTCCTCTTTTCAGAATTACCTCAAAAATGATAACATACATACTCAGTTGGGTACAGAAATCTATCTTATCCTGAAGAAAGGTAGGTGAGAAATGGTATAAGTCTGGGGAAGCTTGATGAAGTAGAGGATGGATTGGAAGAGGCAGTAGACAGAAGGAAAGTACTTTGGAGGATGTACAAGGTAAAAGGAAAGAGAGAGAGTAAGATAATACAGTTAGTAATCATAACAGTGAAAAAAATACAATAAGTTTCTCTGATAAAGGCCTCATTTCTCTCTATATAAAGAACTGAGTTAAATTTATTTTAAAAAATATAAGCCATTTTCTAGTTTACAGTCAAAACATTTGAAGTTTTCAGACAAAGTAATCAAAACTATCTCTAGTTATGTGAAAAAAATGCACTAAGTCATCACTGAATAGAGAAATATGAATTAAAATGACTTCTTGGTATTACTCCAAATCAATCAGATTTGCTAATAATGACAGAAAAAGAGAATGCCAACTGTTGTAGGGGATGTGGGAAAAATGAGATATTAATGCATTGTTGATGGAGTTCTGAACTGATTCAACCATCTTGTAGAGCAATTTGTAATTATGCCCAAAGGTTATAAAATTATAAATACCTTTTGACCCAGCAATACAACTAGATGTGTATCCCAAAGAGATTAAAAATTATAATGGAAAAGGACTCTATGTACAGAAATATTTGTAGCAGCTCCTTTGTGGTAGTAAAGAATTGGAAATTGAGGGGAAGACAATCAATTCAGGAATGATGGAACAAGTTGTGGCATACAATTGTGTTGGACTATTACTGTGCTATAAGAAATGATAAGAAGGATGCTGTCATTAAGACCTGAAAAGAGTTACATGAATCAATGCAAAGTGAGTATAACCAGGAGAACATTGTACATAGTAACAGAAATATTGATGATCAACTGAATGACTTAGCTATTCACAGAAATATAAAGACAGTGTGATTAATGTGAAAATATGTTTTGCATGACTGCACAGTTATAACCTATTTCAAATTGCTTACCTTTTCAATGAGAGGGAATGGGAGGGAAGAAGGGAGAGAAACTGAGACCCAAAATTAAAAAAATAAAGAATGCTAAAATAATTTTTTCATGTAATTGGGGAAAAATAAAATACAAAATAAATTATTTTTAAAAATGGACACACATGCAAAAGAATCAATTGTAAGAGATTTAATAAAGTTGAACTGTTTACTTCTTATGGTGAAAACATTGACTATAACCCTCAAGAGAAGCAAAATGGGGCAATTATCTCATGTAACCAAGCCATGAAAGAATGAACTGTTACAGTTACAGTGAGAGGAGATGGAGGGCTATTAGTGCTATTACCTTATTCTCCTCTGAACTGGGTTAAAGAGGGAATAGCATATTTAGAAGGCTATAAAGGTTTTCTTAACTTATAGAGAACTAAGATAGTGAGAGGATATAAGGGAAAGATCTTTACAAATGTGAATAGATTGAGAAATAGAATGGCAATGGCAGAGGATAAGGAAGGGATTCTTAGAAGGGTGGCAGATTAGAGAGAAAGTTCTCAGAATGTCTGAGGTGGGATAGAGGGAATGAGAGGGAAAGGAAGATAAAAGTGAGGAAAAATAGGAAGAGTGAAATATACAACTCATAATTAAACTTTGAATAGGAATGCGATGAATTCACACACAAACCAGAAGTGGATAGCAGAATCCAACAAAATTTTGTTTACAAGAAACATTTCAAAATAAGAGATATGCATAGAATAAAACAAAGGATTAGATTAGAATATGTTATCTTTCAGCTGGTTTAAAAATAGTGGGGGTAGCTATCATGATCTCAAAGTAAAAGCTAAAATAGATTTAATTAAAAGAGACAGACAGTAATGTCAATTCTAAACCTATATGTACCGAATACCATAGTATCAGTATTTTTAAAGGAAAACCTAAATGAATTAAAGGTAGAAATAGATAGGAAAACTATAATGGTGGGGGACTTCAACATTTCCCTCTCAAAACTGAATAAATCTAACAAAAATAAATATGAAAGAAGTCAAAAAGAAAAGCAGAATCTTAGATAAGCTAGATATGATCTATGTCTGGAGAGCATTGAATTTGAGTAGAAAAGAATGTAACTTTTTCTCTGCAGTAGAAGTCATATTTTTTTAAATAGACATATATTAAAACTTTATACATAAATACAGAAAATCAGAAATATTAATGAATCTTTTTCAGATCACAATACAATAAAATTATATTTAATAAAGAGCATTAAAATTAATTGAAAACTAAATAACCTAATCTTTAAGAATGAGTGAGCTAAAGAACAAGTCCCCAAAAAAAATAATTGTATTAAATAGAGCAATAATAATGGAACAGTATACCAAAACCTAGGAGATGCAGAAAAAGTAGTAATCAGAAGAAAATTCATATCTCTAAATGCTTATATCAATAAAATAGAGAAAGAATAGATCCATGAATTACAGTATGCATTAAAAACTAGGAAATTTTAAATTCCCAATTAAACAACAAATTGGAAATTCTAAAAATTAAGTGTGAGATTAATAAAAAATGTAAGAAAACCATTGATTATTAATAAAATGAGGAAATAATTTTATGAAAAGAACAAATAAAATAGATAAATTATTGGTTAATATGATTTTTTTTAAAAGAAGAGACAAGAAACAAAATCACTAGAAGGAAAAATGAAGAGTGATTATACCACCAATGAAGACAAAATCAAAACAATTGTTATGAATTATTTTGCCCCATCATATGCCAATAAATTTAACAATTAAAATAATATAGAAAAATATTTAGAAAATAATATGGAAGAATATTTAGAAAAACTGCCTGGTTTAACAGAGGAGGAAATAAAATATCTAAATAAACCTATCTTGGAAAAAGAAATTAAATAAGTCATAAATGAGCTTTTTAAGAAAAAAAATAACATTAGGATCAGATGCATTTACAAATGAATTCCACTATTTAAATGTCAATTAATTCTGTTATTAAATAAATTATTTGGAATAATAGGCAAATAAGAAATCCTACCAAACTCATACCATTAAACAAATATGGTGCTGATATTTAAACCAGGAAGAGCAAAAAAGAGAAAGAAAATTATAGACCAATTAATTTTATTAATGAATAAGGATTCAAAAATCCTGAATAAAATATTAGGTAAGAGAATACAATACATCGCAAAGACTATAAAATGTGGCAAAGTAGAAATTATACTAGGGATGCGGGGATCGTTTAAAATAAGAAAAAAATAACGTAATTGATTATAACAATAACAAAAGTAAAAAAAATAATATTGTATCAATAGATGCAGAAAAACATTTGACAAATTAAAATGCATATTTTATCAAAAACACTTAAATTCATAGGTATAAATGGATTTTTTAAAAAGATAAGCATCTACCTAAATCTATCAGCAATTATAATTTGTAACAGTGATAAGTTATAAGTATTCCTAATAATATCAGGGATGAAATAAGGGTTCCCATTATCACAAATATTGTGCAATATTACATTAGAAATACCAAAAATAGAAAAAAAAAGGAACTTGAAAGAGTAAGAAATAAGGTAAGAAAATTATCTTTTTTTTTTTTTTTGGCAGATGACAAGAAGATATACTTGGAAAATCCTAGAGATTCAACTAAATCGATAGTTGAAACAATTAATAATTTTATCAAAGCATCAGGATATAAAATAAACTCACACACCTCACCTGTATTTCTGTATATCACCAACAAAACCCTATAAGAAGAGATATTTTTATACAAATAATGTTAGATTTAAACAAAAGGAGAAATATTGTTTTCAGGTGGGCAGAACCAATGTAATCAAAATTGCAATTCTATTTAAACTAATCTACTTATTCAATACCATCTCAATTAGATTACCAAAATACATTTTACTGAGTTAAAAAATATTATTCAGAAGAATAAAAAGCTAATATTAAAGGAATTAATGAAAAAAGTAAAGGAAAGCAGTCTAGCAGTACTAGTAAACATGAGGAGTATATGTTATTGGTTAAGAAATAGAAAAGTAGATTAGTAGAACAGAGTAGACATAATACACAATTGTAAAAAACATAGTAACCTTGTGCTTGGCAAGTGTAAAATGTAAAGTTTTAACCTTTGGGGATAAGAATTCATTATTTGATTTAAAAAATGTTCGGAAAACTGGAAAGCTGTCTGGCAGAATGTAGGTATAGAACAATATCTTATACCATTTCCCAAGATAAGATCACAATGGATACATGAACTAGGTATAGAGGAAGATATCACAATATAGATAGTACACAAAATAGAACATATGAAAAGCATCAAACCTATAGAAAGGAGAATAATTTATGAATTAAAAAGAGATGGCATTGTAAGATGTAAAATGGATAATTGTAATGACATTACAGTTTTTGTACAAAGTAGACCAACATAGCCAAAATTAGAAGGAAAGGAGAAAATGGAGGGAGATCTTACAGTCTCAAATAAAATAAAACTTTGTGAAATTCATAAGAATATGAGTTATTTCCCAATTAAAAATTGGTCAAAGGATATGAAGAGGCACTTTTTGGATAGACAAAGCAAAGCTATGTATAGTCATATTAAAACATACTCTAAGTCATTGTTATTAAAGAAATCCAAATCCAAACAACATCAAGATATCATTTTAAACTTATTGAATAGGCTAAAATGCTTGTACAGGAAAAAGGACAAAAGTTGGAGGGGGTGTTGAAAAATAGGTACACTAATACATTCTTGGTGGAAATATGAATTGATCCTACCGTTTTGGAGAGCAATGTGGAATTATGTCCAAAGAGTTATAAAATTATGTATACCCTTTGACCTAGCAATGATACTATTAGATTTGTTTCCCAAGGTGATCAGGAAAAAAGGAAAAGAAGCTATATATTCAAATATATTTAGAGCAGCATTTTTTTTGTGATGGCAAAGAACTAGAAACTGAGGAAATGTCCATCAATTGAAGAATGTCTAAAAAGTTGTATTCTATGATTATGATAGAAAGTGCTATAAGAAAAGATGAACAGGTTGATTTTAGAAAGATACATGGAAAGACTTGCATGAAATAATATAGAGTGAAATTATCAGAACCAAGAAAATGTGGCATATGGTGACAGCAATGTTGTTCAAAAATAACTGTGAATGATGAAGCTATTCTGTTTATTATAAATATTCAAATCGATAACAAATGACCTATGAAAGATGCTATCCACCTCTAGAGAAAGAATTTGTTCTTTTTTCCTTTGTTTTTCTTGAGTTTTTTGTATATGTTTTCTTTCACAACATGATTATTAGAGATATGTTTGTATGACGACCTATATAACCAATATGGAATTGCATATCTTCTTAATGAAGTGAGGTGGAGAGGGAAAGAATTTGGAACTCAAAGTTTTAAAAAAACTAAATGATAAAAATTATTTTCACATGTACTTTGGGAAAAAATAAATAGTAGATAAATACAAAAGAAAGAAAGAACTGATGAATAGAAATATGCATAGTATGGTTTTACATACACACATATACTCATACATATACATAGATATATTCATAGATACATTTATGTGTGTGCGTGTGTGAAAATGATAACTTTCTTTAGTGCAGGGTGGGAAAGAAGGGAAGGAGACAGTTTGGAACTGAAAATGCAAGCAACGAAAAAAATTTAAAATATATACAAGAATTTAAGAATCATAATTTTGAATTGGAAGGGACAGCTGAGGTCATATAGTCTAAATTCTTAATTTTACAGGAAGAAATTCTGGGAAGGAGTGTGATTTAACCAAGGTCACAGATGGTAAATGGCAGAATTGAACTTGAACTTTTATCCTTTGACCCAAAATCCAGCATCATTTCTATCGGGCTATATTTTCACATGCTTAGAAATAGGCAGAGACAAGATTTAATTCCATTTCATCTTATTCCAAATGCTTATTGATTCACTAATTTGTCCTCTAAGGTTGCTTTCTCCTCTGTGACTCTGAAATGCTATGTCTTTGTTTGATTCTGAGAATAAGTAGCAACTGCCATGAAGATAAATCATTGTAGCTTGTCTGCCTGTACTCATCACAGAGGATAGGGGAATTCAATTAAGGTTTTGGCAAGATCCTCCAAATTAAACTGACACAAGACTTGAGATGTGACTGCAATACAAAATGTACATAGGCGAGGGCTATTAAAATGTGTTGGAAATTCTAAGTCATTTTCAGTGTGTGAAAGACAAAGACTTGAACACATTTCAAAAGCCTTGTGTCTATACATGATGGATACTTTTATATACTATATAGCTAGAATGCACTGAACTTGATAAGCATTGAATAACATTTAAAAAAACTGAAACAGTCTATATCTCAATAGACAAGAAGGAACTTAATGCATAAAGCAAGATCATATTCAAGTTAGAACAAAAACTAAAAAAAACCCGCAAATATAGTAATGTTTATCATTACAACTCTGGCTTTGTTTTTCTGTGTTGTTAAATAAAATAAGTCATGAATTAACAAAAAATACATGGAAAGTGGACATAATTGAAAACATTGTTTCAATCACCATTCCTTTAAGAAGTCTACCTGATATAAAATAGTCATCCTGTGGTGATAGTCAAAAGAGCCATCAAATGTCCTTGAAAAACTATATTGCTTTTGACAAGAAGAGATGAAGCTGATAAATACAACCCTTGATGATTGCTGAAATTTCATCTAAGTTTATGACTATGTTTCTGCACATAAGAGTGGGCAATGTATGTGTCTGTACCCATTAAAGTCAATAAAAAAGTAAACTTTCATTTCCAAAGACTTATAGAAGATTATGCAAAAAGGTAAGTAGCATTGCATATCCACAAGTGAAAGGAAAATTAGGAGAAAATAATACACAGAAAATTTGTCTGGGGAAACTCAGATGAAAACAGATCATCCTGAGAGGACTTATAGGTAAAACTATACGGTGGTCAACTAACTATGAAATGGAGCTGTCTGATGCTATTTTTGTTACAATGAACAAGAAATAAAACTAGCAAAGGACTAGGATGAAAGAGGCCTTAGTAAAGGTGATGAGTTTTTTAAATTTAATTTTAGTTTCAACATTCATTTCCAAAAGATTTTGAGTTACAAATTTTCTCCCCATCTCTATCCTCCCTCCCAGCCCAAGATGCCATGTATTCTAATTGCCCCTTTA
>CM053626.1:98924233-98939243 GCA_028646595.1 Phalanger gymnotis
TTCTAACTTTTTTTTTATTTTACTTTTCTGTAAAACTAGCCAATCTGATAGATTTGAAGTGGTATCTCAGAGTTGTTTTAATTTGTATTTATCTAGTCAATAATGATTTAGAGCATTTTTTCATTTAGCTATAAATATCTTTGACACCTTTTTTTCTGAAAGCTGCCTATTCATATACAATTTATCAATTATAGAATGACTCATATTCTTATAAATTTGACTTAGTTCTCCATACATTTAAAAAAAGAGGTTTTTGAACTGATGCTAAATGAAATGAGCAGGACCAGGACAGCACTGAACATGGTGACAGCAACATTGTGTGGTGCCCAACTTTGATAGACTTAAACTCTCCTCAGCAATACAATTTTCTAAGACAATTCCAAAAGATTAATGATGGAAAATGCTATCCACATCCAAAGAAAGAACTATGGAGTTAAATGTAGATCAAAGTATACTATTTTCTCTTCTTTCTCTCTGTCTCTCTCTGTCTCTGTCTCTGTCTCTCTCTGTCTCTGTCTCTCTGTCTGTGTCTGTCTGTCTGTCTCTCTCTCTCTGCCTCTCTCTTTCTGTCTCTCTCATTTCTTCTTTCTCATGGTTTTTTTCCTTTTGGTTCTAATTCTTCTTTACAACATGACTAATGTAGAAATATGTTTAACTTGATTGTACATGTATAGCCTATATCAGACTGTAGGCCATGTTGGAAAGAGATAATCAGGCAGAGAGGGAAAAGATTTACAACTCAAAATCTTACAGAAGTGAAGGTTGAAAGATAAAAAGAAAGGATTAAAAAAAGAAATGAGATTTTTATTAGTGAAACTTGCTTTAAATCTCCCCCACCCATCCTCTCCCCCATTTATCCACTTTTGTTTTTCTAATCTTGGCTGCATTGGTTTTATTTGTGCATAATTTTTAATATAATCAAAAATATCCACTTCACATCCTGTGATGCTCTCTATCTCTTGTTTGATCATAAATTCTTCCTTTATCCACAAATCTGACAAACTGCTAATGTTATTACACTTTACGTCTAAAACATGTACTCATTTTCACCCTGTCTTCTTATACAGTATGAATTGTCATTCTACACCTAGGTTTTGCCAAACTGCTTTCCAGTTTACCCAGCAATTTTTATCCAATAGTGCTTTGTTGTCAAAAATTTTTGAACATAGAGTTTATCAAATATGGGAATATTATGGTCATTTCCTACTGGGTATGATGCACCTAATCTTTTATACTAATCCACCACTGTGTTTTAGTTAATTTTCTTTTGGTGATTATTGTTTGGTAATATAGTTTAATATCTGGAATTCCTAAGTTACCTCTTTTATTGTTTGTTTTTCATTGATTAGCTCAATAGACTTGAACTTTTGTTCTTCCAGATATATTTTATTATCATATTTTCCAGCTCTATCTAATTAATATTAGTATGTTACTAAACAAATAAATGGCTCAGCTTACCAACTAGCAATAAATATTTTTCCAATTATTTAGATTTGACTAAATTTATATGAAAATTGTTTTGTAAATGTATGCATATAATCCCTGGGCTTATTTTGGCAGGTAGAATCACGAGTATTTTATATTATCTGCAGTTATTTTAAATGGAGTTTCTCTTTTTTTTATCTCTTGCAACTGGGCTTTGTTGCTAATATATAGAAATCCTGATGATTTGTTTGGATTTATTTTATATCCTGCAACTTTGGTAGAGTTGTTTAATTATTTCAACCAGTTTTATCATTGATCCTCTAAGATTCTCTAAGTATACCATTAAATTGTTGGCAAAGAGTGATAATTTTCTTTCCTAATTGATTATTCCAATACCTTAAATGAATTTTTTCTTCTCTTATTACTTTAGCTAACATTTATAGCAAAATATTGGTTAATAGTGGTGATAATGAGCATCCTCACTTCATCCCTGATCTTACTGGGAAGACTTTCAGCTTATTTCCATTATGGATAGTTTTAGAAGATTTTTATTATTATTTTAATGAAAGATCCATTTATTCTCATACTACCTAGAATTTTAATAGGAATGAATCTTGTAATTTATTATCATATCTTTGTATCTCTTGGGGCAATCATGATTTTTGTTGATTTTTTATTGATATGGTCAATTATGGTTAAAGTTTTCCTAATATTGAATGGCATAAGACTTTCTTGGAAGAAGTCCTCACTATTCATGGTATATAATCTTTGGGATATATTGCTGAAATATCCTTGTTGGGGAAGCTAGGCAGGGCAGTGGGTAAAGTTAGCAGCCTAGAGTCAGGAAGACTCGACTACCTAAGTTCAAATCTGGCCTCAGATATTTACTAGCTGTGTAGCTTTGGGCAACTCACTTAAGCTTCTTTGCCTTAGTTTCCTCATCTGTAAAATGACCTAGGAAAGGAAATGGCAAACTTCTGTGTTATATCTGCTAATAAAACCCCAAATGGGTTCATAAAGAGTTCAACAGGACTGAAAAATGACTGAGAATAGCAATTTGCTTACTAGGGTTTTACTTAAAATTTTTGCATTAATGTATATTAGAGAAATTGGTCTATAGTTTCTTTAACTGTTTTTCCTGTTCTTTGTTTAGATAGCTGTACCATACATGTGTTTTATGAATAATTTAGTAGAACTCCTTTTTTACCTATTTTCCCAAATAGTAATATAACATTGGAATTAATTGTTCTTTTAATATTTGGTAGGATACACATGGAAATCCATCTGGTCATGGGAATATTTTTTTAGGGAGTTGATCTATGCTTGTTCAATTTTTTTTTCCTAAAACAGGATTATATAAGTATTCTATTTCTTTTTTAATTAATCTGGTCAAGACATACAAATGTAAATACAATATTCTGAAAGGCAAAGGAGCTTGGACTACAACCAATGATCAACTACCCAGAAAAATTGAGCATAATTTTTCAGGAAGGAAATGGACTTTCAATGAAATAAGGGAATTCCAGACATTCCCGATGAAAAAGCCAGAGTTCAATGGAAAATTTGATCTTTAACAAAAAACCTCAAAAGAGACACGAAAAGGTAAACAGGAACCAAAAAAAAAAAAAAAACATTGTTATTCAATAAGAGCAAATTGTTGTTTACATCCTTATATAGGATTATATTGTTTTATGTATGTTTATATATATACATATATGTTAATCTTAAGAAAGGTACACTTATTAAGACAATTAAAAGGGATATATGTAGACAGAGGATAATAAAGGTCCATAAAAAGACAGATGAAAAATTAATTGGAAACTAAATAATCTAGTTCTAAAAAATGATGGGTCAAATAACAATCATAAAAGAATCAATAACTTCACCAAAGAGGATGACAATAATTAGACAACATACCCAAGCAAATGCAACACAGCCAAAGTAGTTCTTAGGGAAATTTTATATTGCTAAATGCTTACATGAAGAAATAGGAGACAAATGAATTGGGCATGTGATTAAAAAGGCTAGAACAAATTAAAAATCCCCAACTCAATACCAAATTAGAAATTAGGAAATGCAAAGGAAAGCTTAATAAAATTGAAAGTAAGAAAATATTTGAACTAGTAAATAAAACTAAAAGCTGCTTTTATTGAAAAAATCAATGAAATAGATTAAATTTTGGTTAATTTGGTTAAAAAAAATAAGAGAAGACAACTAAATTACCAGTGTCAAAAATGAAAAGGACGAATTGATGACTGATGAAGAAGAAATTAAAACAATAATTAGGAGCTTTTTGCCTAACTATGTGCCAATATATTTGACAATCTAAGTGAAATGGATGAATATTTACAAAAAATATGAATTGCCCAGATTGGCCAAAGAATAAATGAAATAATTAAATAACCTCATTTCAGAAAAAGAAGTTATTAAAAAAATATCAGTCACTGATGAGTAGGCCAAACTAATACACTAAAAATTACAATTCTAACTAAATTAACTTATTTATTCAGTGCCCTATTAATAAAACTACTAAAAAAGTATTTGAAAGAGATAAAAAAATAACAAAATTCACCTGGAAGAAGAAAAAGGCCAGAATATCAAGGGAATCAGCAAAAAGAAATTCAAATAAAGGTAACCTAGCCTTACCATATCTAAAACTGTATTATTAAGCAGCAAGCATCAAAACTACTTGGTACTGGATAAGAAATAGAGTGGTGAATCAGTGGAATAGGTTAGGTATCCAGGACAGACACAGTAGTCAATGACTATAGTAATTTACTTGTTTAATAAATCCAAAGACTCCAGCTCCTGCAATAAGAACTCTCTAGTTGACTAAAACTGCTGAGAAACCTGGAAAACAGTATAGCAGAAGCTAGGTAGAGACCAGCATCTTACACTGCATACCAAGATAAGGTCAAAATTGGTATATGATTTTGACTTAAAGGATAATAGCTTAAGCAAATTAGGAGAGGAAGGAAGAGTTTACTTGTCAGATCTGTGAAGATGGGAAGAATTTATAAACAAACATGGGATAGAGAACATTATGAAATGCAAAAAGGATAATGTTGATTATGTTAAATTAAAAAAAAAAAGTTTTTGCACAAGCAAAGCCAATTCAACCAAGATGTGAAAGGAAACAAAATCTGGGAAATAATTTTTACAGCCAATATCTCTGATAAAGAATTCATTTCTAAAATATATAGAGAACTAATTCAAATCTATAAGAATACAAACAATTCCCTTACTGATAAATGGTCAAAGGATATGAACAGACAGTTTTCAGGTGAAGAAATCAAAGCTGTCTATAGTCATAAAATACTCTAAATCACTGTTGATTAGATAAATTAAAACAACTCTGAGATACCACATCACACCCCTCAGATTGGATAACATGACAGAGAAGGTAAATGATAAATGCTGGAGAAGATGTGGGAAAATTGGAATACTCTCGATCTAGTTGAGAACTGATCCAATTATCCTGGAGGGCAATTTGTAACTTTGCCCAAAGGGCTAAAAAGCTATGCATACTCTTTGATCTGGTAATACCACTACTAGGTCTGTATCCCAAAGCAATCATAAAAATGGGAAAAGGACCCACATGTACAAAATATTCATAGTAGCTCTTTTTGTGGTGGCAAAGAATCAGAAATTGAGGGGATGTCCATCAATTGAGGAATGACTGAAAAAGTTGTGGTATATTAATGTAATGGAATCTAATATGCCATAAGAAATGATGAGCAGGCAGATTTCAGAAAAACCTTGAAAGATGTGCATGAACTGATGCTGGGTGAATTGGGAAGAACCAGGAAAACATTGTAAATAGTAACAACAACATTGTGGAATGACCTACTTGGATAGACATAGCTCTTCTCAGCAATACAATGATCTAAGACAATTCCAAAAGATTCATGGTGGAAAATGCTATCCATGTCGGGAGAAAGAACTATGGAGTTTAGATGGAGATCAAAGCATCTTATTTTCTCTTTTTCATTTCTTTCTTTCTTTTTTTCCCCTTTTTTTTCTGATTCTTATTTCACAACATGACTAATACAGAAATATGTTTAATATGATTGTACATGTATAGCCTATAACAGATTGCAAGATGCCTTGCAGAGGGTAGGGATGGGAGAAATTTTATAAGTCAAAATCTTATAAAAATTATGTTCAATACTAAAAATAAATAAATAGAAAGAAAGAAAAGAAAAGATTTTTTGATACTTTGTGGAAAGCTGACAGAAAACTCTGAGAGGAAGAGAAGGTCCCCTCCATTATACATGCATGGGTGTGCCATCATTAAGCCTTCAGGTAGGTTAAAGCCAGCAGGACATATTATAAGTATCTAAAGCCTGATCCTTCATTGACCAGGATAAAGTTATGCAAATTTCATATTTAAGCATAGATGTCTGATAATAGTTAACTAATTTAGAGGAAATGCTCAAATGAGTTGATATCAACATGATTCTGATATGAATAAATGGTTGAAAGCAGTGGGGTAGGTGGAAAAAATGCCAAACATCAGAGATTGTTGTTTGACTTGAAAATTGGGAAATAGGTATGTTATTCTATTGACATTTCTCTAAGTGGCTGAGACCAAAAAGTGAAGAAAACATGATTTTGATTGTCTGCTGCTAAATAGAAGAGGAATAAAATGGGTTCATTCATCTGGCCTGGGTAAAAATGGCAACATCTGTAAGATTTTTTTTTTAAATTTATTTTTGACATGTTTGGTTTTCAGCATTGATTTTCACAGGCGTTTGAATTACAAATTTTCTCCCCACATCTGTAAGATTTCAATATTAGGTTCATTACACTCTCTCATTCTTTTACCTGTTCCTATAATTACCACACTATAAAAGTATATTTTTAGCTTATTTCCCTCTGATGCTGCTGGCAGATTATACAGTACACAGAACAAAAGAAACATAGCCTTAGAAAGGAAATTAGCAAATTTATGGAAAAAGTTTTCATTAGAGGGGATAGATATAGCAGCAGTGAACCTGCTACCTTGATCCACATATCTTCCTCTTCTAATCCACCATGTAACTTCTGATGATTAATAAGACAGCAAGTATATTTTATAAGGACTTGATGGGTGATTTTTCAGCTTTCACTTACTATTTTCCAGGCCACTCCTTCAGTGGAAGATTTCTTGGTCATCAAAAAAGATCATAGGAAAAAATTTGATTATGTGCAAATTATGGACTTTACAGATTATCGTAGTGTTCTAGGAGCTGCTCACTTTGGTGTCCAAAGAGAGACATCAGTTACATGGGGTGGTTGTGGTGGTGGTAGTACAAAACTATAAGTCTACTGAGTAAATATTTTGCAACTTTAAAGATTTTTCCAGCTGACCTTTTGTTTCCCATCAATAATTGAATTTAGGGCAAATTTTTCCCTACAAAATAATATACATTTTTAAAATATTTCTTATTAATTAAAAAAATTCTGCTAATCCTAAGAAATTTTTACTCATCCCAAGAAATACTTATCTTAAGGATATTTTATTCTGGATTCTGTTCCTTCAATCTATTGGCATTACCTATTGGGAATGTTTCTATATGCAAAATTTAGAGTAATACTTTCAGAAAGTTCCTTTGCAAACAAACAAACATGTTCACTTAAGGCAAAGTTGTCATTCTTAATTTGGATATAGCTTTTGGTTATTGCTTTTTGTTTTATTTTATTTTTTATTTTTGGCTGAGAGGCTTCATATTCATTCAATCACTCCAATCAAACCTATCTAAATTGTATTTGGCAGAAACATTGACAATTTTGTTTCTTTATTAAATGAGGAATATTGATAGCTGTTTCAAATATCTACCTTGTCCTTTGTTTATAAACCATGAAGTTAAGGAAACAGGTATAAAAGTGTGAATAATTATGCAGATAATTGAACAAAAACGAAAAAAAAAACAGATTCAGAAAGGGATTAACAACTTTAAGGTATCGTGTCCTTCCTTACATTATTGCTGGATTATTCACTGCAGAGGGTAGATTGTTATGCTATACTCATACATGTCATACCACTTCCTGCATTTTCCTAGATAGTATCCCATTCACTTCATTTGAATAAACATTTATTAATCACCTACTATTGCCAAGCACTGGTCTAAGCAGTGGAGATAATAATGAGAAAAAGAGAGAGTCCCTGTCTTCAAAATGCCCACAAGCTAATGGGAGAAGGCAATACACAAAAGCATGCTGAAATATGAAGATGAAAAAAGAAATCATAGATACTGAGAATGGAAGTATACAATTCCATGGAGTGGAAGCTAAGTAGTGCTGCTGTTGGAGAATGCAGCTGTTTGTAAGGTTCTGAGCCTTTTTTAAGGAAGATTTTATCCCATGTCTGGGACTCAATACTTCTTCTCACACTATGACTTTTGGACCAGATCAGGTATCATTTTCTGTCCATAAGACATTTCCTGAGACTCCTCAGTGTTATATCCTTCTTGAATATTAAAATTAATTTCTTTAGTCTTATAAGTATTTGTGTTTATTTGACAATATATCTATTATATTCACCCAATTGATTAATAGATAGCAAGCTCTTTGTGATTAGGGATTATTTTTCCTTTTGTTTACTATTGTAGTATACAACACAGTGCCTAATACATGGTCAGTCTGTAATAGGTTCTTGTTCAATTAAATGGATTAATACCAAGCCATGTTAATTATTGTAGACAAGGAGAATTAAAAAAAAACTTTTCTTTTAGGCTATCAGTTGACTATTCAGGAAAATGTGTTATTAAAATACATAACAGAGTAGTTTGATATACATTTAATTACAGAAATAAACTTGAAATCATCAAATATCTAGGGAATTTACGTAATCAATACACTTAAGTCATTTTGATAATTAATGCTCAATGACTATTTTTTATTCATTAGAAGGAAATTTATCCTTGAAATTCCAGGGTATCTATGTAAATTATCTACTTATCTTTGACTATGGGAACTACTCATCACCAAATATAACGTGAGTATGTGAAACAGTAAGCAACAAAGGTTGACGTGAAACAATTATTTGGGTACAAGAATCCAAGACTGGCAAAGATAAATATTTGACATTACTCATCCTTAATTGGCGACGCTGGTAGCTTGAACCTGGTAAAGCTATAAAGTAAATACCTTCTGTTTAGCATCAAAAAGCTAACCTCCCACTGTTCACATTTAGACCTCATCTAAGAACAGGTGGAAGCAATCTTTATGCCAAGAAATCTCTCAGGAAACCAGCAGCTTGAAAACCTGAACTGAAAAGAGGTATCTTGACTTGTAAAAAGCTTTATTTTGCATATATTTCAGCTTGAATTTGGCACTTCACCATATAGGTATTGTCATATCACATTAACCTATGCAGCATACATTAAAAGAAAGGCTGGCTTCAATAACTAACTCTTCCAAAAAACTAAAAAAAAAACTATTATTTTCATGGTCACGTGTCCTGCTTTCTTCCAAATCAATACCCATTGCTCTTTCACCATAAAGATAAAGTGCAGTATTGAAAGTAAATTGGATCTGCCATAGACTGCACAGCTGCTATAGTTGTTAAAGTAACTAAACAGATCTTATTTTAATTCAGTTTCAAATGTATTTTATTCCTGAACATGAAGGTCAAGTTATAGCAAGACTCTAGATTACCTTCAAATACCTACCTTAGTTTATTCTTAGACTTCTATAGAAATATCATTATTGATTGAAATTTTGCACTTACTTAGTAACTCCTTCTAAAGATAACCTGGCATCAAGATACTGATATAAGAGAGCAGTTGCCAGGGAAATCTTGTCTCTATCGCATGTAAAATCAGGGGCTTTGCCTTTTAAATCCCATGTGACAATCTTGTGAGGTTAGATCTAGTCTTTGATAACTCAAACATTATTCAATCAGGTAGCTACTTTTGCTAAGAGAAAGGGATAATGTGCTAGTTGACAAGATAGAAACAAAATACGAAAGACATCCATATGTATAAAATTACATCATTTGGTAGCTTTCCCATTGAATAAATTGTCACTGTATCTCACATATATATACACCCACAGGTTGCATTCTACTTCCTGTAAAATTTGATATCCACCTTTTCCATACCAAGTTTATCCTTTGTATTCATGTGATCCATATTTTATTTGGACCAAAATCTTGTAGAGGGCTCACACTGTGTTGCTCCATCTTTAACCACTCATAAGGATGATTCTCAGTTGGAGAAAAGTAGAGGAATAAATGAGACCTTGATTTTAGATCTATAGAAAATTATTGGAAACTTCTCCTTTCTTTCATAAAACAAATTTTGTGCTTTTCAAACTGAATAGTTTATATTTATACTAGGTTTAGGTAATTTTAAGAAACAAAGCTCACCCTTAATTTATCTATTTTGCTTAATGTTGATATATAAATTCATGCAGTAGTTGTAACCACTCATATACGAAGAGCAAGATTCACTCCCCCACCACTCACCATTACATTGTCATTGCTGTTCCCTTCTTTGGCCTGGATAGACTAAATGAAAACTAAAACTACATCATGGCTGTAATCCAGGTTCCTGATTGAATATAGTCCACAAACATAAGGTGGATTCCAAATTCTATACTATGTTCGAGAAAGGCAGCTGCATCCTTTTACAAATGTTCTAGTCTCCAATGGGTCAGATATAGAGATTGGTAGCATTCTTTTGGAAGCATGCAATACAGCCATCAATCACTTTAGCAGCTGTCCCTTCTCTTCTTTGGGGGAAGGGACCTAGTAGAACTAATCTATATCAAAGTATTATCAAAGAATAGATGAAAGATGTTTAAGACAGCTTTTTTGTTATTGTTATTTGTTTTTGACTTTCTCCCAACAGAGAATAGTAAAAGGCATAATCTATTAGCAAAACTCTTGAAATCAATTTCAAATGATTTCACCAAAGGATAGAAAACAGCTTAAAGGCTAACTATGCTGGGTACTTCAAATGTGTTGCAAACAAACAAACATAATCTGGCCACAATTTTGGATAACAAAAATTAATGAGAGTTAGAGGAGGGAATTTATGAACCCAAACATCTTTTTTATGTGTTTTGTCTAAATATTTAGAGGGAGTAGAAAAGGGCACATGCCATCAGGGTTCTATGATTTTTACAACATTCCTTCCCCAAAAGGCAAAGTAAATGCACAGGGAGGCCAGGAGCTCAGGGACAGAGCTTTAGGTCTTTTTCCAATAGGGGCTGAAATGATGGAAACAGTACAAGTACTCTGTCACAGAAAGGAAATTTCTCCATTGTTTTGCATGGTCCAAGGAGGCCTAAGTACATGGCTTCCTATATCAAAGGAACCTTTGATGTGCTTCAGTTCCAATTCCCATTTTATAAGATCGCTATAGTTCTTTGTGGGTTAACAATAGGTGTGAGAGAGAAATTGCTGAAAGCTGGGTATATGAGTGGCCGCAGGTATCAATAGGCATGGGAAGTATGATCACAAATTGGGATAGTTACTTTTCTTCTTTCCGTATGTCTAATTGTCATTTTAAAATACCAAACCTGGAGGTAATATTTCCTTATATCAATCAGTATAACTAATAACAAATACAATAATAGCAAAAATAATGTTTTGTATGACAATAAGTAGAATTTATATAATGCTTTAACATTTATTAAATACTTTACATAGGTGAATTCATTTGATCCTCACCATAGTCTTAGATGATAAATATGATTACTATTATTATTGTCCTTATATTACAAATGAGGAAACTGGTATTGAAAGAAGGTATGTGACTTATCCACAGTTACACAGCTAATGAGTAACAAAGGAAGAATTCAAACTCAATTCTTCCTGATTCCAAGTCATTTACTTTATTTTGCCACCTTGCTACATTCCTGGGTCCCCGTAAAGATAATCCATTGTATGTTTCCTGTTTTTACTCTGCCATCTTTGCAAATGCCTTTTCTTTAAGCTGATTACATCTACTGTCTGTCTATTAGGGTAAGTTCACCTTTGGAAGCTTGTGAACTGTAGTTTTAGGAATCCAGATGCACAAAATATTTTTAAACATGAAAGCAGTACTTTTCTATTCCTACCCTTGTCTCAACCTAAGAATCTGTGGATAGATCACTCAGTTAAGTACTAAAAAGGCATTACCATTCTGTAGAAAGTTTCAGCTACCGCAAATAGACAAGAAAAGCCAAGTTAAGGGGTTGAAGGTAAATTGAGACGTTAATGAATTGTTGGTTAAGGTGTGAATTAAAGCAATCATTTTGAAGAGCAATTTGGAAGTATACCCAAAAGACTACAGAACTGTGCATATCCTTTGACTCGGCAATAACACTACTAACTCTACATCTGAAAGATTTCTTTTTTAAAAAGGAAATGTTCCTACATGTACAAAATATTTATAGTAGCTCTTTTAGTGGTTGCAAACATCTGGAAATTGAGTGAATGTCTATCAGTTGGGGAATGGCTGAACAAATTAGGTTACATGGCTGGGATAGAATACTGTTGTGCAATAAGAAAAGAAAAGCATCATGCTTTCAGAAAAAATCTTAAAAGAGTTGCATGAACAGTTGCAAAGTAAAGTGAGCAGGACCAGGACAAAATTATACACAGTAACAGCAATGATGTAGAATGATCAACTATGAATAATCATTTTTCTCAGGAAAACAATGATCCAAGGACATTTTAAAGAACTTTTGATGAAAAATGCTATCCATGTCCAGAGAAAGAACTGAAGTCTGAATGCAGAGAAAAGCATACTTTTATCTTTAACTTTCTTTATTATTGTCGTTTTTGATTTTTTTTGGTCTGTATTTTCTTTCACAATGTGACTAATATGGAAATATGTTTTGCATGATTTCACGTGGATAACCTATATCAAATTGCTTGCCTTCTCAATGAGGGGGAAGGAAAGGGAAGAAAGGAGAGAGAATTTGAAACTCAGAATTTCTTTAAAAAATTAACATTTGTTTTTACACAAAAATTTTAAAAAAATGAAAATAGAAAAAAAGTGACACATTAAGAGTCTTTGTAGCAATTAGGATAGGGAAGCCTATATAAAGCTAATGTAATGCTTTTGCTTTATTGTTAACCCAGTGATTATGTGTGTTCATTTCTATTTGAACACAGCTCTCCAAAAGAGATGTGTAATTTCTTAAATTTTGTTTACTGTTGATTACATTGCAAAGCTGTTGTTTTTACATGATACAACCTAAGTTCCATCTGCACTTCTGTTCAAATAATCACAGATTTAAAATCATAGAGGCCAAAATCAGTGAGGTTTATGTTTGACAAGAGATATTGTGTGGTATATTAGGGGAAAGCTTTGGAATTAAGATGATTTTAATTCCAGCCATGGCAATGACATGTATTGGTTGGGGAACTTGGTCATGGTGCTTAACCTCTCAGTGTTATTATGCAACTCTCAACAACTATAATTTTCTTTTTTAGTATTTTCTTTTTTATTTTATTTCCCCCAATTATATGTAAAAACAATTTTAGCATTATTTTTTTTAAAATTTTGAGTTTTAAATTATTTCCCTTCCTTCCTCTCTCCCCCCGACCCCGACAGCCCTTCTCATGGAGAAAGTAAGCAATTTGATATACTGAGAAAGGTCTCATGAGTTACAAATATCATCTTTTCATTAAAGTTCAACTTTAATAAGTCCCTTATGATTTCTCTGTCCTGTTTTTCTTTTCATGCTTCTCTTGATTCTGGTATTTGAAAGTCAAATTTTCTGGTCAGCTCTGCTCTTTTTATCAAGAATACTTGAAAGCCTTTTATTTTAATGAATGTGCTTTTCCCCGCTTAAGGGTTATGCTCAGTTTTGTGGGGTAGGTTTTTCCTGGTTATAATTCTACCTCCTTTGCCCTCTGGAATATCATATTACAAACCCTCTGATCTTTTAATGTAGAATCTGCTAAATCTTCAGTTATCCTGTCTGTGATTCAATGATGCTTGTATTGTTCCTTTCTGGCTGCTTGCAATATCTTCCCCTTGACCTGGGAGCTCTGGAATTTGGCAATAGTATTCCTGGGAGTATTCATTTTGGTATCTTTCAGGAGGTGATTAGTGGATTCTTTCAATTTCTATTTTATATTTTGTTTCTAGACTATCAGAGCAATTTTCCTTGAAAATTTCTTGAAAGTTGATGTTCAGTTTCCTTTTTTTTTTTTTTTGATCATGGCTTTCAGGTAGACCAGAATTTATTTATTTATTTATTTATTTATTTATTTATTTATTTATCTATTTATTTATTTATTTATTTATTCATTCATTCATTCATTCATTTATTTATTTATTTAAATTCTCACTTTTGTATCTATTTTCCAGGTCAGTTGTATTTCTAATGAGATGTTTCACAGTCTTCTATTTTTTTTTCATTCTTTTGGTTTTGTTTTATTGTTTCTTGATTTTTCACAAAGTCATTAACCTCCATTTTCTCCATTTTAAATTTTAAAGAACTATTTTCTGCAGTGAGCTTTTGAAATACCCTTTGAATTTGGCAAATTCTACATTTCGAGCACTGTTTTTTTTTTCTTCAGTGAATTTTTGTGCCTCTTTTTTGATTTGGCCAATTCTTCTTATTAAGGTATTGTTCTCCTCATTGGTCTTTGTATCTCTTTTGCCTTTTGGCCTAGTCCGTTTTTAAGGTATTATTTTCTTCAGTATTTTTTATATGTCTCTAGCAAGCTGTTGACTATTTTTTCTCCATAATTCTCTTGTATAACTCATTCATCTTTCCAATTTTTCTCATACTTCTCTTACTTTACTTTACTTTCAAAATCCTTTTTGAGCATTCCCATGGTCTGAGACTATTTCATATTTTTCTTAGAATCTTTGGACATTGGAACTATGACTTTGCTGTGTTCTAAGTATTTGTATTGATCTTCTTTGTCACCATAGTAACTTTCCATGGTCAGAATTGTTTGCTGTTGATTGCTCATTTTCCCATTCTATTATTTGACTTTTAACTCATTGTAAAAGTAGGGCTCTGCCTCTAAGGTGGAAGTCACAGTGCCCTTCAGGGATTTGGTGAAACCATTTTCAGAGATACTTCTAGGGACCTGTAAGGTTTTAGTTTCTCCAAGGCGGTAGTATCTAAGGAGAGGTGTTTACTTGCCTATGTTCTGGTCTGCTAATGATCACAGACACTCTTTTTTTGCCCTAGAACTCTAATGAGGGTCCTTTAAGAGGGGGCTGATGACAATTACTTTAAATGGAATTTATCCATCTCTTGCTGCTGGACATCAGTAGTAAAATACAGAAATGCCAGTGATATATGTGAGTTTATTATATATCTTGCAACTTTGCTAAAGTTGTTTATTATTTCAAGTCATTTATTACTTGATTCTCTAGGATTCTTGAAGTATACCAACATATCAACTGCAAAGATGGATAGTTTTGTTTCCTCATTGCCTTTCCTAATTCCTTCAATTTCTTTTACTCCTCTTATAGCTAAGGCTAACATTGCTAGTAAAATATTGAACAACGATGGTGATAATAGACATCCTAGTTTCACCCCTGATCTTACTGGAAATACTTCTAGCTTATCTCAACTACATACAATGTTTGTTGGTGGTTTTAGATTGGTGCTACATAACATTTTAAGGGAAACTCTT
>CM053626.1:98939743-98954827 GCA_028646595.1 Phalanger gymnotis
TTTTTCATGCTACTAGAAAATAAGATGCACAGGCAATGGGGCATAGAGATTTATCTTGCCCTACAAGAAAGGAAGGGAAAGGGGGATCGGAGGGGAATGGGGTGACAGAGGGGAAGGCAGACTGGGGAACAGGGAAACCAGAGTGTACACCATCTCGGAGTGGGGGGGGGGAGGAAATGGGGAGAAAATTTGTAATTCAAACGCCTGTGAAAATCAATGCTGAAAACCAAACATGTTAAAAATAAATTAAATTAAAAAAAAAGTCTAACCTAGTTAAGTGCTTGAAATAAAGAATATATATATATATGTATATATAATATCTATATATATATTATATGTATGTGTATACACACACACACACACACACACACACCATGTTAATTTAAGCTTATTTCAAAATTATTAGGGTTGAAGAAGCCATGGCTTACTGTTAAAGACCTTAGTGACAATGCCAACCACCCATACGGACTTGCTAAGGAAAAGCAGCTATTGGAATATTAAACAACTATCCATGTAAAGTATATTTTCACATTAGAAAATATTAAGCTATTTAATTTGTACTAGCAGCAGTAGTTCACAATATTTTTAAAATATCAGAAAATGAGACTAATATTCAAATTTCTTAGACATCTACACGGTAGTGTAGTGGAAAGAACATTAGACTAGAAGCTAAAAGAGACATCCTAATTTACACTCTGCAATTTAATAAGCCTGTGCCCTTGACCTCCATAATTGTCTCTTGTCTAACATGGGGATAACTGCTGTACCTACACT
Organism: Phalanger gymnotis; assembly: GCA_028646595.1. NCBI lineage: Eukaryota > Metazoa > Chordata > Mammalia > Diprotodontia > Phalangeridae > Phalanger > Phalanger gymnotis. The sequence continues at coordinate 98,940,518 of CM053626.1, forward strand.
TATATGTTTCTAAAAGGTAATGTAAGTGAAAAGGTTATTTTAAAATATATATACATATATTTTAAAAAATATAATTTATAGATTTTAGAAGTGGAATATACTTGAGTTTCCATAAAAGCCAGTTCTTTGATGGAAGAGGCAACTGAGCAAGGGAGAGGATAAGTAATTTCCCCAAGATTTCCTAAAGTGAATGACGAAGCCAGGATTTCAGACCATTTAATTTGACTCTATACCCACTGTCATTTTTGCTGTCATAAGACTTATCAACATCATTATTAACTACATGATTTCCCACATAGAATTACTAAGAGACTCAAATGGCAATGTTTGGTAAATGTAAATGTGCTCTGTAAAGGGGCAGTTAGGTGGTGCAGTTGATAGAGCGCCAAGCCTGACATCAGGAAGACACATTTCTCTAAATTCAAATCTGGCCTCAGACAGCCTAGCTGTGTGACCCTGGGCAAGTCACTTAATGATGTTTGTCTCATTCCCTTGCTTGTAATTTGAACTGTAGAAGAAAATGGCAAACCAATATCTTTGCCCAAGAAAACCCCAAATGGGGTCATGGAGAGTTTGACATGACTAAAAATGACTGAGCAACAAAAGGTCCTCTGTGAATATCATCTTTTCTTATTGCAGGTATTTTTTCTCTTTATGTAATTTAAGATACGGTAATTGGATTCATTCATGGCAAGAGGGAAGATTATACGAGGCAGTTGATCAAGGTCCCTTTTAATGATTCTATAATAATAGGTTCAATGACCTTCAGTAATAATAAATGAAGATGAAAAAGCCATATGTTATGTTGAAAGCTTGTTTTATGAATTGAATATTTAATTGTAATTGCATCATCCTAAAGGGTAAAAGCACCAAGGGGAGTGATTATGGTTGTGTATATTTGTCTCTCATTTCAAAACTTCTACTCATTAGATTTATAGGCCAAAACTGCTGGAGGGGACATTAGAGATAGCTTAATCCAACACTTGCCTATTAGAAATGAAGAAAACGAGACCCATGTTGGTGAAGTGAGTGCTTAGAATTACAAAGGTAGGAAGTTGCAGAGTCTACATTTAAACATAGGTCATTTGACCATAAAGCAAGCATTCTTTCTCACCTAAACCATGTTGCTTTTTTTTTTTGGGGGGGGGGGGTATAATGTAATTTCAAGAACAGATGTAAAGTGTAAAGACCATGTAGAATAAACAAGCCACTTATCAATAATAGGAATTATTTGGTGGTAGTCAAAATATAAAAGAAACTGTGGAAAGCCATGTGAATAAAGAAAGAGGCCTGTGTTGGGAAGGAAAATGGGCTCCTTAGTCCTTAGCACTTAGTTTAACAAGTGCCCTTGAAGAGTTTGGCTTTTGTTTGCTTTGAGTGATTCAGCTATTTCATTGAATCTTGCTAAGTGCTAAGCCCCAGGCCCAAGATTTGGATGATCTTGGTGCCTCCTTGCCTCAGGGGAGGGCTTAGGTTAGACATGAGTTTGAGTGACATGTCTGTGACAGCAGAGGCTTTTAGACCAAGTGGATTTAAGTCCACCTCTTTGTGGTGATTCTAGGTCACGTGGGTGAGTTGCATGTGTGGCTCACCCCTGACGCTGACAAAGATATAAAAACCAGGGGTTGGCCTCTTCTTCCTTGGAGCTCTTTGCTACAACAGTGGTGGCGTGTGACTCTGGGCCAGCCCTTGTTCTGAGCTCCCAGGCTGGACCTAGATGTTGGAAACTATGAATTGTATTGGGTCTGTCTGTTTGTAATTTGTTTAAGGGCTCTTGAGATGGTGTTGATGAAGAGACTCCAGGCAGTTGTTGCTAAGGAGCCCTCCAGCTTGTAAACCCAGATGCTGAGACTTTGTTGAACTCTGGTGACTATGTATTGGGATTTGAATCAGACAAAGACTGTCTGTTGATGTTTGTAATTTGCTTGTATTTTGCTCTGAAGTTCAGGGTACAGGCTTTTTCCTCTGAACTAAGTGAATGATATTTGTGTGCTGAATTAAAGTAAGCTTGCCAACCCCTTCACCTTGCTCTCCTTATTAAGGCAGATCAAAAGAACCTGTGCTGTCTGGCAGCTTTCTGCGTGTTGGCTGTGGGTGGATCTTGCACCTCCACAGAAGCTGCTAGCCAGATTGTTGAAACAAGGCCTAAGAATGACAGACAGAAACCCAGGTGAACTCTCATCGCCCTCCAAATTTTTTTTAAACATTGCCTCAAATCAAATTCAACACTGTCAGTGCCAACAAAAGATCACGGTGCGACATTTTTCCAGTCTAAAAAAAAAAAAAATTTAAGAAATCAGAAGTAGAGCTCTCTGATGCCAGGGTAAGAGCCCCCTCAGAGTCAGGCAGTATCCCCAGCAGTACTGCCTTAGAAGTATTTGGGACAGTAATAGCAATAGCAGAATCTTCTTGATCTCTCAGTCCAGAGACTATAGGGACATAGAGGTGGAGAGGAGTGGGGGGGGCGGTCAGTTAGATAACTGGTCACACAGAGTTGAAAGAGGACTCTTTACTGCCACTGAGTATAACAGGTGCTGATCAGCAAATCTATTGCCAAAGAGCTGTTCTGAGTTGCACTTCCTGGGCTGAAAGGAGTGGTAGCACTTGTGGTACAAGAGAACAGAGGCTTTGGTCACGGTCACAGAGTTCAGAAGAATTTGCTCTCCTAAGTTAGTACTCGCAGCTATAGGGAGACAGGGGGCAGAGAGCAAATGAGCACACTTCTTCTCAGATCACAATACCTTGGAAGAATCAAAAATTTGCAGGCCCCCGGAATAACTCTGAAAACAGCTGTACAGAAAAAGCCTGAAGCTTAGGCCAGTGAATCCCCACCAGCAAGTAAGCAGAGCCCAACTTTATCATAAAGTTCAAGGTCAAGACATAAGTTGAGAAAATGAGCAAACAATAACAAAAGAACATTACCTTAAAAAGCTACTGTGGTGGCAGAGAAGGCCAAGACAAAAACAACATGAAAACAACTATAAGCAAAGCCTCAAAGGAAAAAAATGCTAATTGAACACAAGCCCAACAAGAATTACTTAAAAAGTCAAAGAAGGCATTAAGAGTGATAGAGGAAAAATTGGAAAAGAAATGAGAGTGATACAGAAAAAAAAATTATGAAAAGAATAGAATTAAAAACTTGGCAAAAAAGGCAAAAAATATTGAAGAAATTAACACCTTAAAAATATATTTGTTCTAATGGTAAAAGAGGCACAGAAATTCATTGAATAAAAATAAAAGCAAAAAACCTTCTTAAAAAGCAGAATTGGTCAAATGGGAAAATAAATAGAAAAGTTCACCAAAGAAAATAATTTTTTAAAAGTTAGACTTGGGCAAGTGAATCTTAGTGACTCCATAAGACACCAAGAATCATTAAAACAAAGACAAAAGAATGAAAAATACAAGAAAATATGAAATATTTCATCAGAAAAAATCAACTGACCTGGCAAATAGATCAAGGAGAGATAACTTAAAAATTACTGGATTACCTGAAAGCTATGTTTCAAAAGGGCCTTGACATCACATTTCAAGAAATTATTGGGGCGGGGCTAGCGTAAGAGGAGCCACGAAAGGGGGTGGAGTGAGGGGGACTCCCCTCTGCTCTAGGTTTCTGTTGCTAGAAGCCGGCTGTAAACCCAGTGAGACCACCCACCATCACAGCAGCTTTCTTCTGGCGCCGGGGCCGGGCGTTTCCACGGCTTCTCTCCCCGTGGCCCCTGACCCCTAGCCCCTGGCCCCTGAGGCTCGTGATGTCACAATACCTACCTGGCTGAGTGTTCCAGTCCCAGGTCTCTACGCTCCCACTCCCTCGATGCCCTGCCCCAGCCCCCCCTCACCCCTACCCCCTACAAAGGCTAGAATTTACTCCTAGGCTCCGAGGGGATGGGACTGCTGGAAATGGCTGTTAGCCCTTCCTCTCCTCTGCCAGAGTCCGTATTTTACCTGAAGAGGCAAAGATCTTGCCCACAGTGCACGTAGGGCATGTTGGAGAAGACAGCGGCGCGGTTGGGGCCAGCGGGGCCAGCCCGGAGCTGCCAGACCCCGGAGGATCTGCGGTCCAGTACTTCAATACTGCATCGGACCAAAATCACATCCTTCCCAGAGCCTGCTCATCCAGGAGCTTCGTCTGCACAAGAAGTCCAAGCAAGTTAAGAGCAAACGCTTCACTGATAGGATCACCAACAAGCTGGTGGCCGGCTTTGTGGAAGATAACATGAGGGACGCAGTGCTGGTCCGTGTCTATGGTGAGCGGACAGAGCTTCTGGTGGACTGGGAGAATGAGGTCAGGTACTTCCAGCTCCTTCCGGCTCCATGGCTGTGCACCCAAACTCTGTTGTACCTTCCAAAATGGCTTGTCCTATGAGTTTCCCCCAGGCATGTCTTTGGGAACCGTTCTTATCCTGGTACCTTGGCTCTTCAGGCTGATTGCCTGGGAAATGGCAAAAATCCACTCCATCCATGCCAAAAGCTGTCTTTCCAAACTTGGCTTGTGGTCCAAAATGTACAGATATTTCATTCTTTCAACTCCAGCCTTTCCCAGAGCATACTCAGTATAGAGGCTCTTGAACAGGAAATGACCTAGTTGAAGGAGCATTCTCCCAGCTGGATTATCCCATAGTATTGTGCCACAATGACTTGCTTTGTGAGCACATCATCTATAATGTAAAGAAAGGTCATGTCAGATTCATAGACTATGAATATGCTGGTTACAACTACCAAGCCTTTGACACTGGCAATTACTTCAATGAGTTTGCAGGTGTGATGACCTGGACTATAGGCTCTACCTCAGCCAGGAGGCTCAACTTCGTTGGCTGAATTATTACCTACAAGCCCACAAGCAGCTCTGCAAGGAAGGCTGTGGTGGGACAACTGTGACACCCAGGGAGGTTAACAAGTTTGCTCTAGCCTCTCACTTCTTCTGGGCATTCTGGGCTCTCATCCAGAACCAGTTCTCTACCACTGACTTTGACTTCCTCAGATATGCAGTGATCAGACCAACCAACACTTCAAGGTGAAGCCTCAGGTGTTGGCTTTGGAGATGCACCAGCTTCCTGCCCTGTCTGCCCAGCCAGACCTGCTCTCCTCTCTTGGCAATGGGGCCCGTGCCTAAAGGGCCAGAGAAAGAGAGGGATGCATGTGTGGTCTCTCTAGTGAGGCAGTGGAAAAGCCCATGCCCTGTGAGGCAGGTGCCAAATTAAAGCCGAAGTAGACCTTGCTCCTTCCTATCTGGCTTCAGCCCCTGAGGCTGATGGGACGAGCTCAAGGTACTGTTCCCCTTCGCCATCCCTTTCCTAAACTTTGGCTGGGGGAAGAGGAGTGACTGTAAAGTACCAATCTTCTAGGAAAGGAACCAAGACAACCAATGGGAAGCAGTGGGAAGCCCAGGAACCCTCCAAACATCACCCTATCTTCATCCCTCTTTGCCATCAGGGGTACCTTATTTATGTACTGGGCCCGTCTCAGCTTGGGAAAGGGCTCCTTTCCACCTCCAATGCCCATAGATTCATTAACCCGGGGTCCCACTGCCCTATTTTTCCCAAGCAAAAAGTGATGAACTCCCTTCCCAGCAACTAACCACACCCCAATATGTCATGCGTATGGGTGTATATAGCTTAGATGAAGCATCCCATGTTAGGAATGCTGCCCCCCCCCATCCACAGCCTTATCAGATTCCCCGGCACTGCTCCCATTCCTACTTTCTCCAGACCCTATTACTGGTTCCTAATTTCACCCCACCTCCAACCCAGTTTCACGATTCCCCTCTCAGGCCCTGGGGCCTATGTTCTTTACCCTTTGGCTAGCTTTGGCTAGCATTGAGAAGTCCTAATGACTAGAGTGCTGTCATCACACTTGGGATTGCCTGGGGGAATTATAGGGTGCTATTAGCCAAAGTCTAGGTCAGTGTATCTCACTGACCTTGATCCTCCCACCCACAGCCTTCCCCTCCCTCCAAGACACCTATCTAAGGTTGTATTTCTCTTGCATGCACTGGACCTGAATTAGATGACCCTCTCACTATGAGGGTCCATCCTGGGCAACAGGGAAAGAAGGGACATATCATAAGAAGCAGAGGCCCCAGTGGAGCCAGGGAATGGGTGGGCCCTCTAGTTATGACCTGGCCTGGACATAGGGGTTGCCCTGACCTGAATTCCTTTGCCAACTACCACTTGCCATTAGATAGCAATTTAATCTCTCGCCAGCCTCCTTCCTGACCCCAAGGCTTCTGGGGGTGGGACAGGGGAAGGGGGGACCCTACTCATCTCTGGCACATGAAATGGACTTTGAGATTCAAATTATTGTGGTTTTGTTCACAATTAAAATGGCCTCTCTGAGGGGCAAAATAGAAATTGAATTTGAAAAAAGCTGTCAATCACATCCTGAAAGACATCCTAAAATGAAAACACACCAATATTATAGCCAAATTCCAGAGGTCCTAGGTGAAGGAGAAAATATTGCAAGTAAGCCAGAAATAAACAATTCAAGTACTGTGGTGTCAGGATCATACATGATTTAGTAACATACCCATTAAAGGAATAGAGGGTTTGGAATATGGTATTCCAGAAGACAAAAAAGCAAGTATCATAACCAACAATAACCTACCCTGAAAAACTAAATATAATCCTATAGGGATTAACTACAGGGGAAAAAGAACATTTAATGAAATAGTGTTCTTTCAAGCATTTCTGATGAAAAGACCAGAACTGAATAAAACATGTCATATTCAAACACAAGACTCAAGAGAAGCATAAAAAGAAAATGTGAAAACATTTTAGGACCTGAATGGATGCTGCAGCCATTGCCATGATATGGACTATTGGAAGAAAGGATCAATGTATTGCTATGTGGAAAAGATGAAGAAAACAATATGACAAATATATTACTTTATGTATATATATATATATGTATATATATATATATATATACATACATATATTTACAAAAGTCTTTATAAACTATTAAGAAAAATATTTCCCTCTATCTGATATGAGAACCTGCAACAGTGACTTCTCAAGACTAGAAATTTGGCTTACCTTATGGGAATGTATTGTTTCTTTCTCATCCTTCCCCCACCTCCCTCCAGCAAGTTGAAAAGTAGAGGAGGTTACAAATTAAGTTCTCAGATAATTCAGAGAGTAACATCATTTCATCCTATGGACATACAGGCACTATGCTTAGCAATCTATCAATTTTCCTGCTGGACTGATGGTAGAAAAAAAATAGCCTCTATAGACTGAACTGTGAATCAACTGAATATATACACATATATTTTATATGTGTGTAATATATACACTCAAGATGTATGATTTGATGCTTTGAGACATACATTTTAATTCACGGAGCAAGAATCAAACTATGGAATAAAGAAGTAGGAAGCGGCTGGGTAGTGTCTAAAGAATTTTATGGTTTTAAAGCTCTCTACTGACACAAGTGCCTGATGATACCCACAGCTGGCATTTATTAAGTTCTTTTCAGTTTACCTTGTACTTTCTATTTTAAAAGGTGGTAGCTACATGCATTTGGAGACAAGAAGACTAAGGTTCCAGTCCTCACTCTGAAACATACTGGTTGTCTCTGGACCAATCATTTAACCTCTCAATCCCTTACATCATTCTATATGATTAATAGTTGCTCAACTGCATTGATAAAAAGAGTTACTTTACTAGAAGGAGCAAAGGAAGGAAGGAAATATGTATTTGTTAAGGGCCTACCCACTACATGCCAGGCACTGTGCTAAAGGCTTTATAAATATTTCATTTGATCCTTACAGCAACCCTGGGAGGTAGGTACTATTATTATGCCCATTTCATATATATATACACATACACATACACATATATAATGTATATATGTATATGTATGTATATTTATATATATGTATGTGTATATACATATATATGCATATATAGAGACACATATATGTTATATCTTTATGCATGTGTAATGTATGGATTGGTGTGTATATTTAGCAGCTAAATGACACATTGGATACAATGCTGGGCCTGTAGTCACCAATATCTAAATTCAAATCTTGTCTCAAACGCTTAATAGCTGTGTAAACCTTGGACAAGGTTTAAGCTCTGTCTCGGTTTCCTCACATGTTGTAAGGACCAAATGAAATAATATTGTAAAGAACTTAGTAGCATGCCAGTTGCTGGCATATAGTAACCTCTATATAAATACTAGCTATAATATACGTTTATAGTATATCATATATATATGTGGGTATACATGCACATCTGTCTGTCTATCAATCTATTGGTATATATGTATATATACACACCTATCTATCTGACTGTTGTGTGTGTGTGTGTGTGTGTGTGTGTGTGTGTGTGTGTGTACACTGAGACAGAAAGAAACCAGCTAAGATAAACGATATAGTCTTGCATAAATTATCTTTCATGGCTCACCTGATTCTGCCTTTCACCTTTCTCTCAAAAATATTTCAGCTTTTAAAATAATGCTTAGAATCAATTTAAGAGTCAGAGACAAAGACAGACACAGGCAGAGCACAGTAGAAGTAGACAGAAAAAGAAGAGCCGTTGAAAATTTTGGGTGAGGAAGAGTTGGGAAAGTTAATGATTATTTGATTTCTCAACCAAATTTGGCAATCTGGAATGGATTTCATTTAGAAAAAAACATTCAGGTTGTGTAGTTTTAGTCCAAAAGGTTTCTGTCATTTTGGTAGGTGAAGAGAAATATTATTGTCACCTGCTGTTTTCCACGAAATGCAACTTTATGATGTACTTGCGAATGACTCCACAGAAACTTTGGAAAAATTCTAAAGAAGAAGAGATTACTTAAAGCATTTTGAGGCATTTATGATTATAGACCCATCAATCAGAGAGAGTGAAATAAGAGAACATGCACCTGATGAATTCAGAAGGAAAACAATTCAAACTAAAGGCATTGTGAGCCCATAACTTGACAGTAGTAAAAATGATGTGGTCTGAATTTTCTCTGTGTAGACTATCTTCCACTCATTTCTTCAAATCTTTTCTCCTTTATTAACTTTTAAAGCTCATTACCCTATTATATAGGAGAGCTAAAGCCAAAGGGGTGCTTTCTGTTTTCTCTTAGAAGAAAAATGAAAATTATGATTTCTCTTTGTTTCTATTTCCTCGTCTATGAAATTGTGATAACCAGTATTTAATTACCTACCTTGCAGGGTATTTCTTGATTCAAATCAAAAATATCTACTAAGTGGATACTGTGTTCAAATGTTATGTACAAACACTACGTTCTAGGATATAAATATAAATCCAACATTCTCCTTCCCTTCACAAAATTTACAATCTCATTCGAAGAATGGGAAGAACAAATATCCAAGAAAATATGTTATTATGGACAATGAAATGATACCTAATGAGAGATCTAGACAAGATCTTAACATACCAAATTATTCCAACGGACCATAGTCTAAAAAGAGATAGGATCTATTAACAGGTTTTGACTAGACTGCAAAGACAGACGTTACTCTTCAGCATTTCTAAGTTTTTCTCACTAATTTAAACTTGCCTGTCAGATATCTGGTTGAGAAACTATCTGTCACAATTGAGCAAATTCCAGATTAGTTTCACCTGTCAGTCCAGAGAAGACGCAAAGGGAGATTCATAAGAGTAATTATCTTCCACCTTTATTTTTCTCTTTTCCCTTGCTTCATTGTTTCCTTATGAAATCATCTCTATGTAATGGCCATAACAGTGCAATTGGATACTTACAGCAATATGAAAATGAGATTGAGGAAGCTACTGAATGCAGGAAGAGAGAACAATTAAAAGACTATTATAGTACTATAGGTGAGAGGAGATGATGAATTCGAAGCACTTCAATAGGCATGGGAGTGATGAGAAGTTGCTAAAAAGAAAGAGGCTCAACTTTATTAAAACCATGACTCCCTGGACAATTTATTTAACCCTATCCCAAAAACCTTCTAATACTGGCCACACATTCTCCCCAAAGATTTCCTCCTCCACAAGTGAATTGTATCTCATGACTCACATTTAAGGACACACACACACTATCTCACCATCTACACTGACTTCAAACCTAGCTCAGGCAATGACTGTCCAGATTATTTTTTTTTCCAATTTACCACTTTTCTCCCTACCCCCATACTCTCTTTTCAACTTTTTTTTTCTGTCTCCCCCCCCATTTGAATGTAAATTATTTGAATTTCTTTACGTTGTATTCCATGAGATTAACACATTGCCTGGTGTCACATAATAAGGGTTAAAGCCATACCAATCAAACTACTAAAAATTATTTTACAGAGCTAGATAAAATGATAACAAAATTCATCTGGAAGAACAAAAGGTCCAGAATATCAAAAGGATTAATGAAAAGAAATACTAGTGAAGGTGTCCTGGCCATACTTGATATTAAACTGTATTATAAAGCAGCAGTCATCAAAACTACTTGGTATCACCTAAGAAATAGAGTTGTGGATCACTGGACTAGTTTAGCATTCAAGATGCAGTAGTCAATGACTACAGCAATCTACTCTTTGATTAACCCAAAGAGTCTAGCTTTTGTATTATGAATTTACTATTTCACAAAAATTGCTAGGAAAAATGGAAAATAGTATGACAAAAACTGGGCATAGACCAATATCTTACGCCATATACCAAAATAAAGTCAAAATGGGTTCACCATCTAGATATAAAGGCTGATTCTGTAAGCAATTTGTGAAAGCAAGGAATAGTTTACCTGTCAGATTTATGAGGAAATGAGAAATTTATTACAAAACAAGAGATAGTGTTTCAAAATGGATAATTTTGATTATGTTAAATTGAAAAGTTTACAAACTAAGCCAATGTAACAAAGATTAGGAGGGGTACATTAAATTAGGAAAGAATCTTTATAAACAGTATTTCTGATAAAGGCCTCCTATCTAAAATATACAAGGAACTAAGTCAAATTTATAGGAATAAAAATCATTCCTCAATTGAGAAATGGTAAAAGGATGTGAACAAGCAGTTTTCAGAGAAAGAAATTAAAAATATCTATAGTCATATGAAAAAATGCTCTAGACCACTACTCATTAGAGAAATGCAAATCAAAACAACTCTTAGGTACCACATCTCTCCTGTCAGATTGGCTAACATGACAAAACAGGAAAATGGTAAATGCAGGAGAGGATGTAGGAAAATTGGAACATTGTTACATTGTTGGAGTCATGTACTGATCCAGCAATTCTGGAAAGCAATTTGGAACTATGCCCAAAGGGCTCTAAAAATGTGCATACCCTTTGACCCAGCAATTCCACTTCTATGGCTGTATCCCAAAGAGATCACACAAGTGGGAAAGGGACCCATATGTACAAAAATATTTATAGCACCTCTTTTTGTTTTGTCAAAGAATTGGAAATCAAAAGAATGCCCATCAATTAGGGAATGGCTGAATAAGTTGTGGGATATAAATATGGTGGAATACTATTGTGCTATAAGAAATGAGGAACAGACAGACTTCATAATATCCTGGAAATACTTATGTCATCTGATGCTAAGTGAGGGGAGCAGAACCAGGAGAACATTATACACAGTTACAGATGCAGACGGTATCTGTGATGACTAACTTTGGTAGATTTGGATATTCTCAGCAATACAAGGTTCAAGGACAGTTCCAAAAGACTCATGATGGAAAAAGCTATCCACATCCAGAGAAAGAATTATGGAGTCTGAATGCAGATTGAGGCAAACTCTTTGCTCTTCCTCCCCCCCTTTTTGGGGTTTTGTTTCTTCTTTCTCATGATTCGTTCTATTGGTTATAATTCTTTTTTACAACTTGACCATTGTGTAAATAAGTATAATGAGAAGGTATATGTATAACCTATATTGGATTACATGCCATCTTGGGGGTGAAAGGGGGGAGAAAATTTGGAATTCAAAAACTTGTGGAACTGAGTGTTGTAAACTAAAAATACAAAATAAGTTTAGAAAAATAAGGGTTGAAGAAATGTTTTACTAATCCATGATGTCTATCTTCTATCTATACATGTACATATCTGTAAATCATATAGCTACTATCTATTTCTATCATTTATATGTAGGACTAAAAATGACTAGTGGGATAGTGTTATCTTTAACAGAAAATAAAATAAAGTCTTTGGGAGATAAAAATATCTTTTGAAGTGATATTGAGCTTAAAGATAGAGATCTGATTATTTTCTGCATGAGGGTGAATATTGATTGCATGAGAGTGTATGAGGAACAAAAGAGAGAGAAGACAAGAGAATGTAGGCCAGAGTCTAGAATCTATCCTATGCCTAAAAGATGGAAAGAGGATTAAGAACTAACAAAAGAGACAAGGAATGAGCTGAAGTGCAGAAGTAAAGCCATGAGAGAACAATGTCACGAAAATCAAAAGAATAAAAGTTTTCAAGGAAAAATGAATCATACTATCAAATGTTGGAAAAGGCCAAAGAGGTTGTTACTAAATCTAAAGAGGTATGTTTCAAAATAGTAGTGAATGATAATCCATATTTCAAGGCTTTGAGAATTCCATGAGTTTTGAGGAAATGAAAGTAGCAATATAGACTATTCTTCCTCAGGGTTTGGCAGTGAAAAAGAACAACAGAATTAGTTGATACTCACTAATTACAAACATCTGATCTCTAAACATAAATCATAAATAACAACAACCAGTACTTGACAGATTTAGGTGGTAGAGAGATTCCTCCAGGGCCTTATAATAGGTTAAGACATGTTGCCTTTTCCCTGTATGTGCAACTTGTCTATAGCTAGCTAGAGTCCCCTGGTCATATGATTTACTCTCATTCCATGGAATGCATTTCCCCATAAAACGATGTTATAATTAGGGATCAGTTTATAAGACTGGTGTACAAAGTGTTTTGTAAATTCTGTAAATGATATTACTATTACATTGCGAGTTTAATGATGGTTTCTTGTTAAATAATGCTTATTTCACTATCACCTCGATAAAGTTAAAGAGTAACAGACAAGAAACAAAGCAAGGAAGACTTAGGTTTAAGATTCCCTACTGGCATGTGTTGGATGTGTAACCCTAGGAAAACCGTTTAATGTATCAGAGCTCTAGACAATTTTCTGTATCAATGAATTGCAGCAAAGATGATTCTACTTTGTAGATGAAGTTTCCTTACCTAGTATTTCCCCGTATAATGAAATACCAGATGCAGTCCCTATCATTATTTTCTCCAAAGCTGAGCACAATATTCCATACATAGTTATATACTTGATATACTTAGATTTACAAGTGAAACTATGCTCTCATCAATTTGGATATCATTGCTAATGATGCAGATTACAACTGATATGTGCCTGCCCATTCTACATGACTCAAATAAACTTTCCTTGATAAATACCTATATTTATTTGTACATCTGTATCAACATCAACATTGACATCAATATTTATATCTGTACCTCTATACACACATATGTATACACACATATATATAAATCTAATATACAGTGATATAAGTAGATATATCTGTATAGATATAGATATATGTATATATAAACATACACATATGTATACATATACATATGAATATGTACAAATATGTCTGTATTTGTATTTCTCTGTGTGTATACACATATCCATCCACGTGTGTGTGTAAATGTATTTATCTATGCCTAATTTAATTGCTGCTAATAGTTTTTTTTTTTTAAACAATATGTCCAGAGGGAAAATGTCCTAATGTCCTATTCAACATTTGTACCACTGGAAATTTCATTTTTTCTTTTTGTCTTTTATTTACAGCAGTGGCCTCATAGACATGGCATCGCTGATTGTTAAACACTACTTGCCACATTTCCTCCAATGAGAGTTATGGATGACATTGGTACATACAACAGCTGTTATGTGTTAATCAGTGTGGTATTCTTATCCACAATGACAAAAGACCTATTATTTTTTGAAGCAGAATTAAAAGCTATGCAATATTGGCATATTTCTGGTAAATCTCCATTGAAGTGCGGGAACACATATTTTGCTCACATTGAGCAATCAGATTTAGGTTGATGCAATTTGTAAAATATTATTGCTCTGAACCTAAGGTAAAAGGACAGGACAGGACTACAGGCAGTTTTCATTGTGGTCATTATCTAGAAGACAGATGACATACGCTTTCACTATGGCAGAGACATTTGTTTGCTCAGGGTAAAACAAAACAAAACAAAACCCCCAAACTTTTCCCATAGCATTCCCACCTGCATTACTAGAATAAAGATCAGATGCAATCATGGTTTTAAAATTAGTTCTAGATTAGCTAAAATTTAATGCATCAAACTATTTTTAAAAATCACACTTACGAGGGGTGGAGCCAAGA
>CM053626.1:98955327-98974527 GCA_028646595.1 Phalanger gymnotis
TTAAACTAAGCCCATTTTGCCTTACTGGCACACTTTTTAATGTAGATTTTATTACTTATAAGCTGTATGACTTTGTGCCAAACAGCTCACCTTTCTAAGTCTCAATTTGCTCCTCTGTAAAATGGGAATATTAAAAACTGCACAACCTCCCTCATGGGATGGATTCATAATAAATTATTTTTAAAATCACAAAATGTTCTATAAACATGAACTATAAATATGAATTATTTACTATGTTTATCACACATCAGGAATTTATATTATGTTACTTTATGTTATAAGCATTTGCATAGTCTTATCTTCTCAACTAGACTGTAAGTTCCTTGACCTTAATTTTTATTGACTTGGTGGGCCTGGGATTTTGCATGTAGTAAGACTCAATCAAAGGTATTTGATTACCTTAGCATTCTAAAAGACAGAAATCAGGAAAAGCCCCACCCTGCTGATTTTACTGGTATACTTGGTAGCACTCTTTGAACTGGATTTTGTGTCTAAAAACTTTGATTTTTAAATCTACCTTTCTACTTGCCATTTTGTATATTTGTACAAACAAACACATTCTTTGTTTTAAGTTTCTTCTTCCAAAAAAACCGACATGGAATCAACTATATGACCACTTGTGGCTAAATTTCAGAATTATATGATAAAATAGAGTACAAGATCATTAACAGCAAAGGAAATTTTATTGTGTTCTGTTTCCTCAGTGTAGAGCATAGTATTCTGCACATAATAGGTGGTCAATATATGCTTGTTGAAAGAAGGAGGAATATACCCCTCTTCCTGGGGTCAAGATGGAATAATAAGCAGTAAATCATGCTAACTCTCCTTTACTGACCTCTGGGAAAAAAAGCAGCTCAGGAAAAATCCTAGAACAGCAGAGACAGAGGAAAGAGAGGGAGAAGCAGTCTTTTAGCCTGTGAAACTTGGAGGATCACCAAGAAAGGTCTATTTCACTTGGGTAAAAATGGGAGGACAGTCCAGTAAGGGAAGTATCCCAGAAAGCCAGTGCAAGCTACACCTCAACAAACTAGCAGGAGATACTGAGCCCCAGGTTGGTAGAGTAGGCAAGCATCAAACACCAAGATGCCCCACATATCTTAGCATAGAAAAGGAAAGAAGCAGACTGCAGTTCAGAGAACTACCATGTATACCAGTACAGTCTCAAGCAGGCAGGCATCCTTCAGAGGCTGACCTCCCTGAGCTTTAGCACAGCCTCGAGTGGGCAGGTGTCTTCTAGAAGCTGAACTTCCTTATCCATCAGCATAGCTACAGGTGGGCAGGTATCGTCCAGCAGCCAAAGCCCCTACTCCATACCTATCATTCTGGGTCAACAGGTATGCTCCAGCAGCCACACATAACTGTGCTTCAGTGTAGCTCTGGGAAAACACAGAAAAATCTCACCTGGCCTCAGCATACCCCACACATGACCATTAGGACCTTAGCTCAGCACCAGGTAAGCTGCCAGATCCCTACAGCCTCCAGCTGCCAGCACCAGAGGCCCAAGTACACAAAGACAATGACCAAGACCCTGCTCCTAGAACAAGAAGCTTGGGAAAGTGTCCCCTGTGCTCCATCAATAGAGCTCAATTTTAAAAGCTAGGAAATAGGCAAACAACTGAGCAAAAAGTAGAAATGCACAATGACCATAGAGAATTACTACAGTAAAAGAGAAGATCAAAATAAAAACTCAAAAGAGGACAATTTTGACAATATACATATATCTGAAAAGTCAAAGGGAAATATGAATTGGTCCTAAGCCCATAAAGTCTTCTTAGAAGAGCTTGAGAAATGTTTTAAAAGTCAAATAAGAGAGGTAGAAGAAAAATTGGAAAAAGAAATGAGAGATATGCAAGAAAGAGTCAATAGCTTTGAAAAGGAAGTACGAAAATTGACTGAAGAAAATAACTCCTTAAAAATACAATTGACTGAGTGGAAAAGGAGGTACAAAAGCTAATTGAAGAAAACAATTTGTTAAAAATTAGAATTGGGCAAATGGAAGCTAAGGACCCTATGAGACATCAAGAATCAGCCAAACAAAAGCAAAAGAATCAAAAAGAAAATAGAATAAGATGTAAAATACCACATTGGAAAAACAACTGACTTGGAAAAAAGATCCAGGAGAGATAATTTAAGAATTATTGTTTTACTTGAAAGCTATGATAAAAAAAAAAATAGCCTGGACAGCATCTTTTAAGAAATCATCAAGGAAAACCTCCTTGAGGTCCTAGAACAAGGTGGTAAAATAGATATTGAAAAAATCCACTGATCACCACCTGAAAGACATTCCAAAATGAAAATGTCAAGGAATATTGTAGCCAAGTTTCAGAATTATCAGGTCAAGGAGAAAATACTGCAGGCAGCCAGAAAGAAACAATTTAAATATCATGAAATTACAGTCAGGAGTATGCGGGACCTTGCAGCTTCTATGTTAAAAGATAAGAGGACTTGGAATATGATATTCTGGAAGGCAAAGAGCTTGCATTAAAACCCAGCAAAATTGAGCAAAATCTTTCAGGCAAGGAGAGGGATATTCAATGAAATAAGGGACTTCCAAACCTTTCTGATGAAAAGACCAGAGCTCAACAGAAAATTTGACCATCAAATACGTGACTCAAAAGAAGTATAAAACATTAACCAGGAAAGAAAAAAAAAATTATCATTCAATAAGGGAAAAACTGTTCACATATCTACATGGAAAGATGATACTTGTAACTCTTGAGCACTTTATTATTACAACATTTAGAAGATACCAAGACAGAGGGCATGGGTATAAGTTGACTCTGATGTGATGATTAAAAATAATTAGTTGAGGGGTGAAAAAAAAGGATTGTACTGAGAGAAGAGGAAAAGACGAGACAAGGAAGGCAAAGTACATCACATGAAGAACTGCAAATACCTATTTTAATAGAGGGAAAGAAGAAAAAGAGGAGAACATTGTTTGAACCTTACTCTCATTGGATTTGGCTCAAAAAGGGAATAACATGCACTCACTTGGATATAGAAATCTATCCTATGCCATAGGAAGTAAGAGTGATGGGGGAGGGGAAGGAGGCAGGTGGATAGAAGGGAGGGTACAAGGTGAGGATGAAGTAATAGGGGAAAGGGGAAAGAAAATAGAGGGGTTGCTGATAGAAGGGAGGGCAGAGTGAAAGAGGAGGTGATCAGAAGCAAAATACAATCCAATGAAGAGTGGCAGAAATATTGAATGTATCATTTCTGGATCATGTTGGAATAAAAATTAAATATGAAAAAGGGCCTTAGAAAGATGGATTACAAATTAATTAGAAACTAAATAATCTACTAATAAAGAATGAATGGATGAAACAACAAATCATAGAAACAATAATTTAATCCTAGAGAATGACAATAATGAGAAAGCATGCCAAAACTTATAGGACATACCCAAAGCAGCTCTTAGATGAAATTTTATATCTCTAAACCCTTGCATGAATAAAACACAGAAAGAAAAGATCAATGAATTAGGCATGCAACTAAAAAAGCTAGAAAAATAACAAATTAAAAATTTTCAATTAAATAGCAAATTAGAAATTTGGAAAACCAAAGGAGAGATTGATAAAATTGAAATTAAGAAAACTATTGAACTGATAAAACTAGAAGCTGGTTTTATGAAACAAAACAATAAAATAAATAAATCTTTGGTTAATTTCATTTTAAAAAAGAAATCAAATTACTATTATAAAAAGTGAAAAGGGTGAATTTACCAACAACAAAGAAGAAATCAAAACAATAATCAGGAGCTATTTTACCCAACTGTAGGCCTATACATTTTTCATTCTTAGTGAAATGGATGAATATTAACAAAAATATAAATTACATAAATTAACAGAAGAGGAAATAAAATACTTGAATTGAACAAGACATCAATGAACTTCCTAAGAAAAATTCTCCTAGGACAAATGGATTTACAAGTGAATTCTACTGAATATTTAAAGAATAATTTATTCCAATAACATATAAACCATTTGGAAAAATAGGAGTCCTACCAAAATCCTTTTATGACACAAAGTTGTTGATGATACCTAAACTGGGAATAGTAAAAGTGAGAAATAAAATTATAGACCAATCCCCCTCATGAATACATATATACAAAAATTTTAAATAAAATATTAGCAAAGAAATTACAGCAACTCACAGTGAAAATAATGCACTATGACCAGGTAGGATTTATGCCAGGAATGCAGGGCTGGTTCAATATTAGGAATACTATCAACATAATTGACCATATCAATAACAAAATTAACAGAAATCATCTGCTTATCTCAACAAATGTGGAAAAATCTTTTGATAGAAAACAATATCCATTCCTATTAAAAAGACTAGAGAGCATAGGAGTAAATGGAATCTTTCTTAAAACGATAAGTATCATCTATCTAAAAACATCAGCAAGCATTATATGTAATGAGGATAAGCTGAAAGCATTCCCAATAAGTTCAGAGTAAAACAAGAACATCTATTATCACAACTCTTTTTCAATATTGTAATAGAAATGTTAGCGTTAGCAATAAGGGAAGTAAAAGAAATTAAGGAATTAAATAGGCAGTAAAGAAACAAAGCTATCACTCTTTGCAGATGGTACACTTACAGAATCCTAGAGAATCAACTAAAAAACTTCTTGAAATAATTAACAACTTTAGCAAAGTTGCAAGATATAAAATAAACCCACACAAATCATTGGCATTTCTACATATTACTAACAGAGCCGAGCTGCAAGAGAGTGCAAGCAAAGTGGCCTTTTGTTTTGTTTGAGTAATTCCGTGTATTTCATTGAGCCTTACTAGGTGCTAAGTCCCAGGGCAAGCCCCTATTAGGTGTAAATCCTATGTGGGTGTGGATTGGCAACTAATGTGGGGCCCAAGGTGGGGCTAACTCCAGGGAGGGCCTAGTTTACATGTCTGGGACAGCAGAGGCTCTTAGACCACGTGGGTTTAAGTCACTTCTTTGTGATGATTTTAGGTCACATGGATGAGTCCCATGTATGACTCACCCCTGACGCTGAAAAAGATATAAAACCAGGGCTTGGCCTCCTCTTCCTTGGAGCTCTTTGCTGCAGCAGTGGTGGTGCATGACTCAGGGCCAGCCCTTGTTCTGATCTCCCAGGCTGAACCTAGATGTTGGCAACTATGAATTGTATTGAGTCTGTCTGTTGATGTTTGTAATTTGTTTGTATTTTGCTCTGAAGTTCAGTGTGCTGGCTTTCTCC
Organism: Phalanger gymnotis; assembly: GCA_028646595.1. Taxonomy (NCBI): domain Eukaryota; kingdom Metazoa; phylum Chordata; class Mammalia; order Diprotodontia; family Phalangeridae; genus Phalanger; species Phalanger gymnotis. The sequence continues at coordinate 98,960,549 of CM053626.1, forward strand.
CCTGAACTAGGTGAATGACATTTGTGTGCTGAATTAAAGTAAGCTTGCCAACCCCTTCACCTTGCTTTCCTTAGTTAAGCAGATCAAAAGAACCTGTGCTGTCCGGCAGCTTTCTGCATGCTGGCTGTGAGTGGATCTTTCACCCCCACAGAAGCTGCTAGCCAGATTGTTGAAACAGAGATAGAGAAATTCCATTTAAAGAAACTATTGACAATATAAAACATTTGGGAGTCTGTTTCCTGAGACAAACCCAGAAGCTATATGAACACAATTACAAAGCACTTTTCACAGAAATAAAGTTAGACTTAAATAATTGGAAAAAAAAAATCAGTTGCTCCAGGGTAAGCTGAGCTAATATAATAAAAATGACAATTCTTCCTAAATTAATATACTGTTTTTAGTTCCATACTTACCAAACTACCAAAAAATCATTTTACTAAGATAGCAAAATTCATCTGGAAGAAGAAAAGGTCCCGAATTTCCAGGATATTATTGAAAAGAAATGCAAGGGAAGGTGACCATGCCATATCAGATATAAAACTAGTTGATACTGCCTAGGAAATAGTGTGATGGATCAGTAGAATAGTTTAGGTACACAAGACACAGGCGACAATAACCATAGCAATCTACTTTTTTGATAAAACCAAACACTCCAGCTTCTGGGATAAGAACTCACTATTTGACGAAAACTGCCTGGAAAACTGAAAAATAATATGGCAGAAACTGGGCACAGATCAATATCTTATACAGTATACCAAGAAAAGGTCCAAATGGGTACATAATTTAGACCTAAAGGATGAGATTGTAAAGAAATTAGGAGAGCAAGGAATAATTTACCTGCCAAATCTATGGGGAATAGAAGAATATATGATAAAACAAGTGATAGAGAACTTCATGAAAGGCAAAATGGATAATTTTGATCACATTAAATTAAAAAAAATTTTGTAAAAACAAAGTTAATCTACCCAAATTTAGAAGAGAAGCAGAAAGCTGGAAAACAATTTTTATAGCCAGTTTCTCTGATAAAGGCCCCATTTCTAATCTATATAGAGAATTGAGTCAAATTTATAAGAATATAAGTCATTTTGCATTTGATAAATAGCCAAAGGCAGTTTTTGGAGGAGGAAGAAATTAAAGCTCGCTATAGTCAAATAGAAAAATGCTCTGAATCACTATTTATTGAAGAAATGCAAGTTAAAACAACTCTGAGGTACCACATCACAGCTATTAGATTGGCTAAGATGAGAAAACAGGAAAATGAGGAATGTCAGAAATGTGGGAAAATAAGAATACTAATGCATTGTTGGTGGAGTTGTAAACTGATCCAATCATTTGGGAGAGGAATTTAGAACTATGCTGAAAGGGCTACCAAATTGTTAAAAACCTTTGATCCAGCAATACAACTACTAGGTCTACAGCCCAAAGAGGTCAAAAAAAAGAGGGAGAGAGAAAGGACCCACATGTATTAAAATATTTAGAGCAGCTCTTTTTGTGGTGTCCAAGAATTGGAAACTGAGTAAATACCAATCAATTGGGGAATGGCTAAACAAGTTATGATGTATGAATGTAGTGGAAGGTTATTGTTCCATAAGAAATGATGAGGAAGTGGACTTCAGAAAAACCTTGAAAGACTGCATGAATTGATGCTGTATCAAGTGAGCAGAACCAGGAGAACATGGTACACTATGTGATGACCAGCTTTGATAGACTTAGCTCTTGTCAGCAATGCAAGGATTTAAGAAAATTCCAAAAGACTCATAGACTCGTGTTTGAAAATGCTATCTACATCCGAGGGTGGGGGGGTGTGTGCAAAAACTCTAACAACAGCAACAAAAACTATGGAGTCTGAATGCTGATCAAAGCATACTATTTTATCTCTCTTTTTTTTTCTTCTTTTTCATGGTTTTCCCCTTTGATTCTAATTCTATACAACATGACTAATTTGGAAATATGTTTAATATGATTTTACACATATGGCCTATGTCAGATCACATGTCACCTTCTGGAGGGGAAGGGAAGGAGAGAGAAAATATTTAAAACTCAAAATCTTATAAAAGTGAATGTTGAAAAAAAATAAAGAAATATATATATATATATATATACATACATACATACATATAAATATATATGTATATATACACATATAAATGAAGAAAAGAAAAAAGGAACAAATCCCAGGACTTTCTACAATGGATAAATCACATTCCTTTCTTTATGTATATATAACACAGTCTGACAAAAACACAGAGTCTCAGACAGCATCTCCACAAATGAGAACCTTAGGGAGTTAGACTTTGCAAGTGCTTTGGAGTCACTGTATAGACATGCGTTACCTAGTTCTGGTTAGTTAACCATGTGGTTAACAAAAGGCCCAGACTGGATTTGGAGAAATTCAAATGTGTTTAGTTAGCTGTCATCATCTCTTCTTGACCATTTTTTCTTTAGCTATGCTTTGATTATTGGACTCTTTTACTCACAGCATCTGATAAAAGATACTAATATAAATACAGAAAATCTATAGATGTAGGCCTTGGGGTTTTCTCCCCAATGAAGCAATATGACCCCTAGAAATGGGCGTTGGTTCTTCAATTCTGCTTTCTTTTAAATTCTAGGTGAAGGGATTCAAATACCTGATTCGAAGAGTGAGAGTCTGGGAATCTCAGCACCTATATTTGGCAACTAGTCTAGCATGGCTGCCAATAGGAACAAGGAGTAACCCAGGGGAGTAACTTTCAGAAATTAACACAGGGTAACTGAAGTTAGGACTTATCTGTCACCCATGCTACTTCTGAACATGACTTTGGAAAACAAATATTGTGTAGGAATTGCCATGAGACTGAGTCCAGTTTCCACAGAAACTGAGGTGGGATAGAGTAGAATGTGTTCTTGAGGTGTTGTAGGGGAAATGTTTGTAGATATCTTATTGCTACATCTACAAAGTAAATGTCTCATTGTAAAAGCTAATTGCTGTCAAGTGTTACAATGTACCTGAGGTTCTAGTCATTGGCAGCCAACAGTGGGGCAGGGGGAGCCAGCATGGGCTGGGCTCAATGGCTCAAAGAAGAAACAGTGTCCAAACCATCAGGGAGCCCTAGAACTCTGATGGGGGTTATGTAATGTATTTCCCCATGTATAAGACACACCCTTTTCCAAAAAAAAATTGGGGTCTAAAACCTGGGTGCATCTTATACAATGGTTGTAGATTTTTTTTCTTGCATTTCCTGCTTTTTCACTCTTCTTGTCTTTGCGCTCGTTTCACATTTGTTACCAGAATATTAGGTTACATTTTGCCATGTTCTGCCCAGAAATCATTCAGAAAAGATTTTCATACAGTGTTGAATTCAAGTTAAAAGTGATCCAGTTTGCAAAAGTGAATGGAAATCGTGCTGCGGAATGTAAGTTTGGTCTTCCTCCAACTTAGAAAACAATCCGAGACTGGCATGGGAAGAAGAAACCCTACTGAAAACACTGCTGCAGAAGAATGCCATGAGAGGCAAGTCAGCAAAATGGCCTGATTTAGAAAAGGAATTGAAAATATGGATTGAAGAGCAAAGGGCAATTGGAATTGCTGTGTCCATAAAGATGGTTCAAGCATGAGGCAAGAAGAATTGCTGATGAAAAAGAAGTTACTCATTTCAAGGAAGGACACAATTGGTGCTTCAGGCTCATGAAACGCAATGTACTAAGCATGCCTACATGCACCAGACTTGCCCAAAAGATTCCTGAAAGCTATGAGCGGATGAATAAAACTTGAGTTCAATAACCTTATGTAATATATTTTTTTTTTCAAATTTCGGGTCTCAAAATTAAGGTGCATCTTATACATGGGGAAATATGGTAGTCTGCTTGACTCTGGGAGGGGGAGAAAGATGTTATATCAACATGTGTTTTTTTTTTTTTTTTGCTTTGCTTTATTTTAACATTTCATTAAAATTTGTGATAATGGCATAGTTTATCAGACTTTTTATTTACACTCTTTGGAAAGGCATACATTGATTTGGAATAGTATATTTCTATTCTTGTTAAGCTGTGTCTTTTATCACTTATAAGCAAACACAAATATTTCAAGGCTTTGTTCTTTTTGGAGTCTCATCCCTGACTACAATATCTTTGCTAGTTATACTTTTTCTTTACTACTATCAATATTTACATTGCAAAGCAACAAATGCTTTCTCATCAGAAAACAAAATGTTTTCAGAATCTTTTTTAGCTCAATATTACAACAGACAAGTTTGCTTAATGTTAGACCCCATAATAATGAAACCAAAAAAATCTTTTATAAACTAAATTTGCATTCACACCTTATTTGAGTTATTTTTTTCTTTTCTTTTTGATTAGTACATTTACACAGAAACTATATCTATGTAGACATTTTAGGTAACAATAACAAAATAGACCTCTATCAAGATAAGAAAACCATTATTTGGGTTGATTCATCTCCTTTAGATGGCCACACAGTTGCCATTCATTGGACAAGTCCTGAGCTATCTTCATCAATACAATCAGGGTTAGATTTATAAAAGGATAATTTAATAGTCAGACCTGACTGCTGCTTCTAAAACTTGCATTCCTGAAAAATCACAGGATTGGAAGTGTTCTTCACTAGAGAACGCTAATTAAACTGTAGTGTTTTTTTTTTTCTCTTTCATCATGAAAGAAATCTAGACTCACTGAAAGTTCTAATGTGTATTTATTTTTTTCTTGTGGTGTGTGTGTGTTTGGGGGGGGTGGGGGGTGTTGTGCTTAATCTTTTATAGACTCCTCCCTCTGAAGAGAAAGCTTGCTTAAGGCAATAAAAGTGGGAGTTCAAAGAAGGAAAAAAAAATGGAGAGTATAATTAAGTTAACGATTAGGAAAAACATCCAACCAGTGATGCTTGCTCTTATCATATAACACAATATTTACATTTCAAAATTTCTTATCTAAATTGTAAAAAATTTATAGTAAAACCATAACCACTTACAGAACCATTATTGATTATATGAAACCAGAAATAGTTTCTGTGCATGACTATTCATAATTTGTAAATGACGAAACATATAACATCATATTATTAAGCCCTAAACTATCTACAAGGTTTAGATCCAATTAGAGCAGTGTTAACAAAGAAAGACAGTCATCAATTATTTTATAGATAAATAATAGTAACAATACACACCCCAGACTTTTGTAGATTCTTTTGTCTAGCCACTGCCAACAGTTAAGCCTGAAATCCAATGATCTACATCCATATTAAAGAAATTGAATTGTAATAGAATGAGTTACAGCTTCCTACACATAAGGCAACACATTTTAAAGCTATATTGGTTTGTAAATCTTTGAACATAATGAGGATCTTCATCAGAACATTAAACTTTGAAACAATCTCAGAATGGTTCCTCTTTTAAGTGGTTTATTGAGGAGGAAATGTGCTATGATTTTATAAACACAATATTTTAGGATTCTGAAAATGTTAAAAGCAATTACAAAAACTAAATGACCAATAAATAAAAGCTAAGAAATAAATTGCAAAGAAGTTTAGGTATTAAAAATGCTTGCTAATGCATAGCTGAATTTTCAAGTAAAACATTAAAAGCATTGATTTTGAATCCCCAGTAATTTAGTATATTTTTTCACATAATTAAATTCAATACTATTGAATGAAAATTCATTTAAACAGAAACAGAATTGAACTGCACTAGACATTTGCCAATAATCAATTAGTAGGCGAAAGAGAAAAGAAAAAAAAAATGAACTTTGTCCCAGATGCCACTTCCTATCTACACCTTTCAACACCCTCTTTCCCCCAATATATTAGTGCTCTGTTCATCAAATCCATTGTATTCATTCGTATAACATAAGCTTTCTAAGGGCAGGGACTTTATCATTTCTGTCTTTGTCACTCCAGAATTTAGTGCAGTGGTACATTTTGTTCTTATTCAGTCATTCAGTCACGTCTGACTCTTTGGACCATAGCATGCCAGGTTGATGTTCGTTGCTTCTGTGGTACTATCTATGCATGTCATCATCTCCCATTCCCTCTTCCTTTTGGCTTTAATCTTTCCCAACACCAAAATCTTCTCCAATGAGTCTTATCTTCTCGTTATGTGGCCAAAGGATTTAAGCTTCAGTGTCAGTATCTGACCTTCCAGTGAATAATATTAATTCATTTTGTTAAGTATTGACTTATTTGATCTCCTTGTTCTCCAAAGGATTCTCAGAAGTCTTCCCCAGAACCTCAATTCAAAAATTTCAATTCTGCGTTGCTCAGCTTTCCATATGATTCAACTTTTACAGCCAGACATTGTTACTGGGGAGAATCAACAACAACAAGAAAAAGCAGAAGTGAACACAACAATAAAAAACATAGCTTTGGCTATACTACACAGACCTTTATCAGCAAGATAATGTCTATGCTTTTTCATATGTTGTCAAAATTTGCTATAATATTCTTACTAGGGAACATATTTTTTTTTTTTAATTTTGTGACTGTAGTCACTGTCTACAGTGACTTTGAAACCAAGAATACAAAATGCAACATTGCTTCCATTTACCCTCCTCCTATTTGCTTGGAAGTTATGCAACCTACTGCCAAAATCTTAGTATTTTTAATGTTAAGGAGTGGAACTAGTAGCTCCTTAACACACATTTATTGACTTGAAGGAGAAAAGTTATCAAATATGCTAAAATGTTCACTTGAAAAACTTCTGTGACATCAGAATTTAGATTCAATTTTTGTAGAAGGTAAAGATTATATCTCCATTTGCCCAGACTTTAAAAATAGAAAGGCCATCACATTTTCCTGCCCTTCACTGTCAGATATCTTGCTTCTCTGTACTAAGGGCAATTATTCCTACCACATTTGTGGTTTAACAGTAATTTATAATTGACATGTTTAAATCTCATTTATTAGGCATACTAGATAAGAACATTAGAAGTAAATTTTCTAATGTATATAAATACATGGGCCAGCCTATAGCAAAAGTCTCTTATGCTTTGTCAAATATTACATTCTTGAGTTGTGATTATAAAGTTCCTTCCAGTCATTGAAGTAATCTTGACTGATGGAGGTAAAGCCTAAAATTATCTAAAACCTGGTTCTGGAATTGAGGATTTGGGTGTGGAAAAATGGAAAGGGTATTAAGTCTGTCATGAGAGGGTCTATTTGACCTTTGGCAAGTCAGTAAATCTTGATAGGTTCAAATATCATCATCTGTTAATTGTGAAGATTGGCCAAGTTGCCTTTTAAGTTCCCATAGAGAAGTAAATTTATAGTCATAAGATACTAACTCTCATACTTATTACCTATATAACCTTGGGCAATGTGCCTTACTTCTTCAGGCTTAATTTTTATTATCCATAAATGAAAGGAGTTTCTATGTTTCCATATGGAAAGGTAGAAACCCAAAATCTCAATCTCTGATACCGGAAGAGTGTTTTAAATGAAAAGCAGTGAAGATTTTCTTTGAAAGGGAAAGAGGTATTTAAAATAGCTACATTATTTTAATTCATTAAAAATATGTTTTGGCCATGGCAATCTATTGTTGTCATTGTTCAGTCATATCAGTTGTGTCCAACTCTTAAGGACCTCATTTGAGGGTCTCTTGGAGAAAAGATACTAGAGTGGTTAATCATTTTATAGATAAGAAACTAAGGCATACAGGGTTAGGTGACTTTCCCAGGGTCACAGCTGTAAGTGTCTGGGGCCAGGTTTGAACTCAGGAACCTAATCTTTTTGACTTCAGGCTCAGTATGCTATCCACTGTGCAACTTGGCTGACAATCTATGCCAATACTAAGAAATTCTTCCATTTATCACAGGGTTGACAAATCACTAAATTAATATCTTTTTTTCCTTAAGATACACACTGAATAATTTATCTCATTTGTTTTACAAAGAGCAAATTGTTAGGAAATCAGCTGAGGTGACTATACTGACTGAAACACTGGTATTAAATCTTAGTTCAAATTCTGTCTCTGCCATGTACCAATGGTTTCTCTTAGCTCCTCTTGTCTTCAGTTCCCTCATCTGTAAATAAGTTTAATAACATACTTTTTTCACCCAAAGGGTTATTATGGGATGTAATAAGATCTCTCACATACACAATGCTTTGTCTTTAGCAAGTCTATTGCTTCTTTGGTCACCTTTTCCTTGTTTTTAATTATGCAAGAAGCTATTATTGATATGTATATTTATATAGATAAAGGAGAACAATATAGATATAAGTGGCGAAGGGAATGATAGGATATGGTAAACACAATGTTGACTGATTTTTTTTTTCTTATTGGTTAAGTACTGTATGTAATGTAAAGAAACACGCATATTGTGAATATTCTTTTGTTTTTTTTTTCTTTAGAAATAAAGCATAAAATTTTGACTATCTGCTTAGAGAATGTGCCAACTCATTGTCATTGATCTTGACAATTTGTAACATCTAATCATAAAAATACCATACATCTATAAAACAACAAATACGGCAACAAAACCTTTGTGTCTTACACTGTATTGCTAGGTTTATTGGATAGAGTAGAGGTGGGCAACCTGTGGCCTCAAGGCCACCTGTAAACTTCTAGGTCCTTGTGTTTGGCTTTTTGACTTAGTCCAAATTTTATAGAACAAATCCTTTTATTAAGAGGATTTCTTCTGTGAAGTTTGGATTCAGTCAAAGGGCCACACTTGAGGATCTGGAGGGCCACACGTGGCCTTTAGTCTGCAGGTTCCTCTCTCATGGGAAAGAGTAACTATTTCAGATCCAGCCTCTAGTCTACTTTTGTAATCCTTGGCAAATTATTTGAACTCTAAGGGTCTGAGAGTAAGAATTGTTTTAAAGATTCCTCAAGGCTTACATGGACTATATTTAAGACATTGGTCAGGTTTCTGGAACTATGACTAGCTACATCTTTCCCAAGGTATTCTAGGGATTATTCTGTAAAGACATTAGCTCTAAACTCTATTGTCCTGTTCTTTCCCAACATTCTCAGTTACCTTCGAATAGCTTTTAGAAAAAGGTATTTATTAAGTTGGTACAATAAGAATAATTGGTACAAAATTTCTCCCCATATATCTGTGATATACTCTCAAAAAGTACATATGTAGTACAGAGATAATTGGGCTCAATCTGAGTAACTCACAGTTACTAGTTGCTACTTATTCACTTTTCCCCCATTTGTGGAGTTCTTAAGACATTCCCTTTAAGCATGCTGAATCTGCTTTGGATACAAATGCTTTTGCCAATAATGTTCTATGCTTTTTTGGTCCATTCAAATCTGCCATGCCCACTGCATTAGTGTTGAATTCTGGATCACACTTACTGTATGATTATACAAAATAGTGTTAGCCTTAACTGCCACATAGCTGGCTATTTAGCAAGCTTAATATTTCATCCTCCATTGTTTCCATAATCCCTCAACAGATTTGTTACAGCAGCTATTACAAACTTCTCTACCATCAAATTCTTTCTCAACTGTACATTAATTTTGACAGATGACCTCATCTTTTAAATTGTTCATAAAATCCAACACATTAGGTATAATATCATTCACTTTGGTCTCTCTGTTTTACAACATATTTTTCACTCAGTCTATCTACTCTTTGATCCCCTCTGACCTTAAGGGTAAAGGTCATTTTGAAGGTTTATTACTACCTATTCATTTGGACCTTTTATAACTTATTTCTTTCAGCACCTTGAGGTTTCAATCTATTAACAGTGATTTGAGCTATCCAATTGAGCTATCTCCTAATACTCTGTTTTCTAGTAATGTAAGCACTAAAATTTATTTTATACCTGTTTCAAAAGCAGAAAATTCCTACCAAGTCTTAATACACATAAAAAAGTAGCCTCTGCTACTTTCTGTGTGAGAATCTCAAATAGAAATACAATTACCAGTAAGAATGCATGTAATAAAATCTAATTACATACTTTTTCTTTCCTATTCCTGCTGATAGGCTTTAGATGTCACCTTACTCATCTCTGGCCTTGGGGCAAGGCTTAATTTATTTCTCAATGGGATCCAGCGTTTATTCATATGAATTAACTCCCTCAACTGCCTTTGATTGTCAGTTATTAGATTCCTGCCAAGCCCTAATGAAAATTTTTATCATACCTATCTGTGGAAAATGGTTCCCCAAAGCCTACAAAATAAGTTCTAAAATCTTCAGTCTGGAATACATGGCCTTCCACAATCTAGTCCCTACCTATACATAATAATACATAATACATAATGTTTGATACTATGCTATAAGCTCCTAGAAATCAAGGACAACATCAACATATTCTGGACAACCTTATAGGGGCTGGGGAGGAAATACATATTCAATGTGTTTTTAAATCGAAAATATGCAAACTTGATTATTTATATACTTTGCCCATGTAGTTCTTCATATATAACCATTATAATTGCCCTCAGTCACAGAATAAAGGAAATTCTCTCTCCATATTTCTTCTCAAATTTGTCATAATCCTCTCACCTAGTTTTCTTGATGAGGGGAATATAGAATCTCAGATGTGTTCCTGGCCACAAAACCCCAATGCACAATAGTATAGGCAAACTCCTCTACAATAACTGAGCTAGAAGAACTTTAAGGAAGGAAGAAAAACTCCATTCCTAGGCAACCTCTTTCTACTTTGAGAGAGCACTAATTGTCTGTGAGATCTATTTTTTATCAACCCAATATTTACCTCTTTCAAATCTCCAATTATTTACTCCCATTTCTGTTATCTGGGGCTAAGAACAAGTTTAATACTTCTTCCCCATGGCTGTCCTTCAAACATTTGGAGACAGTTCCTACTTCTTTGTGTCTGGTTACTTAAAGACTAAATAATCTCAGTTCCTGTAAATAATATTAAGCACTTCCATCACCTTAGTAGTCCTCTTTTTGGTCCTATCTACTTTAAACATTCCTAAATATGAAGTTGAGAACTGTTCATAGAATTCTAGGCAGAAGCTGGTATACTACTGTAGGACCATTACCCTCTCTCTTTCTGCACATTATGTCACTCTTTAATCATCCTAAGATTGTATAAGCCATTTGTTGTTATTGTACAGTCATTTTAATTGTCTGACTCTTTGTGACCCTATTTGGGGTTTTCTTGGCAAAGATATTGAAATAGTTTGCCAATCCTTTCTCTAGGTCATTTTACATATGAGAGAACTGAGGTAAACAGGATTAAATGACTTGCTGAGTGAAACACAGCTATTAAATGTCTAATGCCAGATTTGAACTCAGGTCTTTATAATTCCAGTTCCAGCCCCTTTTCCATTGTGCCATCTACCTGCCCCATTATATGAGCCTCGTTATCTTTGTTAGGTACCCTCTGGTTCCTTATCTTGTCCCTTTCATATTATTATTATTATTATTTTTTTGGCTCTAAAATCAAGGCAGAATGAGAATTCTAGATGCTTTTACAGAATTAAGTAATTAACATATCAGTCTTTCTGAGTGACTCACTATTATTTTAAGCCCCTTGATATGTAAGTTAACATATGAATGATAATGTGTTATTCTCTTCATTCAAGGTGCTGTTGTTATTAGATAAATACTAAAAATGTAAAACAGGTAATTTCTACTTTTTCATAGCTTATGACTTATATAGAGAAGTGTCATGGACTAGCAGATACAGAAGATCACCCTCAGTGTCAGGACAACGTCAGTTCAAGTTTAGCCTTTAGAAAAATACTGTAAGTGGAATCCTGAGCCAGTCAACCATTTAATCTTCAGGGCCAAAGAGAACCATCTAAAATTATAAATTTTAAGAACAGTTGAAAGTCTGCACCACTAGAGAACATTTCCTCACTAGGAACTCACCAAACCAACGAAATCACTGAAAATGTTATATTAAAACTAAGTACATTATTTTTATGCTAGTACACTAAAAATAGTCTGTTTTTCTCCTAGCTTTTCTATCCATAATAATAGAATTGAAAGTGTTAAATTGCTCATATTCTGTGCCAATATACTAATATGGACTAAATTTGGAGATGCCGTGTGAGGATTCCCAATATAAATATTAAGGCAGCAATATTACTGAATGGAAGTACTATTTAACTAAAAGATTTAAATACCCAATTTATCATTTTTTGTAATTAGAGTCTTACTTAAACTGAGAAGTATAATATTTTGCTTTACATTATTTTTTAAAAAATGAATATTATGAATGATATAAAACATATACTTGTACAATTTTTTATACAAAGTAAATTTTCTTTTATATACATGTTATTTAACATAATATACACTACATGTACATTTATATATGTATGTATATATATATATATATATAATGTGTATATACTTTAATATGCATCAATACATATATGTATATGGATATGTAAGTCATACCTACACAGTGTACTATGAATTTCAATTTTCATTGCATTAAAGTTCCATTTATTTTTAAGAAATCAATGTACAAATTGGAATATACACAGAAATAATCAGGGAGGATTTATCTGGTTCCCCTAAAGTGTTATTTTTATTAAATTCTCTTAATTGAATTTCTTGTATTAACTATGAATCAAAGTATTCTTGAGATAATTGGCTATTTTAAAAAAAATAAAAATAATTACATATTACTTTGAATTACAATTACAAAATATGTAGGAGAACATTGTACACAGCACAACAATGTTGTGGAAAGACAAACTTTGATAGACTTTGCTCTTCTCAGCAATAAAATGATCTAAGAAAATTCCAAAATACTTATGATGGAAAATGCTATCCACATACAGGAAAGAACTATGGATTCTGAATGCAGATTGAAGCATACTATTTTCTCTCTCTTTTTTTTTTCTTTCTTGTAGTTTTTCCCTTTTGTTCTGATTCTTTCACAATATGACTAATGTGGAAATATGTTTAATATGATTGTACACGTATAGCCTATATTAGACTGTAGGCCATCTTGGGGAGTGGAACAGAGAGAGAGGGGAAAAATTTGGAACTCAAAATTTTATATAGAATGAATGTTGAAAATGAAAAATAAATAAATAAAAACCAAAGTACGAATGTTACTGAAAATCTTTGGAAATATCAATAGAAGGATTCATTTGTGCCATCCTTAAGGCTTTCTTTTTTTTAGGAAATTAGCCCCTTTGAAGTCTTATAAATTGAAGGTAGCATATGGCATTACATATGTGTATGTGTATATATGCATATATACATACACTCATGTGTATATATGTATATCTGCGTGTCTGTATACACACACATATGTATGCTGTTGTTGAGTTATTTCAGTCATATCTGACTTACCCTGATGCAATTAGGAGTTTTCTTGGCAAAGACACTGGAATGGTGTGCCAGGTCCTCTGGCTCATTATGAGGAACTGAGGTCAATCAGATTAAATGATTTGCCCAGGGTCACACAGCTCGTAAGTGTCTGAGACTAGATTTGAACTTGGGTCTTCATAACTTCAGGGCTGTCATTCTATCAACTGTCATATCTATGTATGCCTATGTATGAAATTGCAAAAGGTAAATTGCAAAATCTTGAAAAATGAAATTAGAGTTAAAAAACAATACATCTGATGAATTTTACTGAGTAAACATGCATATATGAAAACAAGAACTGATGGCAAATCCTTTTGGCACTTGTCAAAACTTGTTTTTCATTTATATACAGGTAATTATAAAATTCTGAGCTCAGACAGCAAAAAGAAAATTTTCTGATCTATCACATTCATATAAATTTATGTCAAGAAAAGAATATGTTGCATTTTTATATTTTTTCACATTAATATTCTTTTTTCTTGTGGTATGATACAATTTCTTTTAATGACTTTTTTTTAAAAAAAGTTCATGTAGTAATTTATTAAGAATTTCAAAGAGATTAGAAACCAAACTTTATCCAGTACTTCAAAACCATTCTTTGCTCCCCATTATAAGCAAAATGCTGTGCAATTGAAGCTGAGACAGAGAACGTCTGAGTTGTATGTAAATTCAGTGAATGTCATGCAAATGTAAGATTCCTTCCAAAATGAAGTATGAACACATCTCATGCTAAG
>CM053626.1:98975027-99000307 GCA_028646595.1 Phalanger gymnotis
CAAGATGTGTGAAACCCTGGAGAGGAGAGAAAAACTCTGACCCTAAAGAAATGTATATATTCTCTGAGGTTAGCATTTTGTTTGGGACATACTCATTAGAAGAGTGTTGGTGTGGAGACTCTGGTTAGTCATTAAAGAGCTCCCTGGCTTTGAAAACTCAAATGTTTATTCTTCTCTCTCTAGTAACTATATATATATATATATGTATATATATATATATGTGTGTGTGTGTGTGTGTGTGTGTGTGTGTGTGTGTGTGTGTAGCTTTGGTCAGAGAGCTAGAAGCCTATCTATTAATTTAATTAAAGTGACATTGTTAACCACTTAAAGTTGCTTTCCTTAGAAAAGCAGGTCAAAGAACCTTTGCTAGCAGCCTTCCTGTGTGCTGATGTTATAGCCTTATACAGTCACAGTAGCAGTAAGCAGCATTGTTGTTACAAAATGGCACAGTTAGCAGGATGGCTTATGGGATCTGATACTCTGGTGTCTGAATAAATGATATTCTACCTACTATGTGGAGAGTATCACATATTTTGTGATATAGGCATTTTGACCATTATTGTCTTTATTATGATTATTGCCTTGCTTATACAGAGCCCCAGTAGGAAAGATGAAGGGGTAGATGAATTTCACTTGCATGTTCATTTACAAATGAAGATTCTAAGGCCTAAAGAGATGAAGGGACTTGCCTTGTAATGCAGCTCACAAGGATATGAAATCAGCGCCTTGAGTGTAACTTGGTGGTGCTGTTCCTGATACAACAGATTACCATTTCTAGAAGAAACATTAGCATGCAACTGAGTAAGCCTCCAGGCCCCTAAAAGTGAAATTTGTGATAGAGTCATCTTATATTATATTCTATCAAGGAACTGGTGCTGTCTCCCCACTGACCTTTGGATTGTGTTATTTGCTTGGTCTTTGATAGCTATTCCTATCCCTTTAGCATCACTACCTTCCTTATAATTCTGTTGACAATAGACAGAGTGAAAACTGACTGGCTTTCAATCCCAAGAAATTTTGACTTTATTCTAAACCAATGCTTCTCAAACTCTTGGTCTTGGTACATTTTTACATTATTAAAAATTATTGATGAACCCCCAAATGACTTTTATGTGTGTCAATCTATCTATATTTGCTATATTAGATATTAAAAATCTTAGCATTACTATGAAATTTTTTTCTAAAATCTAAAGAATATTTAGATTTAAGTATTATCTCTTATACTTACTAATTATGCAACCCTGGGTAGGTCATTTATTTGACCTCCTTGTTAGACAACTCAGGAAGACTCATATATTAAACCATAGATAGATTGCATTTTGCCTCAATAAAAGGAATCACAAAAAAAAAAACAGAATCACACATTTTTAACACTATAAGGGATCTATGTGTCCATCTAGTTCAAACCCATAGCTAAATGGAACCCACCCCCACTCCAGTAATATATGGACCAAGGTTATATCCAGTACCTGAAGGAATTCCTACACTGAGAGATAACTGTATTTAGGGAAGTGTTAAGTATATTATTTTTAATTACTAACTTAGTAACATTTTTCAAATCAAATAACACAACAAAACATGGCACACCAAATAAAGACTAAAAATTTATATTTTATTTTAATTATTAACAATAAATTTTTATGGAACATTAAAATTGTCCAATAGTTTTTCAGAAATTAACTAATATGAGCTTCACCATAATCCTGTGGTAGACAGCACAAAGATATTAATCATGACATTTTACAGAAGTGAAAACTGATTTGCCCATAGTCAGACAACTACTGTGTCAGGGAAAGAATTTATACCAGTTCTTTCTGACCCCAAAGTCTGTACTTCATCTACCAGGCCAACACATTATACATTTTCATAATATTGGATGCATAAAAATATCTTCTGTTTTAGGACACCAATTTGAGTTCAGGCTATATTTAGAATTAGTCATCCGAAATGTAGATCCAATGGCTAATTTAAGTTCTATTCAATGATGTATGCTTATTGATCAAGTGTTGGGGCTGACAAAGTATTGCTGTCAAAAACTAGGCTCTTTTCAATTTCCAAAAGCATTAAGATGGTCTTACAACCATATTTACAATCACTGTAATACTTCTACTTAATTCCTTTTTTATCATTTACATGACAGAATATAATTCAGAGCAATTTTGTTTATTATTGCTAAGATCTTATGAGGGCAATGATCATTATGCCAGTTACTCATTTATGAAACTGCCTAGAAAATAAAATGTATTGTTAGGAAATAATGAAACTACAGTACAAAATTTAATAACTGTATTCATTCATAACAAAGTAGTCCTTAGAAGTTTTTGGACATGCAATAATTCAGAAGAATTTTTAAGCAAGTATGCCACCCCCCCACACACACCAATTAAGCTTGTCTTTTGTGGCTGAAGTCTAATTAATGGAGATGTTGATATTTTGGAATGCCAATGCTTAAATTAAACCTGGTTAATTAGGGAGAATACACTCACATACATATAGACTATATATATATATGTGTATATATAGGTGTGTGTGTGTGTGTGTGTGTGTGTATGTATCCTCTCCAACCTTTGATGCTTAATGACCAAGTTGATTTTTTTTTTATTTTTCAAAGTAAAATGAAAAAGTACCATATTGATGGAGTCTAAACAGAACTGCCTCCAGCCCCAATATTCTAACTTCATTATAAGCCTACTGTACCTACCTGCTCTCCCCCCACAATGTCCTAACTTATGTCTCACAAGAACAACATGTCTGTCCCTGAACTCTTAGTTCCCACAGAAACAGCAGGTGTGTTCGAACAATATGATGGAATCCCAGTTACTGCTCCCAGAACCTGTCTCACCAAAACTGGTATGTTCAATCACAATCACATCATCCATTTAGACCAAGACAACTACCTTGACCAGATAGGACCACAATAGCTGGCCAGTTGGAGGGCAGGATGAACAGAATGCTTGACTACAAAACCATGGAAAGGGGCCTACCCTATGATAGTGCCTGCACGGTTTCCACTGGGGCTAGGACTCCTCCTCCATTACCTAATCCCTTAACAAACTCCTTCTGCTTTTTTAATATTAATCATATTCATGTATTCTATGTAAATTTTGATTGTTCAATCAGCATCTTTATCCCATAAAGACCTTCTTGCTTTCTCCAAAATTTCTGGTTCCTCTTGGAAATTAACTCGCTTCATGAGAAGTGTTAATCTCAATAAATGCCTATATTTGGCTTAGAGGTAGTCTGACTCCATTCTCTGAGATGGTTCCACCACAACATATCATGACACCTCAATAGTTTTTGGAATAGGCAGAGACTAAACTGCAACAATATGATTATCATCCCAAACTTTCTTCTGGCTGTGTAAATACAGACACTTAGAAAGTAGATTAAAGGTGATAACATTCACGCTGTCACATCCAATAACCTATGCAGTCCAATCCAATTCAATTTATTTCAAGAAAATTAGTGTTGGTTAAATGTCTATAGTATACCAGATACTGTTTCAGGGTATACATGACTTCCCATTGAAACAGATCATTCCCTCAATAAGCTTACATTCAATTTACATTCATCAACTCCATCCAATTAAGCTCAATGAACATATTTCTTGATTTGAATCTGTTTCAACAATCTGGCTAGCAGCTGTTATGTGAGTGAAAGACTAACACAAGCCCAACAACAAGCATGCTACCAGAACACTGCAAAAGCCCAGGTTCTTTTGATTTGCTTTACTAAGGAAAGCAACGTTAAGGGGTTAACAAGCTTACTTTAATCCTGCACACAAATACCATCCACTTAGTTCAGGGAGAAAAGCCAGCACCTTGAACTTCAGAGCAAAATACAAACAAATTACAAACATTGACAGACAGACCAAAGACAATTCATAGTTACCAACATCTGAGTTCAGCCCAGGAGCTCATAACAAAGGCTGGCCCAGAGTCACATGTGCCACCACGGCTGTGGGTAAGAGCTCTGAAAGAAAGAAAGCCACACCTGGTTTTTTATCTTTTTCGGGGTCAAGGGTGAGTCACACATGCAACTCACCCATGTGACCTAAAATCATCACAAAGAGGGGACTTAAAACCACATTAAAAGCCTCTGATGTCCCAAATATGTCACTCAAACCCATGTGTAAACTAGGCCCTCCCCTGAGGGAAGGAAGTCACCAAGGACTCCCAATCTAATCAAGGAAACAAAGGGCAAACTCTTCAAGGGCACTTGGTTGAACTGAGTGCTAAGATCCCATTTTGATTGCCAACAATCCAAGCTAAATGAAAATTACATACTTCAAATAAGATCAATTGAACAATTAAATACAATTTACTCTTGCAAAATGAAATACATGTTTCTTGAAAGCTTACCATATATGAGTGTATTAGGAATGCCTGGGTTTTTTAAACTGAATTGCTGAATTAATTCAATTAGGTGAAGAAAAATCAATTCACCAGTTACTGCAGAAACTTCCTTTTCAAACACATAAAACATGCTTTTTTTTTTCAATTTAAAGAAATAGTTTTGTGACCTGGACACATCTTAGCCTCTAATACAATCAAGAGCCCTTCTTGGATATACTAGTCCATATAACTTCAAGTGTGAAATATTTTCCTTAATTACTAATGGATAGTGCTAATTTGAATAGAAAACAACATATTCTACCAACCTCTGTGTTGGACTTAAATGTAGATTTAATACTGTGTGATACTGTGTAGGAGCAAAAGACAGTGAACGCATCTATTTTATCTGCGGTATCAGGGACAGCATTAAACATATGTCTACATGACAGGAAACAACTGTTTTGAAATGAAACACTGCTCTGTTCCCAGGAGCACATTTTATCAGTATAGATGCTATAGACAACTCTAGAGTCTAGATACTTGATGACATGTGGTAGATGTCATGAGTTTGTGTGATTTTAATCAAACTGTTTTGTAAAGGCCATTTCATTCCAAGATGACAAAAAAAATTAGGCTTTTGACCCAACAGTGGTCATATATACCTTTCATTCCAACTGTATTATATTGGAATATATAAATTCTCCTCAGGGATGTCATAATACCTTGTATACACTTCTGGGAATTTATTATTCTCTTTTTTTGCCACATGTTCATTTATTTCCATGTTTCCCTTTCTATTTTACAGCACCTTATAAGCCAGGGACCACATCTTTTTTAGCTTTATTTCTCTTTTAGTGCCTTTTGTATAATTAACTAATGTCAATGTTAAAAACACTGATCTTGGGGCCAGAAGACCTTTAAATGAGTTATACTAACAGTAATTCCAAGTAACAGTCCAACCAAGAGGAAGTCATGTTGCTAATCTGAGCTTGAATTTCCTCATTTGTCAAATGGAATTAATGATATTTGTAATGCCTGGGTCACCTGGTGGTCATAAGGAAAGTGTTTTGTAAACCTTAGGTTTCTAGATAAACATAATGTGCTTAATCTTATTTTTTGTAATCATAACATGATTATATATATATATATATGAATATATACACACATATGCACACATATACACCTACATACACACATATGTACACACACACACACACACATATATATATATATATATATACATATATATATATAAATATATATATATATGTATTTACCTACACACATATACATATATCCTTGGTTTCCCTTGATGGAATGTAAGTTCCTTGATGTGATTTATTTTTTATTTGTTTTTTGTCCTTACATCACCTTGGGTGCTTTGTACAATACCAGGAACATAGTAGGTGCTTAACAAGTACTTAATTATTGATTCAAAGATGTAGGCCATCTATCAGGAGATAAGTAGAATTACATGCTGATGAGTACTGGACACTAGGGAGATCTGGATTCTAGAGGGAATGGTAAATGAGTAGCTATATTATTAGAATGGGAGCCAAAGCAGGGTTTCAAGAACTCATGGTTAAAACAATGCTAACAGAATTGTGGTACAATTTAAGGACTTAGGACTAAGGGGAACAGGGTAAAAATCTAACATGTGTTGGAGTTGTAGGCCCAGGTATGCCCATGATTTTTTTTTTCTTTCACTCTAGGTCACTGTGGATTCTCTGTAGTCATTCATTATTCCTTCTATAGTCTAGGGGCCTCAGAACTCACCACTTTAGATAAATCATTTCTTCTCCATGCTGAGTTAAAAATTCTTCTCACAGGCAAAAGAATTCTATACAATCTCTCATCCATTGATAATAGTCTCTAATGTCTCTCTACTTTAAATAACCTTGTAAATATAGCCTTCACACTAGACTATAAAGGCAGTTATGTTGCTGTTCATCTGCTAGCTGGTCCTATTTTATGTTCCTTTAAATTACAATGTCAAAAGAATTTAGTTACGACCAAGGTAGAGACTCAGACTAGGGCCTAGAAAGATTGACTGCATTTTGATTCTCTAAGCCACTTGTTTAGGGCTTTTTTTATAATTTTCCTGCTGTTGTAAGCCAGGAAGCTGCTGGAATTGAGAAGTGGGTTGTTAACTCTCTCTCCCTAGATATACAAATGTTCATTCCCACAATAGCAGGGAGGATTACTTCAAAAATAGAAGTAATGGTGAAGATGTAGGGCACTTTCTGTTTACTTTGCCCTTAAGTAGCTTAAACTAGGACAAAACTGAAGACCCTTTGGAAACCAGGAGTATGTAATTTTTTTTAGGACTTTACCAAATAGCTCCTGAGACTCCAGGGAACCCCCTTGCTCACTGCTTTCCACCTCTTTGCCTGTGGCTTGAATCCACTATAATCTTCTCAACTACATTTAACTGCCCAGGGAACTTCTTTATCTAAAGATGTTGGAATACATATTTTAATAAGTGATTTTTTTTTGTCTGAATCCTTGAGTTCTGAGTGATCCATTACACAAGATACAGAACCAAGAGCCAGGCATCTGCTAAAATCTAGATTAATACCAGAGAATGAGGCAGGTATTAAGATACAATTCAGAGTTTAACTCCTAGAAAGGCAGCATAGAGGACTGAAGGATCATAGAGCCAAGCTGAATTTTTTAGAATGACTGCACATTCATCAGTAATATCCTTAGGTACCTAACTAATATACTAATCTTTTACACAAAAAAATCCCAGGATTTTGATTGAGAGTACATAAAAATGAATTTCTCTGAGCCTACTTCCACAGTTAAATCTATCAGAATTAGACTAGACTAACAAAAATACCCTAGAAATGAAAGAAATGTTTCAGCAACCTAAAAGTTAACTTAGTTGACTTCCAACAACGAGCAATTCAGAGTGCCAAAGGAAATTGGATACCCTCACTGCATTTGATAGTCATCTTTAATTTTCTGTCTATGATCATCTTTGAGTCATATTAGCATTTAATCATCCTGCCTTTATTTTCCCAAGTACCTGTTTTTAATATATGCTCCTTTTCCTTTCAGGTGGATTAGTTTGCTTAAATCTCATTTTCGTATTTCATACTTTGTAACAGAAGCTCACAGAGGCTACTCAACTGCTATGCCTAATTGAGCTAGTCATTTGAGAAAAAAGTAAGGCAGCTGTCACCCATTTTATTTTCTCTTTGCTTTCCCCACCTCATCTAACTCTAGTTGCAAAGAAACTAATCAAAAATTCCAAAAAATTAAATGGGTCTGTAGAACTTCGAGAAAAGCAGAATGGATGAACCAGGCTGCACATAATGGTTTTTGTTATTTTGTCAATGTAGAGAAATTCCAATGAAGAAAATCCCACTACCAAATGCAAATCAACAACTATTCTTCAACACTGCAGGCTGAAAGAGTTTTCTGAGATACTTAGAGTTTACATGACTTGCCAAGTGTCACAAAGTCATTATGTTTTATCCAGGTTATCTTGTGCCAAGGTCAGGTCTCTATGCACTATGTATAGCCACAATTCTTTCACTTATAGAGTACAGACTAAAACAGAACAGACAAAAAGCAAAGAACAAGAAAGAGGGTTATAAGAAAATATACTCATTTGTATCCTAAGATGTTATGGAACATGTGATTTGAATTATTTTTCAAGTAATGGCATCAGCATTAATATTATTCATCAAGCACCAAGTTTTCTCTCTTACAAATGACATGGGTTTAAGAAATGGAAAAGTAGACCAAAATTTCATATCCCCCATACACACACACACACACACACACACACACACATATACACATATGTATCCATGTATGTGACTATTTTTGTATATTTTATATACAACACATTTGTAAGAATATGTATACATGCAATTAATTATATTTTATTTATATGTGTATTATATATGTGTAGTAAGTGTAGGTATAAATCTATACCAATATCCATCTATATCAATATCTATATCCACATGTAAATCTATTTATAAATTCACATTCATACAGATCTAGATAAATCTATGTCTCATTCCATATCCACATCCATAACAATAGCAACCACATTCTCTCTCTTTCTCTCTCTCTCTCTCTCATCTTGTTCTATGTCTATCTGTATCTTTATCTTTCTCTATCCATACTCATAGCTATGGTGATATCATAACCATATTGCTATCATCTATCTCTTCTCCATCCATGTGTATCTATTTAATTTATAACTAAATCTATACCTATATCTAGTCAATATCTATGCCTATTTCTACACCTATAGTTGTACCCCTATCTATTTCATCTATATCCATAGCCACATCTATCTAGCTAGCTAGCTAGCTAGCTATCTACCTGTCTGTCTGTGTGTCTGTGTGTCTATCTTCTTTGTTCAGACATTTTTTGTATATTTCCTCTCACCTCTCTCCAAAATGTTTCTTTTTTTCTAGTTCTTATTTCTAAATTCTTTAAATACCCCCATTGAAAAGGTAGGAATTGTTTTCACCTTCCTTACTATTATCAAAACAATACTATACAAGAAGCTCAGCTATGGAGGCACTGATCACAGTTTGTAGCACTAGTATTTGAATCTAGCCTTATGAAAATCCTGGAAAGTAATGGGTAAATAGATTAAAAAGCTTTGATTTCCTTATCTATTAAATGAAAGAGTTCAATCTTGTGACCACTGAGGTCTTGTTCAGCTCTTGATATATGACCTTATCTTTACCAAAAGATCAACAATAACTCTTGTCTTGATATTTCTTCTTATCTATGCCATATAAGCAGCACAGATTATATTCTGTTTTATCCTTTGTACTTGCTAGTCTCCATGCTTAGAATTCACTATTTTACTTTTCCAACTCTCTTAGTTTCCAGTGTCATTCAATTCAAGTGTCAATTTCTTCGTTGTCTTTCCTGAGACCTCTGTCTGCTAATCCTATCACCTCCATTGATATCCATTTTCTGTATACCTCTATACATGTACAATACCACCTTCCAAATCATGTAGCTGTGACAACAATGTTGCTTGCAGCTACTGTGACTGTGCGAGGCCAATAATGCCAGAAAACAGAAGGGCTGCTAGCATAGGTTCTTTTATCTGCTTTTCTAAGGAAAGCAATTTTAAGGGGTTAACAATCTCACTTAAATTAAACACACATATATCATTCACTTAGGGGGAAAAAATCAGTACCTTGCACTTCAGAGCAAATACAAACAGAAATTATGAGTAGAAATTATAAACAGAGCAAAATAATACAAATCAACCAACAGGCTTCTATCTGTCTGACCATAGGCATAACAAACATAATTACCAGAAAGAGAAGCACCAACATCTGGATTTTCAAAGCCAGGGGGTTCTAACAGCAACCCAGAGTCACATGTGGCCAAATCACCAACACTCTTACAATGAGTGTGCCTCCAAAACAAAATGCCAACCTCCAAGTATATGTACTTCTTCAGGGTCAGAGGGCATTACAACCATGCGACTCAAACCCATGTGACCTAGGCCTTCCTGTGACTCAAGTAAGCAATCAAAGACTACCAATTCAATCAAAGACTCTTGATTGAAATAAAGGCAAGACTCAATTAAAGGCACTTGGTTACCTTAATGCTGAGAAGCACTCAAACAAAAAACAGCAAAAAGTCCCACTTTGCTCGCCATTACATTTGAAAGGCAAGAGTCATCAAAAGTACCTAATTACCTCAGTGCTGAGAAGCACTCCAAAATGAAAGACATAAAAAGGTCACATTTTACCTGCCTGATTCAAACAAAAGCAAAACTCATTAAAAGCACTTGATTGCCTTAGCATTCCAAAAGAGAAAACAGTAAAAAAAAAGAGTAACACCGTGCTTAACATTAGAGTAGCCTCCCTGAAAACAGGAACTATTTCATTTTTTGTCTTTATATTCCTAGAGAAGGATGATACCAGATAAACCTTGAATGATTTACATGTGCTAATGAAAAGTGAAATGTACTGTGTACAAAGTAACAGCAATATTATAAGATGATTTGCTGTGAATGACTTAGCTATTCTCAGCAATATAATGATCCCACACAACTTTGAGGGACTTATGATGAAAAATTCTATCCACCCTCACCCAAAGAACTGATGGTGTCTGAATAGAGATTGAAGCATACTTTTTTAACTTTATTTTTCTTAAGTTTTTTCTCTATGTTTTCTTTTACAACATGAATATTATGGAAATATTTTTTATGAGTACATACGAAAAAGTGATGTCAAATTGCTTGCCTTCTCAGTGAGGGTGATGGGGAGTGAGGAAGGGAGAGAATTTGAAACTTAGTTTTAAAAAATGAATGTTGACAATTGTTTTTTCTTGTAATTGGGGAAAATAAAATACTAAATAAAAATGAATAAAAAGAATTAGTAAAACAAAGTCAGAAGAATGAAAAAAAAAATAAAAGAAAACATAAAATACCTGACCTGAAATTAGATCCAAGAGAAATAATTAAGAATTATTGGATTACCTGAAAGTCATGATCAAAAAAAAGATCCTGGACAACATTTTTCAAGGAATTATCAAGGAAAATTGTCCTCATATCCTAGAACTAGAGGGTACGGTTATCATTAAAATAATCTACTAACCAACTCCTAAAAGTGTTCCTAAAATAAAAATTGCAAGCAATATTTCAGCCAAATTCCAGAACTATCACATCAAGGAGAAAACACTGTAAGTAACCAGAAAGAAACAATCCAAATAT
This sequence comes from Phalanger gymnotis, assembly GCA_028646595.1. NCBI lineage: Eukaryota > Metazoa > Chordata > Mammalia > Diprotodontia > Phalangeridae > Phalanger > Phalanger gymnotis. The sequence goes on from CM053626.1 coordinate 98,986,077, forward strand.
CAAGAAGCCACATTCAGGATTATGCAGGTCTTAGGAGTTTGAACATTAAAAAATTTGAAGGCTTAGATATGATATTCTGGAAGGCAGACACTTGGATTACAACCAAGAATCAACTACACAGCAAAATTGAGCATAATCTAACAGACTAAAAGATGGAGATTCAATGAAATAGGGGACTTTCAAAATTTTATGATGAAAAGACCAGAGCTGAACATAAAATATGATCTCCAAATACATGACTGAAGAGAAGCATAACAAGATAAACAGGAAAGAAAAAAATCAATATTCAACAAGGTTAAGCTATTTACATCCCTACATGGGGAGATCATACTTGTAACTCTTAAGTACTGTTTCTCTATTAGCGCAGTTAGAAGTAGTATACTTAGACAGAGGGTGTGGATATAAGTTGAAATGTGTGTGATGATAAAAAGAAATAAAGTGTCAGAAAAGAGTTGTACTGGGACAAGAGTAAGGGCAAGGCAGAATGGAGTAAACTATATCACATGAAGAGGCATGAAAGACGTATTTAAGTAGAGAAAAAAGGGAGGTGTTTAGCATTGTTAGAACCTTATTTTCACTGGATTAGGCTCAAATAGGGAATAACATACATATATATTGGAGTAAAGAAATCTATCTTACCATATACTGAAGTAGGAGGAGAAGGGGAAAAGAAAAGGAAGGGGCATTGATAGAAGCGAAAACAGATTGAAGGAGGTGGTGGTCAAAAACAAAGCATTAGGAAGGACAGGGTAAAAAGAGAGAGAAAAAAACATAAATAGGGAAAATAAGATAGAGGGAAATACACATTTAGCAACAATAATTGTGAATGTGAATTTTATGAACTTTCTCATCAAAAGAAAGTAGATAGCAGAATGCATTAAAAACCAAAATCATACAATATGTTGTTTATGAGAAACACATCTGAAGCAGATGGACATATAGAATAATGGCAAAAGGCAGGGACAGACTATATTATGCTTCAGTTGAAATTAAAAAAGCAGGTTCAGCAATCCTGATGTCAGACAAAGTAAAAGCAAAAATAAATCTAATAAAAAGAGACAAGGAAGGAAACTATATATTGCTAAAAGTTACAATAAAAAATTAAGTAAAGTCAATACTAACCATAGATGCACCAAGTGGTAGAGCATTCAAATTCTTAGAGAAATTAAGGGAGTTGCAGGAAGAAATAGACAGAAAAAAAAAAAAAACTATACTAGTCTTGGACCACTCCCTACCATGCTTTCAGAACTAGATGTATCTATCCACAAAATAAATAAGAAAGAAATTAAGGACATGAACAGAATTTTAGAAAATTTAGATTTTATAGTCCTCTGGAAAAACTTGAATGTTGATAGAAAGGATTACGCCTTTCTCTCAGTAGTTCATGGCACCTACAGAAAAAAAATGACCATGTATGTGATCATAAAAACCTCAATCCAATGCAGAAAGGCAGAAATATTAAATATGACCTTTTCAGATAATGATGCAATAAAAATTACATGTAATGGAGGACCATAGAAAGATACATTAAAAATTAATTGGAAACTAAATAATCTTATCCTAAGGAATGAGTGAGGCAAACAAAAAATCATTGAAACAATCTATGATTTCATCAAAGAGAATAGAAATAATGAGATAATAAATTTATGGGATAATGCCAAAGCAGTACTTAAGAGAAATTTTATGTCTCTAAATGCTTAAATAAATAAAATCGAGAAAAACATTCCAAGAGTAGGAACCAGAATAAATAAAAGGAGTGGAGGAAAAGTAGATTTTTAAAAGGGGACTAGAATTTTAAAAGAACAATGTAATTTCCTTTGAATGTAACATAGGATAAATGAAGGATAGGAAAATAATATACTACTGGAAAGGAATGAACCAGATGATAAGAATCTTAGCTAGGCCATGATTTCAGACTATATTTGCTGAGTAAAGAAAAACCACTGGAAGTTTTCAGGCAGCAAGTAAATGTGAATGAAAATTAATCTGGACAAGATATATTGTATGGATGTTGATTCTCTAGACCAAGCCTTAGTAACTACCCATCCACATATTGTCTTGGAAAACCCTCTTGCTGTGTTAAAAGTAAGAGAATAAATTTTCTTATCAAATATAAATGAACCTGAGAAAGTTTTCTTGGTTTTTTTTTCCTCTACTTGGATGATTTTCTACAATGCAGAGCTGATAAGGGGTAAATTGAACTATTCTTATCTGATATCTAGAAGATTGCAAGTCTGAGGACAGGAATCATATATTACTAATTTCTATATCCCTTGCTAAACGTTGAATGCAGTTTCTTTTATATGACATACTCAATCAAGGTTTGACAAATGATAGAGTCATTCATTCAATTTTTTGCCATCACATAAATGCATGCAATTGAACAAGTACAATAAATATTGAACTCAGTTAAACAATTATTTCCATGTTCCTTTTGGTCCCATTTCCTTTCTATTACTGTATTTAAGGGTTTGAGAAGCTCTTTGTTATTGTTTTGTTTTGTTCCAAGGTAAATACACACACATATACATACACACACACACACACACACACACACATATATATACATGTGCATATATACATACGCATATATACATATACTTACACACATACATATAGACACTTTAAAAATTTCAGTTAGAAAGGAGATTGAAAATGGTTTTATAAAATCCTCCTTGAGCTCTTTCAGGAATATGTTTTGGGCTTGATACCAGTTCACATTCCACATTCACTTTTGATGTTTCAGATGTGGGTATAGTGTCAGTGCTGTCCTCTTCTGAACTGGAATTTTGATCTACCCTGTCTCCATAAAAAGAATCAATAGTCCTCAATTTTCTGGAATGCTTTTTCATGTTAGTTAACTTTTTCCTGGATTTAAAATGTATTTCTGCTTCTGGGGCTCAGGGGGCTCTGGTCCAGGCTTCTTGTGCTGGGACTTGTGGGCCTAGTTACTGGCTTTGTGTGCTGTTGTCTCTGGTTTCATGAGGTGTGGAGGAGAGGTGGTCTGGCTGCTGAAAATATCCTCTTCCTCTAGGGCTGTGCTACAGTCTGGGTGGTCTCAGCCTTTGTCCATGCTGGTTTCTGCCACTTCCCCTGGCTGTGTGAAGGGATCTCTGGGTTCTTGGTGTTGACCCTTGCTGGCTCCACCCACCTGGGGCTCAAGAACTCCCACTGTTTGGCCACTAAAGCCCCACTTCTGGCTCCTCTATTTCAGGGTTTTCCCAAGGTAGTATTATCTGGGTGAAGATGGAAAGGATGAGAGCCATTTTAGCTGGTCATCAAGGCTCCCGGAAGTTCAAGAAGGCAAGGAAGTTTTAAGTTAATGAAAAAGTTGTTCTTTGATTGTTAGGCTATGATTTCTCATACCACCCTTTGTGCCTGGAATGGCATATTTTTGAGCATTATGACTTTATCTATTCCCATTATGATAAGATAATGGGAAGTTAGTGCTGGAAATGAACAACTAATCCATAAATAACCATGCAAATGAATGAAGTAGCACAGTTTAGTAAATGATCATGGAACTTGGAGTCAAAGGGGATGAATTCAAATCCTGTACTGCCACTTACTTCCTGTGGGGCCTGGATAAGTCACTTAACATCTTGGCCTCAGTTCTCTTGTCTGAGAAATGAGGGCATTGGAACAAATGGCCTCTAGTGTTCCTTACAACTGTAAATCTAAGATTTTTATATCTACTTATCAAGAATCTGGAGAAAAAAAATGTTAAATCACTCCAAGATTTTTGCCAACAGAGCCCCGTAAACAGTATGGCATATGGGATCACAAAAAGAAATGGAAGTGACTGTAATAGAAAAAAGAAAGTTATGTGATGAGAACCCATTAAAAAGCAGAATTATTTAAATTGAAAAGGATATGCAAAAGCTAATTGAAGAAAATAATTCTTGAAAAATTAGAATTGGGAAGGTGGCAGCTAATAAATTCATGAGACATCAAGAAAGAATGAAAAATAGGAAAAACATGAAAATGGAAATAAAAATGTGAAAAAAATGAAAATATTTCATTGGTAAAACAATTCAGAAAATAGATTGAAGAAGATAATTGAAAAATTATTAGATTACCTCCAAGCCATGATTGAAAGTCAGGCTAAATATCATATTTCAAGAAGTTACTGAGGACTTCCAGGGGCCAAGACATCTGAGTAAGCAGCAAGCCACTGTCACTCTCCATTATTGATTTCTAAAAACCCAGAAAATTTCACTCCAAAGAAAAAAAACCTGTAACAACAGAGCCAGCAGAAAGATGGGTGCAGCAAGCTTTTACCTGACAAGACTTGGGGTTTAATGGAAAAGGTCCCTATCACTCTGGTTGAAGGGGAATAATACAGGCACAGAGGCATCCCAGCAATCCAATGGCAAGCCCCACCTCAGTAAATCAATGGGACATCCTGAGCCCCAGGGTGGTGGAGCAGGTAAGGGCTTATACCAGGACCCCATCCCCATTCCCCCCTCCCCCAGCACCATGGCATAGCCAGGGGAGTCAACAGACTCAAACTCAGAGAACCACCACATGGGTCAGAGGTCTGGAATCCTCCAGCAGCTAAACATCCCCAGGTTGATTCAGTGAAACTCCAGGCAGGTAGGGCACTGCCCTCTAGCAGCCAAACCTCTCTCTGCTTAAGCACAGCCCAGATGACCAGGCATCCTCCAGTGGCCAGACCACCCCACCCCAACACCAGCTCCATGGAAACACAGAAAAACACTACCTAGTCCTAGCACACACCAGGCACCACCACTACGACCCCAGCTTAGCATCAGGTAAGCTGTCAGACCCCTACAGTCTTCAGCTGCCAGCATCAGAGGCCCCAGTAGTGAAGCCAGTGACAAAGACCATGGCCGCCAGCACATGAAGCCTGGAAGTGTGCCCCTTGTGCTCCAACAGGAGAGTTCAACTTTAAAAGCCAGGAAATAGGTAAACAGCATGAACAAAAAGCACAAAATGGATAACAACCATGTATTCTGTGGAGACAGAGAAGATCAAAACACAAATTCAGAAGAGGAAACAATATCAATAAACACACATCTGAAACCTCAAAGGGAAATATGCACTGCTCTCAAGGCCAAAAAGTCTTCTTGAAACAGCTCAAGAAGGATTTTAAAAGTCAAAAAGTGAGGTAGAAGAAAAATTGGGAAAAGAAATGAGAGGTATGTGAGAGAGAGTCAACAGCTTGGAAAAGGAAGCACAAAAATTGACTGTAGAAAACAATTCCTTAAAAAAATAATTGGCCAAATGGAAAAAAAAAATACACTGAGGAAAACAACTTCTTAAAACAAAGAATTGGCAAAATAGAAAAAGGAGGCATAAAAACTCACTGAAGAGAAGAACTCTTTAAAAAGTAGAATCAGAAATGGAAAAGTAGGATACCAAAGCTAACTGAAGAAAACAATTTATTAAAAATTGGAATTCGGAAAGTGGAAGTTAATGATTCTATGAGACACCAAGAATCAGTTATACAAAATCAAAAGAATGAAAAAATAGAAGAAAATGTAAAATACCTCATTGGAAAAACAACTGACCTGGAAAATAGATCCAGGAGACATAATTGAGAATTATTGGTCTACCTGAAAGCCATGATTTAAAAAAAAAAAAAGAGCCTGAACAGCATCTTTCAAGAAGCTATCTAGGAAAACTACCTTTAGGTAATAGAATCAGAGGGTAAATTCGTCATTGAAAGGATCCATGGATCATCTCATGAAAGAGATACCAAAAAGAAAATGCCAAGGAATTTTGTAGCCAAATTCAAGAATTATCAGTTCAAGGAAAAAATACTGCAAGCAGCCAGAAAGAAACAATTTAAATATTGTGAAATAACAATCGGGATTATGCAGGACCTTGAAGCTTATACGTTAAAAGATCAGAAAGCTTGGAATATGGTATTCTGTAAGACAAAGGAGTTTGGATTACAACCAAGGATCAGCTACCAAGCAAAATTGAGCATAATCTTTCAGGCAAGGAGATGGATATTCAATAAAATAGGGGACATCCAAACCTTCCTGATGAAAAGACCAGAGCTCAACAGAAAATTTGTTCTTCAAATATGAGACTCAACAGAGGCATAAAAAGGTAAACAGAAAGGAAAAAAAAAATCCAATAAGAGCGAACTGTTTATACCCCTAAATATGAAGATGATACTTGTAACTCTTGACAACTGTATCTATTACATCATTTAGAAGGGGTATAATAGGCAGAAGCAAGGGTGTAAATTGACTTTGACATAATAATAAAAAATCTAATTAAATGGTGAAAAGGGATTGTACTTGGAGAAGAGGAAAGGAGGGGGCAGAAAAGGGTAAATTGCATCACATGAAGAGGTGCAAAGACCTATTACAGTACAGGGAAAGAAGGGAGGGAAATGAGCATTGTGTGAATCTCACTCCCATTGTATTTCACTCAAAAAGGTAATTACATACTCAAGTACAGAAATCCAACTTGTCTTATAGAAAGTGGTGGGGAAAAGATAGGAAAAAGGAGGGGTCTGATGGAGGGGAAGGCAGATTGATGTAGGTGGTGGTCAGAAGCAAAACTCTAGTGGAGAGAGAAAGGGATAAACGAGAAAGAAAGGCCTAAATGGGGCGGGGGATAGGATGGAGAGAAAGAAAGATATAGTAATCATAATTGTGAATGTGAATGGAATAAACTCTCCCATAAAACAGAAGCAGAGAGCAGACTGATTAAAAACCAACAGTCTACTATATGTTCTTTACAAGAAATACATTTGTAACAGAGGGATACACATAGAGTAGAGGGAAAAGGCTGGAGTAGAATATATTATGCTTCAACTGAAGAAAAAAAACAAAAAAAAAAAGGGGGTAGCAATCCTGATGTCAGACAAAGCAAAAGCAAAAATAAATGTAATTAAAAGATATAAAGAAGGAAACTATGCTCTGCTAAAAGGTAACATAGACAATGAAGTAATATCATTACTAAACATATATGCACCCCATGATATAGCATCCAAATTTTTAAAGGAGCAGTGAAGTGAGTTACAGAAAGGATTATACAGAAAAATTATACCACTGGGTGACCTCAACTCCCTCTCTCAGAACTAGATAAATCTAACCACATTATAAACAAGAAAGTAATTAAGGAGGTGAATAGAATTTTAGAAATTTAGATATGATAGACTTCTGGAGAAAACTAAATGGGGATGAAAAGAAATATGCCTTTTTCTCAGTAGTACATGGCACCTACACAAAAATTGACCAGATATGAGGATATAAAAACCTCACAATCTAATACAGAAAGGTAGAAATATTAAATGAATCCTTTTCTGATCACGATGCAATAAAAATTACTTTTAATAAAGGGCTATAGAAAGATAGACTAAAAATTAATTTGAAACTACATATTCTAACCTAAAGAATGAGTGGGTCAAGCAACAAATCATAGAAACAATTGAGAACTTCATCCAAGAGAATGAAAATAATGAGCCAACATATCAAAACTTGTGTGATCCAGTGAAAGTGGTTCTTAAGGGAAATTTTATATCTCTCAATGCTTACATGAATCAAATAGAGGAGGAGATTAATGAATTGGATATGTAACTAAAAAAGCTAGAAAAAGAATAAATTTAAAAGCTCAACTAAATACCAAGCTTAGAAATTCTGCAAATAAAGGCGATATTAAGAAAATCGAAATTAAGGAAACAATTGAACTAGTAAATAAAACTAAGAGTTAGTTATGAGAAATAAAAAAAAAATAGATAAATCTCCAGTTAATTTCTTTAAAACAAGAAAAAAAACAAATTACCAGCATCAAAATAGATGAATTCACTATCAATGAGGAAAAAATTAAAACAATAATTAGTATCTACTTTGCCCAAATGTCTGCCAATAAATTTGAAAATATTAGTGAAATGGATGAATATTTACAAAAATATATATGGCCCAGATTAACAGAAGAGGAAACAAAATACTTAAATAACCCCATTTCATGAAAAAGAAACTGAACAAGCCATCAATTAACTTCCTAGGAAAAAAATCTCCAGGTCCAGATGGAATTGTAAGTGAATTCTACCAAACATTTAAAGAAAAATTAATTCTAATATTATATAAACTATTTGGGAAAATGGATAAAGGAGTCTTACCAAATTCTTTTCATGATACAAAGTGGTGTTGATACCTAAAACAGGAAGAGCAAAAACAGAGAATAAAATTACAAACCAATTTCCCTAAGAAATATAGACTCACATTTTTGAAATAAAACATTAGCAGAGAGATTTCAGCAATTTATCATGAGGATAATAGACTATGACCAGGTAGTATTTATATCAGGAAAGTAGAACTGGTTCAGTATTAGAAAAGCTATCATCATAATTGACCATATCAGTAACAAAAAGAACAGATATCATATGATTATCTAGATAGATGCAGAAAAAAAAAAACTTTTGACAAAATACAACACTCATTCCTATTAAAAACACCAGAGATCATAGGAATAAATCCTCCTTAAAATGATAAGTAGTATCTATCTAACATCATCAGCAAGCATTATATGTAATGAGGATAAACTAGAAGCATTTCTGATAAGATCAAGAGTGAAACAAGGATGTTCATTATCACCACTGTTACTTAATATGGTATTAGAAATAGTAGGGTTAGAAATAAGAGAAGAAAAAGAAATTGAAATAATTAGAACAGCCAAAGAAGAAACAAAGCTATCGCTCTTTGCGGATGACACAGTGGCATAATTAGAGATTCCTAGAGAATCAACTTAAAAACTCCTTGGAATAATTAAAAACTTTAGAAAAGTTTCAAAATATATAATGACCACACAAAAATCATTGAAATTTCTACATATTGCTAATAGACTCCAACAGCAAGAGATAGAAAGAGAAATTCCATTAAACTTACTGTAGATATTATGTCTACTTGCCAAGAGAAACCCAGGAACTGTATGAACACAATTACACACTTTTCACAAAAATAAAGTCAGATCTAAATAATTGGAAAATCATAAATTGCTCATGGGTAGAGTAAGCTAATATGATAAAAATATCAATTCTAATGAAATTAATTTGCTTATTCAATGCCATACCAATCAAACTACCAAAAATTATTTTATGGAGCTAGAGAAAGTAATAACAAAATATATCTAGAAGAACAAAAGGTCTAGAATATCAATGGAATTCATGAAAAGAAATGCAAGGGAAGATGGCCTACCTGTACCACACCTTAAATTTTATTATAAAGCAGCATTCATCAAAACTGCTTAGTACTGGCTAAGAAAGAGAGTGGTAGATCAGCAGAATAGGTTAGGTACACAAGACACAGGAGTCAGTGACTAGGGTAATCTAGTGTGTGAAAACCCCAAAGACTCCAGCTTCTGGGATAAGAACTCACTATTTAACAAAAACTGCTGGGAAAACTGGAAAAATGGTATGGCGGAAACTAGGCATAGGCCAATATCTTACATCGTACATCAAAATAAAGTCAAAATGTATATAAAATTTAGTTGGAAAGGCTGCTACTACAAGCATAGTAGGAGACCAAGGAATAGTTTGCCTGTCAGATTTATGGAGAACAAAAGAGTATATCATCAAATAGGAGATTGAGAACATTATGAAATACAACATGTATAATTTTGATTACATTTAAATTTTTAAAAAAGGTTTTGCACAAACAATGCCAAAGCAACCAAGTTTAGAAGGGAAGCAGAAAGCTGGGAAACAACATTTACAAGTGTCTGATAAAAGTCTTATTTCTAAAATATATAGAGAATTTAGTTACATTTTTAAAAATACAAGCCATTCCCCAATTGATAAATGGTCAGAAGGTATGAACAAGCCATTTTCAGAGGAAGAAATTAGAGCTATTTATAATTATATGAAAAAATGCTCTAAATAACTATTGATTAAAGAAATGAAAATAAAAAAACAACCCTGAGGTAACACATCACAGTTATCATATTGCCTAACAAGACAACATAGGAAAATGAGAAACACTGGAGAATATGTGGGAAAATTGGAACACTAATGCTTTCTTGGTGGAGTTGTGAATTGATCCAACTATTCAAGAGAGCAATTTGAAACTATGCCCAAAGGGCAATAACACCATGCATACTCTTTGATCCAGCAACTACCTCTAGGCTTGTATCCCAAAGAGTTCTTTTAGCTCTTATAGTCTTTTTACTACATGATGAAGTTTATGTTGACATTGTGTTCAATGAACTATAAGAATTTCTAAAAGTAAATTATTTTGGATATTTGAATGATTCTTTTAACTTTTTAAGGTCAAAGGAATTCATGTTGTTATTTGCTTACTGTTCTTAGCAGTACACTAAACCCATAGTAGGAAAGTATTAAAGGCTGGTTGATTGATTGTTGATTATAATTTAGGTATATTTAACATTTTAATTTGAGAAAATTCCATTTCTGGATTAACTGGGACTTGACGTGAAGTTCTCTGATTTCTAAGTCAAATCTTTTTTCCACTTTGAATAAATTCTGGGGAGTTTCCTGAGACATGAAGATTTTAAGTGACTTACTCATGGTCACGTAGCTAGGGTCAAAAGCTCCACTGACACTGACCTTCTTGCGGTTCCTAACACAAAACACTCATCTCCACACTATGGAACTTTTAACTGGCAGTCCCTCAAGCTTAGAAGGGTCTCCCTCCTTAACTCAGCCTCCTGGCTTACATGGTTTTGTTTGAATTACAGCTAATTCTTCCCCCAATTCCCTTCAACAAGAAGACTCTCAAAACTCCCCTTAAGGCTACTGTCTTCTCTCTGATCTTTATCTCCAATTTATCCTGTAGTCATCTTGTTTGTACATATCTGTAGTCATGATTTTACCCTCATTAAATTATAAGCTTTAAAAGAACAGGAGTTCTTCCTATAAGCCTAGCACTTAGCACAATGCCTCAGACCCAGTAAGGACTTAACAAATGCTTATAGGTATTTTTTTTAAGCTTAAGTATGACTCATGTTGGTGGTCTATCCTAAAATGAATTATTAAAATCCTATCTGGAAAGAAACTCACTGCAAAAAATATTCTATATATTGATGATAGCTCTTTATTTTTTTCTAAATTTCTAAAATAATTAAAACTCAAAAACTCATAAGTCCGTAATGATAAATTCTTAAAATATAAAACAATGTTTTCTCTGCTCTAGTATACTGTAAGTCCCTTAAGTACAGGAACTTTTTTTTTTTGCCTTTCTTTGTATACTCAGCATTTAGCACAATGCTTGGCACATACTAGGTTCTCATTAAATACATTCTTGATGACTTCCTGTTACCTATACTAGGCCTCTATTCACTACCTGTCATTATCTCTTAAAAAAATAATTGATTTTTGGCTAAGATAAAATTTAATTTGAACACTGGTAAATTCTGCTGAAAACTACATATAACTCAAAGTATTATTTTTGTATTATGCAAATATGAGCTGAGAGATGCATAACTAGATAAATACAGATCTGCTTTAAGCATTTGCATGATAAGTCTCTTTTTCCTCCTAACCATTCTACACCCAGCTGTTACATTAATTTTCCTAAAACGTTGCTTTCATATTTGTATATTTGTAGTCAAGAGCTGCCAATGATTATTCAGCACTTAGGGGATTCATCCCACACTGCTTACCCTAATATTTAACACTTTGTTTAAATTTTCTACATCCTAACCATTTATATTGATGACCTTCAGCATATATCTCCTTGCTGTTGTAGGAATAGTCTAACTGTTCCCCTAAAGGTAACATGCTTAAGCTGGCCTTCTTGCTCTGCCTGGGATGAAATCTTGTAACATCTCTTCTCCAGGAAAGAAAAATAGTGGCTATAGTTGAAATCATTTTATTCAAACCTTTCATTTTATAGTACAGGAAATTGAAACAGATAAAGCTAAAACAATTTATTGGAAAGATTACCAGTTTGGAAGTCAGAAAACATGGCTTCAAATCTCACCTCTAGCACACTTACCATCTGCGTGACAGAGTAAATATCACTAAACTTCTCTGGAAGCATCGTGTCATTTTTAAAGTGAAGATAATAATAGTGTAGCTGCCTTACAGAGTTAATGTAAGAAAATGCTATGTAAAATCTGAAGTGTATTAACATGAATTAGTATTATCATAGCTCAAGTATATATAGATAGCATAATGAGGATACAAATTCTAAATCTAAACTTAGAAGCTCTCTAATACTCCACATATCCAGCCTATTTCTAAGAGTAACTGAACTGTTAACTTGTCTCTGATAAGTAAAACAATAATCTCTCCTTTTCTCTACTACCCACTGTGTAGTCCACAAGTATGACATTTTCTCAATCACATACTTTAGTATTTGACTATAATCCATTCAATTAGTTATAAATTATCATGTATTTCAAATTTTCATGTTTGTAAATGCATCTTATTCCCTAACAATATTGTAAGCCCCTTGAAACTAAAATGAAATTATGATATACTGTGTTCTGTATATCCCAGAATACCAAGGTAGGAACATAATAGTTGTTAAGTATTTACTGAATGGATGAATGAACAAATGATAAAAATGTAATAAATAGTCACCTGCAGTTACTGGCAAGCATAACTCTTGTGTCAGATGGGCCTTGAACTGTCTCTTTTTTGATTTCTCTGACACCAGCACCTAGATGTTCATGGTTCCTTGAACAGGCCATGTAGTAACACGAAACCAAGATGGTGAAGAGACAAGAAACTATGAATTCCCTTCCATAAATTCCTGCTAACCTATGTGGAAAAAGCACTAAACCAAATTATGATGGGAAGATTCAGAAAAAAAAGTCACAAAATGACCTATATGGCTTAGGTCAGCTTTGGACGTAGATGTGGGGGTAAGTGGATACTGGGAACTGGCTAAAATTGTAGCCTGTATAACACTCCAGCCCTCAAAGAGACTCTATGCACCAAGGCAAGAGGATATCTCAGACACGTACCAGATGACAACTAAACCCATACCGGAGCTTTGAGAAAATGATAGAAGTAAATTTTCAACTGAATAACTATTCGGTTATAGGACCATTACCCATTTGTGGGCCATCTGGGTAGGGAGGCCTTGGGCCTGTGCAGAGAAAGGAAGAAACTCAGAAACTAGAAAGAGTAATGGCATTCCTCAAAGTCTAAGCTCAGAACAGCTTCTCACATCTAGCATTTAAGTTAACCTAATAAAGAATAACAAAGGTAGGAATCTCAGACGAAATGGGAGCCTACAATTCTTATACTTAGAATGAAAAATACTAGATAATAGAAGCAAAAGTATAGCAGCTGCCAACTCATGCACTGACTCAAAAGCAGGGCAGAAATTTGCGGACTTATGACAAGAAGAAGGAGAGGACAGAAATCAGTCTTTTCCTTGGATCAAACTACTTTGAAAGCACTGAAAGCTGTCCCTAGGTTCTATGCCAGACTGTCCCTAAGTTTCTAGAATAACACAACATTCAATATCCCAAGAAAGCAGTATCAGGACAAGATGGGAACTTCACCTCAGAGATATGGAAGACTCTGTGTTGGTAAGCAAAATGGGCTCCTTAGCACTTAGTTCAACAAGTGCCCTTGAAGAGTTTGGCTTTTGCTTGCTTTGAGTAATTCAACTATTTCATTGAATCTTACTAAGTGCTAAGCCCCAGGCCCAAACCCCTATTAGGTGTAAAACCTACATGAGTGTGGACTGGCAACTAAGGTGGGGCCCAAGGTAGAGCTAACTCCAGGAAGGGTCTAGTTTACGTGTCTGGGACAGCAGAGGCTTTTAGACCAAGTGGATTTAAGTTGCTCTTTGTGGTGATTCTAGGTCACGTGAGTGAATCGCACATGTGACTCACCCCTGACCTGAAAAAGATGTAGAACCAGGGGGTTGGCCTTCTCCTCTCTGGAGCTCTTTGCTGAAGCAGTGGTGGCATGTGACTCTGGGCCAGCCTTGTTCTGAGCTCCCAGGCTGAACCTAAGTTGGTAACTATGAATTATATTGGGTCTGTCTGTAATTTGTTTAAGGGCTCTCGAGATTATTTTGATGAGACTCCTGGCAACTGTAGCTAAGGAGCCCTCCAGCTTGTAAACCCAGATGCTGAGACTTTGTTGAACTCTGGTAACTATGTATTGGGATTTGAATCAGACAAGGTCTATCTGTTGATGTTTGTAATTTGTTTGTATTTTGCTCTGAAGTTCAGGGTGCTGGCTTTTTCCCCTGAACTAAGTGAATGATATTTGTGTGCTGAATTAAAGTAAGCTTGCCAACCCTTTCACCTTGCTCTCCTTATTA
>CM053626.1:99000807-99017476 GCA_028646595.1 Phalanger gymnotis
ACCTCCACAGAAGCTGCTAATCAGATTGTGGAAATAGACTCCAGAGTTTATGTTAAGTCCAAAGTGACAAAGTAGCTTGTAAGAATGGGTAAACAAAAAAGAACTCCATCACAATGAGCTATTATGGTATCAGGGATGGTCAAGAGACAGAAGCAGAAGAGGGGAATGATTCCAAAACATCTACAAAAATGCCTCAGAGAAAAAACATAGCTTAGGCATAAATAGAAAATTCCTAGAAAAGTTCAAACAAAATTATTTTTTTGAGTTTAACAATGGTTCTATAAATGGAATGAAAGTGCATGAGGGAGGAAAAAGAAAGAAAATGAAATACATAAAAAAGAATTGAAAAGGAAATTAGAAACTTGAAAAAAGAGATGCAAAATCTTCCCCAAGAAACAATCTCCCACAGAAATAGAGCAGTTCAAATGGAAGTCAGTGTATCTATGAGGCACCAAGAAATAATAAAATACTGTCAAAAGCCTGAAAAAAAAATAGTAGAAACTATATCTCATAGCAAAAGCAGCCTACTGGGAAGAGATCAAGAACAGAATACCTAGAGAATTACTGAAAAGAAATGCTAGGGAAGGTAGCCTAGCCATGCCAGATATTAAACTGTATTATAAAGCAGCAATCATCCAAAACTACTTGGTACTGACTAAGAAACAGAGAGGTGGATTAGTGGAATAGGTTAGAGACACAAGACAGTAACTATAGTAATCTACTCCTTGATAATCCCAAAGAATCCAGCTTCTTGGCTAAGAATTCACTATTTCACAAAAACTGCTGGGAATATTGGAAAATGATAGGGCAGACACTAGGCATAGACCAATATCCAATACCGTATACCGAAATAAAGTCAAAATGGGGTCATGATTTAGGAATAAAGGCTGATACTATTAGCAATTTGGGAGAGCAAGGAATAGTTTATCTATCAGATTTATGGGAAAGGAATAACTATGTTCTACTGTACCAAATAGGCACAGTCAGAATCAATCATGACTTACCAGCCACCACCCTAAAAGAACAGACAACCCAGAAGGAAAAAGACATGGGCTTACAGTCAATAATAACTTATCTACCAAAACTAAATTTCATGTTATTTAGGAAAACAAGAATCTTTAATGAAAGCATTCATGATGAAAAGACCAAAGTTACAAATAAACATTGGAGCACAAACACAGAAATTGAAGAACCATACATAGACAAGCCTGAATAAACAATGATAAAGGATTTAAGGATTAACTGCTTAAATTTGAATGCAGGAGATGATATGTGTCCCTTCTGAACTCCATTATTATTAAATTTTAAAGAGGGATTCCAAACAGAAAAGGGCTAAGATTGATTTTGTTATGTCTTCATGATCTTAATTTTATTAAGAAAAGAAGAGAAAAAGAGGAGTTGAAAAATACACTGGGACATGACTGGAAGAGAAAGGAAGGTTAGGGAACATTATCTCCCCAATTTAGGGTGCATAAGTAAAAATCTACACAAGCAAGATGGAATTGATGGGGGTACTACTTGATACTTGAACTTCACTCTCATCTGAACCGATCAAAAAATGGAAGAATATGCACACAGTTGGCACAGAAATGTATTTTATTCAACAGGGAAATAGGAGGTAAAAGGGACAAGGTAGGAGGTGGAATTAAAAGGAGGGTAAATTAGGGGAAAACAGCTAGGTGGCAGCATGGATATAGCACTGGGCCTGGAGACAGGACAACCTGAGAAATAATCTGGCTTCAGACACTGTGTTGTGCTGGGGAAGTCACTTAACCCCATTGGACTCAGTTTCCTCATCTATAAAATGAGGTGGAGAAGAAAATAGCAAACCACTCCCATATCTTTGACAAGGAATTTCCAAATGGGGTCATGGAAAGTTGGATTGACAAAAACAACTGAACAGCAATTGAACAACAACTACAACAACAAATTAAAGAAGGGATTAAAACAAACTCTAAATATGTGTAAGTATGTAAGGATGAATATATATATGTGTATATATATATATGGATGTGTATATATATATATACATACATATGTGTATATACATACACATATATATACATATATATATGTATACACACATATTAATTAGAATCCCAAAATGAGAATCTGATGTAGTATCTATAAATACAGAATGAGACAATTTTGGAGAAACACAGCCAATGTGAACAGTTGTTTTTTTTTTTATTTGAGTACAATGGTTGGTATTTTTTTGCCTATGTTTTCAATTTGGTGGTTAAGGTGGGGGAGATGGTGAAAAGGTGACTCTTGATAGATTAAAAAAGTAAAACACAGAAAAAAGAAGAGGCTATGTGCTCTGCTTCTTTGTCTACTTAGTTATCTTCTGAATGACTCCTTCATCAGACTCTATCTTTCTTTTAAAAGTCTATTGCTATTATTTGTTTTATAGTGCTTTCATTTCCCAGTATATCTATCTCCACTGCTGATCTCTCCTCTTAAAAGTAATTATATAATGGAGGACAGAGTTAGGAGATTTGAGTTCAGCAAACTTACTGACACATCACTTGAATCTGACAATATAAGGAATGATCTATATCCATAATCATTCATGTCCATCTTCTTTTAACAGTCAAGCCCAAATGCTGTGTCAGGTGTCAGCTCCATACTATTGCTAAGACTCCAGTTCAGTGACCCTTGAAACCACTTCTAGGAGCAACTTATGGATTTGACCTATTGCCAGAGCAAAGAACAATGGGTAAAAAGGTCATACAAGTATAATTCACATGTTTTCCAAAGAATTGTTTAGTACTATATACAGAGTAGAGAGACACATAATTCATTTCTACATGCTTACAATTCAATACAAGAAATATGATCTTTAGTAAATTCAATTATATAAGAAATGTTATCTTTAGTAAATCTGCATGTTTTCTAATGGATATCCTAAGAGTTTTTGAACATGAGGGAAATCAGCACATTTTCCTTGGTTCTGTTAATGATTATTTTTTTCTCAATGCATCATTTTTTTTAAACACACTAGTATTTATTTAACCTGAATAAAATTGAAATTAGATGATGAAGAAAAGGATTACATATCCAACTTATGGTTGTTGAGATGACTAAAATGCTGTAATGAGTTATGTAATTAGTCAGTTGCAAAACTTTTCCAACAAGCAAATAGCAATTCATCTCAATGCAATGAGCCAAATGAGACCATTCAGGCAGTAACCATTAAGACACAGAACAGAGAAGCTAACACATACCAAACAGCAAACAAGATTGAATCATTAAAACTAAATTTCCCTTCCCCCTGGATATCCTTGAATACTCTAATAATACTGTGAATTCCAGCTGACATTTGCAAGAGCCATTTACAGTTCAGATTTGAGATAGATTGTAGAAGATGATGGGTGCTACATGAACAGGTCTTATTGGGCACTCTTATTTGAGGTGAGGGAGAGCTTAAAATAGACATCTTTGGCAGCCTTTGAGGATCACATCCATGTATGACTTGATTCAGTATTTTGAAACTCATTAACATGCTTTCGTAAATTAGCTCTAATTTGCATTTAAATTTGACACATATTAGGATTAAAACCTGAATTCAGGAAATGCACCTGTGTACTCAGTCCACTGGCATTTCACATTATTTAACATAGAAAATTCATTATGATAATTTTGTGAAATGTACATCAGAGTAAATTGGCATTTCTTTTGTCATGAATTATGTTGAATGTTATATATTTCATTTCAGTAAATTATCTGATTCTATTTGGCCCTGCAATTATGCATTATTTTGTAAATGTTATGTTAGTTTAGTTTACAATAATAATTCTTAGTTTTACTTCACTTCATTCTGAACAGATATCACTTAAATTATTTTGCTAAGCCCTACATTAACTGTAGAAATGTGATAATTATTTGTATTGTGACTTAATTTCCCATGATTTAACAAATAGGCAATCATTTAGAGTTGCTAAAATCAGTACTACCAGGGTAAATTTGCTAACCAGAAAAAATAAAGTTTTATGATACATAACTAAATCTGTCTACTAAAAATATTCAGAAAGGTCATGTATTCTGGTTTTAAAGTTAATTACTAGAATTTCTGTTGCATTCTAGTACCAACTCATCCTATCATATTCTTAGTCAGACAAACTGAAGGAGCTTCCCATAAGTTGCAGTTTGCTCTTCCTATATAAAATAAATACTAAGTCTGACTATACCCTATTAAAAGAAATACTTCACTAACTTTGTGTTCTAGGCTGACATTAGCACACGCTTCTGGGGACTTCTTTCATGATCCTTTTCCACGAATTTGCTGCCTTCGGGTTCCTACCATTATGGGATATTCCTGACTTCTAGCTCTAGATCCAGGTATTTTTACATTTTTGGTTTCATAGAAATCTGGTGAAGAATTTGGAAGCCTTCTCAGAATAATGTTTTTAAATGCATAAAATAGAAACAAAGAGACTAATTATGTTGCACATAGTTATCAAATTATAAACAAAAAAAAATCATTCTCCCAAGGTAAAAAAACCCTACCCAAGACTAATTTGCATTGGCTATATTGAATAATCCACTGACTCTTTGTCCTAAGTAACAGTTCCAAAATTTCTATGTGCTACATTTGAATCATGTTTGAAATTTTCCACTATGGAGTTGGGTAATCAGTTTTGATTTTTTTTTTCAAAAATAATTACAAAAAATAATCATGTAGCCTACAGTAATTATATCAATATAGACTCATCCTAATTATTTATGAAGGTTAAATTATTTCAGTAAGTATTCTGATTGCCCCTATATTTTTTTTTTCCTTGCAGTAATATCCAAAAGTTATAAGAACCAGTCACACCCCTTGTGAGTTATCATCTCTACATTCTTTAACCTCAGGTTACAGAAGTCATCCAGTTTACAGACGATAAGTACAGGTTAACATTGTAATGTGATTGACAAAAATATTGGTTCTGTAGTAATAAATGATATACCATATTAGATTGCACAGAATTTGTGTGTTTTATCTTGAATAACAATATATACGTACTAAATGGAGTGATGTAATTCATTTACTCTAAAACTTCGAGGCCTCTCGTGGACCCATTAGTTAACACTTCTTTGGGAGCACAAAGAGAGGGTTGATCATTTCTTGATTTTTATCAAGAAATTATCTCTTCCAAGATGGTAACCAGGAAGTCATTGTTTTGGAGGAGGGAGGCATTCTCTTTAAAACTGAAATTAAAAATAAAACATTTTTGAATTCCATTACACCCCTTAGGGTGTCTAACATGTATAAAATGCAAATATTTGTTAAACAAACTAATCTAATACTTTTTCAAAGTATTGGGCTTTGTGCTCAAAGAAGAAGACTAAGTAACATAATCCCTGCCACAAAAGAATATATTATATAGTTGCCAAAATGAACATTACAAAAAAAATTAGATTTTAAGTTGACTAGAATTAGACTCCATAAAAGAAGAAGGACTTGAGAAGGCAAATATTCTGACCTTTAAAGGATGAGCTGGATGTAAAAGGTGGAGATGCTAAGGAGAATGTTTCAAGGATAAAATATAGGATAGGTAAAAATATATATGCAAAAAGATCATGGATCTTGTTTGAGGAAGGTTGAAGAGTCTGGTTTGACTGAACAGTGAACTATGTGAATTAGATAAGAATAGTTAAAAACTACATTGAAAATAGGTTGAAGGAGACAGGTTAAAGAGTTTTGTTTAACTCAATAGGGACCCATCATTGGCTTTTTAGTAGTAGAATGCAATGGTCATAGTGATTCATTAAGAAAGTTAATCTGATAACAGTGTGTGCAGGATTGCCTTGGGATGTTGTTATTCTTTAGTGTTTATTATTTGTCTTTCATTCTAGAAGAGGACCGTGGCATTAGGAATGTGATGCCATGACTTACAAGTGAATTCTATTTAAGTGAGGCAGGGTTATGCAAAGTCATCAGCCTCACTCTCTCCTCCAGAGCCATCTGTGTCCAGTGGCAAGATAGAAGCTAGGAAGACTGGAGATGGCTCCCTGCCTTTTGTAAGACTGGAAGTGGCCACCCTTTTATAAGAAATTAGAAGGGATTGTAGTTATAAATCTGCATTAGTCTAAAAAAAAAGTAATGAGAACCTGAAATGAGGTGGTAGAAATAGGACTAGAAAGGATGAAAGGATATGGGAGATATTATATTGCCAAAGAGAGGTGTCAAAGCTGATCCCTCAATTTGTATTATGAGTGACTAGGAGATGGTATTGTCATTAATAAAATTATGTTAATCATGAGAAGAAAAAAATCAAATGGGGAAAATATTTTCATTATGCTAGTTGTAAGGTACTGGAAAGACATCCAGATAACTTTTAGCAGGCAATGTGAGATTGTGTCTTGCTTCTCAGAAGTAAAAATTTGGATTCAGATAAATATGTGTGAGTTATCTATATAAAGCTGATGTTTTTAAATCAATGAGTGAATAAATGAATGAATAAAATTTTATTCTATTCTACATTTATTCAGTGCTTAACATATACAACATGCTATTCTAGGTACCAGAGATACAGAACCAAATAAAAAACAGAACTGAACACTCCCTGTCATCAAAGACCTTGCATTCTATGGAGTTATACAATACACACACAAATAAGTATACATAAGATAATTTGAAGAGAGAGAGCTAACTGTAAGCTTCACAAAGTGTATGAACTGAGCTAAACTGAGCTTTTAAGGAATCTAAGCATTTTAAAAGAAAAAAAATACATTATGAGCACAGAGGAGAGTATGTGTAAAAAAGTAATAGAAGGAATTCTGAGTACAGCAAACAGCAAATAGGTTGTAGTTGTGTGATTTGAAAAATAAAGTTTTAGAAGGGAGTTAAAAGGAGATATCTAGAAAGTTACCTTAGAGCCCGATTATGAAGAGTTTTAAATATCAAGCTAAGGAGTTTACATTCTATCTGAGAGACAATATGGAATCATTAAAGTACTTTGAACCATCAGGAGGAAGACAAATTAACAGGCTATTGGAAAAAAAAAAACAGAGAGGAAGTGCCAAGACCCAAACAAATATATCTTGCATGATTTCACATGTATAGTTGATATCATATTGCTTCTTTTCTCAATGGGTATGAGAGGGGTGGGTAGGAAGGAGAGAACTGGAACTCAAACTTTAAAAGAGAATGTTATAAATAAATACTAAATTTTAATGTTAAAAAAATGCATTTTTTGATTAGTTAGAAATATCTCCTTTTTAAAGTTCAGGTGTGTATAAGGGCTTATTCAATACTTATTTTACATTTTCTTGGGCAAAGTTATATAATTTTTGAGTCCACCCCAGCGTCTTATGAACCATTTGCTTTATAATTTGTCAAGAATTGAAATCTATGAAGGGAGGAC
The DNA here is from genome assembly GCA_028646595.1 of Phalanger gymnotis. Classification (NCBI taxonomy): domain Eukaryota; kingdom Metazoa; phylum Chordata; class Mammalia; order Diprotodontia; family Phalangeridae; genus Phalanger; species Phalanger gymnotis. The sequence continues at coordinate 99,008,160 of CM053626.1, forward strand.
AAGTTTACTCCCCAATTCATTCTTGAAACAGTTATCAACACTCTGATCATAGAAGGATGTAAAGCTGATTGCAGTGATTCCCCAGGGTTATTAATGATTAAATATGGAGGAAGATGTAGAAAATTCTAGAATATTGTTAAAAGGGAGCTGGTCTTTAGTTTGTTTTTGTTGTTGCATTGTTTTAGTCATGTCTGAAACTCCATGACCCTTTTTGGAATTTTCTTGGCAAAGTTAGTAGAATGGTTTGCCATTTCCTCCTCCAGTCCATTTTACAGATGAAGAACTGACACAATTGGAGTTAAGTGACTAGCCCAGGGCCACCCAGTAATTATCTGAGGCCAGATATGACCTCATGTATTTCTGATTCCAAGCCCAGTTCAATCCACTGTATTAGTAATATAACACTATCAAAGGCAAAAGTAAATAAATACATGCAAAAACACCCCACTATTTTCCTTCATATGGTATACCTCCAAGATGGAATCTTAGAGGACTCTTGTAGCTGAGTGAATGAGGAGAAACAGAATGCAAGAATTGAGGTGAGTCCTGAAGGAAGCCACAGAAACAAACAGGGAAAGGAGTTTGGGGGTGGGGTGGATATTCCAGGATTAGGAGATGGAGTGCCATGTTTGAGAAACAGAGATTGCAGTTTTTCTACTTGTAAAATGAGTTAGTTTTGACCAGCTGACCTCAGGGCTCCCTTCCGGCTCTCAGTTTATGATCTTAGGACCCAGGGAACAATCCTCAGCAGGTATCATACAGTATTTTATTTTGTAATTCTTTAATGCCCCAATCATGTAATGTTATAGCTATTTGTCTCATTGTTTTTAACCCTTATTCATTCAAGAAGATATGGTCTATTTCTTATTTAAATACTAGCTTTTCCTTCTTGTCTTGCCTAGAACTCTCAAATCAATATGCATCAAATAAATAATATATTTTCTTAGCAGGTAAATCCTTCAGATGCCAGAACATTTCATTCATTCATGATGATTTTAGTAGCCATGTTCAATGCATGATCCTAAGTATTGGAAACAGATTAAATAAGTCTGAAATGGCCCTGCAGTCTAGATAGCATTAATGGGAAAACAGAAACTATATATGTTAACGCAAGTTGACATTAGATGCTGACTTTAATTATGATTGCTTTAGTAAAGAAATCACTGGTATTGTTTGTCAATATGACTAATTCGACATAACTTTCATTATTTCATTTTTGTGAATAGTCCTTGTTTAGCTACATTACAATCAGATACAAACCATAGGATACTCTTGCTACCTTTTGCCTAAAAAAAAGTATAATTCTTCTCTAGCATAAAAGTTTGCCCCCAATTGCTTCCACCTACATGGTCTATGAGTTGGTCAATAAAGTTGTGAGGCTCAGGTATTGTGATGTATTCTTTAAGTATATTCTTTAATTAATCTGCATCATCTTAACAATGAGTTAGAGGGAAAAATCACAGTCATTTGCAACTTCCTGAAATTTGGGGAATTTTTTTTTTATAAATATGGATAATCTAACTACTGATTTTGCATTTTAAACTATTGTTTTATTAGGATTTAGCATTTAGAATATTTACTTCCTATATAGGCTTTTAATTCAAGCTTATTTACTAAGATGTACTGTCAGTTCTCCTGAGTTCTGCCATTTTTGTTTGATCAATCATTATATGGCCAATCTATAAGTGAAAGATCTTTCCTGTCCATTTAATAGGCCTCAGGTGAGGCCAACAAAGGGAGGCCTGATTAAAGGCAGGCCCACACCCTTTCACTAACTAGATGTGAGGCCCTAGGCTCATACTCTTTTGCTAGTTAGGCTGAGAGAGTCATGAAGCCCTCAGGGCCCTAAGGGGAGTTGATACAACCAGAGTAAATGGTGTATGCACTGAGTTCTAGTCAGTCAGATGCTGGATAGGACTGCATAAAAACAGAGCCCAGAACTGTGCAGTGAGCAGTGCAACTGAGAGTGCCAGAATTCAGAAGCAGACATTAAGAAGACACGGAGGCAGCAGACATTGAGGGAGAGCCAGTATCAAGAGAGACTGCAAAGCAGAGAATGCAGAACAAGTGAGAGTTGTGGAGATTAAGGAACTTTGAGTCAGCAGACTTGCAGGAGAGAGTGCATACCAGACAAGATTTGTGAGTGATTGTTTACAGGAAGTCCTGGTGAGGAAGGAGGATACAGGATGACTTGGCTCCTTGCTATAATACTTTGTTATAATTTCTTTATTGCTACATTGAAGTGGACTTACTGGTTTGGTAATATAATTGCTGCTATATGGAATTGGAATTACTGGTCCTGGAATTGGATTCTCTCATGTGTAAAAAAATGTTATACTTCCTATGCCTTCTACTTAGAGAATTTCTTATACTTTGTGATTCCAAACCATTCAGGAATGTTCATGGTCATCCTTGAGGTCATGAATCTTGCTTTACTGATATACTTATACTCATCAAAGATGAAAATGAAATGAAATATATTGGATTGTATTATGATCTAGTTGTTGATGATTTGTCAAGTAGAAGCTAAGTTTACTATTTCCAGGTCAGTATAAATTCTATAACATGTAAGGGGAAAAAAAAAGAACAGACTGTAAGGAAGACTTAAAGAATATATTTCTATGTGAAACAAAACAAATGTGCATGAGTGCTGAACAAGAAAAGCCATTGAATTACAACTATCGAAATAATTCAAATCATATTTGCATTTGATATAGGGGATGTATGTTTGTGTAGATTATGTGCGTGGGCAAGCCATGACATTTTTTCTTCCTTTGTTTATTTCTTCTGCTTTTTGTTTTGTTTCGTTTTGCAATTCTACGAAAATATTATTTTCAATCATGCCAAGATTTTGCGATTTAAAATAAATAGGTACAGTGATGTACGCCTGTCATTCTTTGGAGAGGAAATCAGGTGAAAACAAGATATTTATAGAAATATATCAGTTGAGTCAGTCTCCTTAATTCCAATAAAATAATAGCAATATTCATACTTCTTTAGTGTAACTATATTTATTGAAGCAAATACATTCTGCTGGAATCAGTTTATTTTGATTCAGAAAAATAGTAGAACTCATAAAATCTAACAATTTTTTTTAAAAAACGATATATGTTTACTATGGAAATATGAGTGGCATTCATGTTATTTATCCTAAATAGTTATGATGACATAGTAATGTACTCTATGAAAATATTTTGTTAAGGAAAATAAGCTTATACATGTAAAACTGTGTACCAAAATTTGCCCCAGGTGCTGCTAATGAGGACATATTCAATTTTTCTAAAATACTTAATAGTTTGATTTAAAATAGATGACACTTGAATAGATTTCCCTTAATTCTTGAGTTTCTCATAAACATACTAGGTTTTTAACTAGAGAAACACTTATAGCAATATTTTTATTTTAAAAGGATTTTTAATGCATGACATTAAGATAAAAATGATAGGTGATTTTCTGTAATAATAATGATTCAAAATTTAGCAGCTAAATTCACACATTAATTTTGATATATCACATAGCAACCGGCCAGCAGCTTTATTAGTAAACTTTAAATGATTTTTACATTCATCAAATAGTTTCCCTATATATGAAAAAGTTTTTAGAAATAAGAATAGAAACTATGACAGAAACTGCTAAAAGTGAGGCCTATTAAGATAATTTAATAATAATTTCCAAAATTGTAATATTTCACAGCCAGTGGGCTTTGTAAAGTGCTGGCCAGAAGCATATTTAACAATAAAGTTTTTGTTTCATTTGTTTCTATATGAACTGGGGTAGGGGAGAACAATAAGAAATGAAGAGCTTAATTATAATTTTGTGAGGCCAATCAGTAAATGAAAAATCTTTCCCATCCATTGAATAGACATCAAGTGGGGTCAACAAAGGGAAGCTTGATTGAAGTTTGTTTGTAGGCAGGCCATTACTTACTAGGCACTAAGCCTCAGGCCCACACTCTTTTGAGGACTGGGCATGAAGCTCTTGCACTCTGAAAAGAGTATATAAACCCAGAAGGTAGCCATAGAACTTAGAATCTGCAGATAATTCAGAATGCTGAAGTCAGAAGAGAATCTAGAATTCAGAATTCAGCCCAAAGAGAAGGAGTCAACAGAAATGCAGAAGAGAGTGCTGAGCAGAGAGTGGAAACCAGGTTGCTTCAGAGACCAGAGAACTGAGTGGGGAGAGAATGCAGGCAAACAGACAGTTAGGATTAGTGAGTGAAGGCCCTAGTGGGTGAGAAGGTTACAAGATGACTTGGTTCCTTGCTATAACACTGTTATAATTTCCTTTTTGTTTTAAAGTTTATATCATAAGCAAAGTATGAGAGCACAGAATGTTTATAAGATATAGAAAGCATTGCAAAATGTTAAATGAATAATTTTGATTATAGAAAATTTAAAAAGTTTTTGCATAAACAAAATCAATGCAACCAAAATTAGAAGAAAAGCTGAAAACTGGAGGGAACTTTTTACAGTAAATATTTCCGATAAAGGCCACATTTCTCAAATGTATAGAGAACTGAGTGAAATTTATATAAAAAATACAAATCATTCCCCAATTTATAAATTTTCAAAGAATATGAACAAAATGTTTTCATATGAAGAAACCAAAGCTATCCATCACCATATAAAAATGCTCCAAATCACTATTTATTAGAAAAATTCAAATTAAAATAGCCCTGAGGTACCATTTCACACCCATCAGAATTGGTAACATGACAGAAAAGGAAAATGATAACTCTTGATGAGGAAGTGGGAAAATCGGGAGACTAATGCATTGTTGGCACAGGTGTAAACTGATCCAAGCCTCCTATCTGGAACAATGATGAAGGCATATTAAACTGTGCAAAACATTTGATCCAACAATACCACTACTAAAGAATATAAACTCCTTGAGGACAGGAACTATTTGGATTTTTCAAGATCTAGAGTAACATAGTCCTTTGCACATAGTAAATGCTTAATAAATACTTATTTAATTGAATAAAAAAAAATCACTACTAGGTTCATCTAAAAACTTATTTTTTGAAAAAAGAAAAGAATCTATTTTTGTAAAAATATTTACAGAAGCTCTTATTTTAGTGGCTAAGAATTGGACATTGAGAGGATACCTATCAATTGGGCAATAACTGAACATGTTGTGGTGTGTTAATTTGCTGAAATATTATTGTGCTAAGAAATATAGGGTGATTATTCAGAAAAATTTGGAAAGACTTGCATGACCTAATACCTAGCAACTGTACACAGTAATAGCAATATTGCACAATGTCCAATTGTGACTGACAGCTAATCTCAGGAAAACAATGATCTAATATAATCCAAAAGGATTCATAATATAAAATGCAATCCATCTCTAGAGAAATAACTGGTGGCACCTGAATGCAAAACAAAGCATAATTTTTTTTTACTTTCTTTTTTTTTGCATGTTTTCTTCCACAAAATAACTAACATGGATACATTTTACATTATCGCATATGTATAACCTATGTTAGATTGCTTACTTTCTCAGAGAGGCATGAGAATAAAGAGATTGGTATAGATTTTGGAACCCAAAACTTGAAAACAAATTTAAAATTATTTTTACATATTATCGGGGAAAATAATATGTTATCAAAAATATTTATGGCTGCTCTTTTTTTTGTTTTGGTAAAGAATTGGAAATTGTGGGATGCACATTAATTGGGGAATGACTACCAAGTTGTAGCATGTTATTGGGAAGGAATAATATTATGTTGTAATAAATGACAAGAAGGATTTTTTCTGGCAAGACATATGAATTGATGCAAAGTTAAGTGAGGAGAACAGGATAACATTGTACTCAATAACAACAATATTGTAATGACAATCATCTGTAAAAACAAAAACAAACAAACAAACAAACAAACAAAAAGCAACCCTTCACTGCTCTGATCCAGACAATGGTCTAAGACAATTCCAAAAGATCCATGATGATTAATGCTATCCACCACCAGACAGAAAACCAGTGAATTCTCAATGCAGATTGTATGATATTTTAAATTTTATTTTTCTTGATTCTTTTTACCTGTGTTTTCTTTTGCAACATTGCTATTATGGAAATACGTTTTATATAACTTCACATGTATAATCAATACCTTATTGCTTCCTTTCTCAAAGCATTTTGGAGGGGTTGGAGGATGAGGAATTGGATCTCAAAATTTAAAAAAAAATATTAAAAATTTGTATTTGTTTTTGGGAAATAAATATTACTTAAATGTATGTGGTATGTTTGTGTGTGTGTGTGTGTGTGTGTGTGTGTGTGTGTGTGTGTGTATAAGAAATATTGGCCAGAGTCAACAAATGAAGGGCTTTTTCAAAATGAGTTGTTCCATTTTACCATATGATTCTTCATAAGCAGGCAAAAAACATGACCAGACTAATCCTTTAGGAAAATTGTTGCAGAAGCTTTGTGAACAATAGATTAGAGAAGGGATGAACCAATTGAAATGTTATATTCATTCAGGATTGTAATGATTATGTTCAGAACTAGTATGATAATCATGTGAGAAGAAAGAAGAGTTGATACAAGGGATATTATGGAGATAGAATCTAAAATCTATCTAACAATTGGATATGCCACAGGGATAACAGACCTGATTTTGCAACCTAGAGTGATTGAAAGGCTATCCATGCCCTCAACGTGTAATACCCTTTTTGAGGTTTGAGTTCCCAGAAGACTGCTGTTACCTGAAGTTCTAAAATTAACTCTATGTTTCTGTTCTTCTAACTTTACAACTCATGAACTCTCTCCAGGTAGTTTTTTGTTAACCATCAGTCCATAGACATAATTCCTTTTTTTAAAAGGTTCTAAGATGACACATTAAAGTAGTAGTTTTAAAACAAATTAATGTCACCCCAAGCATGGACCTGCTTTATATATAGTTTGTTTAACCTAAACCAAACTCTAAACTTAATACGGTTGTAAATTGAAAATAAAAAAAAAAAAGAATTTTCATTAGATGAAAGCACTGGAGAAAGAGAAAGGATTATTTTTTTCCTAATTGGGTAATGCCTACCTTTTCCTTTATTCCTGTTTACTTGGTATTTTACTTTTCTTTATAGATATCATATCTTCTTTCCATTTAAATCCCAGGCTGTATTTATGATCTCAAAAAGGATCATGTATATGTTAGAATGGTTCGAAATTGCAAGATATGTAGAATTCTCTAAGCAGAAGGCATCAAAAAATTTATTCAGGGCCCACAGCAACAAATTAGTGAACCAACCTCCCCATTCCAATATTGTGATCACAAGCCTCCAGGCCCAATAAGCCCACCTCACAAGAGTAGCCAGGAGGCCACAGAAAAACAAGATGGCATAAATCATATTCACTGGCCTCAAGTCCTTACCCGAACTCCTGGGTCCACACACGGGTCGGCTCTGCTTCCACAACTCCTGCTTTGGCTTCAGCTGTAGTTGTCTCTTAGCTTGCCGTCTCCTCAAAGCCAAGCCTCTGGCATTCTCAAGCCCCACCTGCACAACCAGAGACCAGAGACCCATTGGTTCCCGAGTTGGCCCCTCTTAAGTCATTAATCTACTCCCACACAGATTTCACACCTGATAGGGCTTTGGGCCTGGGGCTTAGCACTTAATAGCTGAAAGTTCTTTCACTGTAAACAAAAACCAAACTCCTCAAGGGCCTCCCTTTAAACTAAGTGCTAAGGAGCCCTATCTTGCCTTAAGGACACACAGGCTTCTCTCATTCTTTGTCTATGCAGTGACTCCTAACACAGTGACTTGAATTTATTAAGTGCTTCAAAGATATTACTTGAAATGAATTAAATTAAATTGCATTGTTCCAGGTGAAAGAGTTGTTCTTATTTTAGCATTATGTATTCAACTATCATGTATCTATTTGCATTCAAAGTCATCTGAAATATTCTGACTGTTTTCCCCTTTCATTTTTTTTTTCTCTTCTTTTTCTACTTTTCCCTTTGGTGAAGTACTGAAGTTCAAGGTGCTTTAAGGCATATGGTCAGATCAATTTCAGGAGGAAAGTCTACTCCATTTTTTAACCAGTTCTAGGCCTAGTAACTCAAACATGTAAAAGTAATAATCTTTGTGTGTGGTATGAATTCATATAGGCACATGTGTAATATCTTTATATAATTATTATTTATGCATTGCTAATTATTTTTTGTGTTATGTATAAATTAATAATATTTAAAAAAACTATTAATAATTCTAAAAGTAATATGTTGCTTAATTGAAAAAAAAGCCCAAAGAATTCCAATTATGCTAGCTGACAATTTAGGACAAATCAAATGTTACATTTGCAGAAATTTATACTTGCATTTATAGTAATGCTTGCAAAGCAATTTAAATTCATAAGCAAAATTATTGGGAGAATTTTTAATTATTACATACAGATTTTCAAGAATTTAAAACCATATTATGTATGTTAACATTTTCATGTATACAAAGTTTAGATGTAAACATTAAGAATATAGCCTTGAATAAATCTATTTAAGTCAGTAACAATAAATGGAAGTGACAAAATTGTGCACAATAATCAACCTAGCTTATTACATGGAACATTCCTTCAAGTTTCCATGTTTTCCATTGGCTAAATCAAATAACCTAATTTCATAAACAGTTCAGAAACAGTCATAGAATTTTAGAGCAAAAAATTGACCTTAGAGATAATATAACACAGTAAAGAAAGTATTTGCAGAGGTGATAACTGACCTGGGCTCTGAAAAACAAGGAAGGAGTTAGGAAAGTTGAAAAAAGGTGAAAGGTATAGCAGTTGAGAATATTTTGAGTGGCGGAAATGGTGTGAATAAAAGCACAAAAGTGGGAATGGATATATATTGTATAATGGGATAAAATGAGATCAATTTTAACTGGAGATATGTGAATAGTGGGATATAAGATTTGAAATCTCTCTGGTATTTTGTTGCCTCATATTTAAAATGTGAGAATTGAATTAATGTTTTCTAAGATCTCTAAATATGATAAAATCAATAAGCCTTAGATATTGTGACCATTCTGGTCACTCTTTTTAAAATATGTTCTACTTTGTCATTGTCCCATAATTTAGAAACAAAACTGAAGACAATACTCTAGATAGACTCTAAGCATGGTGGGTTTTGGTACAAGAATTTTTTTTTTTTTTTTATGACACAGCTTAGAGCAGTTTTAGCTTTTTTGGCTACCATGTGATTCTAGAGGGATTTATTGATATGTATACTCTATCTATATGTCTCAAAAATCTTCATGTAGTTCCAAGCTATTAAAGCCTGTAATTTAAGGTCAATGGAATAAGGGATTATTTTACATATCTCAAGTGATTAACAGATT
>CM053626.1:99017976-99057360 GCA_028646595.1 Phalanger gymnotis
TTTTTTTTTTTTTTTTATGACACAGCTTAGAGCAGTTTTAGCTTTTTTGGCTACCATGTGATTCTAGAGGGATTTATTGATATGTATACTCTATCTATATGTCTCAAAAATCTTCATGTAGTTCCAAGCTATTAAAGCCTGTAATTTAAGGTCAATGGAATAAGGGATTATTTTACATATCTCAAGTGATTAACAGATTGCTTGGCACTTACTGGGTCCTTAACAAATTATTTTGTTGATAATAATTAATGTGATGTATAGTGCCAATGTGATATTCACAGTGCCTACAGTGGCTATGAGTATGTTGGTTTAGTTCTAATTTACAAAATATAACAAACTCTCTACATGGAAGACAGAGCCAAAACATTTATTCAAACACCAGAAAGGCTAATCCTTACACCAGAAAGACAAATCCATCATTGCAACAAAGAAATCTATATACATCAACAATGCAGGGAGCACCACCATCCCCAAGCCTTCCCTTTGTTAGGGCCTTTTCTAAAACAAATACTCTCAAGCAAAATCTCTCTCTCTCTCTCTCTCTCTCTCTCTCTCTCTCTCTCTCACTAGTTCCTATGCCTGCTCTCTCCTTCCTGGATCTAACTACTCTCTCTACGCCACCCTTCCTACTCCACCCTTTCATCAAGCTCCAAAGGCTTCATGTGACTCAAACTCATGTGACTTAGGTTTCCATGTGACTTAATCAGGTCACATGGGTCTATTAATGGATGAGAAAGATCTTCGCATTTGCATTACCATTACATAAAGGAAGAAAAACAAGGTTAAGGAGTCATTTTTGGGAGGTGTCCATATTTAGTGAGTCACATGAGACAGAAAAGTCAGCAAGATAAAAGGAAAAAATAAGATTCAAAGAAACAGGAAAAATAAGAAAAGAATTACATAGAAGAAAGTCGGTGTCTGTACTAAATATTACCCAAGGTTCAAATTTCATGGGAACTTAGAAAAATTCATTGGGCTTAGGCTTTTTGTGACATGGGATAGAGTCATTTCTATCTGTCCTAAAGTAATAAATACATGTGGAAGGAAAAATGGCAACATATATAGATTACTATGTTGCTGCTTAAGAATATATGGGGGATGAATAATGCATTTTATATTATATTTTACAAGTTGAAGTATCATTATCAGTCATTCAATAAAGATTTATTAAGTATGCTATGAGCCAGGCATCTTGCTTAGCACTGGGGAGATTATGGTTGTGGTTTGTCCTTTGTTCTTGAAGAGGACCATGACATAAGAGAGATGATGAGGTGACTTGCAATTGACTTTGATTTGAGTCAGAGAGGACTGTGCATAGTAACCAGCCTCACTTTCTCCTCCTTAGCCATCTGGGTCCAGTGGCCAGATATCCATTAGGACAACTGCAGATGGATCAGCAGTGAGGATATAAAGAAAGGTAAAAGACAATATCTTCCCTCAAGAAACTCTCAGGGAGAGATTTCTTTCTGTTAATTCAAATTGTCACTTCTTGTTAAATTTATTATCTTAGAGAGTTGCCCAGGTCCACTGAGAGGTTAAGTGATTTACCTAGGATCAAACAGCTAGCATATGTCAGTAATGGTACTTGAAACCAGTTTTTTTTTTTTTCCTGACTCCAACACTGGCTTTCAATTTTATACACAATTATTATAATGTAATTTTCAGGAACTATTCCTTTAATCCATAGTGAATCTTAAAATACATCTACTTATACCTTTCCTTACACTCCTCCAGTACCTTTGGGGTTTCAGCTACAACACAGTATACATTATTTCCTGTCCTTGTTATATAGTTCCTTTCCTTTTTCCTAAAGAGATTGGAATTTATTCAAGGTTTAGCTATTATATCTATAGGCACCTAACATTACTTGCAGATTTTCATTCAGCCGGTCAAGTAAAGAACAGTTGATTAATGCTCACCCATTGCAATAAAAATTACCATGATTTTCACGAATAGATGCAACCTATCCAGAGCATTCTTAATCTTAATCAAAATACCTACCTAGTTATAAGATAATATTATTGATAGTGCTTTAGTCTTGTCTTTTCCTTATAAAAATAAGATTGATGAATATAGTTTAGTCTCTAATAACGGTACACACACTGAGCAAGACACACGTGAAATTCATAAATACGTGGTTGTATTGGCATTTGCCAAGCATTTAAGTAAATATTTTATCCATGGTTCATTCTCTCTAAAAATGACTAAAGTTTTATTGTGCTTTAGCTCATAAAGAACTTTTCTTAGAACATTTATGTAACAGATTACATATAATATTTTCCTCATAGTGTGAAACTGAGACTCAAAATCATCATCCAATTAATAAGTATTGGATCCAGGTCTTGAATATAGGTCTTCTAACTCCAAGTATGGGGTACTTTACATTATCATTTCAAGAATACATTTTCTGCCTTATTTTTGTTAGGTGTGATTTTCCATTCCAGCATATATAATGAGATGTATATTACCCACAGTGTGTAATCACACATTAAATACATAGATTAAATATTAAGGTTTAAAAATATGTACTTTAAAATGAAATGGCCTGTGGGGCCAAAGCCAAAGTTTTCTTTACGAAGATGCTACTTACAAACATCTGAATACTGTATTAAAGAAGAGTAAGGACTGCTCTCGCTGCTCAACCCAGGGGTCAGTGATTGTCGCCATCCTTCAGTGGAGTCGGGCCCCCCCTGGCATTCTCTCGGCTGCTCTGAGCGGTCTCCACTCCCCGGGATTGCGGTTTAGGAGGAGAAGGATAGCGTTCCATGCGACCTTCATGAAATTTCCTGGGCAGCCGTCAGCCAGCCCACTGGGCCCCTCGGGCCAGCAACATCCCACCACTGCCCAGGAGCTGTTGGATTTGGCCGTCCACGGGGACCACCTGAGCCTGTACCAGCCAGAACTACCACAGCACCCTCACCGAACTTGTCAAGACCCTCGGTGCCCTCCACCGGCTTTGGGCTTTCTGACTACGGCAGTGCGGGAGCCAACTCCTACCTGTGGCTTAACGGACCGACCCTCAGCCAGCCCTCATACCTGCCCAGCAAGGGCGGCTCAGGTGAGCGACCATTCCTTCCCCTTTCGTCCAGCTTCGTAGCGGCCGCTGCTGAACTCACCTGGTTGTCGCTGTGCAACCAGCAGCAGCTACTTAAGATAATGCGGCCTCCTTACTCGTACGTGGCGCTCATTGCCATGGCCATAGAGAACGCCCCAGACAAGAAGCTTATTTGGAGCCAGATCTATCAGTACGCGGAGGGCACCTTCCCCTTCTACAAAAACAGCAAAGCCGGCTGGCAGAACTCTATCTGTCACAACTTTTCCCTCAATGACTGCTTCAAGAAGATGGCCCGTGATGAAGATGACCCAGGGAAAGGAAATTACTGGACCTTGGACCAAACTGTGAAAAAATGTTTGATCATCGAAACTTCTGGAGAAAAAGGAAAAGACGAGGGGACCCCAATGGGACAGGGACACTGGGAGCTGTCTCTATGTCTGAAGAGAATCGTTTGCGACCCCCAAAATCTCATCGGAGAACCTAGGCCTCATTGACTCCACCTCCCTAGAGCTGCTTAGCTCACCTAGCTCTGGGACTGAGACCAAACTCCCCCTACTAACTATAGATCCCAGCCCATGTTTCTCTGGCTTCACTTCCACCATGGGGGCCCTGGCTAATGGCTCTGGAGTCTTCTCCAGGCATTTCAGGGGAGCAGGAGGTGGACCAGTGGGGAACTTTGTTCTGGGAAGGCAGGTGATCCCTGGCCTCACCTCCTACCCAGCTTGTTCCAACATGACACATATTGTAGATCTTGGCCCCCGGGCTCAGACCCAACAGATGAACGGTCATGACACTAGCTTTCATACCTTCCATGTCAACAACTTGATCTATAGCAGAGAAGGGACTGAGGTTTAGAGTGAGGGAAGAAAGGTATCCAATCATCATGGAACACAGAACAGAAACTATTCTCTCTTCTTGGATTGGGCCCTGGTCCCTTCAGCCTGTACTCTTCCTGTCTGGCTGGTATAACCTTCAGGGAAGGCTGGAGGAAGGAAACAGACATTTGTTCAGTGTTTACTAGGTGCCAGGCACTATGCTAAGCACTTTACAAATATCTCACTTGATTCTCACAGCAATTTTTGTGGCAAGTCCTATTATTATCCTCATTTTACAGATGAAACTCAGACACAGAAGTGACTTTTCCAGGGTCACACAACTACTAAATGTCTGAGGCCAAATTTGAGCTCAGGTCTTCCTCACTCTAGGCCGAATGCTCTATTTACTGTGTGACCTACCTCTGAATGTTGGCTTTAGGGGATTGTTCTGGAATTCTCGGACATTTATCCCAAAAATTCCACCCCAATTTAGCCTCAAAAATGGCATTATTTGGGCTCTTATGAGACAGGCTCTGCCTGCTGTTTGCGAGCTTCGGTGTTGTCCTTTCCAGGATGAGAGAATAAGAGGAGAGACATAGTCTTTGAGGCCACTGTCCCTTCTCTGATTTTAGCATCTGGCAAAGAGTTCAGGGTTCCCAGACACCAGTTCTGTAGAAGGGGGTGGGGTGTCTCTGTGGTGATTTCTTCCCTTTAAAATGAAATAGAGCTGGTTTTCATTTTCATCAAAAAAAGAGTAAGTAAGTAATGCTGGAAAATCAACATGAATCATTTATCTCATTTATCTAATATCAATGAAAACTAAGTTGTTACACATAATTCAATATTTCTGATTAGCTGAAGTAATTTAAACAAACCTTTAAAAATTAAATTAGAAAGTCACACAATTCAATATTTCCATCAATATGTGACTTCACTGATGTGGTTACAACATCAAATCCATGGCTCATAGGTGATCTTTGTTGTTTTATCTTATGTAATTCTTATAATGTTACAATGTGCTGGAAGTCCCCTTCTAAGTAGTTTTTTTTTTTTTTTTCATTTTATGGCTACTGGGCCATCAGTTAGATTGTCTGTGTTTTATCCTTGCCCTTTTGTCTTTGGCCCACTTTCTTTTGTTATCATACATTTCATTTCTGCCATTTCTTGTAAATAGGTTGTCATTGGACATATGAATATAGCTAATTTACTTACACCGTGTGTCTTTTCATTCCGCTTGGAGGCACCTGCAACTTTCATATTTTAGATATGAAGGTATTCCAAGATTTAAAACTCTGAAATATCATTGCAAAAACATTGACATATATATATATTTTTTTGTTTTGGGAGCAAAACACTGCATAATTTCTTAAATTCAGTTACGTTCTTCCTTCTACTAAATTCTGGTGCTGGCACTTATGCACTGGCTACCTTAGATAAGTGGATTGATAGTCTAATTCTGTATGTTGACCATGTTACCATCTTTCTTTTGGTTTCCACTGCATAGACAATTCTCAATCACTTTTGAATAACTGTGTATCATATTGAAGGGAATCTGTAGCATTCTGGAGCTTCATGCAATGAGACCACATTTCTCTTTCTGAATAAGAGCTCTTGGAAGATTTCATTTGAAAAAGAAATGCATCTTCTATTTTAACCCAGTGTAGGGAATTTTCCATCAAATTCTTCCTCATTGTTGATGAGCACTCATTTCCTGTTCTATTATTCATTTAAGGCCAACCGAGAAGAAAGAACTCTTTGATTCTTCTGGCTTATCTCCAGGCTTTCATGAAGAAATAGAGTAGGATTTTGTGGAGGAACCTACACACATAAGCTTTAAAATCTCTGCATATGAATGTAATAAATTTTTAAAAAGCTTAATGTTAAATAACGTCCCCTTTAGCTAGATACCTTTATCAAATATTTAAAGTCACTGTTTAAATTCCATTCTCAAAGTGTACATGATAATTTGTGAAAATCCCATTGTATGCTTTGAATAGAGCTATTTCAAGAGAAACATGTATTAAACTGACTAAATTGGTTCTCTACTATGAAATTCAAACAAACTTAAGAGTGGAACAAACAACAGCCTATAGGAAAGTAGAACAATTTAGTAAGCAACAATTAAATTATTGTTCTTATTTATCATCAAACTAATTGAAAAATTTGCTCTTTGTTCTTTATTGTGGAAAGATTCTGATCCAAAACAAAACATCATATGTTTCTGTTATTCTTGTTTGAAACCATTTACCTTTTTAACAATGACTAGATTGATGAGTAGAGAATATATTTCATTTTCATATTTCTTGAAATGGGAAATGGATCTGGTATGGAAGCAACTATCTTTTCAGCTAACATAATATTTAGAGAAAGTTTTTTTTTTTTTTTAAAGGATCATGATCCTCTGAATTTTCTCTTTTGCTGTACTTCTCTCCATGTTCACCCTAAGTGTACATCAGTGGAGTTGGTATGGGTCCACAAATATTTACCCCAAATCAATTATCTTAGCCTATAGAGAAAGTGAAAGAGAATTTGCCCCAGGTTCTTTCTTTGAAGTTCTGAATGGTTCCAAAGTATTGCTCTACTTATGTCCCCCCTTCCCAAAATTCCTCTCATCATGTTTTGTTTTTGTTTTTCCTTTTTTTTCAACTGACAATAGCCCACTCCCTCTCCTAAAATGTTCTGGAAAAAATAAATCAAATGACTCATCTGAAAGACCTTGGAATTACAATGTTAATGTTACAAACCTGATCAGTAAATCTTACTTCAACATAGCAAATGAGTTAATGTACACATTCAATAATGAAAGAAGAGATTTTGCAATTCATGAAATATTTATAAGGCTAAACTAGTTAACAGTTTCTGAGTTCATTTACATTCCCTGTTCTTTATCATCTTGTACATTCAAATTTATCTTTGCATAACAGGATTTTTCCCTTCATTTATCTTTTTTTCTTCAAGTGCTGCATAGCCCTTAGAGATGAAAGCAGAATAGAAGAAGAAAAGAAAGGAAAGAGGAGGGAAGAAAAAAATCACCAGTTTGCATCTCTTTGTAGTTGTAGCAATTGCTTTTTCATTAACTCCAAAAGTGATGTATATATACTTCAGGGAATTTATCCTTTATCAGAACATTGTATTCTCCTGTCCTTCACATACAAAGATATTTTGTGTTGTTTACCTGGTATATAAAGCTGGGTTAAAAGATTAGTGGGAGTTCAGTTAGTGTCTTCACTTACTATTATGACAATTGCATTTTTATTTCACTATAACATACTAATATCAATAGTGTATTTTTACTACATTCCTAATAAAAGTTGGCACATGTCTTCTTTGTGCTGGCAAACACTTCTTTAAGAAATATGTTAAACTAGTAAAATTCAGCCTAAACCTGACCATGTAAATAGGTTTAGTCTAGATCTCAACCATTTTCCTCAACATTTTTTATTCCTCCAAGTATTATTCTTATGCTTGCTGTATCGAGGTCTTAAAGGACCATGAGCTTCATTAGTGAACAAAATCACATTCTGTTGAATAGCACCACTCAACAATTTTTTTTTAACTGAACACTATCCTATCATGCCTCACCAAATACTTCTAAGGACTTAGCAAAAGTTGTTATGATGTATATAATATACCAGCCCCCTTTCTACTGTATGTTTTTACCACATATATTGAGGAAACTCCTCATGAAATCACTCACCATTTGGTCCAGCCATCTTCTATATCACCAGTATAGGGAATGTACCACTGAAATGTTCTGGATATTGGAGAATATCTTTGTCTTTTTCTGCCATAATGAACTTTGGTGTTCTAATTTTCTGTGATACTCAAAATGAGAAATATATCTGAGGAACATACTACCCTAAGGTCATACATTCTTCTAATTGGCAATGGAATATACATATATACATACATACATGCACATATATGTATGTATGTATGTATGTATGTATGTATTAGGTCACACACATGTTAGGGAGCTCCAGCTGAGGAATTTTTTCATTCAGTGATTGATGGTAAGCTATTGCCATAGAATCTTAGCACAGAAAGGTCAAGTGGTTATCCCAGAGTCATACAGACTGTATATGTTAGAGGAATGATTTGAACCCAAGTCTTCCTCATTGAGAGGTCTGCTCTTCAGCTGTGGAGGCATGCAAGTGGCACAGAGGAAAGACTGTCAAGTCTGAAGTTAGGTTAAATCTGGCCTCAGATAGTTACTTGCTGTGTGGCACCAGAGAAGTGACTAAATCTGCCTCAATTTCCTAAACTAAAAAAAAAAATGGGGATAATAAAAACACCTACCTCCCAGGGTCGATGTCAGGATCAAATCACTAATTTATACACTGTTTAGCACAGTACTTGGCATATAATAGGCAATGCTCAATGCTTTTTCCTTTCTCCACTCACATTCATTATACAATGCTTCCTTTAGTATCCTGATACACATTAGAGCAGAGATGTCCTTGTATATATTGAGCCATCAGCTCTCTTGAATAATAATAATAAACAGCAGCACACTTTTAACTTTAATCTGTATGATTAACATTTTATGCATCACTTTATTAAGTATGGACAATTAAAAATAATTTAAAGACTTCTATGAAAATCTGGATGATTACTTACCATACACCTTGAAATGGGAGGTTTGTTTTTTTTTTTTAATTGGCCCATCAAATAAATTCTGAGTCTGAAATTATATGATAGTTTAATTCATCATGATTATTTTCACTTTTATTGTCTTTTCTTTGTTCCTAAGGGAATATGACTGATAAAATTCTACAAAAGGGTTAATATTGTAAATAAGTGTTATTTTGGCAATGGAATACATACTTGACAATGGAATCCTATATGCTAACTGAGGCAAATTTGGGGCCCTGTTCCCAGCCCAAATAGTACTTGGTATATATCATTTCAACCTGTGTCAGAGACTTTGACAGTCTGTGTATGTGACTAATTTTATCTGTTTCTCATATAATGGTGTAAAAATGACTGGGTATGTGAGTTTGGAGCTGTTGTGCTAACACAGTATCTTTTCCTCTTTGACTTTCTGAGTCAGTGTAAATGTTGACTCTTGCTTGGATGAATCAATTATCTGACTATAAACATAAAATTAATTAAGAAATTACTCCCACACTGATGACCATGCTTTTTCTTGCACATTCAAAATTTATCAATTTAATGCTCTGTGATGTTGGTTGGTATCCATTTCTAGAATCTATGACCTCTGGCAAGTAAGTCAGTGAAACTTTCTTGATCTCCTTTACATCATTTGCAAAATTAGGGCATTGGACTCTAGTTCCCTTCCTGATATAAATTTCTGTAATTTCACTATTCTAGTTTAACCTACATTTAGAAATATGTTTCTCATCCCTATTTCCCTTGTGTATCATACAAACTTGGCTATTTTAGCAACACATCCTACTCCAAGTGTGAATCAAAGTTCAATACTGTAGGAAGTGTTATTTCAAATACTTTGAAATGTGTTGCCTACTCTCTAAAAAAAATCAAAATTTTTGATATGGCAGCATTTAAGGCAAGATTATTAAATATTGAGAGGAGAAGCCACTTTGGATATTTTACATTTGCTTCATGACTCATAAAATTATTTGTGAATATTCTAAAGAAAAAATAGTTTACCTATTTTCTATCATTTAAATAGGACACAGTTGTTAATTTTATGTGCTAAATACCTTCCATATATTATTTACATTTTTATGCCTTTTAACCGAAGACCAAGATTTCTTTTTTCCATTTGTCTCAAACGTGCAAAGTAAAATGTCTGAGAGGCTCACAGTCCAGGAAATTTTTTTTATACATCCTTTGGTAGTGGTTATTTTCTGGATTTGAGGAAGAAAAATACAATTACCTTTAAAAATGTCTTTTAAAAATCAGAACCTGTGATATCATTCCCATGTAGAATGCTAAAGCTGACCAGCAAGCCTTTCATAAATTATATTGTTAGAATGATGTGTTGAGCATGTTCAGGGTAAGAAATTTGCCCAGGACCACAAAGCTAGTATTTGTCACTGATAGTACTTGAAGACAGATCTTCCTCTTACCCGCAACTTACTAAGTTATAGTATAATGTTAACAAAACAAAATATACTGCTACTTGATGAGCCTGTCTCCCCTCCCAGAAACTCCATTTAAGAAGAGAGCCCAGGCCAGGCATCTCTTAATTTTCCACTCAGCTGTACTCCCTTGGATTTTACCATCCTATTCCTTCCTTTTCAGCTTTTCTTGAATATTGTCTTCCCCTGTTAGATTGTAAGCTCATAGTGGGTAGAGACTATCTTTTTCTTTTCTTTTTCTTTTCTCCATATTTTCATCACTTTGTACAGTGCCAGGAACATAATACTGAAAAAAAGCCATCTATTTCATTGACTAATGAAAGACTAATAGTCTACTACAAAGCTACTAGATTCCTCTTGGTCCTGATTCAGATAATGATTCAGCACATGTGATGTTAAATCAGAAGCTGTAAAGCTCGGCTAAAATATTAATACAAATACAAAATTTGTGGGTAAACAGATTTTAGGCACCTTTCAGTGGACTGATCAAGAAAAAAGGTAAAAATCCATACGGAAGTTGACAAAAACTCATGAGATGCACAGTGATTATAATTTATTATTTTTAACTATTTTTGATAACTTCTCCCAAAGAGAAAAAAGTTTCACAAGTCTGCCCCACCTTAAGGTAAGTAAATAGTATGATTTTTTATACAACAAAATTTTAAACATGAATAATAGACCTATTAGTCCTTCAGACAAATGGGCTTTTATAGATCAAAAGAACACCAAGAAGCAGTCTGTGTGCTTAATTTTATGGGAGCTGTTGAAATGCATTTGTCCTGTCACATAATACCAATTTTTCAGAGCAAAGATATTTTCTCCCAAAAGACTAGTTACAATTCAAATTAGAAGTATCCACAATATTATTACCTGCTCCAGTAGTTAATCATTCTTCTTGACAATAAAAAACAACCAAAATCCTTCAAAAAGAAGCAAGCTTCTTAACGGATCAATGTTCGAAAATGCATGTCTCATTAGGCATTTTCAGTGTATCATCATTGTTTTAAGAAATGGGTAGCATGCTTCATCTTCAGTCCTTTGGAACCATGGTTTGTCATCATGTTGATCAAAGTTTTTCTAAAGTTGTTTTTCTTGATGATGTTGTTGACATTGTATTAACTGTTCATGTTGTACAAGAATCCCTAATTTTTTGAATAGTTTCTTCTTACCTATTTCTTCAAAAACATAATTCAAGTTACTTGAAAGGATACTTTTTGGTTCTTCTCTTGAAATCAATGACAGTTCCACAATGACCTAATAAAGTATGTGCATTACACTTCAATAGCTGTTAGACACGTTATCATTGGTTTACCTTGTTGCTGTATATATTCCTTTAAGAAATTGGTTCAG
This sequence comes from Phalanger gymnotis, assembly GCA_028646595.1. Taxonomy (NCBI): domain Eukaryota; kingdom Metazoa; phylum Chordata; class Mammalia; order Diprotodontia; family Phalangeridae; genus Phalanger; species Phalanger gymnotis. Next base: position 99,029,265 of record CM053626.1, read on the forward strand.
CAGTCCTTCAGAAACTCTTCTATAAATAAAAAGCTATAATTCTATCTTTTGAAGTCTGTCTGTGTCACTTAAGTATCGATTACTTAGAGACAGTTTATCTACAGATTCCTTTTTTTGCTTAGTAGTCTTTACAAATCTCAGAAGATTAGCAATGGCAGCAGGAGTCATCCCGGGTTTTCGACTAGCAGCTCCAATTGTTTGTGGGAAAGAAATGAAAGAAGGGAAAAGGAAGGGAAAAAAAAAATGTGTTGAGAATGAGTGGTAATATCTCTGGATGTACAGGCCTTCATGCACTCCCATTATATGGTATCTCAGATGTGAAAACCATATCAAAGAATAGATTACCGAAATTATACTGAAGACAGCATCAAAAGAAGAAATGAAAAATTACAATGGTTACTTTGTGGTTACTTCCCTATCATGGCAATTGTTAGTCTGAATGTTGTTGTCCAGATTCATGTATTGAGGTATTTCCTAAAATCAGAAGGCAAAATAATTCTCATTCTGATGATATGTTCCTTTTATACTTCCTTTTAGCTACCCTCTCTTGCTCCCTTCCTTCCTTCCTTCCTTCCTTCTTTCCTTCCTTCCTTCCTTCCTTCCTTCCTTCCTTCCTTCCTTCCTTCCTTCCTTCCTTCCTTCCTTCCTTCCTTCCTTCCCTCCTTTCCTTCCTTCCTCTCTTTCTTCATTTTTCTTCCTTTCCTTCCTCTTCTTTTTCCTTTCTTTCTCTACTTCCATTCTCCCTCCATTCCTTCCTTCCTTCTGTCTTCCTTTTTCATTTTTTCTTGCTTTCTCACTTTAAAAAAATGCCATTTTAAATAAAGTTACAAAAAATTCAATACAAAATAACAAAAGAAAAAGAAACATTGTAAACTTAAATGTTGAAACTTAAGTGCAAAGTAAGAAAAGAATAAAAAAAATTGACAAGTACATAGAAGAACATAAGAGAGGATTCACGATACACAGCAATAAATTTCCATTTCAGGGATTACATAATAAATACTGCCCATTGTGTTCAGAGCTACCCATCTTTTCTTTGCTTCCTTGTAAGTTTTCTTTTCTTCTCTGATGTATACTTTTTATTTTCTTTTTTTTTCCCCTTCCTCCACCTCCCCAAAGAAGGCTGCAATAAGCATGGATACATTTATTTGTCCATATGTAAGTGTATACACATATACATATATACACAAACACATATATGTAATACATAAAGAAACATACATACATACAAATACATATACTTAGATATTCATAATCACATTCATATATAGATAAATACATTCACATGCATCTATGTAAGAGTATACTATACTTATCTGTCCTCCATTTTTTTTTTCCTGAGGGTGGATACCCTCTTCCTTCATAAGTCACAGTCTTTCCATATTTTTCCAAGTTCACCAACATCATTTCCTATACCTCAGCAATATGCCAACCTTAGACTGTCTAATTATTGTAAATAGTCCAAAACAGCATTGATTAATATGGCTGACACATAGAGTAGTTTCTGTATTTTTCTCTTTTGATTAAATCTATTATAGCCTTAACTTTATCTGAGATCCTGATTACCACACCTAATTCCTTTGTGTCAGTTCTTTCCCTCATATGTCATTTGTATAATTAATCTTTTTACCTGTTCCTAAATGGTTTTATTTTGTAAAAACATATTAAACTCAGGCCTACCCTAATCTTGGAAATTGCCCAATTACTAATTACAATCTTAGAAATATGTTTTACATTACTGCATATGAAAGGTAAACAGCCTGTTGTTATTAAGTCTCTCATAATTAGTCTTTGGTATGCACCTTATATTTCTCTTGGCTCATATATCAAATCTTCTATTAAGTTAATTTTTTAAACAAAATCCTGAAAGCATGATAATTTATGTATATATATACATATATATGTGTATATACAGGTATGTATCTCTGTGTGTGTGTATATATGTATATATATATACACAATTTTTATACAGTATATATATACAATATGTATACAATTTTTTTTTTCATATGAGATTATGCTTAACTTTGCTGGGTCTGATATTTTTGACCACAACCCCAGTTATTTTGCTCTTCAATATATAGTGTTCCAAGACTTGGGGTCTTTTAGTGTTGCCACTGCTAGATCTTGTGTGATTCTAATTGTGGCACCAACATATTTAAAGTGTTTATTTTCCTTGTTTCTTGTGATACTTTGTCCTTGAGCTTAGGAGTTTTCCTCATAGGAACTCTTTCAGATTGGGATCAGTGTTTTTTTTTTTTTCTATTTCTACTTTATTCTCTCATTATAATACTTCAGGATAATTCTCTTTAATTATTTCTTGACTTATTGTATCAAGATTCTTTTTTTTAATCATAGCTTTCAATTAGTCTTATTATACTTGTGTTTTCTCTTGATCTGTTCTCTAGATTGGTTGTTTTTCTTATGAGATTTATCATGTTCTCTTCTAATTGTACATTCTTTATATTTTGTTTTATTATTTCTTGGTCCTTAAAATTTTGCTGACTTCCCCTACCCAGTTCTAATTTTCAAGGTGTCATTTTCTTCCTTAAGATTCTGAATCTCCTTTTCTGATTGGTTTACTTTGTTTTCATAATCTTCTTGTTTTTCTTGTACTATTTTTATTTTTTCTCTTTAATTTTTCCTTAATCTCTCTCATTCACTTTTTGAAGTCTTTTAAAAAAATTCTTCTGTGAATTCTTTTTGGGCAAGTGACCATTTGATGTTACTCTTTGGGGTTAGATGAGGGCTTTTTTACTTCAGTATCCACCTCTGAGGACAAACCTCACTCTTCTCTATTCTCATAATAATTCTCTATGGTTGGATTCTTTCTCTTTTGCCTGTTCATTTTTGGTTTTTTTTTTTTTTATTTGTAGCAGCTTTGCTTTTTTAATCACCTTTAGTCCTGGGATGTGGGGGAATGGTGCCTCTGGCCTCAAAACTTCCTTCAGTTCTTTCTTCTGGCCTGGACCTAAAACCAAGACTTCCAGCTTCCTGTAAGTGCCCACAGTCAGTGCAAGCCCTGCTCCCCTACTTCTGCTCGCAGAAGGTATGTACTGTTTCATTCTCACGCTGGCTGGTGTCTTACAGCACTGCTGGGTCTGGCATTCTTTGTTCCCTTGGCTCAGACACCCAACTCTCTTCATTGTCCTTGGGGTAAAAGTTCTTGTGGCTGGGGCCAAGGCAGCCTCCCACCCCAAGCAATCCAAAGGCTTTTCACTTGTTTAAAGGGAACTAGTCTGGAGGTGTTTACTGTTCACAGGGAGCAAACTTTGCCCTTGGATTTCTCTTTGGATCTTCCCTGAGGTCCGATGAGGGTCACTGTTCTGCCCCAACTCTTGTTTATTTTTAACCCCTCTATGTTCACTCTAAGGTGTCATTTTATCTCATTTGTGAGGGAAATCTATGGAGTTTGGGATTTTCTGACATACTCCACCATCTTCTGAAAATTTTTCCCCTTTCTATCTTCTAAAGTGAGTTTATTATTTTGTTTTTTTTCTTTTTTAAATTTTTTTTTTATTAAGATTTTGCCTCAATCTGCATTCAGTCTCCATAGTTCTTTCTCTGGATGTAGATAGCTCTCTCCCTCATGAGTCCTTTCGAGTTGTCTTTGAACCTTGCATTTCTGAGAAGAACCAATCTATCAAGGTTAATCATCACAGAATCCATATATCTGTGGTTGTGCATAATGTTCTCCTAGTTCTGCTCCACTCATTCAGCATTATATCATGTAGGTTTTTCCAGGTTATGAAGGCTGTATCTTCTCCATTTCTTATAGCACAATTGTATTCCATTACATTCATATACCACAATTGATGGGCATTCCCTTGATTGACAATTCTTTGCTACTACAAAAAGAGCCACTATAAATATTTTTTGTACATATGGATCCTTTTCCAACTTATGTGATCTCTTTGGGATACAACCCTAGTAGTGGTATTACTGGGTCAAAGTGTATGGACATTTTTATAGCCCTTTGGGCATAGTTCCAAATTGCTCTCCAGAATGGCTACATCAGGTCGCAACTCCACCAGCAATATAACAGTATTCCCCAATTTTTCCACATCCTCTCCTGCATTTAACATTTTCCTGTTTTGTCATTTTATCCAATCTGACAGGAGAGATGGGGTACCTAAGAGTTGTTTTGATTTGCATTTCTCTAATCAGTAGTGATTTAGAGCATTTTTTCATAGTCCTATAGATACCTTTAATTTCTTCCTCTGAAAACTTCCTGTTCATATCGTTTGACCATTTTTCAATTGTGGAATGACTTTTATTCCTATCATGTAACAGAAAAGGCAGGGGCATAAAAATAATTTTGCATGTCACAAAGATAAAGAAATATTTCTTTTGTTTTTATCATTTAACATTTTGTCATTTAACATTTAAACATCCTTAGCCCTTTTAATTTTATTCATACAATGTTTTAAGGGCCAGTACTTTCCAAAGGCAGAAGAGAAAGATGCTATTGTTCATTTTTAGAGAAATAACTATTAAACAGATACATTTCTTTTCGCCAAGAATTATGAGTCTAGTTTTTAAAGCAGGCCACCTATATTCTTGATAATCTTTGTTGTCATAACCATCACCATCAAACCATTGAAAAGTTACACTGTGGAGAGCAATATGTTTCAACATAGTACTTGTGATATAACTGATATTTTATAGTTTAATTGCATTTTGTATCTCTTGTGATCTGCCAATGGATGGGTAGATAAGTATCACTGCCTCTTTTATAGGTTATGTGGAAAGGTGAATGAGATAGGGAAACTAAGGACATATATACACAAAAATAATTTTTCTGCTTTACATTCTTTTCATTTTATTATCAAAAAGAATGCTAATTGAAGGGCAGCATACCATAATGACTTTCACAGCTGATTTTGTTAACTCAAAATTCTGTATATATATATATATATATATATATACGTATATATATATGTATATATATGTATATATATATATATAACCTTTCAGACTTTTCTTTTTCTTTTTTTATTCTCATTTTTATTTTATTATTTGATATTTTTAGTTTTCAACATTGATTTCCACAAGATTTTGAGTTACATAATTTCTCCCCATTTCTATCCTCCCTGCACTCCAAGAGGCCATATATTGTGATTGCCCCCTTCCGCAGTCAGCTCTCCCTTCTGTCACCCCACTCTGCCTCCATTCCCCTTCCCCCTTACTTTCTTGTAGAGAAAGATAAATTTCTATAACCCATTATCTGTATATCTTATTTTCCAGTTGCATGCAAAAACAATTTTTTTTTTGAGCATCAGGCTTCTGAAACTTTGAGTTCCAAATTCTCTCCCCTCTTCCCTCCCCAGCCACCCTCCCTAAAAAGGCAAGCAATTCAACATAGGTTACATATGTATCGATATGCAAAACACTTCAACAATAATCATGTTGTGAAAGACTAACTGTATTTCTATCCATCCTATCCTGTTCCCATTTATTCAGTTTACTCCCTTGACCCTGTCCTTTTTCAAAAGTGTTTGCTTTTGATTACCTCCTCCCCTATCTTCCCTCCCTTCTATCATCTCCCCTTTTTTGTCCTCTTCCCCCTACTTTCCTGTGGGGTAAGATACCCATATGAGTGTGTATGTTATTCCCTCCTCAAGTCAAATACGATGAGAGCAAGATTCACTCATTCCCCCTCACCTGCCCCTCTTTCCTTCCAAAAGAACTGCTTTTTCTTGCCACTTTTATGTGAGATAATTTACTCCATTCTCTATCTCCCTTTCTCTCTCTCTCATCCCTTAATTTAATTTAATTTTTTTAGATATCATCCTCTCATATTCAACACACCCAGTGCCCTCTGTCTGTATATGTATATTCCCTTCAACTACCCTAATACTGAGAAAGATCTCATGAATTATAAACATCCTCTTTCCTTGTAGCAATGTAAACAAAACAGTTCAACTTTAGTAAGTCCCTTATGATTTCTCTTTCTTGTTCACATTTTCATGCTTCTCTTGATTCTTGTGTTTGAAAGTCAAATTTTCTATTCAGCTCTGGTCTTTTCACTGAGAAAGCTTAAAAATCTTCTATTTTATTGTGATTGTATTTCCACAATACTCTAATTGTTTCTTTCTGGCTGCTTGCAATATTTTCTCCTTGACCTGGGAATTCTGGAATTTGGCAACAATATTCATAGGAGTTTTCTTTTTGGGATCTTTTCCAAGAGGCAATCAGTAGATTCTTTACATTTCTATTTTACCTTCTGGTTCTACAATATCAGGGGAGTTTTCCTTAATAATTTTTTTGCAAGATGATGTCTAGGCTCTTTTTTTGGTCATGGCTTTCAGGTAGGCCAATACTTTTAAAATCATCTCTCCTGCATCTATTTTACAGTTCAATGTTTTGTTTTGTTTTGTTTTTTCTCCCCAATGAGATACTTCATATTGTCTTCCATTTTTTCATTCCATTGCCTCTGTTTTGTAATTTCTTGATTTCTCATACAGTCACTAGCTTCAACTTGCTTCAATCTAATTTTTAAAGTGATATTTCCTTCAGTGGTCTTTTGGACCACCTTTTCCATTTGACTAATTCTGCCTTTTAAGGCATTCTTGTCCTCATTGGCTTTTTGAAGTTCTTTTGCCATTTGGGCTAGTCTATTTTTAGGGTGTTATTTTCTTTAGTATTTTTTTGGATCTACTTTAGCAAGTCATTGATTTGATTTTCGTGATTTTCTTGCATCACTCTCATTTCTCTTCCCAATTTTTCCTCTACTTCTCTTACTTGCTTTTCCAAATCCTTTTTGAGCTCTTCCATGGCCTGAGACCAATTCATATTTTATCTTGGAGGCTTTTGACATAGGCTCTATGACTTCATTGACTTCTTATGGCTGTACTTTTTTTTGGCAGGGCAATTGGGGTTAAATGACTTGCCCAAGGTCACACTAGTTGTGTACATGTATCAAGTGTCTGAGGCTGGATTTGAACTCAGGCCCTTCTGACTCCAGGGCCAGTGCTCTACTCACTGTGCCACCTAGCCGCCCCAGACCACTCTCTAACCCCTTCCAGCTGTTTGCCCACTAGCCTGCTCTTTGGTCTTTGGTGTTAGTGGGTTGAATAGTCTGTTAACTGCTACAGCTCAGTGATTCCTGGCCCTAAGGTGTGCCTCGCCCACCTGACTCCCCATCTGGTCTGTCTTGTCACAGCCCATGCTAGGCTGCACTCTACTTCCAGGCTCGGCTCCCAGCATGGTGCCGTAGACCCTTCCTGAGCTACCATCCAGGCTGTCCTTGGCTGGAGACCTGCTTCCTTCTGCTATTTTGTGGGTTCTGCAGCTCTAGAATTTGTTCAAGCCATTTTTACAGGTGTTTGGAGGGATTTGGGGGAGAATTTAAGTGAGTCCCTGCTTTCCAGCCACCATCTTGACTCTGCCTCTCAGCTTTATTTTCATATTTAAATTGAATATGAAATTGTGTTTGTTCCTATTCTCTTAATTGAAAAATCAAGTTTCTCTTTCCCAGAAGATCATCAGAAAGAAATTACCAAGAGACCAGGCTCAAGCACTTAGTTCCTAAAACTGTTCTGCCTAAATGTTATGCAATTTTGAAGGGAATTGCAGCTTGGAAATTTATTCAAATGGAAATTTCCTTTTCTTTTTTTATAATTTTTTTTTTCTTTTTCAGAAAAGAAAGATGCCTATGTTTTCCCTGTTTTCAATTAGTAAATGATAAGCTTTCTTTTCTTTGGCATTTTTTTTTATTTTAATTTACAAGTACATGGTTACAGTGCATTAGAGACTGAACAAAAATAACATAGGAGAGATATTTTTTACCTTTACCTAAATATTCACTGATTTCCCACTCCTCTCAGAATTACTTTGCTTATCAGTATACTGGAAAGGGTACAAGATCATCATAGTAAAAATCAGAACATCTGTGCAAGTTTCCAAATACTTCTATTTTTTGAATCCCAGAAATCAATAGTGACTTCTTTGGCTCACTGGATTCATGGACTACTTAAATTCTACAGATTAAAGGGAACATAGTGATCATTTGGTTCAAGGCTGTTAAATCGTATATTTTAGAGTTATGGAATAAGGTAGATCTGAATTCAAACTTGGCTTCAGACACTTCTTAGGTGTCTGACCTTGGCCAAGTCACTTGGCCAAGTCACCTGTATCTGTCTCAGTTTCTTAAACTGTAAAATGGCGATAATAATAACACCCACCTACTAAGGTTGTTGTGAAGCTCAAACATTATAATGTTTGTAAAGAAAATCGTACAGTGCCTGGCACAAAGTAAACATTTAATTAATGTGAGTTTCCTGCCATTTTTCAATGTCCTAATGCTATAGATAAGGAAACTGAGTCTTAGAAAGGGGAAGAACATGGCTAAAGGCAAGGAAAGCAAATGTATGAAGTTACTCAGTCATTGATTTATTAACTCACATGCCATTAGTGTAAATCTGTTGAGTTATGGCATATTACTTGGAATCAAGATAAGTGTTTCATAAGATGGTGTATTAAGAGCCAGAAGTGGGGCTATTGAATCCAAACTCCTCTCTTTATAGAAGTGGAAAATGAACTCAAGTGATTTCAAGTGATTTGTAAAGGTAACACAGGTAGTTAGTGAAAGAGCTAAGGTCTGAACTAACACCCTCAGACTGCAAAGCCAGTCCTCTTCTTGCTAAATCATGCTATTTGACAATATCCACACTATATCTAGAAGTTCTTGACCAGGCCTGTAGGTAGAGGTGCCTTAGAAATTATGATTTAAGGAGCACCTTGAGACTGAATACTTTAGAAGCTAGAAATAAAGTACTCTTAAAAATAGAGAACATGAGAAATGGGAGAAAATTTGTCCTAACTATTCACTGTAAAATTGAAAATTTATTTTAATTTTATTTTGCTAAGTCTTAATCAAGCTAGATTTAATATACCCTTTCACAGATCCTTCCCCTAGTAATCTTTACCCTTCATCCATATCCCAGAGAAGCTTGCCTAAAGGTCAATCCTTTGTCTTTTTATTATCTCCACCTTTGTAACTCCACCCATCACTCACTTTTCAGACAAACCTGATCATCCTAGAAGGTAAAATTTCATCAATTTAAACTATTTTAGCAACTCCCTTCACCTCCCAACTAATCTTATCACCTGAGAACTTTGGTCTTGTAACTAGAATCAGTTGTCCTGGCTGTGGTAAAGAAGGATTCTGAAGGAGAGGTCCAATTGATATATTATCAGTGCTGTTATTGAAAACCAATCAGAAGAAGAAACATCTATATGGCTGGAGATTTTGCTCTCCTGTCTTCCTAATTGTAGTAAAAGAACCTGTCAGCCTTTATTCAAGGTCTTTGGTCCTCAAGCAAAGTCAATGTCCTAATTTATTGCTTCCTGTTGCCATAACTAATAAATTTTTCTTGTTCAGAATTTTGTCTCAGCATTTCAATCACATCTCTAAACATCTAGTAGAGGAAAAAAAAGAGTAAAGTCAGTTCAATAAACTTTATTAAGTACATACTATAATCCATGCACTTTCCTAGGTGTTGGATAAAGACAAAAATTAAATTTTCCCTCCCCTTAAGAAGATTATTACTACTAGAAAAGTAGAAAAGAAGTCAAAGAATCATTCACAACAATTACTAGGAATTGAGTAAAATATATAAACTAATTCCATACCACAGTGAGGTGTCAGGTTTTAATGTGCATCTCAACTTAGACATTTAAATACATATACATATACATATACATATACATATACATGTATATATATATATACCTATATGTATATATATGTATGTATGTATCTATATCTATATATCTCTATCTATCTATCTATCTATCTATCTATCTATCTATCTATCTATCTATCTATCTATCTATCTATGTATGATTGATCACACATTTAACTTCCAAAAGGTGGGCTCAGCTTGGCTCACTCAGTTTTGCAGAATGCAAATAGGTCTTGCTTTTTTTTTTCCTCTGTACAATGCTATGAGCCCTAAAAATAATTCAAGAAAGAAAATGTCATCCATGTTGTAGGGGGTTCATAAAAAAGCAGTTTCTATTGTTTATAGGTTGTAGATTTAATAATGTGAACCACAGGTACATTGTTGTAAGTCATTCTCATGAGAATCTTTTTAATTGGTTTGCTAAAAGAGTATTCTTCTCTCTTTTACAAATAATAAAAATGAACAAGTGTTTTTCCACACACAATTTTAAACAGTAGGTTGTTTTCAATCCCAAGTTACCAGTGCTTACAATTTAAACATGTTACTTCCTGGCCCTGCTTCCCTCATGGCTTTCTGGGGTCAGCAGTAATGCAGACAGAACTTGAATTTATCTAAGTGTATTGTTGAGCCAACAGAGCTCCAGCTAAAATGCTATGGGAAGTAAATTAGCTGTGGACACATATCTCGAGATTTCTAGCCAGGAATAAAAGACTTCGAATGCAGAGATACATCCCTCTATATTGTTGTCTCCATGATAACCACTAATATTGCTTCTCCCTCTCCCCTCCATAAATGTTCCAGAAACCTCAACTACCATGTAATTTCTCCAGGGTTATTTGTCCTAATTATTGGCAGGATTACCTTAATTGTGCTGCTGGAAAGAATATATAAAAGAGAAGACAGCAGAGGTTACCAGCTCTACCAAACCAGGTAAATCCTGTCCATTTGGGTCTCTCCTCAAGTAGCTTTTGTGTCAACCAGGGCCATATTTTTGAGCCGTGCTTCATCAGTATATGAAGCTCACATTTATAAAGTTCCCCTACTCTTGTAAATAGTACCATCTATGCCACCTCTAGTCTTATAGATTTCACTAGGGCACTGAAAAGTCAAGTGACTTACCCTGGGTCATAAAGGCAGTATGTATCAAAAGGCCAGTTTGAGCCCAGGTTTTCCTAGCTCAATTATTTCTCTCTTCATCCCCATTGCTATGCTGGCTCTCATAACCTTGAAGACACAAAGCACCTTTTTTTTTTTTTGTCTTTTTGTTAAGTGGAGTCCCTAGGATGATTTAAAAACACTAATGTCCAGAAATAGAATGAAAATTGGAAAAGTGTTTAAAAGGAAGAAAATCTAAATCTCTGGGATTAGATTGATTTTTGAGGAATTAAGGTGAAATTACCTGCCTTATTCGGTCTGATTAAAATTGCCCTGATCTGTGGAATTTGGCCCTTTATGGGGAGAGGGTGCATAGTACCTGAAATATAGATTAAGGTGTGTTTATTACCATTGTAGATTATATATGTCTACATAGATTGTGTAAATCAAGTTTCTGCAAACTATAGTCTTTGGTCCAAATTTGGCTCTGCCTGTTTTTTGTCAGCCCATGAACTAAGATTTTTATGAGTAGCAGCAAATACACCCACCCACACACACACACACACACACACACACACAAATATATATATGTATACATATACATGCATATACACATATATGTATATATGTAAGTATATGTATATGCATATATGTATACATAGATATGTAGGTATATCATCTCTTTACATATATGTACATATGTATACATACATACATATATAGAGAGAGATAGACAGACAGACAGACTTGAGCTTCACTATAGGGATTATAATGCAAAGTTAAAAACCATTTTTGCCTTGCAGACAGTATAAAAACAGCCAGAGCACTTGCTTTGGCCCATGGGCAATCGTTTGTTGTTCCTTGGTCTAAATTAATTTGGCCCAGGAGGCATAGAGATATCTGAAATTTCACCAATCTCTCTCCAAGGTAGACTTTGATTTCTGCCTGGAGTTGAGTATGATGAAGTCAAACGAGGTTGGGTGTTCAACTGTCCTCAGAGAGAGGGGCATCAGACTAAGTGTTTTATCCACCTGTCGTCCTAAATTTTGTAGTATATAGGAAATTATTTCATTCTGAGATTCAAGCTGCTCTTATGGTCATTATCATTTAAAGAGGAATGAGCATCCTAAACTTATATCTGGAGTTGTGCCTCTTTTCCCACAAAATACTGGTCTCGCAAAATGTCATCATAAATAGAGAGCTGATAATAAGCCCATATATCCAAGTGACAGTGATGAAAAATCCCAGAATTTATACAGATTATGATATATAAAACAACGAAGAATATGAATGACCTCTACTCCTAGTACTAAGATTCCTGCTACAAGTGTATTTCCAAAAGTTTGTTCACTTTATCTTTAATTTTCCCCCCAGAAAATGGTCTAGAAACACAGTGTTATCTTGAGAAGTAAGCCAAAAGACAGATATTCCATCACCTAAACTCTGAGCAATTCTTCCTCTCCCAAAAGCATGCAACATCAAGTCATCATTCTTTCAAAAAATGAGAAAAGAATTTTTCAGATTATCCAAGCTTGAACTCTGGGTTACATTTCAAATGATGCCAAAGACTATGTAATAGTCACAGAGAAAAGTTCAATTGTGTATCAAATAAGAGATTATTAAAGAATACCAACTTAGCAGAAAAATAAGGTTGCCCAATGACCTATGACTAATCAGCTCACCGTATTGTTGTTGTGTGTTCTTCATTTTCAAAGAGGACCAATGATATCACATGATGATGCTTGACATGCCTGTTAATTGGATTCAAGTGAGACAGAGTTGGATAGTCATCACCTTTACTCTTTCAGAGTCATTGAAGTCCAGTGGCAAGAAAAAAGTCAGGAGGATGAGTGATGGCCCAGGATGTAATGGCTGACCTTGGCATTTTCCATTTCTGACCAAGCTCTAATCATTCCACAGTGCTTGCTTCAACCACCTCATGGACATTGGAATAAAATGTTTAAATCTGCTGCTTCCACCTGGGGAAGTCTTCACATCATTTGGATGGACTTCTCCCTAACTCACCAATGAGTTTGAGGCCTTTTGGTTACCCTCAACCCGGTTCAGACAGTCTGCTGCGATGGTTTACTGGGGCATAGCAACTGTGCATGCTAAAACTTCTTGTAGCCATAGTGGAGAGTTGAGTGCCAGGTAGACACCAAAGATGGATGAGCAGCTCTGATAAAACATCACACCAGAGATGCTAGTCATCCTCAATCACCCCATGGAACCATAGGATATTATGAGCATATTACAGCAACTGAGTAGATCAATGCTGATGTCATCACCAATAGATATAAAGGTCTTTCTACATCAGATCCATGAATTAATTGCCTGTCCCCCCCACACACACACACATCCACCACACACACACACACACACACACACACACAAACACACACACACATACATTTGCATATGTCCATTCTGCATCTGATGGTATAGAAACTTTTAGAAAAATATTTCCTTGTGTATTGGTAGAAATATTTTTTCTTCCATTTTGTGATATTCTCTTTAGTAAGAGACACAATTTGATGGAGAATTATGAGCTATGTTTTTCAGTGTATGCTATCCTATAAAGATTTTTGAATCAAGGATAGTTCATTTTTTTTGGGAGGGGGGAGGTTTGGAGGAAGGGAAAGGGAAAGAGATTGGATTTCTGTGATTGGATTGCACTTGTACTACCATGATATAATTAATTCAGTAGTAGAAAAGTTTTTTTCTATCATATTGCCAAGAGACAGTTTATATAAGTGAACTGGTGACTTCTTCCATGTTCCCATAGTCTTGCCATTCCATTGTCTTCTTGAGAAACAATCTGTCCTTTTCATATCTGGTAACTCTTGGGGAACCATCACCTCAAGGACACACCTATAATCTTTCCTCTTGTATTTATTGTAATATCACACTTACAATGCACATTTAATACTGTTATTTTTAATCAGAGGTCAAAGTCTATAATTTTTACTAATATGGGAAATATCCTTATCGTGAATTACAGATCATCAAGTGCTCACTAATTAGAATCACAGAGATTTTAGATGTCATCTGAATTACCCTGGGTCTCATTTCCCTTTTCGTTAGAAGTGGAACTTAAACATGAGTCTTCTTAACTCTAAGGTTAGATCTCTGCCCAGTGAATCATACTTTCTTTCCTTAACACTCTAGATCATTAAAATAAAACTAACAAATTTTCACACCTAGCTATAATAATAACACATCAAACCAAGTTGTCATTTAACTTACTATGAATGACTATGACAATGACATGGCCATTCTATTTCTAATATGTTCATTATTCTTATGAATAGAAGCAGAATGACATAATGAAATCTTGTAGTATATAATATTACACTTTCTTAATCTGTGAAATGGGGTGAAAATACATATCTGAATCATCTCATAAGGTTATTCTCAGGGTCAAATAAAACATACACATATGGAAGATCATAAACAATAAAGTATTTAAGGTTTTGGTTATTCCCAGTCTGACCAGAAATAATTAAATGGAAATTTTGGAGATTTGCTGTGTACTACAGAAAATCACAGATGAAGCATTATAATAGTAATTAAGGTGGGACTTTTTGCTGTTCTTCTCTTAAGTGCTTTTAATGATTCTGTCCTTTGTTTGAATGGGGCAGATAAAGGGGGATCTTTTTGTCTTGGAGTATTTCTCAGTACTGAGACAATTGGGAGTCAGCCTGGGTTGGGTCAGAACCCTCAGGGCTCTGAACAGGATATAATTGAGGAGAGCTTGGCATTTGATTTTTAGGGCACACTCATGGAAGGAGTATTGAGACTCTGGGCAAGTTGTAACTGCCCCCAGCTTCACTAACCCAGATGTTGGTTCTTTTCTGGTAACTATGGATTATGATTTGAATCAGACCATGTCTGTCTGTTGATGTTTGTAATTTCTGTTTGTATTTGCCTTGAAATTCAGGGGGCTGATCTTTTGCCCCTGAATTGTGAATGATATTTTTATGTTTGATTAAACTGAGATTGTTAGCACATTAAAGTTACTTTCCTTAGTAAAGCAGATCAAAAACCTTTGTTGTCAGCTTTCTTTGTGCTGGATGTTGGTGGGTCTTACACCCCCACAGCAGCTGCTAGCCGGATTGTTGCTACAAGCATGTATGTAAAGAAAACAAAAAAAATAGTAAGTCATAAATGCATAAATATTATATATTGTCAATCTATTTTATCGTTTATTGCCATAAGTACACACACCTAAATTTATTATACGTAGTAAAATTTTGCTAAAACTTTCAGTGTGCTAAAGTATGGACTATGCACTCTCTTTGGGAATGCCTTTTATTCATCTCTACCATCCAGAATCAGCCATAAGATTTTTTCCTTCAGTGATCTTTGTGTCTTGAACATTTTGTAGGAGAGGGAAATCTGTGAAAATGTGTGAAGCAGTTGCTGCAGCTGGCTACACAGCATTGGTGAAGACAATGCATAATGATCAAAATACTAATAGCTCTTGCATAGAAACTGTAACTTTTACATTTTTATTTTTTTTTCTTCCCCCAACTACTCCAGAAGGCTACAATAAAGTTTAGATATTTTTCTCTATAGCTATAGATACACACATATGTATATGTACATGTATGTGTACACATACATACATATGTAGACATATACTTTCCCAAAAATACTCTACTCCTGATCTTTGGTTTTATGTTTTCACATATCTCTTATTTCCTACACCTCTTGCCTCCTCTCCTTTAGTTCTACCCACTACTTTGCACTCCTATTATTTCCCTACCCCCTCCAATGATCCCTCCCCTATCCTCCCATTCCCATTAATCTAAAAACCTTTCTATATACCCTTTTTCTTATTCCCTCATTCTCCCCTGTAAAAATCCCTCCCTTGTAATCTTCCCTCTCCCTATTCATCTAACATTTTATTTCTGCTGAATTTAGAAGACTTTTATACTCTTCTAAATATATATGCATTGTTCCATCTTAATGTCTTTCATGGTGGAAGTAGCTTACCAGAACTCCCAGCCCTCCTCCCCCATCTAATTGCTCTGTATCCATTCTTTCTCTTGTACCTCATTTGTGTAAAATAATTACTCTGTTTAGCTGTTCCTAAATAGTTTTACTTTTAAAATTCATATTATAGTCATATAACTCAATCTTTCTTATGAGCTACCCAATTTTTAATAAGAATCTTAGGTATAGATTTTACATATATGAAAGCTAAACAATCTGTACGTATGAATCCTTTATAATCAGTCTTTGGTATATATCTCATATTTCTCTTTGGTCTTTCATGTTGAATCTTTTATTAAGTTCAGGATTTTTTTTTTAAAAATCTTGCAAGTCTGAGAGTTTATCAAATGTCCATTTTTCTTTCATCCAGGATAATACTTAACTTTGCAGGGTATATTTTCGGCTGGAACCTCAGTTCTTTTGCTCTTCATTATATTGTGTTCTAAGACCCGTGGTCCTTTAATGTATCTGTTACTAGGTTTTGTGTAATTCTAATTGTGGCACCATCATATTTAAATTGTTTTAATTTTGATTCTTTTAATATTTTGTCCTTGAGCTAGTAAAACAGTAAGGCAATAAGCACAACACCAACAATAATCGTGAATATGCCTATGTAGTTCTGTATCACAAGGTATGAGAAACCCTCCATAAAGAAGGTAAAAGAAGTATAATATTTATTCAGACACCAGAAAATCATATCCCATAACCAAATGTTCAGCTCCCAAAGGCAGCCAACTCCCTTTATCATAACAGTAAGGAACTTAAAACACCATATAACAACCTTGAGACTTGCTATCCCAAAACCTCTCAGATGTCCTTCTGGGAGCTTCCCCAAACCAAACTCACAGTACAGCAAAGTCAGCCTGTTCAGTTCTAACAATCATGAAGGCGGACATTAGCAGTCATTAGTAGCCATAACATTCTCTCTCTCTCTCTCTCTCTCTCTCTCTCTCTCAGGATTTCCTGTGACATAACTTCCTTTTCCTGTTAGGAAGCTCCTCTCACCACACATTATTTTAGGCTTGCTGTGACATAAGCAGGTCATATGGCCAGTTAAGGGGTGGGAAATATTTTCAAATCTAAATTGCTCTTACATTCAGCCCCAAGATCTTTCATATCCATTACATAGGGCAATGGGAATTCTGCAATAACTGGTGTCAACAAAATTTTACACAACAATATAACAGAGATAACACAAGATAAGTATATAAAACAATGTCATCATTCCCCACTTGAATGAATGGGGCTCAAAATCTTGGGGTAAGGGGCAAAGATCATTTCCTCCAAAGCTTTTTCCTGCTGAAATTGGACATAGAGCTGTCCCTGCCCCAAGAGATTAAGATTCCTATTTGAGAGGTCTTTTTTTAGCAAGCTGGCATCTGAAACTCAGTTGATGCCAGGTCCAGAGATGACACATCACAGTCATGGACAGGTTCACAGGTGAGAGCCAAACACATCAGAGGATGATATCTGGCTTAAGTGATCAAGCATCTGCAGGTACATGGCACTTAGCCTGCAGTAAACAAATCTCACAAACAAATTTAGCAGACAACAGCCGAAAAGAAACAAAGAGACTGTCATAGCCTCATTCACGATAGAATACATGAATCAAGGGTACAATTTCATAGTCATTTTCTCCTGGGTAGACTACTGTTACAGTATTGTCTTTCCCATGTGTGCTATAATTTCTGCAGCCTTTGGAACATCATCTGGCTTCCACTTTACCCAGATTTTTAGCTCCCGATTTTATTCTATCAGTAGAACCAAATACTTTCTTTCTCTGAGTTATTTTGGAAGGAGGTTTGGTTTTCAGAAGAGGTATTGTTTCACAAGGAATAATAATCAATTGAATTATTCTATCATTTTTACACAACTGTATAGGTTCTTCACCTAAATTATGGAGTGCCACAATAATTTCTCCTTGATAGTTAGAATCTATCACTCCAGCCAACACATGTATACCTTGAGCGAGCTGCTAATCCTGATTTAGGTAATATTCATCCAAAATGATTCCTAGGAATTCTCATATATATCCCAGTAGAGATTTTTCTTATCTCTTTTCTATCCAACCAAAAGTTCTCTAAACAATGCAAATCATATCCTGCTGAACCAGGTATTCCTGGATATGGTGGTGGGACATGTTCCCTCACAGTCCAATACTCAATATTTTGGATCTTATGTGTCTGCTGTTTTCTAATTTGCAGATCTGGGGTCTTCATTCTGGTCAGAGGTGTACTTCCTCCTGATGGTCTATTATTCAAATTATGTAAAGCAGTGAACAAATTATTCTTCCAATGTTGATATGAACTATGAGAACTTAACTTTCTTAACTGTTCTTTTAACAATCAATTCATTCTTTCTATCAATCCAGATGCTTGTGGATAATATGGAATAAGGTATATTCATTCTATATTGTTCAATACACAATATCTCTTCATCTCATTACATTTGAAATGAGACCCGTTGTCACTTTGAATCTGCATTGGGTTTCGATAATACAGACTTAAAATATCTAGAGTTTTACTGGTGTTTTTCTGGGTTGCATTCTTTTAAAGACAAGTCACTAGTACACCTGAATAGGTGTCAGCAAAATTATATATAAATTTGCATCCTTTAACTTGGGGTAGTGGTCCAATATCATCTATCCGATATATCTGGGCTGGAACTTTTGCCCTTGTTATTTCTCCATTTACTACAAGAAAAGCAGTTCATTCCTCTTCCAATTGACATATATGACATCCCTTTGTTACTTGCTTTAACAACGAATAAGAGATACTAGTACCTTGATCTTGTGCCCACTGGTGTGTGGCCTGAACCCCTAAATGGCCAGATGTTGGTGGACCCATTTTTCTAGTACTAGATCATCAGTTGGTGTTGGAGTAGAGACAATATGTTCATTAGCAATCTTTGCTAGTCCATCGGTATGCTCATTGTGCTCATATTCTAGTGCAGTGAGGGGCATGTGAGCATCCACATGAAAAACTGACACATTAGTAACCAAAGACATGTCCTATATAGCTTGCCATAGTTCTTTGCCCTGAACTTGTTTACCATGAATTTCCCAGTTTGGATTTTTCCCACATTGGCATCCATGTAGCTAATCTATCAACTACTTCCCATGAATTAGTGAATATATGATGCTGTCCTCCTTTCTTTGTTTTAATAGCTTGATGTACTGCCATAAGTTCAGCATATTGACTACTTCCATCTATCTCAGTACTTTCCAAATTTCTCTTAGTACATGGGTTATAGCCTACTGATTTCCAATGTCTTTTATGGCCCAAATATTGTGCTGTCCCATCAGTTAACCATGCACATTTCGTCTGTTCTTCAGTTAGTTCATCATATCCGTCATTCCATTTTACTAAGGATTGTACGAGCTGTTGCCTTGGTTCAGAGTGTTTGTTATTTCCATCAATGTGGATGCTTACTATGGATTCATGTAGAGCAGAAACTCCACTTTTGCCTGTTTTCGATCTATTCTGAAGATACCATTTCCATTTAATTATGCTAACCTCTTGCACATGGTCAATTCTGTGAAATGCTGTGGTACTCCTTACAAAAATCATAAGCAGGATTCCAGGCCTTAATATCACTTTATGGCCCAGAGTCAGTTGTTCAATCTCCACCAAAGCCCAATATGCAGATAACAACTGTTTTTCAAAAGGTGTAAACTGTAATCCAGATGAAGGTAATTTCCTTGACCAAAATCCTAAGGGTACATTTTGGCTTTGTTGTTTCTGCAGTAAACTCCAATACACATCATCATCTTGTACAGTCACATTCCACTGGTCCACTTTTTGCGTGGGCCATAAATGCAGAGCCAATTGTACAGCAGCTTTAGCTTCTTAAAAAGCTTTACTCTGTTCAAGTCCCCAATTAAATTCATACTTTTTCCTGGTAACTTTATATAACAGTTTTGAAATTTATCCAAGATGTGGAATGTTATGCCTCCAATATCCAAACAGTCCTATGAACTTTTGGGCCTCTTTCTTGTTGGTGGTGATAGGAAAATCTTGAAACTTCTGTTGAGCTTGTGGGAGAATATTTGCAGTCCTTTATTCCACTGTATACCCCAAAACTTTACAGTTTGAGCTGCTCTTTGAATCTTTGCAGGGTTAATTTCCCATCCTTTGCTTTTCATATGCTTAATTAAAAGTATCAAACCCTTCTCCACTTATTTTACATTTTCTCCCTGTATCAAAATATCATCTATTTAGCGGGTAAGCTGTACACCAGGTAACTTCAATTCATTCAAATGTTTATCCACAATCCTATGACAAATAGTTGGGCTAGGCAGATATCCTTGTGGCAATCAGGCAAAAGTATATTGTCAGCCCTGGTATGTGAAAGCAAACTGGTCCCATTGTTTGGAGTTTATTGGTATAGTAAAGAAAGCATTGGCCAAATCAATAACTGTGTACCAAGTCCCATCATATTTCTGGATCCTTTCTATTAAGGTAACAGTATCTGGATCAGCGGCATAAAGAGGGGGTCATTTTATCCAATTGTCTATAATCCACTGTCATTCTCTACATTTCATCTAACTTTCCTACTAGCCATACAGGATTATTCCACTGAGTGGTTGTATGGACTAACACTTCTCCTTCAATATATTGCTTTACGATATTGGCAATTTCATCTTGCCCACCTGGCACATGATACAGCTTCAAACTAATTACTTTAGAAAGTTCAGGTAAAGTGATTGGGTCTATCTTTACTTTTCCCACCAAAGCTGTATTGACTCCTATCTTCCTTACTGCAAATTGATATCTCACCTCAGGCAAATTCAGAGTCATATCTTTCAGTATATCTATGCCAATGATGTATTCAGGAATAGGTACAATGACTGCAGTATATTCTTTCTTAGGCAATTGTCTAGTTTTCATCATCAGTTTCACTTGTTTGGCTGATGTTTCAGCCCCTTCTAGTCTTGTGATGGTAATAGGAGTTCCATGCTTAAATTTTTCAGGGTTTTCATAAATCAAGCTGACCTGTGGCCCAGTGTCTATCAATGCCCTAGTTATAGTATTTGATCCATTCTTCCAATATATAGTCAGACTATTATGGGGTCTGTAGCCCCATCTGTGTGTTTCTTTAATCTGAGCTGGGGTTCTGCCTATTCCCTAGTCCCCTTGAAGCTATGACTCACTTGGATACAAGGGTTCAAGATCTGTACCATTTGTAGGGGCAATTCTTACTTCTCTATGCAGTTTGTTATTAAGCCCCTTATCTCAGTATATTTTGTATGTGTCATTATTTGGAATATCATCTATTCTCCTAAAATCTATGCCTGCTTTCAATAGAGCAGTAAACATCTCTCTCCTTGTTATTCTATTTCGACATTGAAACTGTTGTCTATGTACACTAATTTGCTGAGGAACCTTATTAATTTCCCAGTCTCCTAAGTCATTTAGTGATGAAATCTTATCCAGCACTTCTGAAAGAGGGTTCCCTACTTCTGAAATCAGCAAAGTCAGAATAATATGCTTATAAGTGTGTGTGTGTGTGTGGGGGTACTGTCTTAATGATCAAATTCTTATGAGAGACTCTCAAGGGAGGTTCATAATAAACTTTGGTGTTTCCCAACCTAATAGCAGTCTTCATTACCTCCTGCTTTAACTTTCTTGTACAGTCCCTAATTGAATACCAGAGCCTATCTGCAGTAAGCCACATAGTATCAGCAGGGTATTCCTCTTTACAGCCTGATGCAGCCAAAGCCAGCAAATTGGTTGTTTGATTAGTTCTTTGTGAATGGTAATTCCTAAAAGCTTGCTGTACAAAAGGATTCTGACTAATACTTACGAATCTCATAGAGTCCACAGAATCTACAGACACTCCTGTGGCCCCTTCATCACTGATTTTCACCTTGCAAGATATTAATGATTCTCCCATTCTCTGGGTGAACCTACTCAAGATATCTGTGATTTCCTGCTGTGTAAAATCTTCCAAAACCAGCCTAAACTGAGTAGTATGATCTTGTATTTCATGCCTCCTCCACTCTGTGGGGCACAATGCTCTTTGAGAAGTATTGTGTGATAGTGTAACACTCAAAGTACCGCCTCATATCTGAGATTCTGACATTATATCCTCCTGGCTAGAGTCTCTGTCCTTGTTACCATGGTAACCAGAGTGACTGCTAGCCTCGACCTCTGCTGAACTGAGGTGCACTCTTGACCTGCTTGGTTCCCTCTGCCTTCTATCTGAATTTACAGCAAGGCTGTCAGCTTCCTGCTGTTCTACCACCTGAGTTTCTCCATCTTGCTGTGGTATAGGAGAAGCAATTGAACTTGAATTTTCAGACCTTTTAGCAACTGTCTGATCCCTCTTTCATTATAGCTTGTCTCTGCTTTCACTTACAATATGACAGGCTGTGAGTAAAATCCAGTCTCATCTAGAGATTACTCTTAGCATCCCCATTCCTGACTCAACAGTACCTTCTCTGAGACATAGCTCCAAATCTTTAGGTCTTCCACCCCATACCTTCTGCTTCCAGTCCTCACAGAGGCCAGTGCCCTTAGACCATTCCCTTGCTAGGAAGCAATAAATTACATCCTCCCATACTGGGACAACAATTTCTTCTTCTAAAACCCTTCTACCTCTAAATAGAGATCTTATAAGTTGCAATCCTATCTCTGTCACCAAATAAAACAGTAAGACAATAAAGACATCAACAGTAATTGTGAATCTGCCTATGTAGTTCTGTATCACAAGGTAGGAGAGACTCTCCATAAAGAAGGTGAAAGAAGTATAACATTTATTCAAACACCAGAAAATCATATCCCATAACCAAATGTTTAGCTCCCAAAGCCAGTCAGCCCACCTTATCATAATGGCAAGGAACTTAAAACACCATATAACAACCTGGAGACTCACCATTCCCCAACCTCTCTGACCCCCTGCTGGGGACTTCCCCAAAACAAACTCCCAGTACAGCAAAGTCAGCCTGTTCAGTTCTAACAATCATGAGGGCAGCCATTAACAGCCATTAGTAGCCATAACATCTCTCTCTCTCAGTATTTCCTGTGACATACTTCCTTTTCCTGTCAGGAAGCTCCTTAGGCTTCTTGTGACATAAGCAGGTCACATGGCCTATTAGTCAGTGGGAAACATCTTCAAATATAAATTGCTATTATATCTGGGTGTTTCAGGATTTTATTGTGATATTCCTATGATTTTTCCTCATAGGATCTCTTTTAAGTAGCAATGGATAGATTTTCTTTTTCTGTTTCTACTTCCTCCCCTTGGTCTAATGATTCTGGAAAGTTTTCTTTAATTATTTCTCATTTCATACAATATTGTATGAAGATTCTTTTTTTTTTTGATCACAACTTTGTTACTCCAATTATTTTTATATTTTCTCTTCTTGATCTATTCTCTAAATCTGTTGTTTTTCTTATAAGATGTTACACTTTCTCTTCTTTTTTTCATTATTCATATTTTGTTTAATTATTTCTTGATCTCTCATAATTTTGCAGGCTTCACTTTGCCAAATTCTAATTTTCAAGGTGTTGTTTTCTTCCTTAAGATTCTGGAGCTCCATTTCTAATTTGTTGACATTTATTTCATAAACTTCTTATTATTCTTGGATTATTATTTTTCTTTAGTTTTTCCTCTATCTCTGTCATTTGATTTTCAAAGTCTTTTTAAAGATATTCTACAAACTCTTTTTGGGTAGGTGACCATTTGATGTTACTCTTTGGGGGTTTCTTTATTTCAATAGCCTACTCTGAAGATGAATCCTGGTCATCTCTGTTCCTCTTTAGGTTTCTATGGGTTTATTCTTTCTCCTTTGCCTGTGCATTTTTTTGAGGAGGTAATATCTTGATTTTTGTAATCATCTCTAGCCCTGGGTTATGGAAAATAGTTCATTTTGCCCAAGATCCTCCTCTCTAGCGCGGAACTAAAGCCAAATCTCCAATTTCCTGTAAGTTCCCACAGCCAGGGGCTTTCTGTCCCACTGTTTCTGCAATCACCGGGCATGTGCTGGTTACTTCTTACCCCCACTACTCTTCACAGCACAGTTAGGTCTGGTGTTCCTCATCAGCAGAGGTTCCTTCAATCTTCCCAAGCTCAAATGACCAAGTCCCCTCTCTATCCTGGGGTGAAAAGTTCTTTTGGTTGGGACTGAGACAGCCTTTCAAACCAACTAACCCTAGGACTTGCCACTTATGGTTAAAACAGAACCTATCCTGGAGGTGTTTACTCTTCGTGGGGACTAAATCTTGTCCTGGGATTTTTCTTCTCATATTCTCAAATTGTCCCAGGAAGACTGTGGTTGTGCCCCTATTCTTCTTTGTCTCCACCCACACTTTTTTAACCCTAAGGTGCTATTTTAACTCTTTTATGGGTGAAAATCTTGAGAGCTTGGAATTATATGACCTGTTCTGCCATCTTCCCAAAATGCAAATTTTTAAATGAGTAAAGTCTTTTATTTTTGGTGTTAAA
The DNA here is from genome assembly GCA_028646595.1 of Phalanger gymnotis. Classification (NCBI taxonomy): domain Eukaryota; kingdom Metazoa; phylum Chordata; class Mammalia; order Diprotodontia; family Phalangeridae; genus Phalanger; species Phalanger gymnotis. Next base: position 99,053,495 of record CM053626.1, read on the forward strand.
TAAGCATGATAAGAATTATTAAAAGTTAGGGTTGCAGCCTAGAGTTATTCATGGTTCATCTCAGTTGTGGAGCTCTTATTCCCCTAACCTCTGTGAATGTTGAGGGATAATTGTATTTCCAATAGAAAAAAAAATGAGCACATATAATAGTATCTCTACAAAATCATGCACGTTTTTCGTCAACACTAGAAATACATCTAGAAATTACTAAGGGTACCTTTAACTTTGTTTTCTTGTTGGTCTTTCAACTGGCCTCTCACTTATTATTCTCTTGTTTTAAATTTTCAAGAACAAGATCTTCTGGGTATATTTAAAAGCTATGTAGATTTTGTTCCTTGATGTCAGAGACCATATATTTATCTTTTTATTTTCCCCCATAAAATATCACTAAGACTAAAAGGATAAGTTGGTCTTAGGTAATAAGTATCTTAAATAATATTACAAGGAGATCAGACTTAATTCAGTAGTCAATAGATATCCAAGTAGTATAGTTTAAAAGTAAAATCAACAGACTTTGAATGAGAATACTTCCAACCAGAGTCCTGGCTTTGAAAGTTACAAGTTGTTTGAATTTAAATATATAACTTATAGTTCACCTAACCTCTCTGTGTCTCAGTTTTCTTACGTGTAAAATGAGAATAATAATTCTTTACTACCTAGCTCTGGAAGGTCTTATGAGAATCAAATGAGATAATGTATGCAAAGTGGCATATCCATTTGTGTTATTATCATCAGAGCCGTAGTTTAGCAAGATTAATCTGGCAATAGTGTGTAGGATGAATTAGATTGGGGAGAGAGTGGAGGTGGGATGAAAGTTGGAAACTTATTGAAATAGGCCAGTGATGAGGTACTGAATTAGCATGATAGAAGTGAGAAGGTAAATGAGGGCTCAGATTCAAGGGGTATTTCATAAGCTGAATAAGAAAAAAAATGCAATCAAATGGTTTGAGGCAGTAAGAGAGAAGGAAGAGTTGAAAATGACTTTGAGATTTCAAGCCTGGGTGACTGGGAGAATGGTGGGGACATTAACAGAAATGGGAATGTCAGGAAGAAGAGCAAGTTTGATGAGGAAGAAAATAAATTCAGTTTTAGACATGATGAAATTGAATTGCCTGTCAGAATGACTTTCTAGTGTAAAGCAAGGAGGCATAAGAGCCAGACACACAGGCTTGAGAACTTTATGTCTTTGGGGAGAAGATTGCCTACAATTAGCAGCTATTGTTCCTTTTCATAAGTGTCTCTACTTAAAGGAAAAGGATATAGAGGATTGAGGTTAGTATTATTTTTACTGTAGAAAGGCAGAAAAATTCAGGAATGTCTCCCCAAGGAATAAAATTGTAGATATTAGGATCAATGTGCCTTATTCCCCAGAAGGGTAAGAAAAGATCCAATTGAGACTGACTTTAAGAGAAATCACACTAAATTCTAACTTTGACCTAATGATAGCTTTAAAAAGTATGTTAGATGGCACTGGAGCCAAGATGAGAGTTACAGAAAGCAATGTAGTGAGCTCCTGTCTCCACAAATTCCTCCAGACAGATCTAGAAAATGTGCCTGATTGAAGCCTGATGGAAAAAGCCAGAAAAAATAATCACAGGAAGCTCTTCGTCAAGTTCAGGTCAGAAAAAGTTTGTAGCCAGAGAATCTGAAGGACTCTGGGAGCAGATTGGTTGAGGGCATGGAACACTCTAGTTCCTGGGAACAGACTGTATACCAAGGCTCAAGGATGTACCAGAAGAAGTCACACTGAGAACATTCAAAGGCACTTGTTTTGGTGGGGTCAGATATGAACTGGCAGCTTTGTTGACTATGACCTGGTCCCAGGTCACAGATTCATGTGACTCATTCACAGACTGAGAAGGAGACCTGCTCAGGGGGGAATTCTTCCTAGCAGAAAGGCCTTGTGCTGCTAATGAAGACAGGAAGAAGTCTGAGAGCAAGCGGCAGCAGCAATAGTGTAACTTAGACTCCAGGCATAGAGCAGGATCTCAGTTCCATCATCTACCCTACCCTAGCCTACAGATGAGTAACTAAAGTAGAAATAGACCAAATAAGAGTGCAAAGTTTTGCCAGATATTTAATGCCTTCTCACACGATGATATGCGCAGAGTCCAATAGCAGTCTACTCCTATACAGACTTAAACCCAGGTGAAGATCTGGCAGAAATAATACATCAGGGTAGGTAACAATCCAAATTTTCACCAGATCAGGCCACTCTGGGAGCACTGAAAGCTTTTAAGTGACAAGCCTGCCCCAGAAATCCAGGAATAACACAACATTCAATACCTGGAATAAAGCATCAAAAAGACCAGCCAAAATGCTCCCTCCAGAAGTGTGGAAGAGCCCAGCCTTAACATCAAGTCCAACTCAGGAAATAGGCTAGAATAATGAGAAAACAAATAATAATTAAAAAATAAAACCTCATCATAGTAAACTATGATGGCAGGGACACTTGAGACAAAAACACTGAAATAGGGAATATCATCAAAATATCAGCAAGAAACGCCTCAAAGAAAAACACCCACATGAGTTTAAAGTCAACCAAAATACTTATGAGTTAAAATAAGAGTTTAACAAAGAGTTAAACTGTTTTTATAAATGGATTGATAGTTCATAAGGAAAAAATATAAAAGAAATGAAAATTATGGAAGAAAGTGTTGGCGAAGAATTAAGAGCTAGGCATAAATGGTACAAAACCTTTCCTGAGCAGTAAATTCCCTAAAAATTTAAGTCAATGCCTTCATGAAGGAAGAAGAAATATTAAAACAAAAGCAAAAGGCCAAAAAATATCTCATAGAACAAACAACTGATGTACCAAATAGATTGAGGAGGAAAAAATTAAGAATCATTGGACTATCTGAACATTATGGACCCCCCAAAAAGAGCCTACATATCATATTATGAGAAATCTCACAAAAATAAATTTGCTCAGATCTCTTAGAACCAGACAAGAAAGTAGAAGTTGAAAATATCTACCCAGTCACCTCCAGCAAGAAACCTCAAAACTAAAACTCTTGGGAACACCAGGGACAAAATCTAGAGATTCCAAGTCAAATAATAAAACAAAAATATTGCAAGTAGTCTGAAAGAATTCAAGTAATAAAAAATCATAGTCAGGATCACACAGAACCTGGGTTCCAAACCCACATCTGATTCTGATTAAATATGTGATTTTTTCACAAATCACTTAACATCTTTGGGACTCATTTTACTTATATATAAAAAGAGGTCAGTTGAATAGATGGACTGCTGAACTAAGATAATTCCTTGTTCTAGAACTATGATTTTATTACTCTGTTCTTAAGTAGCTAACATCTTATCAGGGGAGATAATGTGCATGAAATACACACACACACACACACAAAGACATGGGGGGGAGGGGGAAGAGAAAGTCAAGTTGTAGTCAAGTAAATGGTTAATCTTGTCTTGCAGAGATTATTATAAGTTTTCAAAAAATGAACATTATGAAAAAATAGTTTATATATTGTCTTTTTTTGCAGACAGTAAGAAGGGTTAAAAAATTTCTGTTAAAAATTAGTTCTTACAGCTAAAACTAAAAAAAAAATATATACATTGAATTTTGGCATGGGGTAACAGAGTGAGAGGGAAAATGTTAAAATGTACTTGAAAAATTAGGAATGAAAGAGGTTAAAAACTTAACATCATGGGGGAGCCAAGATGGCAGCTGGAAAGCAGTGACTGGCATGAGCTCCCCACAAAGTCCCACCAAAAACCTATAAAAAATGGCTCTGAACCAATTCTAGAGCTGCAGAACCCACAAAGTGGCAGAAGGAAGCAGGGATCCAGTTCAGGACAGCCTGGATCGTCTCTGGGTAAGGTCTGTCCCGCACGGAGCTCGCAGCTCC
>CM053626.1:99082997-99098863 GCA_028646595.1 Phalanger gymnotis
TTAGAGCCTGGGGCTTAGCACTTAGTAAGACTAAAGCCAAACTCTTCAAGGGTACTTGTTGAACTACTAAGTGCTAAGAGCCCATTTTGCTTACCAACACACTCTACCTTTTGTTCTAGGATACATAATCTAATCAGCCATGTATCCTAGAACATATATTGACCCATTATACATTGTGATCCAATTATGCAGGAAGCTAAAACATCATTCACAACAAAGCAAAACATGTCATTCAGTGACATTCCCAAATATTTGTTTACAACACAAACATGACCCACCCTAGGTCCCAGCAGATAATCTCTTCAATCAATCATTCCCAAAATACTTGTTTACAATTCAAATGTCCAGCCCTAGGTCAAAACAAGTTAATCTCTTTAGCTCATAAAATACTTCTTGAGCATCACCCTGCCATTGCAGGCTTTTTCCCAGTGCCCTGAGGCATTGGCATGCTTTAGTTAGTAAAGTCCTAAAGCAAACAAACAAACAAATAGAGTTCTCTTGGAGATGACTCCTGCCCAAACTGCTGTTTCAGGCTTCCACATGGCAGCCAAAGTCCCAATTTCAAAGAAAGAGTCCAAACGAAGTTCTTTTAGGGTCTATCCTCCCCATTACGTTCCAGTCCCTGGTTCCAAGTCCTGAAGGGTGACTGCATGATAAAAGTCAATGGGGTGAGGTCCCTGGGGGGTCCAAGGCACTTCACCCACCTCGACAAAAACAAATCCATGTATCCCTCCTGGATCCCAAGCAGCCCAAGCTGAAGGGACCAAAAAGGCAGACTCAGTGTCTTGCTTCAAAGTTTCCATCTTACCCCAGGCTGGACTCCAAGCTCCTGGGTTCCAAATCCAGCTGGCCTCACCTGGCTTCTTCCAGAATCCTGATGTAGGTGGTTCCCCATCTTTGTGCTCATCTCACCAAAGTCAGCTGGAAGGCAGCTCACTGCTCTCACCTTTCCAAAGTTCTCATGAAGGTAGTCTTCTGCTCTGTCTAGGTCAGTATTTCAACAGCTGCCATCTGCTTCTTTTTTTTCTCACCAGCCCCTCCTGCCAAATCTGTAGCAAGGCCATTCTCCAAGTCTCCAAGGCCCTTCTCCACTCCTGTTTCAAAACTCCATATACAATATAATCTCAAGACATTCGCCTTTCAGCACAGTCCTCCAGGGCCAGGCTTATCAGTTTAAACCCTGGGTAGAAGGGATTATCTCCTGCTCTGGGCCTCTGGGAAACCATGCCCAGCACTTCCATGGGCCTGTTTTCCTTCGGGTCTTTGTTTCTCCTGGGGGTTCATAGAACCATAGCCATGCCAAGTACAAAGAGCAATCCCAAAACTGGGAAACATTCAGACACCCCGGTACCCCAAAACGCCATGCTCTCCTTTTAAAATGCAGATCCTGCCAACTACACCATTTGTTTCAACAATTCGGCTAGCAGCTGTTGTGGGGGTGTAAGATCCACCAATAGCCATCACCCAGAAAGCTGCCGGACAGCACAGGTTCATTTGATCTGCTTAACTAAGGAAAGCCAGGTTAAGGGATTGACAAGCTTACTTTAATTCAGCTCACAAATATCATTAACTTAGTTCAAGGGGAAAAAGCCAGCACCCTGAACTTCAGAACAAAATACAAACAAAGTACAAACATCAACAGACAGACCTTGTCTGATTCAAATCTCAATACATTCAAAACTCCAGTGAATAAGGATGCTCAACTTGAAGTGAGAAAGATATCATTTCAAATCATGCCTCAGACACTTACCAGCTGTGTGACCCTATTTAAGTCATTTAAAATCTTTCAGCCTTAGTTTCCTCATCTGTAAAATAGGACAATAAGTATGCCTTCATTATGGGGTTGTTATGAAGAACAAATATAATAACATGTGCAATGCTTTCACAAACTGATTAAAATTTTATATTAATTTAAATTCTAGATATCATTATGCTTTAGTGTTGAGTAAATATTAAACTGATATGGATGAAGGTTATATGCATGACCTCATCGGAATAGGAAAGATCGCTATTCAAAGGGATGAAAGAATCAAAGTCACACATATATGAGGCCCAGTTTGGTTGAATAATAGTGTACAGCAATGTGGAAGAATGGATAGAATGCTGGGCCTAGAGTCAGAAAGACCCGAGTTCAAGTTTTTTTTTTTTTTTTAATCTGAGGTACTTACTTGTTATGTGACTTAGGAATTTTTTTTTTTAATTCTATCTGTCTCAGTTTCCTCAAATAAAATGGGGAACATTTAAGTGTTGTTATAAGTACTAAATGAGATATTTGTAAAGTGCATGACATACCTCCTGGCATATAATAAGGGCCTAATAAATGCTGATTTCCTTTCATCTTCCCTACATGAAGATAACTGAATTATTAATAAGGAAATAATAGGGTCACATGACTTAATTGGATACCTTAAACTCCAGCTAGAAGCACTGGAATTTTAACCAACAACAGAGAAGCATAAGTGATTCTTATGGAATGACATGATCTCTGGATGATTAAATTATCAAGTTGTGTAATGGATGTATTAGAATGGGGGAGGAAATGTAGATAGGGGAATCTAAAAAGAGATCAAAGCAATTTTCCATGCGAGAGGTAATAACAATATAACTATACTAGGAAGTTTTTAAATTGGAAAAGAATGGATCCATGTGAGACAGATTTGTACTCTGTGGTACTTGGCAAATGACACAATGCAATATGAACTAGAAAGGAAAAGGAATGAAAAGTAACAGGAAGGTTCCAAATATAGATGCCAGGTTAATGTTAAAGCTATTGATAAAATGTGTAGTCAGTTTGAAAAAAAAAGGTTTGGGGAAAATCCAATATGTTAAGTTTAAATGCCACTATAGCTGCCATTTCATGTAGACAAATTCTATAGGTGAGCTTGGGAGAGATGACAGAACAGTTATTCAATGAGCAAAACTGTAATTTCATTGATATTTGCTCCCAGATGAGCAAACTTCTTCTACCAATAAAGGTTACAACCATCTGCATCACATTTAATCTTAGAAAGTTGGTTAGAGTTTGGAAAAATTATGAATTGTCCAGAGTCTTTCAGACAGTATATTGCATAGGCTAAACTTAAATAGAGTTCCTCCAGAAAACAAGCCCAGGTCTCTACCAACTACTACACAGTGATAATGCAAACTAAAGGTAGCTCTTGCTAACTTAACTCAAATGCACTTAAAAGACCCCAGAGACCCCTGATGATCAATAGATGAAGTTACTGATAAAAGCACAAATATTTCCTCTGGGAATTAATAAATCAATGATAGAAGGAACTTAAAGCATTTCCTTCTTAAATGTTAATGAGAAACCTCCCAGGAAGTGCAGTTGCAAGTATTCTATGAAGCAGTGATTAAAAGTGATATGTATATGGAAGAAACATTTGAAAAATTTAATTATGATGTTATTCAGTTATATTTGGAAAAGCTAAAGTACAGAAATAACAGAATTTTAACTTTAAATAATCTAAAATTCTTCATCATAGCAATTATGCCCATTTATATATGATATATGAATGATTTGTGATGATATTTTTGGTGTTCCTATTTCAAACACCTGGATGGAAAGGACTTTGCTCAAATTAGCACTAGTGGCATGATTATGTTAATTGCAGCTTCTAGTTTACCCTCCTTTTCCTAAGGAGGGTAACAGGGAGGGGCAATTTTTATAAGAAACTACATATGGCAGCACAACCCTCCAGATCAAAACCTGAAAAGAATGAAGACAGTTGGTGTAGAAGATAGTAGAAAATAGATATGAAACATTTTCTTTCGTAGGGGAATCAACAGTTCTCTCTAGGATTCAAAGTAAGTTTCTTTGCTTCTTCCTTCCTTCCTTCCTTCCTTCCTTCCTTCCTTCCTTCCTTCCTTCCTTCCTTCCTTCCTTCCTTCCTTCTTTCCTTCCTTCCTTCCTTTCTTCCTTCCTTCCTTTCTTCCTGCCTGTCCTCCTTTCTTCCTGCCTTCCTTCCTTCCTTCCTTCTTTCTTTCCTTCCTTCATTCTTTTTTGTGTTGTTTCTTAAAATCATAACAATACATAAATAGTAACAGTACAATTGAATTAAGAAGCAGACTTTTTACTCTTTTCTTAGTATCCAAAGAGACATATTCCTAGCTTTCCATATAAATTGAACAATTATTATAAGTCACAAATGTCTACTTGTTTGAAAGAGTAATGGTTTTCCTTATTTTAAAATTAATTTAGTATACTTGTTATAGTTTCACTGAAGACCTTATTAACCTTATTGTCTGTTCCTTATTGAATATATTTTTTAAAATATTTTATTAATTTCATCTAATATTTCACAATTACATGCAAAAATTAGCAAATAAAAAATTAAGTTCCAAATTTTCTCTCCTTCTCACCCTAACTTGAGAAGGCAAGTAAAATTCATATCAATTATACATGTGACCTCATGTAAAACATAAATCCATATTAGCCATGTTGCAAAAGAAAATGCCGACCTAAAAATAAAGTAAAAAAATATGTTTCAATCTACATTCAGAGTTCTCTTCTGGAGGGAAATATCATTTTTTCATCATTCATCCTTTGTAATTGTCTCAGAACATTGTCTTGATCAGAATAGCTAGGCTTTCACAGTTAATCATCCTGACAATATTGTTGTTACTATGTACAATGTTCTCTTGGTTCTGCTCCTTTTACTTTTCATCAGGTCATATAATTTTTGCCAAGTATGTCCAAAACTATCCTTCTCATCCTTTCTTAAAGTTTAATACTATTGCATCACAATCTTATACCACTACTCATTCAGCCATTCCCCAATTGAAGGGTATTCCCTAAATTTTCAATTCTTTAAACTACAATAAGAGCAAATAAGAACAAATATTTTTTGGTAATGACTGTTCCTTTTACTTTTCTTTTATCTCTTTGGGATGCAGACCTATTCATGATATTGCTAGGTAAAATAATATGCATAGTTTTATAGCTCTTTGGAAAGTGCTCCAAATTATTCTTTAGAATGGTTAGACTAGTTTACAACTCCAACAACAATGCATTAGTGTCACAATTTTAGCACCCCTCCAGCATTTGTCATTTTTCCTTTTCTGTGATATTCACCAATGTGATGTCTTAATGTTTTTTAATATCCATTTCTGTAGTCAGTAGTGATTTAAAGCATGTTTTAATGTTACTATTGATAGATTTGATTCATTCTTCTGAAAAATTTCACAGGCAATATCTTTTGGCAATCTTTTGGGAATGGCTCTTAATTTTTATAAGTTGTCTCAATTCTCTGTAAAATTGAAAAGAAGACCTTTATCAAAGAAATGAGCTGAAAATGTTCGCAGTTTTGTATTTTCCTTTTAATTTTGGCTTTATTAGTTTGTTTTGCAGGAGATTTTTTTAATTTAACATAATCAAAATCATTTTGTCTTTATATAATTTCGATTACATGAAATTAAAAAGCTTTTGCACAAACAAAAAATGTGCACTTGTAGCAATCATTGGCATTTATGTCATTATAATGAGAAGACAGGATATGAGAATGAGGAAGGTAACATGTCGTGCAGGGTTCTTGATTAACAAAAGGAAATATATACTTTCCAAGATAAACCTTCCTATTCAACAAAAAAGTGGCCCCAATGCAAGAAAATTACCAAATTACTCAATAGCAACAGATTAGAGCATTTCTCCAACTGTGAACAGTTTGTTGTTAACTTGGAGGAAAAACTGAGCCAACACGAGTAGGTAATAGTCAAGTAGAAAAGAAAAGAAGTGGGCAGGTTTCACAGAGTTTGTGTACAGCATCACATTTACTCAACTTGGCCAGAACATTAGCAAACATCGAAATTGGAATGATGAAAATGACAAGGTAATTTAGAAGATACTAAATGAAAAACAAGAAGGCAATGTTTAACTCCATCAAAATCAAAATGCAAGGGATGCAGGATTCTTGGCTCAGTAAGAAGGAAGATGAAATTCAGTTGTATCCTGAGAGGAACAATTTAAGTCACTTTTATGATGCCCTGAAGACTATTTATCAGCCAAAGATCTATGGTGTATCTCAACTACTCAGTGTTTATGGAACCACATTGATTAGTGATAAAGACACAATCCAAGAGAGAGGGGTTGAACACTTCCATAGTGTTATCAATAGATCCTCATCAGTCAATACTTAAAGCCATTGACTGTGTCAATCCCTTTCTATTCAAATTCTCAACTGAAGGATTTCTTTAGGCTCCTCTCATGTGGCTCTGAAGGAAAGTATGGGATAGAAGAGGGATTAGGCTGCTTACCAAATTGAAGGTGTACAGAAGTGCTCTGCTGACTTCATTGCTATGTGCTTGTGAAACTTGGACAGGCTACCAGTGCTATGCCTGGAAGCTGATTTACTTCCATTCGCATTGCCTTAGGATGATTTCGAAGATAACCTGGCAGCATAAGTTCCAGATATTGAAGTCCTTTCTTGAGCTAAACTGCCAAGCATTCTAACTCTATGGCAGAGTACGACTCTGATGTCTTGACAATGTGAAATGTCAAATGAATATTTACCTAAAAGACTCTTTTAAGGAGAACTGATACAAGGCAAGCACTCACATGGAGGTCAGAAGAAGAAATAAAAGGACCCTCTCAAAGTCCCTCTGAAGAACCTTTTAATTGATTGTGAGACTTGGGAGACACTAGTACAAGACTGTCCTTCATGGCATGCCCATATCAAATACATTTTGCTCTATGATCAAAGCAGTATGGCAGTATCTCAAAAGAAACATGAGATGGGCAAAATTAGAGCTATTGTAACTCCACATGTTCATAGGGACTGTCTGTGCTTGATCTGCTGTAGAGCCTTTCAAGATCATATTGATTTAATCAGCCAAGGCCAGACACATTGTTCATTAACTCTAACATGGTGATATCATTTTGTTCTTCTTCAAGAATGAAATTCAGCAAGCAACCAATCAAAATTATCTCTTTTGCTTCCTATAATCTTATCTATCTCTTGTTTGGTAAGAATTGATGTTTTATCCATAGATGTGACAGTGTATTTTTCCATATTCCTCTAATTTTCTTATATCACCTATTATGTCTAAATCACTTATACATTTGTCCTTATTTCAGTATATTGTATGAGATGTTTCTGTGTAGTTTCTGCAAAACTCTTTTCTGGTTTTCTCAACAACTTTTGTTAAATACTGAATAGTAGTCTCAAAATCTAGATTCTTAGGGTTTAGGAAACACTAGATTATTATGGTTACTTGCTACCGTGTTTTGTGTACCTAATTTATCTTACTGACTAATGCTTTATTTCTCTGATAGGACCAACTTGTTTTGATGATTACTACTTTGTAATATATATTGAATTCTTGAACTCTTAGATTACTTTCTTTCCATATTAATTAATTAATTTATTTTCAGTTTGCAACATTCACTTCCACTCACTTCCATAAGTTTTATGTTTTCTCCACCTCCCTCCCTTCTGCCCTCTCCAACATGGCATGCAATCCTATATTGGCTCTACATATACATTCTTATTAAGCATTTTCCCATTCTTTATGTTGTATAGGATAATTAGAATGAATGGGAGGAACCATGATAAAGACAAAACAAAACAAAAACAAAACAAAACAAAAACAAAACAAAAAATAAAGAGAGCAAACAGTATGCTTCAATCTGCATTCAGATTCTATATTTCTTTCTCTGGATGTGGATGGCATTTTCATCGTGAGTCTTTTAGAATTGTTTTAGGTCCTTACATTGCTGAGAAGAGCTAAGTTTATTGATCAGTCCTTGCATGATGTGGCTGTTACTCTGTATAATACTCTCCTGGTTCTTCTTACTGTACTCAGTATCAGTATATATAAGTCTTTCCAGGTATTTCTGAAGTCTTCTAGATCACCTTATTTAACATTTTTTTTTTTGGATTCCCTTGAAATTCTTTACCTTTTGTACTTCTGGACTGAATTTATTGCAATTTTTTTCTAGACCTTTAAAATTGTTCTTTGGTAGTTTGATTGTTATGGCACTAAATAAGTAAATTAACTTAATTGTCATGTTTATTGTATGGACTCAGCCTACTCATCAACAATTAATATTTCTCCAGTTGTTTAGATTTGTCTTTATTTGTATGAAAAGTGTTTTGTAAATGTGTTCAAATTATCCCTAGGTTGGTCTCTTTAAGTACACTTTCAAGTTATTTATATTGTCTGCAACTATTTTAAATGGAATTTCCCTTTCTATCTCTTCCTGCTGGATCTCTCTCTCTTTCCTTCTTTCTTTCCTTTTTATTTCTTTCTTTCTCTTTCTTTTTTTCTTTCTTTCTTTCTTCCTTTCTTTGTATCTTTGTATCTTTCTTTCATAGTATATAGAAATGCTTATGAGTTATGTGGGCTCATTTTATATCCTGAAAGTTTGGTAAAATTGTTCATTATTTCACCTGGCTTTTTAGTAAGGTCCTTCACTAATATACTTTTACTGGCTATTTCTTCCTTAATTATTTTTTTCTTTTAAATTTCAATGTTATTCCATTTGAAGCACATATGTTTAGTATTAGCATTACTTTATTGCCTGTGATTCTCTTTATCAAACTGTGTATTCCCTATATATACCTTTCAATTAGGTCTATTTTTGCCTTGTCTGAGATCATGATTGCTTACCCTGTCATTTTTTTTTTTTAGTATAGCTAAAGCATGATACATTCTGTTCCAGTCCCTTATTTTAACCCTGTGTATGTCTCTATTTCAAGTGTGTTTCTTGTTAACAACCTAATGACGGATTCTGTTTCTAATCCATTCTTCTATCCATTTTCATTTTATCAATGAGTTTATTCCATTCATATTCATGGTTATGATTACAAACTCTGCATTTCCCTAGATCTTATTTTTCTTCCATTTATCCTTCTCTCTCTTTTTTCCTATCCCTCCTTTAAAATCTGTTTTTTATTCTGACTACTGCCTTCTTGTAGCTCCTTTCCATTTTATTACTTTCTCTTTCTCTTATTCTTGTCGCCTCTTACTTCACTCTTGGATCCTATAGATTTCTATTGAATCTACCAAATGAGTATGTATTTTGTAAGTTTGCATGTATGCATATGTATGTAATGGCAAGCAAAGTGGAACTTTTTACTCTTTTTTTTTTCTTTTGGAGTGCTTCTTAGCACTAAGGCAATCAAGTGACTTTATGCATGTCTTGCCTTTGTAGTAAGGCCCACATCCTTTTGCTAATTAGGTCAGGAGAGGTGTGAAGCCCTCAAAAAGTGTGAAGCTCTCAGGAGGTGTGAAGCCCTAGGGCTCTGAAAAATAGTATATATACCCTGAGGGTAGATGTTAAGCTAGAACCCTGGGAATGGTAGGAGGAGATGTTTTGCTTTGGGGGCTCACTCATTGGAAGACCATTTCTTTGATTTTGCCAGACAAGACTCTAAATAGTCAGGAAGGAGTCCCCCATCTTTGAAAACCCAGATATTAGTGCTTTTTCTCTCTGGTAACTACGCATGTATTGTGATAGACAGTTAGAATCCCTGTCTACTGATTTGTGTTATCTGCTCTGTTTAGGTAATTTCTGCTTGTAATTTCTGTTTGTCTTTTCTCTGAAGTTCAGGGTGCTGACTTTTCCCCCTGAACTAAGTGAATGATATATGTATGTTTAATTCAAGTGAGATTATAAACCCATTAAAGTTGCTTTCCCTAGAAAAGGAGATCAAAGGACCTGTGGTAACAGCCCTCCTGTGTGCTGGCATTGTTGGTCTTACACCTCCACAACAGCTGCAAGCAGCATTGATGTACATGTGTGTATATACATATACATACATATTTGTGTGTGTCTGTGTGTGTGCATGAGTGCCTGTGTGTGTAATTTCCCTCTTGGCAACAATTTAAATCAGAATGCCACTCAAACATTCCCCCCAAAACACATTTTTCTCTCTGCTCTAAAAGGTCTTTCTTGTGCACCTCTTTTATGTGAGGTGATTTTTGCTAAATTTTCCTTTTTCTTCCCTCTTCTTTCAGGATGTCCCACTATCTTGCCTATCCTTGTTTTTTTTTTTAACATCATTGCAAATGTAATCAATAAATCCAGCTTTTTTTCTATGTAGAATCATAACTGCCCTAATAATGATAAAGTTCTCAGAAGATATGTATATCATCTTCTTATGTAAAAAGATTCACAGTTTAAATTTTTGTGTCCTTTATGATTTCTCATAATGTTTATATGTTTATACTTCTCTTGAGAATTGCATTTGATCATCAGATTTGCCATAGAGATCTGAACTTTTTATCAGAAATGCTAGAAAGTTCTTTTGCTTTTTGCAATATTGCATTCTAAGCCCTCTGTTTCCTTAATGTAACAGCTACTAGATGTGTGATGACAACTGTGATCCATTAATAACTGAATGGTTTCCTTTTGGCTTCTTGAAGCATTTTCTCTTTGACCTGGAAGTTCTGTAATTTGCTCATAAATTTTTTGGAAGTTTCATTTAGAGATCTTTTTTTCAAACAGTAATCAGCGGATTTTTTTCAATTTTTTATTTTTCCCTCTGGTTCTAGGATACTAGGGCAGTTTTCCTTTATAATTTCATGAAATATGATGTTTTGGCTTGATCTTAGATCATAACTTTCAGGTAATCCAAAAATATTTAAATTATCTTTCCTGAATCTATTTTCCATGTCAATTGTATTTCCTATGAAATATTTTATATTTTCTTCTAGTTTTTCTTTTGACTTTTTAATTGTTTCTGGATGTCTCATGAAGTCATTAGCTTTTACTTGCACTATTCTAATTTTTAAGAATTATTTTCTTCAGTAATCTTTTGTATCTCTTTCCATTTGGGCAATTCTATTTTTAAGATAATATTTTCTTGAATATTCTTTGTGTTGCTTTCACTAGTCTGTTGTCTTTTCATAATTTTCTTCTTTTCCTTTCATTTCTTTACATAATTTTTCCTCTACTTCTTTTATTTGAATTTGAAAATCTTTTTTTGCTCTTCCTGCAATTCTTGAGCTTGTGTCCAATTTCCCATTTTTCATTGAGACTTTCTTTCCATGTAGTTGTTTTGACTTGATTGTCTTCTTCTCAGTTTATGTCTTGACCATCTCTCTTACCATAGTATTCTTTGTGAGGCTCTTTTTGTTGTTATTTGCTTATTTCCCCCCCCCTGTTTCTTGATCTGAAACTTTACATTAACCTTCATGTCTGATCTCAGTATAGGGGGAGGACCATTGTCTCAAGCTTCAGGCTTTTTCATACCTCAATTTTCAGAGCTAGTCTTAGGGTTTGGAAGTTTTCAGTACTTCCAAGGTCATGTGATCTTGAGAGATGTGTAGTCACTTCTCTCTTGGTCTATACTTTGGTTCTTACCCAGGAAGGGCCCCTGATCACTGAGGATTTTAATTAGTACTCTTCCTCAGGATCCCTCCTCCTTTGGTACCAAACGTGATACTGCTTCTTCTTACCAAAAGTGCTCCTCTCTGCCTTTGAATTGTGACCCAAAAGTCGATATAGGCAATGGAACTACTAAACAGCATCTTTTCTAACATCCACTGCTAGTTGAGATGTCTTCTATAAACTTTCTCACCATGTGCCATGTTCCCTTACCATCTCTGGTTTGAGAAATCCCAAAGTTGTTGCTGTTTCTGTCACCACCACCTAGACCAACCTTTGGTGTTTCATCAACATGGGTTCTGGGCCAGCCTCCATCGAGTATCACCAATCTTTCCAAACTCCTATGTTGTTTTGGGCTAGAAGAAAGTCTCATTCTGACCTTGTTATTGCCTCTACCACCCTAGAATTTTATGTGAGGCATTAAAGTTGTTTGAGAATATTGGGAATTTTGGGATTGAGAGTTTTCTCTATTCCTCTTTCTTGGCTTTGATCTCAGAAGTCCTTGACTTTCTTTTGAACTATTTCAATAGACTACTCATTGGTCTTCTTGCTTTCAGTGTCTCTTATACCACCCTCCTTCACTATAGTTGTCAAAATGCTGTTCCAAATGCAGTGATCTAATCACGTCATTGTTATTGTTCAGTTGTTCAAACATGTTTGATTCTTCCTGACCCTGTGGACCATGTTGTCCATGAGGTTTTCTTGGCAAAGATATTGTAGTGGCTGGCCATTTTTTTCTCCAATGAGATAAGCCAAGCAGAGGTTAAGTGACTTGACCTGGGTCACATAGCTAGCAAGTGTCTGAGACTGCATTTGATCTCACATCTTTCTGATACCTTTCCCAACCCTCTATCCACTGAGGCATGTAACTGCTTCCAATAGTATCATTACCTTGCAAACAAGCCAAAAAACCTACTTCATTGATTCTCCGCATACTTGTGGATGATATGCAGTTACTTTACCTCTCAACACTCTGGTTTCAACTTTTCTATACATATTTCATTTTCTACACACTAGGTTCCAGACCAATCAGAATACTAGCTGTTATTCCACTTTGTCCTTATCTCTCCCAGTTCCATGCATTTATTCCATCTCTCTTCTCCTACTCTGCAATACACTCCATCCAAATGAGAAGCTGTCAGAAATACTATTCTCCTTTAAGTTCCTCAAAAGGCCCTTAATACTTCTACCAAAAAATATGAAGTCCTTGTTTTCAACATTTGAAAATTTTGATTCAATCAAGAATCATTTATTAAGTGCTTGCTGCAGGTCAAGAATTGGGCTAATTTTTGGACTGAAAAGGACAAATATAAAATACTTTCTTGTCTCAAGGAGTTTGAATTCTAATTAAGGAAGTATCTTATACATACATATACATATATACATGCATAAATACATGCTTAAAGAAGCATCTTAGACATATGTAAACACACACACATATATATATATTTGTATATGCACATATGTACATATTCTCCCATATGTCTGTGTATATGTGTGTATACAGAAGGATAGGTAAAATAGATGGAAAATAGATGGATAAACAGACAATAGACTGACAGGTAGTTAGATACATAGATAGATATGCCATATTGGGGAGAAAGGGCATGAACAACAAGGGAAGTATAGGGCATCAAGAAAAGCTTCAAGTTGAATGTAGCACTGGAGAGATAAAACTTGAATGCAAGCAGAGGTTCCAAAAAGTAATGTGATAGTATTTCAGGTAGAGGAGACACCTGGTACAAAGGCAAAGAGATGGGAATTATAGTGTCCAATGTGCAAACAAGGTCAGTATAGTTGTAGCTCATGAAGTTGATCATATTTAAGAACAATGGAATTGTAAGTAGGATTCAAACTGTGAACAGCTTCAAATATTAAGCACAGTGGTTTATATTTGATTATAAAGGTAATAAGGAGGCACTGAACTTTATTGATTAAGAATGTGACATGGCTAGACTAGAACTTTGAAGAAATGTAGAAGATGGCTCTGGTTTGTGTCCTTCTAGTCTTATTTCATTATATTTCTATCTCACACTCACCAAGCTAGAAAAACAATGCAAAACACACTTATTTGCAATTCCTTCATGTATGAATGTGTGAATGAATCTGTGAATGAAAGAAAAGTATTTATTCCACATTATTATGTGCTTAATAAATGCTGCCTTTGGTACTGAACTAAGTTCTTGGAGTATAATTGTAAGCAAATGAGACAGTCCCTTCCCTCAAACATTTAGATTTTAATAGAGGAAGGCTCTCTCTCTTTCTCTTTCTCTCTCTCTCTCTCTCTCTCTCTCTCTCTCTCTCTCTCTCTCTCTCTCTCCCTCATCACATATATATACATATATATGTATATATATGTATATATACACATACATATGCTTGTATATCTATATATAGATAGATATATCTGTCTCTATCAATCTATATATAGATATAGATAGATAGACAGATAGATAGATATAGATGTAGAGTTGGCATTGCACAGTGGCATTCCATTGCCCTTTGCTTGACATGAGGCACCTTGTCATCTCTGCCTTTTAAAATCTCTAACTTGCTTCCAGGTTAAATTCAAGTGCCACCTCCTACATAAGGATTCTATTAACTCCCCAAGGTACTAATAGCATTTTCTCAAAATACATTTTTATTTTACTTTTATACATTTTCTATTTATTCATCTATTTTAAAAATTTGTTTCATCTTTCCTCTTTATTTTCTATTTACTTATTAATCATGTATGATGTGATTTGGAAGATTTTTCAACAGCGTAGTAAATATGATTAGACCCCTGCATTTGGAAGATTATTGAGGAAAGAAGCAAATGAAAATAGCATTATCAATTAGGAAGCTGTAACATATCATTTTTCACCCAATATAAAGTCCTTAATTACTGAGCTTATTCAAATTTTAGTCTTTGTATATTCAGCGCTAAATACGGAGACTAACATGATGTTATATGCTTAATGAATGTTTATTGAATAAATAAATGAAGGCACAGCTCATATGTTATCTTTGGCACATATTCTATAACATTAAAATGATCCCCATGACTCATATTTTTATGAAACAATTTTTATCATCTTTCATTGATTTTATCCCATTATACTTTATATAATACATATTTGTGGGAATATATCATCACCCCAGATTCCACGCCCCTTAAAGACAAAATTATTTTTAAAATCTTTGTATCTACAAAAATACAGAGGACAAATTATAATTGTTTGTTGAATTAACTAGGTTTTTTTAGAATTTTTAAATGAATAAAATTATTTATGATTCAAACCCCCCCCCATCTAGTTTTTGGCCCTTGCCTATGGTACTAGATAATTGCATGAATTGATATGACCAAAGAATAATCTTTACTTGTTCATAAACCCTTTACTTCCACACTTGCCTGATATGCTCAGACAACAACATATATATATATATATATTGGCACCATGCCTATCCTTAAAGCTTTTACAACTTTATATTTTGTAATAATTAATGGAAACTATTTTGGTTTCATCTTTCTGATTTTGTCTTCCTGTGGCCAGAAGTATTTAATATTTCACTTTCTACCACAATAAAATTTTCTTTACTCATCTGCTTTCCAGATAATTTAAGATGATTGAGTTAAAACGTGTGACCCTTGTCAGAATTTGTTAGATGTACTAGGAAGTCTAAAAACACATATTTCTGGGTTCTATTAAAGGAGTTCTATTCAGCGATAGATTTTATCAAAGAAAATAGAGTAGTTCTCTGCTTGTTCTAATAGGTTCAAGTGTGTAATTTACTAAGCATTAATCAACATGAAAAGGTTAATGTGAAATGGCTTTTAATAGGACCCTTTGACAGAAAAAGGCCATTTTCCTGGAGTTGGAGAGAGAAGATAAATATTATATTAAAATGAGAAATGATTTGTGGTTTACGATTTCTGTCTTTTGACTTTAGGTGAGAAAGTGGAAGTTGATGTTAAAAGGCCAAGTGCTAGTTTAAATGAGTATGGAGTTCACAGAAAACACATTCTTTTATTTAAAAGGGACTTTAAAAATTGTACATTTTAAAGTTCCATGCAAAGCAGGAGTCAACTGAATTTTTAAAATATTCTGTTGGAATATTTCACTTCAATATTTCTAATGATTCATATTGATAATGGGAACATATTAAAGAAATTTATTTGTTTCCCTAAAAGCATATTATATAACCTACAGGAAGTACAATCTGGTAAGTTTGGAAGTAAGGAGGAAAATCCAAAGGAAAGGAACATGAGGAATTGTGTCCTTCCAATCATCTTTGGAATTCTGTGAACAAAACTGATTATTTTCTAATTTCCCTCCTTCCTAGCACAGATGGCTTGACTCACTCTCTGTTACTCAGGCAACCTTCACTCTGCCCCTCACATGGAACAAAGAATAGACTAGCCTCAAAAGAAAAGTACAATGAAGTGAGTGAAAATGTACCTGATTTACAGAAAAGTGTCCTATCTTTAAGTCTTCTATAATAATATAGTCGGGGGGGGGGGTGGATCCAAGATGGCGGCTGGGAAGCAGTG
>CM053626.1:99099363-99118651 GCA_028646595.1 Phalanger gymnotis
GTTTGCTCTCCATTTTTTCCCTTTGTTATTTTTCTCTTTTGTTTGTTTTTGTTTTTTGGTTTTGGGTTTTCTTTCTTCTGTCTCCTGATTCATTCCATTGGACATAATTCTTCTTTACAACTTGACTAATGTGTAAATAAGTTCAATGCAAACTATATGTAGAAGATATATCGGATTCCATGTCATCTTGGGGGGGGGGAGAAAATCTGCAACTTAAAATTATGTGTGGAAATGAGAGTTGTAAACTAAAAATAAAAAAATATATATAAAAAAAGGAAGTCAAAGGAAAGAATGGGGCTGAGATGATTAGCAAGGAAATTAAAAAAAAAGAAGTTTGCCTAATTCTAAGCACTAAACACCTGGGCTGAGGGTGGATTTAAGAGCCTTACCCAAAACTGAAGCCAGCTGAGAAAGATCCAGCTGAGGTCTATGATGTGGCACTGAAAGATCGAAGTTGGAAAAGATTGGGAAATAGCCTGGTGATAATATATCACTAGAAAATGGGATTTGAGGCTTGGAGTTGTGGCACTATTAATGTTCTCTTTACCTACCTCTACCTTGTATGTGACCTAACCATATGTTGTTTTTTTTATTGTATATTTCTATGAATATTCCCTATGTGTGTCCGCTCTTCCTATTGATGATGTTTATTTTTTGTCCTAAGTTTGTGGAGAAAATATTTTATTGCTACTTTCATTTCTATACCATTTCATTTAATGACTGTGCTTTGAACCTTTATCATTTAATTGATGATAAAAAAGATATAGTTTGCTTAGGGCTCATTTACTAAGGACTTGGTATTCCAATTCTTCAGAGAATTTGAAAAATACACATACACACACACAGAAGAGGAGGAACCAATTGACAATAGTAAAAAACAAAACAAAACAAAAAAAAAACAATTTTCTTGGGTCCAACCCTGTAGAGTACAAAGAACTCAAATTCTAGGTCACATGACTAATACTGAGGACTAGATACTTTCTCTGACACTGCAAACTGAGGCCCTTGGCACCTAAATGCCCCTTTCCTGAATGAGAAGAAATCAGAGAGTTTCAGTGCCTTGTGAAATAAATGAAGAGTTTTATTAAGTGAGGCTAAGATACACAAGAAATAGAGAGACCTAGGCTGCAAATACTCAAAGAGAGAGTTTTAGCATGTAGTTAATATAAATTTCAGGCACATTGAGGAAGTATGGTCATTCCATAGGGAAGGACTGAGTATCAATTGAAGAGGAGACTTCTAGGAAACCAGAAGTCCAGGGTGCATCTCAACAAAGAAACAAAAGGAGAAAAAATAAAACAAGTAATTGGAAATGTAAACACACAGAAGGGAAGATAAACTAGAAGGAAGAAAAACAAAAAACAAACAAAAAAAATAATGTTAAAAGAAAACATCAAGTCCAGTGGCAAAACAAAAGTCAAGAGAACTGGGTGATGGCCAGAGATGCAGGGGATGACCCTGATGTCTTCAATGCCTGATCAAGCTCTGAGAATTCTGCAAGACCTGCTCCAACTGTTTTCATAGCTGTTGGAACAAATTATTCTCATTCACCCATTCTCCCAGGGAAGTCTTTCCATACTTGGGTAGACATTCCCCTAACCTAACCTAACCTAACTCAGCAACAGATTTGAGGCCTGTCAGTTACACAAAATCTACTTTTGCCCGTCTATCACTCTACCTACAGGAGAATTAATGTTTTGTGAAGGGCTAAAATGCAGAATGGGGTGAGGGAATAAACAGACAGGGAGAGGATGGAGAAAGAGGGTAACATGCAAGTCAAGGTATAACAATGAAAGTTAAATAAATCTTGTTGTCCTTCAAGATGAAAAGGGCACACTATATTTGGGAAGGACTGAGAAAGAGAAGAGGCATGGCATATCTTGTATTCATATTAGAAGGGGATCCTATTGAAGAATTTTCCTATATGGAAAGATAATCTGTGAATGGAGATGAGGAATTTCAATGGGAATAATTTCCACGAATTTGATAATTGGAAAAACCATTACTTCTGCTTCAAGTGAAGGAGAATTAGCACTCTATGAAGGAGATGTGGGAGACTTAAACCTAGAATTTTGAGATGTTATGGCCTCAGAATATTTTCACTAAACTGTAAATTCTTTTAACGTTTATTTTTTGCAGAATGGAGCACAACAAAATCCAGATGTTAAAATTCATTTATAAAGACAGTAACATTATAAAATAATTTTATAAGGTCATCAAAATTGTAATAAAGCTAGAAGGATAATTACTCCAAAATAATGCTTGACTCAACATTAAGAAATAGTTTTCCAACTTTGGGAAATACTAAAATTAAAAACATGGTTATTTATGTTTTGGATTTCTCTATACAGCAAGGAAATGTATACTAGTCTACTAGATGAAAGGAAGGATAAATCATTACTGAGAGAAAAAGAAATTGAAATACTTGAGAAGAGAGACAAAAGAACAGTAGCTGAAGAAATCTGTTCCACATGTTGCCCTGAAGATATTACTTGTGTTTGATGAGGAAACAAGATGCAATTTTTCAAGGAATATGTAATTTAATTTAATTTTTATTTTTCTAACCTAAGTCAGGAATGATATTTTGAGACATTCTAGAGACTATTTCCAATAATTATTATTACATTTGAAAAGCAGATGGTGATGTAGAGACAGGAACTCAGCTGAACTCCTCCAACATTCCCCTCTAAACAATTTTAAAATAACACCTCATAGAATTCTGAAGTAGAAGAGCCAACAAGTTTGGGCTGGAACATTTTTGCAGTCTAAGGCAATTTAGAAAGTTGGCAGGATATATTTGTGACATCAGGGATGAGGTCTGTCCAGAACCCAGGGCACATTGCAGCAAAACCAGCCACAGACCTTGGAAGTGTTGACAGTGTCAGCAGCAACTTCAGGAGCTCTCAGATTAGAGATGATAATAAGGTGAGATGATTGGAAAGAAAGAGATTACAGGAAACCTTTTTTTTTTTTCTGGCAGTGGGTACAGAATCCTGTTGCATAGTCCATATGGAATTCTGGGTTTCAACTCCAGTGCCAAAAAGAGCAGTAATGTCTGTGGATACAAGGAAGAAGAGGCATTGGTCACAGGTCCAAGGAAGAGAGGAGTACTAGCACTGGCAGTTAAAGTAGAAAAGGGCAATGAGCACAATTTTATGTTTGAGAGAATGCATATAATGTCTCACAATAAATGAAGGGTACTTATCTCAGATCCAAAACAGAAAGGAACACTAGTGCTTTTGGTTGCAAGAAAGCAGGGGACCTGGTCACAATTTTAAATCCACGAGGATCAGAGAAACAAGGTCACTTCCTGGGTAAACAATAAAATTCAGGCCAGCAAAGCAACGACCATACCTCTCCTTGGATCACACCATCTTGATAGCACGAAAAAATATACGGAACCCCCAGCCCCCAACTAGCTCTTAATACAGCAGTACAAAAAAAAATCTGTAGCTTGGAACAGTCATGACAAATTTTTGGAGAAAATTAAATGGAATTAGAAGGGACTCTCCTTTTCTCAAATGTACATGGCACCTTCAAAAACTTTACAGTTTATTAGGGCGTAAAACCTCACAACCTGATGCAGAAAAGCAGAAATAATAAATAAATCTTTTTCAGACCATAACGCATTAAACTTATATTCATTTAAGAGCCAAGGAAATAAATATTAAAATTAGTTGTAAACTAAATTCTAAAGCAAAGAATGAATGGATTAAAGAATAAATAATAGAAACAATCAATAATTAATAGAAAAGAATGGAGGACATAGCCAAGATGGTGCTGTGAAAGGAGTGAACTACTGGAGCTCTCTCATAAATTCTCAGATACCATGAAAAAAGTGAATCTGAGCAGATTTTAGAGAGTTAGAAGCCCCTAGTAGACTAAACGGGGCAGGAGAACTGAAATGGCACTGGACCACACCAAATGGGAGCAGCAGAGAAACCCAGCCAGTATGCGAGTCTGGGAGAGCACTGGGCATGCAAAATGCAGGAGCAAGAGCAGGCCCAGGACAGAAGTATCCTCTACAGTGGCTATTCCCAGGGCTCTCAGCCTAGGACAGGAGTCCATAGGAGCTATGGGAGACACCAGCACAGAGCCTGCAGCCATGGGAGTAGCTACCCCTGAGGCCTCCAACCCACAGTCTACAGGTTTGAAACTTGGCTTTTTGAACATTTAGGAGCCATGATGACCAGGTAAAATGGATCTTATCCTTCCCTTCCTCACCCAGATAATATTCACTTAGAAGAAACTCTGAAATTGAGGAGCTACAAGTGGGGCTTCAGTAGCTTTTTAGCTCAAGAAGTTGAGGAGGGCCCTTTCTTGTGGTGGTGGAAGGAGACTAGTGCAGGAAGAGAGGTGTCCCAGAAGGCCCCACCTCAGCAGAACAGCAGGAGTTCCTGAGCCCCTGTGGGGTAGAGCTAGCAAACATCAATACCAGGACCCCAGACATGCCTTTGCACAGCCAAAGGAAGTAGCAGACACCAACACAAAGGATGAGATCACCCATGCTGTAGGGCAGCCCTAGGGGAAGAGGAGATTTCTAGCAGCCAGACCATTCCTCCCCCACATCTCATGAAACCAGAGGCCACAGCACAGAAAGCCAGTGAATAGGCCCACAGTTCCTGGAACAAGAAGTTTGGGATAGACTTCCCTGAGACCTAGAAGCAGAGATCCACTTTAGAAGACAGAGAGAAAAGAAGAACATGAAAACAAGACCAGAATACCAAAGACTATTGATTCCTATTATGGTGACATGGAAGATCAAAATACCAATTCAGAAGAGGACAACATTCAAATTATAACCACACCTGAAACCTCAAAAGGGAATGTGAAACGGTCTCCAGCCCAAAAAGCATTCCTTCAAGAACTCAAGGAGGATTTTAAAAACCAAATTAGAGAGGTAAAAAAATGGTAAAAAATGAAAAAAAATCACTGATGAGAACAAATCTTTAAGAAGTAAAATTGGTGAAATGGGTAAGGAGGTTTGGAATATAAATGGAAAGAGAGTCTCATTGAAATGTAAAATTAACCAAATGGAAAAAAGGAACTGCAGAAGCTGAATGAAGAAAACAATATGTTAAAAATTAGAATTGGGCAAGTAGAAGCTAATTACTCTATGGTACATCAAGAATCAGTTGAACAAAATCTAAAGAATGAAAAAAAATAGAAGAAAATGTGAAATATTTGATTGGAAAAATAACTGATCTGGAAAATAGATCCAGGGGAGACAATCTAAGAATTATTTGTCTACATGAAGGCCATGATGAAAACAAGAGCCTGGACAGTATCTTCCAAGAAATCATCAAGGAAAATTATCTGGAGGCCCTAGAACCAGAGGGTAAAATAGTCTTTGAAAGAATCCACCATCACCACCTGAAAGAGATCCCAAATTGAAAACTCCAAGGAATATTGTAGCCAAATTCCAGAATTATCAGATCAAGAAGAAAATACTGCTAGCAGCCAGAAAGAAACAATTCAAATATCACAGAACTACATTCAGGATCATGCAGAATCTTGCAACTTCTACATTAAAAGTAAGGATGAATTGGAATATGATATTTTGAAAGACAAAGGAGCTTGGACTACAAGTAAGAATCAACTACTCAGCAAAATTGAGCATATTTTTTATGCAAGGAGATGGACATTCAATTAAATAAAGGAATTCCAGACCTTCCTGATAAAAAGGCTGGAGCTCAATGGAAAATTTGATCTTCAAATACAAAACTCAAGAGAGACATAAAAAGGTTAATGGGGTGGGGGAAACAACTATGTTATTCAATAAGGGAAATTTGTTTCCATCTTTATATAGGATTACATCGATTTATACATGTTTTATATATATATATATATTATATATACGTATATATTATATATATAATCAATCTTGAGAAAGTACAATTATTATGACAATTGAAAGGGATATTCATAGACTGAGGGAGTCAGTATAAAGCAAGTGATGTGACTATAAAAAACATAATTAATGGGCACAAATGGATTGTTTTGGGAGAAGAAGTAAGGAGGAGGTAGGAAAGGGTAAATTATGCCACATGAAGAGCCACAAAATTTGCTACTCAAAAACTTGCAAAACTGAGTGTTGTAAACTAAAAATTAAAAAATATAAAAAAAATTAAAAAAAATAAAAGAGAATGGCAAAAATGAGACAACATATTTAAATTTGTAGGTTGCAGCCAAAACATTAGGGGAAAATTTATGTTTCTAAATGCCTACATCAATAAAATAGAAAATGAATAGAACAATGATTTGGGTATACAATTAAAAAATAAAATTATTAAATTAAAAAAAATATTTAAAATAAAAGGAAAGATTAATAAACTTGTAAGAAAAAAAAATAACAATAAATAAAACTAGAAACTGGTTTCATGATAAAATACATAAACCATTAGTTTATTTTACCATAAAAAAGAAAGAAATCTAATTAGCTATAACAGTAAACAAAAAAAAAAAATTGAATGGAACACCAATGGAGATATAAATAAAGCAACTATCAGGAATAATTTTCCCTAATTTTATGGCATTAATCTGCAAATCTAAGTTAGACAAATGAATATTTACAAAAATATAAAATGCCTAGATTAACAGAAAAGGAAGTAGAATACTTAACAATATTTAAGAAAAATATAAATTAAGCTTTCAATGATCTCCCTAAGAAAAAAATCCCCACAAGCATACAGGTTCTTAAGGGAATTCTACTAAACATTTTAAAAACAATTAATTCCAATGGGGGGAAAACTATCTGGAAAAAACAAATTCAAAAGAGTTCTGTCAAATTCCTTTTATGACCACATATGGTGCTAATAGCTAAACCACGAAGAAGAAAAACATAAAAAGGAAATTATAGATCAAAATTCTCTAATGAACCTTGATGCTAAAGTTTTAATTAAAATACTAGCAAGGAGATTACAGCAATAGAGTAAAAAGATAATATATTATGACTGAGTGAGATTTTTTCCTGGGATGCACTACTGGTTCAATATTACCAAAGCTATCATCATAATTAATCATATCAATAATGAGAACAATAATCATATAATTATCTCAATAGATTCAGAAAAATCTTTTGACAAGATAAAATATTTATTCTTATTAAAAGCACTAGAAAACACAGGAATAAATGGAACTTTCCTTAAAATAGTAAGTACCATCTATCTAAAACCATCACCAGACATTATCTTTCATGGGAACAAGATAGGAACCTTCCCAGTAAGTTAAGTTTTGAAGCAAAATTGTTCATTATCACCACTATTATTCAGTTTTGTATTGTGAATGCTAGCTGTAACAGTAAGAGAAGAAAAATAAATAGAAGGAATTAGAATAGGCAATAAGGAAACAAAACTGTAACTCTGCATATGAACTGACAATATACTTAAGGAATCCTAGAAAATCAATTAAAAATGAATATAAACAATTAGCAATTTTAGCAATGTTACTGGACATAAATCCATCAAAATCATCAGCATTTAAATATGTTAGCAATAAAGACTAGTAGAAGTAGATAAAAATAAAAATGTCATTTAAAATAACTATAGACAATATAAAATACTTGTGAGTCTACTTGCCAAGATAAACCCAGGAACTATATGAACACAATTATAAAACACTTTTCCCACAAATAAAGACAGATCTAAATTATTGGATACATATTAATTACTCATGAGCAAGATGAGCCATTATAATCAAAATGAAAATTCTACCTAAATTAATTTACCTATTCAATACCATACCAATCAAACAAAAAAAAATAACAAAATTCATCTGGAAGAACAAAAGGTAAAAGGGAATCAATGAAAAATAAACATGAACAAAGGTGGCCTTATCATAGCAGTTCTCAAATTGTATTAGAAAACAGTAATTATCTAAACAATTTGGTACTGCACTGCTTAAGAAACAGGGTGGTGGGTCATTGGAACAGATTAAGTGTGTAATAGAGAGTAGTAAATGAGCATTGTAATCTAGTGTTTGATAAATTGAAAGATCCAAGGATTTTGGGAAAAAACTCGCTATTTGACAAAAAATTACTATGAAAACTGGAAATCAGTTTGCTAGAAAGTAGATATAAAGGAAAATGTTACACAGTATACAAAGATAAAATCAAAATAGGTAAATGATTTAGACATAAAGTGTGATATAAGCAAATTATGACAGCATGGAAAAATGTATGTGTCTGATCTATGGGAAAAGGAATGACTTATGACTAAACCAAAGATAGAGAAAATTATGAGAAATTAAATGGATAATTTTGATAACATGAAATTAAAAAAAATGTTGTTGCCCAAAGAAACCAAAAAAAGCAAAAAAAAAAAATTAAAGGAAAGCAGGAAACTGGGGGGGGGCGGAAATTCACAGCAAGTTTTTTTTTTCCTAATAAAAACTGAATTCCTCAAATGTATAGGGAAATGAATTAAATTTATAAAAATAAGATCCATTCCCTAATTTACATATGGTCAAAGGATGTGAACAGTCAATTTTCAGAAGAAGTAATCCAAGCTATATTTAGTCATATTAAAAAAATGCTCTAAATCACCATTAATTAAAGAACCGCAAATTAAAAAAAAAAATAAAACTCTGTTACTACTTCATGTCCATCACACTGGCTAACTTCCTGTTGTTGTTGTTGTTGTTGTTGCTGTTTTGTCTATGAAGAAGACTATGACATCATGAAGGTGATGTCTTGACTTGTGAGTGAATTGGATTTAAGAGAAGCAGGACTGTGTAAAGTCACCAGCCTTACTATCTCCTCCAGAGTCATGTGGGTCCAGTGGCAATATATAAATCAGGATAACTAGACATGGCCCCAGATTCAATGGGAGACCTCAGCCTCTAAAAGCTAGGTGTCAGGTCTCAGTTGGTCTGAGGCAATGCCCATTCAATGATTAAGGTTAGGTAAGAAATGAGGCAAGAATGGCCTCTTTTACCTAGTCAAAAGAACAAACAAAAATACATAAATCTGGGAAGGGAAAACCCTCAGAATTTCTGGCCAAAAAAAAAAAAAAACACTTCCTACTTCAACTCACTCTGAACCCTCAGAGCCCAAAGAATGACCAAATGAGTCTTCTGTTGGGATCTTTTGTTGGACAATCAAAGAGAGCCAGAGTGATTTGTGTTTAAGGAATGGTCCTTAAAAAAGTAATCTAGACCAGTAAACCCCAAGACACCTTGTGAGACTCTGGTGATCAAAATGTATATTCCTTTGGGCAGAGCAGCTGTGTGGACAGAGGGAGAGGAGGAAATGAGAAGAGAGAGACTATTATGAAAGAACAGCAAAATGATATGTTAGATCATGTGTGAAAAATTGAGACACTAAGGCACTGTTGGTGGAGATGTAAACTGATTCAATCTTTCTAGAGAGTAATTAGTAACTATGGCATAAGGGCTATAAAAATGTGCATACTCTTTCACTCAGGTATACCACTGCTTTTTCTGTATCCCACAAACACCAAAGAAAGGGATCTATTTGTTAAAAAAATATATTTATAATAGCTCTTTTTTTTGGCAAAAATAGAGGGGATGCCCATCAGTTGGGGACTGGTGGAAGAAGTTCTGGTATAATTATTGTTATGGAGCACTATTGTGCTATGAGAAATGCCAAGCTATGTTTTTGGCCCTCTCCCCATCCTCAATCCCCAGTGCCATCATTGCTAATTTTTGTTCTGGGGCTGCCATTGTAGAACTCCAGTTAAACTTCCGATTATTTGACATCCATCCAGGTTCCAATACTATTCTCTTTTAACTTCTCCATCAATATAATGGTCCTGTATATCTTTCCCTAATGTTCCTTAATGTCTGAAGGCCATGTGGTCTGGGAACATAAAGTGAAACAGCTAAACTCTTTATCTAAACTTCATGACCTCAAAGAATGAGAAGTAAAAGATGCAGATTAACTTTTCATTTCCTATACAAAGCCCTTACCCTCTGATGTATTACTCTCTCAAGTAACTGAGATAGCTGGGATAACAAACTGAAGTCCAATGAATAGGAATATCTAGCACACTTCACTGCCCCACTTTCATTTCCCAAGGAAATGATAATTGCTTACATCATCCTGGTGTCTGGATTGAGGGAAATATTCTTTGTTTATCCTGCAGTGTAAATACAGTTACTTACACAAAGAAGATTCATAATGAACATTTGTTTAATTGAATTTTGTTTAATATAGATAATATCATTTAGTTTATTACTCTCATGTAAAGAATCATTCCTTCATGTTCTTAAGAAAGTGTTCCATGATTGCTTATTATTTTTTATTTCCTCCCTATTCCCTCTACCTCCTTCTCCAAAAATAAAATAAATATCAGATTAAGAATTACCTTTCCAACAAACCTAAAAAGTGGTCATTAGTTCTATTACAGAAATTCTCAAATGGAGTGAAACACTACTACCTGAGGTAACCCATTTTTCTAGCTAAGAGTATTGGTAAGTGTTTCTTGAGGTGAATTCTGAACTTTCATTTTTTCAACTTCTATTCTATCCTGCTAGATTTTTACTCTGGGACAAATAGATGGCATTGTGGATAAATAGATGGCATTGTGGATAGAACACTGGACCTGGAGTCAGGTTAGACCTGAGTTCAAATTCAACCTTAGGTACTTACTAGGTCTGTAATACTGGACAGATGAGAAAACTTCTGACTGACTCACTCTCTTTTATCTTAAATAGAAATAAAAATAGCAATTATTTCTCAGGCTTTTGTGAGCATCAAATATAATATTTATAAAGTGCTTAGCCTAGTTCCTGGCAAACAGTAGGTGACTGATGAATGATTGTATTGTTTCTTCCTAAACAGAAAAAAAAAATCTTGTTCCTATCCCATATAACAACTATATAAATAATTGCAAACTACTATTATATGCATTCTGGTGTCCCTCTTCCACATGATAATCATCCCTAATATATCACTTTTGTTCCAAAATAATTCTAAATACAATATATACTTACCTTTAACAGACAACAGATATTTAACAAGGATATGTATCAGTGATACTGAGTTGACTAAGATGAGGAAAGCCCCCTGCTTCTAAATTGCCTATGGCTGTCTGCCAGCCAAGCATCAGAGATCTCCAAAAAGCTCCTCTGGCTGTTTTGTATGCAGGCAACCAGAAAGTGCTGTCAACAACCCAAATCAACTGAACCAATTTAGTCTCTAGGATGGTTTCAATACATTTTTAAGGAAAAAAAACAGGCACACAGACTAGTCAAACCTGAAAATGTGTAGGGTGTTAGAATATTGCTTCTACCACACAAAGCAATGAAGTTTTCATTCCCACAATTTATTTCTATTAGGGCTTAAACCACTGCATAATGAAAACCTACAGAAAGGTATTAAAAGCTTCTATCAACTGATTGCCTCTTATTGGAATTACTGTAATTTTAAAATGCCTCTATTAAAATTTCTACCAATAAAACTATTGAAAATGATGAGATAAAGAAAAAAGGAAATATAATAAACCAAAATAGAGCTAGTTTTCTAATGAAACAGAAAAGGCTAGTTAGGAGATATTGTGCTGAACTTGGAGTCAGATATCAGATTTTGTCTTCCAATTTTGTTATTCCCTTTCTATTTGGCCCTGATTAGTCTTCACAAACCAAACCCGATGTAAGTGGTACAAAATATACTCCCATTTTGGAATAGGGGAAGCTAGAGAAGGAAAGAGGCATAGCTCAAATCATTCTACCATATGGTATATAACAATTTCAATTTAATATTCTTGTTAACTGTTGACAAATTGTTATTTTTACCCTGCCAAAATTATAAGTATTATTAATAAATTATAAGTTTTGCCACCTGAATCAATATATAAATCTCTTCACTGTGGTTACTGTTTTCTTTGCTCTCTCCTATATTCTACCCTCCCTGTGTTATCACTTTTCAGCCTCCATTTTCACTTGCTTTGTCTTCTCCTTCTTAGTTGCTGGCATCAGCCAACTCTCTATTCTCATTCCTCTTCTTGTCTTTCTAACTTTTTTATATTCATAAAAAATAAATATTTAGTTAGTTTCTATATTCTAGATTCTTGAATTAAAGAGGATCAGTTGTATCCTGTATCCAATTGCCTTGACAAGACAATTGCTTCATACTATATGACACTATACTATGTCACTATTTGACTCTATTTGTCACCATATGATACTATTTGACTCTATTTGTCACTATACGACACTATTTCAATGAGATAGCTAGTTACCAAAGTAGATAGAAGCTTGAAGATAATAATATCTTGTCTCAAATACATTGTCTCAGATGTTTATTAGTTGTAGGGCCCTTAAAAGTCACGACTTCTCTTGTCTTCAGTTTCCTTAACTGTAAAAACAATAATAGCACCTAATTCACAGGATTATTATTAGGATCAAATGTTATATTTAAAAAACTCGCGTAGGTCCTGGCACATAGTAGAGGATTAATAAATGCTTACTGTCTTTCTTATCTCTAACTCTCTCAGCAATCACTCCATCAACAAGCATTTATTTTGTACATCTTGTGTCAAAAGCATTATATTAGGCTCTATCCACTTCCATAGATTCAAATATCACCTTTATGAAGATGAACAAAATAAGCATGTTTCCATTGCTACCCCTTGAACTCAATTTCAAACAATTTCCTGTTGAATATTTCTATTTTTATATTTTTCTGATATGTCAAATTCTGTACCAAACTATCATCATCCCTTCACAATATCATAATTTATATCTATCTATCTATCTATATCTATATCTATATATACATATACATATAAGTTTGCAAGACCCTCTTGTTTCTTTGAGGACATTTCCATGTTAAACAATTTGAGGAGAGAAAAACATTTTGTGTAAATTTAAAAAAAAACTTGTTATGCAAATGATATGTTACTATTGGCATTATGGATGAACATTTTGACACTTAAAAGGAGTAGAAAAAGACCTTTCTTAATTTGGTCTGTTAATTTATATGAAAAGAAAAAAAATTAACTTTCAGCTGGAATTTGGGTAATTTTTGGAGAGAAAAATGATTTTTATAATAAAATTAAAAAGTTAAAACTCTGTGAACAACATGGAGGGATTTCTCACTTGATTGGGAACAGATTAATCTTCTAAAGAGACAAAAAAAGATGCTTTCTTCATTGAAAAAATCAAGTGATATTAAAGATACATAATTTCTCATTTATCAAAGAGATTAAGTGACCAGATTGGAGACACCATTGATGCAAAGGATTATTAAAGTTATCTTTTTTATTGTTTTATAGTTTTAGTGTTTTATAGCTAAAAAAGGGAAAACATAATATATTTTTTTAAAAAATGTGTAAACTCTGGGAGACCGAAGTATGATTTATAAAAAGAAAATAATTATTGATTTGATAGGAATTTGTAACTTATTGAATTAAACTATTGAAAATAAACTCTTTTTTAAAAGTCAATGAAGTGATAGAAATTTTCAGCAACCTAGTAATAGAAGAAATTATCTAGGTGCAGAAGTGAAGACAAAGCAATGGAGGTGAAAAGTTACTCCTTCAGAGAAATGTTGGTTTAAAGCAATCAGCATAGAGAAGGCTTCAACTGAGCAATTACTGATTGGATGGAGAAAGAACTGACTATATTAGCCAAGAATCTCATTGACAGCTATATCCTTTCAGTGCCATATAGAGTTGGAGAAAGGAAAACTTTTTATAAGAATAAGGGTTTATTTACTTTTTGTTGTTGTTTTGGGGAATGTTGTTCATTTGTTTTTGTTTTTTCCTGTCACCTTTGTGAAAAAATAGAGGGAAACTTGTTGCTTTGTTACCCTGGTAAACTGACTTAAAGAGTCACCATTGTTTTCTTTGGAGTCCATTTTGGTTGAACAGCACTACAGTCAGAATAAAGACTGACTGGTCTTGACTGTATACCTGATATGGGCAGTTTGGTTAGCTTTTCAGTTCTCTGTTTTAAAGAGAATTGCTATTCTCATAAAGATCTTTCTTAATAGTGCTTTCTCAACATTCCTTTAAGGGTGAAGGTAAATTGAAAAAGTTTATATATACTACATTCCAGTAGAGAAGAAAACAGAATTTCCTTGACAGAAGTGTAGTGAAAATCAACAGCTAAACAGTGAGCAGAAAGTTCCTTGTGGTTTAGGTGTTCCTAAATATAAAAATAAGCCTGCAAGACAGTTGTGGGTTCCCTGAACACGTGATTTTTCTTCTGTATTGTCCTTCCTTCACCAGTTCCTATAAATGTGTGCTCACTCTTTATCAAAGATACTGAGTACATCTATGGAAGAGAGGAATGTGTGTCCATATGTGTTTTGGCATGTATTTTATTATTCATGCATTTCCTTTAATAACAATTATTGGAACTTATTTGGCTTTATTTTTAAATGAATAGTTTTGCTAAAAATCTAAAAGTGCTTATTGTAAGTATCTGGTTGGGTAAGCATAAATACTGTATAGATTGCATGGCCTTGTGAGTGGTTGGCTATATATTTAGAATATGAACTGGATGAGCCTGGAGAAGTAAGGTGGTGAATAGAGAAAGAGTATGTTACTTCACCAAGATTACCATAGGATTATGACAGATTTTGAATATAACTATGTTGTGGTAGTCATCTCTGGTAACTAAAGCCTAGAGTTAGTGTGAGAGCAGGTTGGAATGAACAAGACAAATCCAAAGACTCATTGGGGTATATACTCACCCCATTTCAAGGGGTGATATCATTGTACATTTTGTGACATGACCATGAGTTTATATCCCATTTTGACTATATCCCCACTGTAACTTCACATTTTCCATGTGGCTATTTAATCACACAATCATTACAATATCTCTGGCTTGAAACCTTGAATTATCCACATGCAATTAACCACATGCCCATGGATATCTTTCATACCTATTTTTCCTCGTTTCCACTATTACTGCCACTATCTCATATGAATACAGAACCATTTAGACAAATGTAAACTCTTGTTGGATTATTGGAATTGGTTCACAATTGTTACATCCTTGACTAGCTTCTTCCTTCTTCAATCCATCCTCCATAGCTGCTACCACATCAATCTTCTGCTAAAATTCTTTAGTAGCTCCCTAAAACTCCTTGTCAAAATATGTCAAGATCCTAAATGATTGAATTACAACCTACCTTTCTAAGAATATTTCAGACTATAATCTGTTATATTCTTTACATTTCAGCCAAACAAGATTACTAGCTCTTACACTATCTTGTCCTGTCCTTTTTCATATCTGTGACTATAAGAATGCTGTCCTTTTGTCTAGGATGGAATCTACCCCCAACTTCAACTACTAACATAATTCTCCAAGGTGCTGCTAAGGTGGCAGACTATTTCTTCCCTAATTTTCTTTCTCCTCTCAAGGAGTTCTATTTGATACACTTCTGCACTTAACTAGCTATAACTTGTATTATTACTTTTATATATGTCTTCATTTTCACTAGTAGACAGTTGTTTTACAGTTTTGAGTACCTTGTCACCATGTCTTACACATAGTAGATGTGTAATAATGTAATAAATGTAATGATAATAATAGATGTAATAAATTTGTCTTTATGTCAATTGAAATACAAATTGTCTAAGAGCTTCTTAATATTTTGATGTATGATTCAGTGAGTAGATCACTCACTTCATTCTTGGCAGGTGGTGGTATGTGTAGCCAAAGAATGCACGTCAGTGAACTCATCTTGACTATGCAGGGGTTTGCTACTAAATAACTGTTGACTCTCAAAAATGTTAAGTATAACTAATTTTAAAGTTTGATTTATATTATTAATAGTTTCACCATCAGTTTCTTAAGCCTAGGCAATAAAAAGAAAAGTAATGCAAGTCTCATTTGAGTGTTTGTCAAGTTCTGATATAAAGTATATGATATAAATATTCATATAAAAATTTAACAATTGAATCTATACTATGTGACTCCGTCATGACCCAAGCTATAGATTATCTCAGCCTAAATTCAAGAAAAAATAAAACAAAATAAACAACATAAAGAAAAAACCAAAATAATATCCATTTCCTTCTTTAGAAGACTACAGGCTCAGAAACCTACTTTTATTCAAAACTTCTTTGAGGAAATCTGATTTTAATCTTGGTTGATGCTAAAATATTGTGAACATAACAGTGATATAAAGGTTAAACATACATATTCATGGAATTTGGTGTGAAGTTGTCATCTCTTTGTCACACACCATTCCATTGCATCCATTTACCACAAGGTACATATCATACATCAATGCTTTTAAACCATGGATGGAATGGTAAAGACTTTGTCAGTCATCGATATATAAAAACCACTTAACGAACCATGTGTGTCTTTCTAAGAAATTACATTACATTTATTTTGCATATAATTTTATATGAATATTTCCCCCAAAAGAATGTAAGTAACTTGAAAGCAAGAATCATTTAATTTTATCTCTAAATTCCACTGCTTAATGCACCTCTTGGTCCACAATAGTTTCATAATAAATTCTCATTGATTTATTAATCAATATTCCAATGAATTAGAATCCTGTCATGTGAAAGAATCTATCTCCTTGGATATACTAGACAGGTTAGTTCGACTCTGATATTTTTTAGGATCTACTTTGACATAAATGTCCAACCAACCAACCAACCAACCAACAAACCAACCAACCATTTCCTTATGTATCACTAGGAAAATTTATCTTTTTAGTAATGCAGCTGGATTTTTGCAATAAAAGTACACTATGGTACCATATCAATGTTTATCATAATCATAAAGCTTGGGAGAAAAGAACAAAGATACAAATATTATTGAACAATTTGATTTAAATACTTTGCATTTAAGAGAAGTTTTCACAAGGTCTCTATCATTTGGCTGATTTGACTTTTGTCTAAGACAGATTGTCTTTTAATTAGAGGAGATTGAATATAACAGATGGCTGAACCAAGTCATATTATCAGTCATATAGCTCTATAGAGAAGACCAAACATTTTAATTGTATCAAACAACATTTTCATTGCTTTTCATTAGGTCTTTTATTTTGCTTAATCATGAAATGTCAAATGTTGAAGTACGTTTTTCATACCACGCATCTAGTTTTCTACTTTGCAAAATATAATTAAATATTGTTATCTGTTCTAACAGAAGAGGAGAGATGTTGGGATGATAAAAATGGGTAATTCAAAAATTCTTTACATTTGATTAGACAAAGTATTTAGCAACAATGTTCTTATGATGCTCAGCTTCACTTATAGATATATACACTAGCCCTATGAAATGCTTCTTATTGTGTCCCTTACTCATTCGCATGAGTGATCAGAGCCCTTCAAAAATATCTGAGAGTCAATCCACCTATACCAGAAATATTTATGAAAGTAATGAAATGAGAAAACTAAGAGTTTAGGACTCAAATATTTGACTAATGTAGAATTTAATTCCTAAAATTTTCTTTGCTATAATTAAATAACAAAATAGCATTTTATGATGTTTTTCTTTAAAGTATAATTGATGGACTACATTTAATTCCATTATTTTCAAATTATGTAACAGTTTATCCAGATTAGAGATTTAAAACAATATGCTATAATGGAAAATGAGTTATCTGAATCAGATCTTTGTTTTTGAATGTGTCTTACTCATGTTTCACCGAAAAAAGAGATGTATATCAGGTTAAAAAATGCCAACATAAAAGCTGATACAGAAATGGCCTTTCAAGGAAAGTTTGTCTGTGGCCTATAGTTAGCTCTTTTAACTTGTTCCATGCTACTTATCTAAGCACAGTGTGCTCTTGGGATTTCCTCACACAGATGAACTTTGTAAGGATAGCTGCTATCATTAAAGTATGATATAGCAGACAGGATGTTAGAATATACCTATATACACATATGTGCGTGTGCATATAGATAGATCAATAAGTTGATTTATCTGTATTGTTATCAATATGTTGATATCTATCTATCTGTTTATCTATCTACCTAATAGGAAATTTTCACAACAGGAAACAATTTAAATCTTCTTGTCAGTTCTAATTTTCTTTCATGCCACCACCAACTTAGAAGAAAATACAAATATAAACACAAAAAGCCATGTTGATTACCAATGTTCACTTTAACATTTTTAAAGTTATGAGCTGGCAACTATGATGCTTGAGCAAGAAACCATGAAATCTGAATATATGTGATTATAGTTCATGGTTATAATTGAATAAAAGTTATAAAATTTAATCTGACAAATTATAAAATTTAATCTGTCAAATTTAATTATATTCATTGTTATTGAGTTGCATGACATTTTTTGCCAAAAAGAAGCACTTTAATATTTGTACCTTCTTCCTATTCACAGAGCTACTACACTAGTGCACTATTCCCTAATTTCTCCACACCTGAACTATTGCAATAGCCCACTGGTTCCTCTTCTTGTCTCAAGTCTTTTCTCACTCCACTCCACTCAATACTCAGCTGACAAAGTCTTTCTAAATTATGAGTCTGATCATGTCACTCTACTTTTTGGTGAAATGCAATAGTGGTCTATTATTTCTAAAGTCAAATATTTTGGCTTTTAAAACCATAGATCTATTTCTACATTTCTAATCCTTATTCCCCTTGACATTCACTATAATTCAGTAATAAAGACTTTCTGCTTGTTCTTCCGATACAACACACAATAATTTTAATCCATGACTTCTCGTTGTCTATTTCCCATACTTGGAATATTATTCCTCCTTATCTTTACCTCCTGACTTCCCTAGTTTTCTTCAATAATCAGACAAAATTCCATCTTCTACAGTGGACATTTCCTGGTGTCCCTGTGAAGTAGTAAAAATTAGTTTGATAGATACACATCCACCAACACCATGGATGGAGGCTAAGAGTAATATTCTCAGAGACTAGGTATTACTTTTCTTCCCTATCTTTATCCTGATGAACTTCTTACCGAATAGCATAGTGAAAGTGCAATTTCATACATCCTTACCCCTCATTTATAAATCCTTATTAGGCAATTTTGAAACCTTGCCAATTTCACTGGTCCCTTACAATGCTACTAAATTCCCTTAAGGATGAAGGGGCTTCCCTATTGGTACCAGACTTCTCTTTGTATGAAACTCTTTTTAAGTTTGATCTCTACAGGTATTCAACTGAAGTATTAAATACATAGGCCACATGTGTATCATTATGCAAAACCCTTCCACAATACTCATGTTGTAAAAGATTAACTATATTTCCCTCCCTCCTATCCTGTCCCCTTTTATTCAATTTTCTCCATTGAGCCTATCCCTTTCTGAAAGTGTTTGCTTTTGATTACTTCTTTCCCCTATCTTTCCTCCCTTCTATTATCCCCCTTTTTTATC
>CM053626.1:99119151-99139268 GCA_028646595.1 Phalanger gymnotis
CTTTTGGATTGCCTTTTCCATTTGGCTAATTCTGCCTTTCAAGGCATTCTTTTCCTCACTGGCTTTTTGGAGCTCTTTTGCCATTTGAGTTAGTCTATTATTTAAGATGTCATTTTCTTCAGTATTTTTTCAGTCTCCTTTAGCAAGTCATTGACTTGTTTTTCATGATTTTCTTGCATCACTCCCATTTCTCTTCCCAATTTTTCCTCTACTTCTCTTACTTGCTTTTCCAAATCCCTTTTGAGCTCTTCCATGGCCTGAGACCAATTCATAGTTTTTTTGGAGGCTTTTGATGTAGGCTCTTAGACTTTGTTGACTTCTTCTGGCTGTATGTTTTGGTCTTCTTTGTCACCAAAAAAAAAAAGATTCCTAAGTCTGATTCTGGGTCTGTTTTTGCTGCCTGTTCATGTTCCTCGATAACTACTTGACCCTTTATCTTTTTGTAAAGGCATGAATGCTTTTAGAGTAGAGAGTATTTTGTCCCAAGCTTTAGGGGCCTTGTTCTGCTGTTTTCATAGCTACTGTTACACAGCAAGCTCTGCTGCAGCAGTGCTCCTCCTCTAGCAAGAACCGTAAACCTGGACAACAACTCAGATCCGAGCAGGCTCTGCACTCCCTCTCTGATCTGCCCACTTAATTCCTCCCACCTGGTTGGCCTGGGGCCAGAAGCAACAACAACTGCAAGGGCAGCTGGAAGCAGCCCCAGAGTTGTGCCACTTCCACCCACTCCTTTCACTCTGTTCTAGCAGTTCTACCTACTAACCTTCTCTGTTGTCTTTGGCATTTATGGGTTGAGAAGCCTGCTAACTGCCACAGCTCAATGATTCAGGGCCCTATGGCTGGTTCATCCAGGCTCCTGGTCTGGTTGGTCCTGGCATGGCTCACGCTGGGCTCTGCTCTGCTCCCAGCTCCATGTGATAGACCCTTCCCCATGACCATCTGTTCTTTCTTGGGCTGGAGCCCTACTTCTCTCTGCTATTTTGTGGGCTCTGCAGCTCTAGAATCTGTTCAGAGCTATTTTATAGGTGTTTGGAGGGACCTGAGAGAGAGCTCACACAGGTAGCTGCTTTCCAGCTGCCATGTTGGCTCCACCTTATGTAGAATAAATTTTACTTTTCAAGAAAGCCTGTGTGACAAATATTGCAAGTTGTATTGAAAGCTGTCCACCTTTTCTTTGCTTCCTTGTAAGTTTTCTCTTGTTCTCTGATGTGCACTTTTTTACTTTGTTCTTTTTTCCCTTCCCTGCCTCCTAGAAGGCTACAATTAAGAGTGGATATATTTCTCTATAATTATAGATGTATACATACACATATAGACATAAACTTTCCCAAACACATTTTACTCTTGCTATTTGTTTTTATGTTTGTGCATGCCTCCTCCACTTTTCTTTTACCTGCTGCTTTGCCATCCTATTATGTGTCTCCCCCTGCCAAAGATCCTTCTCCTATCCTCCCATTCCAATAAGTCTAACCCTTCTATAGACCCCTATAACATGTTACCTCAACCTCCCCTCTAAAGATCCTTCCCTTATCCTGCCATTCCCATTAATCTAAACACCATTCTATACCCCCTTTTTACCTATTTCCTCACACTCCCCTCTAAAAACACCTCCCTTGTCTTCTCTCTTCTCCCTATCCCCTTAGTGTTTTATTTCTTATGAATTTAGAAGATTTTCATACTTTTCTAAATATACATGTATCATTCCCTCTTAAAACCAGTCCTGATAAAAGTAACTTACCAGAACTATCAGCCCTCCTCCCTCATCTAATTCCTCTTTTTCTCTTGCACCTCATTTGTATAAAATAATTACTCTTTTTAGCTTTTCCTAAATGGTTTTACTTTTTAAATACATATCATACTCAGGTTTACCCCAATGTTTCTTATGAGCTACCTAATTTATAATAAGAATCTTAGACATATGTTTTGCATTTTACATACATAATAAGTAAATGGTCTATCCATATTGAATGCCTTGGAATAAGTCTTTGGTATGTACCTTATGTTTCTCTTGGCTCTTGTAGGTCAAATCTTCTATTAAGTTCAGTTTATTTTTAATGAAGTCTTCAAATCCTAACAGTTGATCAAATATCCATTTTGTTTTTCATTCAGGATTACACTGCACTTTGCTGGGTATGATATTTTTGACTGGAGCTCCAGTTCTTTTGCTCTTCAATATATGGCATTCCAAGACATGTGGACCTTTAATGTCTCCACTGCTAGGTCTTGTGTGATTCTAATTGGAGTTCCTTAATATTTAAATTATTTTATTCTTGTTCCTTTTAATATTTTATCCTTGAGCTGGTAGTTTCAGAATTTAACAATAATATTCCTATGAGTTTTCCTCAAAGAATCTCTTTTAAGTGGTGATCAATGGATTTTTTTCTGCTCCTACTTTCTGCCCTTGTTCTAATGTTTCAGGATAATTTTCTTTAATTATTTCTTGTATTATTTTATGCAGATTTATTTTTGATCATAGCTTTCAGTTACTCTGGTTATTTTTGTATTTTCTCTTCTTGACCTATTCTCTAGATCTGTTGTTTTTATTATGTTTCACTTTCTCTACTACTTTTTCATTATTAATATTTTGTTTAATTATTTCTTGATCTCTTATAATTTCTCTGATTTCACTTTGCCTAATTCTAATTTTCAAGGTGGCATTTTCTTTACTTAGGGTTCTGGATATCCTTTTCTAATTGGTTGACTTTCCTTTCATAAT
Source organism: Phalanger gymnotis (assembly GCA_028646595.1). Lineage (NCBI taxonomy): Eukaryota > Metazoa > Chordata > Mammalia > Diprotodontia > Phalangeridae > Phalanger > Phalanger gymnotis. The sequence goes on from CM053626.1 coordinate 99,121,868, forward strand.
CTTCTTGTTTTTCTTGGATTATTCTCTCTCTCTCTCTCTCTCTCTCTCTCTCTCTCTCTCTCTCTCTCTCTCTCTCTCTCTTCCTCCATCTCTGTCATTTGATTTTTAAAGTCTTTTTTTAAGGTGTTCTATGAATTCTCGTTGGGCAGGTGACCATTTTATATTACTCTTTGTCTTAGAAGGGTTTTTGTTTTTGTTTTTGTTTCTGTTTGTTTTATTTTTTCTTAATTAAGTGCATCTGAAGATAAACCCCAGTCTTCTCCATTCTCATAATAGCTTTCCATGATTGGCTTGTTTCTCCTTTGTCTGTGTATTTTTTGTGGTAGTAGCTCAATTTTTGAAATCACCTCTATTCCTGTGGTATGAGGGATGGGCCTCTTGCCCCTAATCTTCAGTTCTCCAATTTGGCATGAAACCAAAGCCAACCCTCCAATCTCCTCTAAGTGCCCACAGCCCATAGAGGAATGCTCACTGCTTCTGCACTCACCGGGCATGTGCTCTTTCCTTCTCACCCCCACTGCTCTTAGAAGCACAGCTGGGTCTAGTGTTCCTTGACAGCAGAAGTTCCCTCAATCTTCCCAGGATCAGACACTAAACTCCAGTAACTATCCCATGGGTAAAAATTCCTGTGGCTGGGGGCAAGTCAGCCTCTCAAACCAACTAATCCCAGAGCATGCTGCTTGTTGTTAAAGTGGACCCTAGCCTGGAGATGTTTAGTCTTCACAGTGAACAAATCTGGTCCTGGAGTTTCTCTTTGGAAGACTCCAGTTGTGCCCATATTCTTATTTATTTTTACCCTGCACTTTGTTCACCTTAAGTTGCTATTTTATCTCTTTTTTAGGGCAAATTTTTAAGAGCTTGGAATTTTCTGACCTGCTCTGCCGTCTTCCCAATATCCTCTCACAATTAATATTTCTTGATGATAGGAGAGCAGTGAAACAATTCATGGTGATTAAGCTAATGCTTGAGCCACGGAGGAGGAAAGGGAAGAGGAAAAAGAGGAGGAGGGGATGTGGAATAGGAATAGAACCACTACAACACTAAAAACAAATGAGAGGAGTTGAGCTCAATCAAGGCTGATGCCAAATCATGGTACTGCAGTTAGAAGAAGACAGTGCATCTCTTAAGACAGTTGTTCTATTTATTTATTTATTACTTGTGCATTTCTTTGTTTGTTTGTTTACTTATTTATTTCTCTGCTTCTAGTACATACTAGAGATAAATTTATGGTAGATAAAAGTTGTATCTAAAACTCTTTGATACTAAAATGTGAATCATCAAAATAAGATTCATTTTTAATCTGACTAGGAGAAAGGAGAGGAATAATAATGTAACATCTTGTTGGGAAGAGAGAACAGATAATATTATGGATAAAAGAATATAATATAAAAAGGGAATAAGCACAAGATTATTTGCCATTACAATAAAAATGCTTAGACTAATATAAATTTTGAAATTGTTTAATGGCTAGATATTTGTCACCCATAATGTGCTTTTACTCTATTTTTAAGTTTTTTAATATCATAGTTTTTCTATAACTTTAATGTACAAATATATTATTCTTCTTTGCAAAATACTCCATTTGTTTTAACAAAATATAAAAGGGAGAAGAAAAACAAGTGGTTTAGCAATTTCGGTGGACACAATACCAAGTGTAATAGTATATGATATGCAGTTTTCCAACACATAGTCCCTGACATCTGCAATGAAAATAGGTAATTATTTTTCATCTATTCTTCATGGCCAACTTTGATCATTCTAATTGCACAGTGTTTAATTGCACTTTCTCTGGTTTTGTTTTTATATTTAAATTGTTATAGTCAGAAATTGGAAAATAGTATTTTGGAAACTAGGTATAGGTCAACATCTCACACTATATATGATAACAAATTTAAAATAGGTGGTACCATAAGCAAATTAGGAGAGCATGAAATAGTTTACCTGTCAGAGCTATGAAGAAGGGAAAATTTAAGACTAAACAAGACATATAGAGCATTACAAAATATAAAATGAACAATTTTGATCATACAAAATTAAAATATTTTTGGACAAATAAAACCAATGCAACCAAATTTAAAAGGAAGGTAGAAAACTGGGGGAAATTTTGCAGCAAATATTTCTAAAAAAGGTTTCATTTCTCAAATATATAGGCAATTAAGTCAAATTTGTAAGAATACAAGTCATTCCCCAATTGATAAATGGTCAAAGTATATAAGCAGGCAGATTGCAGACAAAGAAATCAAAGCTATCAATAGTCACATAAAAATTGTCTAAATCACTATTGATTAGAGGAATTAAAACAACTCTGTGGTACCACTTCATACCTATCAGATTTGTTAATATGACAGAAAAGGAAAATGATAAATGTTAGAGGAGATATGGGAAAACTGGGACATTAATTTATTGTTAATGGAGTTGTGAAGTGATCCAACCTTTCCAGAGAGCAATTTGTAACCATGCTCAAAGATGTATAAAACTGTGCATACTATTTGGTCCAACAATATCATTGCTTGGTCTATATTCAAAAGATATGAGAAAAAGATAATGGAAAAAGACCTATCTGTACAAAAATATTTATAACAACTCATTTTTGGGTGACTAAGAATTGGAAATTGAGGGCATATAAATCAATTGGGGAATGGTTAAACAAGTTGTGGTATATGATTGTAATGGAATGTTATTGTGCTAAAAGAAATGACAATGTAGGGTGCTTTCTGAAAAACCTAAAAATTATTACATGAACAAATGAAAAGTTAAATGAGCAGAACCAGGAGAGCATTGGACACAGTAATAACAATATTGTTTGATGAAGAATTGTGAAAGACTTAGCTTTCTCAGCAATACAATAAACCAGTATTATCCTAAAGGATTCATGATAAAAAAATGTTATTTGCCTCCAGAGAAAGAATTGCTGTTTTTTTTTTTTAAACAGACAAAAGCATACTATTTTTCACATTGTTTTTTTTTTTGCTTTCTTTCTCTTTCTTTCTTCCTTGTTTCTTTTTCTTTCTTTCTTTGAATTTTCTTGCACAAAATAAGTTATATGGAAATGTTTTACTTGATTGCACATATATAACCTTTATCAGATTGCTCATCATTTCTGGGAAGAGGAAGGGAAGGAGGGCAGGGGATGAGGGATAGAATTTGGAAATTGAAACATTAAAAAAATCCAAAAATGTTAAAAAAAAATGATTTAACATATAACTGGGGGAAATAAAATGTTAAAATAATTGTTTTAGTTATTTTATGTCTTGTTTTCCTACTTCTGCCTACTATACTGTGCTTTACTTTTTACTATGCTTTAGTGAACTATTCATATTCATAATACCTTATAGGTCAGTAGTATTTTTTATGTTTATGTTCCATGATTTATTTAGACATTTCCAAACTGATGGATATTTATTTCTTTCTAGTGGTATGCTACTTCAAAATTGCTGCCGTACACATTTTGAAATATAATAGATATTTGTTACTGATCTCCTTCAGGCATATATCTAGTAGTGGGATCTCTGTGTCAAGCATTATGATAGTATTAATCACTTTCACACCACTTTCTAGAATGTTGTAGTCATTTCCAACCAATATTGCCCATTCCTTTTTATCATATTTGCATTCAGTTGACTGTGACGTAGAATTTCAGAATTATATTTTCTTACTACCACTAATTTGGAGCAATATTTAATATATATCTTAATGCTTTATAGTTCTTTTGAGGACTGTATGTTCATATCCTTTCACATAAAAATCCTAATTTTACCCATTTACCATGGAAGGATAACTCTTTTTCTTATATACGTGTTTAATAGATCTTGTATATTAAAACCTTATGCAAGATATTTGCATGTCTGACTTGTCAACTTTCCTTTATATGCAAATTTCAGTAATCAGTCATTGTTTCTTACAATCTCTCAGTATGTCTGTTTGTAATTGCCATTTCCTTCCTTCTAGTTTTTACTCCTATTTCTTATGGATTTTGAAATCAGATAAACAAGATTGTATAAAACTGAATATAAATATAAATAAATATCAAAATTTGTCATAAAGGGGATGTCACTCGTAGGTATAGTATATGTAAGCTTTAAGATACTTTTTTTTTTGTTTCTGGATATAATTCATATACATGAACTTTCTGAATTGTTGACTGGCAGGTAGGTGAAACATTAGTATATTTATTTTTAGCTTGGTTTGGGATCAATGGATCAACAGTCAGTTGAAGGAAGTTTCCTGAGGAGGACCCAGGGATCTCTTCTAAGTCTTGTTCTGTTCAAAACTTTTTATCAATTGCAGTGAGGAAGCTATAGAAAGAAGTCTTGACAAATTTGAAAATGGTAGAAAGTCAGAAGAGATATCTAATTCATATGATAACAACATGAAAGTCTTTCTGGGATAAAACAATTATTCACTTTAAATTTAATATAGTTAGATATAAAACCTACCTTTAGATTCATAAATGTAACTTCACGTGAATTAGATGAGAAAGGTGAGGCAAGACTAAAGTCCAAATGAAGAACTAGGGTATTGGTGTATCACAAAATTAGGATTTACCAGCTCTCTGACATGCTGCTTAGCATGCATGTTAGCCAAAAGAGCTAGTTCACCCTTAGGTAACATTAAAAGAGGCAAAACATTCTGACAGAGGTGATAGTTCTCTTAGATATATTCTGCCTTATGTAAGTCCTCACTTTGAGTACTATGTTTAGTTCTGTGCACCATAATGTCAATAGAAGAGATAGAAGCTTATATGTTCAGAGAAGGTTAACTGAGGAGATGAAAGAAATATAGAATATTCCATGCAAAAACGGGTTAAAAGAACTGGGGATGTTTACCCCAGAAAAGGGAGAAAGTACATATCAGCTCTCTTACTATTTGAATTACCATCATATGGACGAAGCATTGGATTGCCTGGAAGTTGCAGAGAATACAATTTAGATCGATGCAAGAAACAACTAACTAATAATTAGTGTTACCTTACAGTAGATTGGAGGCAGTTAGATAACTCAGTGGATAGAGGATTAGACCTGGAGTCTGGAAGACCTGAGTTCAAATCTGGACTCAGATGCTTACTAGCTGTGTCATCCTGGCAAGTAACTTAACCTCTTACACTTATTCCGCTAGAGAAGGAAACAATAAACCAATCCAATATCTTTCCCAAGAAAATCACACAGACAATGTAGTCCATGATGTTACAAATAATTGGACATGACCACGGAACAACAGTAAAATGGGCTATCTCTATAAGGAGTACTTTCTTTAATGGAAGTCTTCAGACAACAGCTTAATGAGGACTGGTTGAGGGTATGAAAGAAAAGACTTTGTAAATTCTACCAGATGACCTTAAGGTCTCTTCTTCCTCAGAGATTCTGTCACATTTTGAGTTTAACATTTTTCCTTTTTGTTTTTAGTATTATTTGCCAATATATTTTAGACATTCTTGTAAACATCAAGAACAGTATAACATATCAGTAGAAAAAAAAATTAATATTAAGTTTGAGAAAGTGCAAAACATGATGCAAATAGAGGTTTTGAAATAAAGATATCCAAACTTTTTCTCTGAGACAATTGGGTTCATTTTTCTTCATATGTTTGTAGAAAAAAATAACATAAAAGCTCTTAAAACAACTGTAAAAATACACAAAAGAGAGGAGAACATTGACAACAATAGTTCTGATATCTTTGGTCACTCTCAGAAGATTGCAAAGAAGATCATATGCCTCAGGCTCAAAGCATCTCCATTTTGACAATGTTTATTATCAGTGTTTCTTTATAATTATGCCTCAATGCAGTAGAAATATATCTGAAAAAGGAAAGAAGGATGTATCCCTTTAGAGAAATTGTCTGCATTGCCATTCAGAGAAAAAAAAAGAACAAATAAATGCAAAAGAGCTGTCAGGCAACATTTTCCAAGTATTAAAACCTGGAACAGCAATATCATTATCTAGGAAATGCTACTAAAATGATTCCATGCAAATCATATTAGTAAAATGAAATCAATTTCTAATGTCAGCTTCTCTAAATGAGTTTTATGTTAGAACATATTCCCAGTAGAAATTGAAAACATCTTTTATGTTTAATTAAGCCTCATAGTGCACAAGGACTTATGGAAGCATTGCCTTTGGATAATGCTCAAGTGACCTTATTCAGTGTTTATCAATTTTTTAAAAATATAATTATAATGAAATATACTCACTTAGCTACTTCTTAGAGCAAAAGGATTCACACAAAACTTCATGTTTATACTTAAAATCATGTGTATATAGAAAAAAACTGAAGTATGTTATAGCACAGTCCTTCTAATTAGCTGACTTAAAGTCACTAAGATGAGAAATGTTAAAGTTTTGATTTAACCAAATCAAACCTAGGTCAGAATTATTCAATAAAATTCCAGTGGTGGTCAAGTCGTGTGGCCTGAGGTGAGTGGACAGCATATTATTAAACACTTTTTTTTTTGAGCTGCATGGCTTATGCTAGTGGATGATAATGGCTTTAAAGAAGTAAAAAGACCTATACAGAAAGAAGAAACATCATAATGCTTAATATTTCACTCTTCTTGTCTATATCAGCACTTATACACAGATTTGTTGGTATTCTCAAAAGAACTTTTGAAAGTAATGAAGGACTGTTAAAACCCATCAAGCATCTTAAGCTGTCTTTCTTTACCTCATCATAATCTTTATTCAAATTATCATCAGTTTCTTTTATGACCCTTTTTGAAGTAGCCTAAGAAAATATTTCTTTTAAAAAAAACCCTAAATTTTTTGAGCAGGGAAGTACATGCAAATAACACTAGAGTGAGAAATTTATTCAATCAGATTTTTTTTATTTTGTTTCCTTTGTGGTTCCTTTATAAGATGAAGACATTATAAAACATAAATCTTTGCACTGGCCATACCCTCTACCTGTAATGCAATCCCTCTTCTCTTCTACCTCAAAGAAATTTTTCCTTCTAGAAATAGCTCAAATGCTGATTTCTGCACAAAGCCATGCCTAATCCCCATAAGTACTCTTGTTCTCTTCTCAAACTAGTATTTAACTAAACTGAATTTATTTGAATTTATTTAATTTACATTTATTCTGTATAAATTTACATTTTTATTTAATATTTCCCTGTTAAAATGTAAGTTTGTTGGAAGTAGGAGTGGCTTTATTCTTGTTATTTTGATGGCAAGCGCCTCAAACAAAGGAGAAAAATGAATATTTTTTGACCAACATTTGTTCTTCAGTAACTTCTCAACAAGAGAATCTCTCAATAAACTGAAAGCATTTCTCTACATTCCTTGTCATTGCATAAATATAATGGCAGTGCCTGGGCAATTCAATAACTATCTGACTTTCTAACCATGTAAATGCCTTTCTTCTTTTCTAATCTATGTGCTTCCATAAATCACAGAATACCACTTGGAATGAACCTCAGAGACCATTTGTCCAGAACAAACATAAACACAAATCCACTGTATAACACCTACTTAACCCCAACCCCAACCCCAACCTCAAGGCTTCTTCTTGTTTTTGCTTTTTTGTTTTTAACATCAAATTTCATTTTTCTTGCTCAAGTTAGAAATGCTGTGGATATTTTGGGGAGAACGACACTGCTGATCAACAAGGAGAAGCAATGCGCTCTGCTTCTATTCTGGGCTGATTCACTCCTGCTTATTAAACTTGGTGCCCTCCCGCTCCTGAGGCCTCACCATATTGGTGCCAGACTCAATTGGAACTACTGATTTAAATATGTCCTTTTGCTTGAGTTTCCTTAGAAGGGATTAGAGGCATGTACCACCATTCCCAGACAACGAATCTTTGGGGGTGGGGGATGAGGGAGGGAAGAAAATAAAGCAAACAAATAAACCCTACAGTACTGGGATAATTATCACTTTCTGAATCAGTCTATTCTACCCATTCTTCATTTGGACAGTTTTAATTGTTAGTAAATTTGTGTTTGTTTTTCCTTGGATCAAGTCTAAACTTCCATTCTGAAGATTTCAACTATTATTCTTCTTGGGTCAGTGAACAAAGTAAAAAGAACAACAACAACAACAACAACAAAGATGTACATCCCATATCTCAGTCCTTCAAATACTACCACTATTCTTTTTGAGCAAGTGACTATTTGACTTTACTCTTTGGGGTAGAGGAAGGTTTCATTGCTTCATTATCCTCCTCTGAAGATGAACCCTAGTCTTCTCTATTCTCATAGAGATTTTCTGTGGTTGGATACTTTCTCCTTTGCCTGTGCATTTTTTGTAATAACTTAATTTTTGTAATGACCTCTATTCCTGGGTTAAGGAGGTGGGGTGCCTCAGGCCTTAGATTCTCCTTCAATTCTTCTCTCTGATCTTAAACTCAAATCAATACTTCTAGCCTCCTATAAGTGCCTGCAGCCCGCAGTATCTCTGTTCCAGTGCTTCTGCACTCACTAGGCCTGTGATGGTTCCTTCTTGCCAAAGGCCACATCTCTGCTCTACAGCTTGGTCTGGTGTTCCTGGTCAGCAGAGTTTCCCTTGGTCTTTCCTGGCTCAGATGTCCAACTCCCCTCTCTGTTCCAGAGGTAAAAGTTTTGGAGCCTAGCAGTCCCACAACCCAGCTAACCCCGGGGCTTGCAGCTTTTTGTTTAAATGGTCTCTAGCCTAGAGGTATTTATTCTCCACAGGGAACAAACCTCTTCCAGAGATTTTTATTCAGATCTTCTCTGATAGTCTCGGGAGGACTCTAGTTCTGCCCCTTCTCTCATTTATTTTCACCACTCTATGTTTGCCCTAAAGCCCTGTTTTATCTCTTTTGTGGCTGAAAATTTTGAGAGCTTGGAATTTTCTGACCTACTAAGACATCTTCCCAGAATCCTCCTCACAAACATTGATTTCTTAACCAAAAAGTTTGGATCTTTGGGTTTATCAAATTCTAGATTACATGTTCATTAATTACTGTGTATAGTGCATTTTATCTATTCTGTTTATTCACCACTTTTTTTTAACCAGTCAAAAAAATGTCCTGATGATTACAGTCTTGCAATATTTGGAGACTGGGTACTGCTAAGTCACCTTCCCTCACATTCTTTATCATTAATTTCCTTGAAATCTTTTAACTTTTGTCTTCCAGATGAATTTTGTTATTATTTTGTCTAGCTTTGTAAAATAACTGTTTGGTTGGTGTGGCATGGAATAAGTAAATTAATTTAGGTAGAATTGTCATATTTTATTCTCTTAGCTCAACCTAATCATGAGCAATTAATATTTCTATAGTTGTTTAGAACTGTCTTTGTTTCTCAAAAAAATGTTTTGTAATTATAATCATATAGATCCTGGATTTGTTTTGTCAGGGAGATTCACAAGTGTTTTCTATTATCTGCTCTTATTCTAAATAGAATTTATTTTTCTATCTCTCCCTGATGGATTTTGTTGTTAGTCAATGGAAATGTTGATGATTTAAGTAAGTTTATTTTTATATCGTGCTACTTAACTGAAGTTCTTAATTATTTCAACTAGATTTTTAGATGCTTCCCTAGAGTTCTCTAAATATATCATCACATCATTTGCAAAGACTGAGATTTTTTTGCTTTATTGACTATTCTTATTCCTACAATTCTTTTTTTCTTGTTTTGTGCTTATAGATAGCATTTATAGAATAATATTAAATAACAGTTGTAATAATATAAATCCTTTCTTCACTTCTAATCTTAATAAAGAAGTTTAAATTGTAATCCCATTATAGATAGTGGTTGCTATTTGTTTTAGATAGGTGCTAGTTACCATTTAAAGAAAGGTTCCATTTATTTCTCTGCTTTTTAGTGTTTACAGTAGGAATTGGTGTTGCATTTTGTCAAATGATTTTTCTTCATATATTGATATAATTATATACTTTTGTTGTCTTTGCTATTGAGATGAACAATCCTGCTGATAGTTTTCCTAATATTGAAGCAGATCCAGAATCCTGGTATAAATCCCTCCTCATCTAACTGTATGACCTTTGTGATATATTGTTTCAATCTCCTTGCTAGTGTTTAATTTAATTTTTTACAGCAATATTCATCAGGGATGAAGGTCTATAAGTTTCTTTCTCTCTTTTTGCTCTTCTCAGTTTAGGCATAAATACCATATTTGTATTATACAAAGAATTTGGTAGCAATCTTTACATATTCTTTTTAAAAAAATGTTTATATAGCATTGGGGTTAATTGTTCTATAAATGATTAGTTGAATTCATTTGTAAATGCATGCTCACTGACAGAGTGTTAAATTTGTTTTTTCCACAACAGTGTTGTAATAGTATTCTTGTTCATCTTCAGTTAATTTGGGCAGCTTATGTTTTTGTAAATAGTCATTCATTTCACTTAGACTGCCTGTTTTACTATCATATAATTGAGCAAAATACTTAGTAATAATGGCTTTAATGTCATCTTCAATGGTGATTGGTAATGATGCTGTTTAAGGGATTCAGTGACCCCTCAAGGACTGAAGTACTGCACAGAGTCATCTGGAACGAATTCACAGACTCAAGTACTCTTTAAATCAAGATGGCAAAGGTTTATTGTAATGTCAATATGGTGGGCAGAGGTCCACAAAGAACTTTTCACTTAGGAATGATGTTAAAGCTTATGTAAGAAAAGTACTAGATTATCTGGCATATATGCTAATTAGAAGTTAACTTACATCCTTGGTTGCAGCCATTATTCCCTACTGGAAACCAGGGGAAGTGGTTGATCAGGTGTGTATTTTTGGTCTGTTACATCTGTTGCAAGATAGCTTTGAGAGGAACTGTCTATACTTTGACCTCTGGATTGAATATGATAACTTTGAGAATCAATACATGATATTTCTGTAGTTACAAGATAGTTCTGTTTTTAAAAGGGAATTTCTTCAGAGATAAGCTTGTTCTTTGATGGGGAAAGATAATTTGTCTTACTGGGGCACATTCATGAGTTATTGCTAGGCATAGTGTCCTTAAGCTGGAGAGAAAACTGTCAGAGAGTGTGTTTTGAAAATAGGGATAAATGTGATCTTGAAATTGGGGTCCAAGCACAAGCACTCAAGTACCCCATCAGTATTTTTTAAATCAAATTAAAAAATAATTATTTCTACCACCACCATCCCTCCCCAAAACCAATGCTTAATTGAATTTATTAGTTCAATGAATTTTCCTACTTTCATTTTCATTCAACTCTCCTTTATTTTACATATTTCTTCTTTGATTTTCAGGTTTCTTCTTTGGTGCTTTAGTGTTTGGTAATTTTAATTTTTTATTATTCAATTTTTTTTCAAGTTATGTGCCCAATTCATTTTTCTCCTCTCTCTCTTGTTGGTGTATGCATTAAAAATAAAAAAAAATCCACTTAAGTATTACTTTGGGTACATACCATAAATTGTCCACTTGTTCTCTTTTACTTTAATGAAATTATTGATTGTTTCTTAGTCACTTAACTTTTTTAAAAAGGTCAAATTAGAAGAAAAATTGAATAATTTCTTTAAAAATAAAATAGACAAAATGAGGGGAAAAGTACACTAAAAAAAACTACTCCTTAAAAGTACAATTGACATTGAACTTATTTACACAATAGTCAAGTTGAAAAGAAGATTTATGACCAAAGGAATGAATCATGAGAGAGAAGAAACAAAAACAAAAAAAAAAGAGAGAGAGAAAGAACAAATAGTTTGCCTCAATCTGCATCAGATTCCATAGTTCTTTCTCTGAATGTAGCTAGCTTTTTCCATCATGAGTATTAGAGCTGTCTTTGAGCCTTGTATTTCTGAGGAGAGCCAAGTCTATCAAAGTAAGTCATCACAGAATCAATAAAATCTATATTGGACTGCATGCCATCGGGGAGGGGGGAAGGGGGAGTGGAAGAAAGGGAAGAAAACTTGAAACTCAACAATATGTAAAACTAAGTGTTGTAAACTAAAAATTAAAAAACAAATCTAATTAAAAAGTAGAATTGGCCAAATAGAAAAGGAGGTACAAAAGGTAACTGGAAAAAAAAAATCATTAAAAATTGGAATTGATCAAGTCACAACTAATGACTCTATGAGACATCAAGAATAATTCAAACAAAATTAAAAAAAACTTAAAAAATAGAAGAAAATACAAAATACTTCATTAGAAAAACAACCTATCTGGAAAATAGATCCAGGAGAGATAATTTAAGAATTAGTGCTCTACTTGAAAGCCATGATGAAAAAAAAAAAAGAGCCTGGACAGCATCTTCCAAGGTACCATCAAGGAAAATGTTCCTGAGATTCTAGAACCAGAGGGTAAAATAGTCATCAAAAGAATCCGCTGATCACCTCCAGAGAGAGATCACAAATTGAATACACTGACGAATATAATAGCCAAATTCCAGAATTATCAGGTCGAAGAGAAAATACTGAAAGCAACCCAGAAAGAAACAATTCAAATATTATTGAAACCACATTCAAGGTATGCAGGACCTTGCAGCTTCTACACTGAAAAATTAGAGGGCTTGGAATATGATATTCCATAAGGCAAAGGAGCTTGGATTACTACCAAAGATCAGCTACCCAGCCAAACTGAGAATAGTCTTTCAGGAAAGGAGATGGATATTCAGTGAAATATGTGACTTCTAGAGCTTCCTGATGAAAAGACCAGAGCTCAATGAAAAATTTCATCTTTAAATATATGACTCAAGAGAGGCACGAAAAGATAAACATGAAAAAATAAACAACAACAACATGTTGTTGTTATTCAATATGTTATTCAATAAGGCCAACAGTTTGCATCCCTACATGGGAAGATGATACTTCTTACTCTTGAGAATTGTAGCTTTATTATGACATTTAAAAGGGATATATATAGACTGAAGGTGTAGGTATAAATTAACTGATGTCATGATAAAAAACTAAATAAAGGGTGAAAAATAATTGTAATTGTAGAAGAGGAAAGGAGGATGCAGAAAAGGGTAAATTACATTTTACAAAGAGGCAAAAAAACATATTATAGTAGAAGTAAAGAAGGGAGGGATATAAGCATTGTTTGAACTTTACTCTCATCAGATTTGGTTCAAGGAGGGAATATGCTAAGTTAGGTATGGAAATCTAACTTGTCCTACAGGCAGTAGGAGGGGAAAGGGAAAAGAAAAGGACAGGGTGGTTAGAAAAGAGGGAAGAAGTACTAAGGGAAAAGGAAAAGAAAAGGGGGAGGGCTGATAGAAAGGAGGGAAGATAGATGGAGGTGGTGGTCAAAAGGTAAGCAAAGGCAAGTGACAAATGTTGGAGGGGATGTGAGAAAAATGTGACATTAATGCATTGTTGGTAAAGTTATGAACTGATTCAACCATTCTGTAGAGCAATTCTGGACTCTGTACAAAGAACTATAAAGCCACGTGCACCCTCTGAGCTAGAAATACAACTACTAGATCTGTATCTCCAAAGAGATTTAAAAAGAAAAAGAAAAGGACTTATACGTACGAAAATGTTTATAGCAGCTCTTTTCTGGGGGCAACAAATTAGAAAGTGCGGAGATGCCCATCAATTGGGGAATTGCTGAACAAATTGCAATATGTGATTATGATGGCATACCATTGTATTATTGGACATGATAAGCAGAATCCTCTCAGAGAAATCTGGAAAGATTTATATGAGCTGATGCAAACAGAGATGTACTTTGTCCAAAGTATTAGCAATATTGTATGATGATCAGCCATGAATGATTTAGCTATTCTCAGCAGCACAATGATCCAAGGTAACACTGAAGGACTTACGATGAAAAAGATGCTATCTCTTCCCAGAAAAAAAAAAGAACTAATGGTATCTGAATACAGATTGAAGCATAAGTTTTTAAACTTTATTTTTATTGAGGTTTTTTTCTCTATTTTCTTTCACAACATGGCTATTATGGAAGTGTTTTGCATGACTACACATGCCAACCTATTTAGAATTGCTTACCTTCTCAATGAGAGGGTTGGAGGGGGGATAGAATTTGAAATTCAAAGTTTTGAAAACAAATGTTAAAAATTGTTTTTACATATAACTGGGGAAAAACAATTTTTTTTTTTAAAAAAGAAGCAAACATGGTAGGATGAAAGCATTATAACAACTCAGTAAGTTTGAGTCCACTATCTCCAGAGACTGAAGTGGGCAAAAAAGTGAGTGTCCCTTAATTCAAGCAGATGTTTTCATACTTTTATTGTCCTAAAGACTTTTCACTAAACATTCCTTTGTAAAACTGATATTTGGTGGGTGATATTAGAGGATTGCTAGTACAGAAAAGACAAGTTTCTCCTATGTTTTTTGGTTTGACATTAAAAGAAAACAAACAAATCAATAAAGGATTCCACTGAATGAAATCTTATCTTATACTCCATTTTCCAACAGGGCAGATACACTGAATATGTCAAAATCATTCAAGCTTCATTGGGAAGATTTATAAAATGTATAACATTGTTTAATGACCCTCTGACTATTAGTTTCAATTAAGGAATAAAACAGGGAATTCATATGCTTTTCAACTGTCCTTGCTATTACCTTAGAGAATATCTAGTATAGAATTGGAAGCTCACCATTTCCTTCATATTAGTTTTTAGGTATTGTTTAAAACAAGATTACATTAATTATAGAGGGAAAAAGAGTAAGAGGCAAATGCTTCAATTCATCTAGAATTGAAATGGAACTCATGGCCTTATTTAAACCCATCCAAGTATCAGATGGGAAAAAAAAATAAGGCCCAGGGAAGGTATTTGCTTGGGCACAAAGATAAAAATGTATCAAGGAATCAATGTGCTGTGGCGCTTACCACACTTCTCAACCCACAAACACCAAAGACAACAGAGAACGTTAGTGGAAAAAGCTGCTGGGGACAAAGTGAAAAGAGTTCACAGTAGGCCACCCCGCTGGAGGCAGCAGAGGTGGTGCAGCTCTGAGGCTGCTTACAGAGCTACAGCTGCAGTTGCTTCCAGACATAGGCCCACCTGGTGGGAGGAATTAAGTGGCAGATCAGAGCGGGAGTGCAGACCCTGCTTAGATCTGAGTCGTGGTCTAGGTTGGTGGTTCTTGGGGGAGGACAAGCACTTGTGTGGAAGAGCTTGCTGTATAGAAATAGTCCTGAAAAAAACAGCACATCCCCTCAAGCTTGGGACAATGTACTCTCTATTCTACAAGCAGTAATACCCCAATGAAAAGCTAAAGGGTCAAGTAGTTGTCAGGGAACATGAACAGGCAGTAAAAACAGATTCAGATGCAGACTCAGACTTTGCAATCTTTCTTTTGTGACGAAGAAGACCAAAACATATAGCCAGAAGAAGTCATCAAAAGCCTCCAAGAAAAACATGAACTGGTCTCAGGCCATGGAAAATCTCAAAAAGGATTCAGAAAGGCAAGTTAGAGAAGTAGAGGAAAAATTGGGAAGAGAAATGAGAGTGATGCAAGAAAATCATGAAAAAACAACTCAATCACTTGTTAAAGGACACCTAAAAAATTACTGAAGAAAATAACACCTTAAAAAAATAGACTAACTCAAATGGCAAAAGAGTTCCAAAAAGTCAATGAGGAGAATAATGTCTTGAAAGGCAGAATTCTCTTCTGATGTGGAATGCCAGACCCAGTTGTGCTTGGAAGAGTGGTGGGGGTGAGAAAGAACCAGTACAGGCTGGGTGACTATAAAAGAAGTGGAGCAGAAAGCCCCTGGATGTGGTCACTTACAGGAGATGGGAAGTTTGGCTTTTGTTCCAGGCTAGAGGGCAGAACTGAAGATGTGGGGCAAGAGGCATAATTTCCCATACCCCATGGCTAGAGATGATTAGAAAAATCAAGCTATTATCACAAAAAAAAAAAATGAACAGGCAAGGGAGAAACAAAAAAGTGAGAAAGTGAAACATCTTATAAGAAAAACAACAGATTTGGGAAATAGACCAAGAACAAAAAATATTAAAATAATCAGACTAGCTGAAAGTTAAGACCAAGAAAAAATCTAAATACAATAATATAAGAAATAATTAAAGAAAACTGTCCTGAAGCATTAGAACAAGGCACGGAAGTATAAATAGAAGAAAACATCCATCAGTCACCACTTACGAGAGATCCTACGGGGAAAACAAATAAAAATAATATCACAGTAAATTCTGAAACCCCCAACTCAAGATTAAAATATTAAAAGCATCAAGATTAAAGCAATTTAAATATGATGGTGCCACAATTAGGATTTCACAAGCCCTTTCAGCAGAGACATTAAAGGATCACACATCCTGGAACACACCATATCAGAGAACAAAAAAGCCCTGGGGCTCTGGTCAAAAATATCAAACCCTGCAAATTTAAGTATTATCTTGAATAAAAAAAAAATGGACATTTGATGAACTTTCAGACTCTCAAGTCTTTGTTAAAAATCCTGTACTTAATAGAATAGAAGATTTGACTTATAAGAACCAAGAGAAATGTAAGATACATACCAAAGACTGGCTATAAGGGATTCATAAGGACAGACTGTTTATATAATTTATATAATTTTTATATAATTTATATATATATATGTATATATATATATAATTTATATAATTTAAAAGGTAAAATGTGTGTCTAAGACTCTTATTAATAATTGTTGAGCTCATAAGAAAGAGGGGGTAAACCTGAATATAAGAATTTAAAAAGTAAAACCATTTAGAAATAGCTAAAAATAGTAACTATTTTATATAAATGAGGTGCAAGAGGAAGAAAGGATACAAAAGAATTAGATGGAGGAGGAGGGATCATAGTTCTGGTAACCTAATTTCATTGGGAATAGATTTAAGAGAGAACAATGAATACATATTTAGAAAAGCATAAAAGTCTTCTAAATTTAGAAGAATTAAAATGGTAGAGACATATTGGGGGGAGAGGACAAGGGAAGGATTTTTAGAGAGGAGTGTGATGGAATAAGTAAAAAGGGACATAGAAAGGTTTTTAGATTTATGGGAATGGGAGGATAGGGGAGGGATCCTTGGATGGAGTAGGCAAGTAATAGGAGGGAAAGGTAGTCGGTAGACGTCAAGTAGAGGAATCAGGAGGGATAGGAAACAAGAGATATCCACAAATATAAAAACAAAGATCAGGAGTAGAGTATGTTTTGGAAAGTAAATGTCTATATATGTATGTAAATATGTATATATGTATGATATATATATATATATATATATATATATATATATATACATGGCTATAGAGAAACATATCTAAACTTTTTTGTAGCCTTGGGTGGGGGGGAAGAACAAAGTAAAAAAGTGCACAGTAGAGAACAAAATAAAATTCACAAGGAAGCAAAGATGTACAATTTTCAGCACAACATGTATTATTTGTCATATTGGTTTTCTTGAAATGAAAATCTATTGTTATATATTTTGAATCCTCTCTTATGCTATCCACAGGATATGTGTTTTTTTTCTTAGTTTGTATTTAAGTTTCAATATTTAAGTTTCTGAAATGTTTTGTTCC
>CM053626.1:99139768-99163647 GCA_028646595.1 Phalanger gymnotis
TAAACTAGGCTTTTCCTTGAGGAAAGCAAGCCATCAAAGACTTCTGATCCAATCAAAGAAACAAAGGCCAGACTCTTCAGGGACACTTAATTACATAAGTGCTAAAAGAGAAAACAGTAAAAGGAAGTCCTGCCTTAATTACTGAAACACTTCCTCCCTCCCCTCATTATCACTCTCTGCCCCACCTTTCTTTTTTTTTTTCTTTCCAGCACTTAATATGTTATGTCTATATTAAAATGAGTTGAGTCTAATTGAACTGAATTGAATCTATAGCTACTCATCAGGACAATGCTGACAACTTCTCTTTCTACATGTTGCCAAGGCATCCCATTAATAATGTGTTCTTGAATTAATGGGAAAAAAAATCAAGCTCTACAGCCTATGACTTTAAAGCCTACTTTCTTTGCCT
Organism: Phalanger gymnotis; assembly: GCA_028646595.1. NCBI lineage: Eukaryota > Metazoa > Chordata > Mammalia > Diprotodontia > Phalangeridae > Phalanger > Phalanger gymnotis. The sequence continues at coordinate 99,140,178 of CM053626.1, forward strand.
TTAAGAAAATTACAGCCACATCGTCTAGTAGTACCTCTCTTATTCTCTAGCATATCTGGACCTTAAGAACCACAATTTTCTCTTTTTACTGACTTTTCTCCTATGTGAAATTTAAATGTCCTACTAACCATTTTTTCCCTCTACCTTCTATTAATTGGGTCTATACAAGGCTCTTGAAAATAATTCATTGTTATTTATAATTTATTATAATTATTATGTAAAATATAATTATATTATTTGATATTTATAATGTATTTAATTACTGTATAATGTATAATTACATTATTTATTGTAATAATTTACTATTAATTATTAAAAGAGAGAATGCCCAGAGAAAATTAGGAAAATGGGGAGAAATTTTGTAAATTTGAGACTATCCACAGCAAATTCTCTGCAACCTGGGAAATTATGAAAGGAAAAATACTTGAAGGGGCAATGACAGACATCCTTTAATAATGAAGTAGTAAAAGGTATGTATCATGTGGGTATACACACTTATTGATTTTAGCAGCCATCCTATATTTGCCAGTGGCATATTCTGGATATATCAGAGGAAATAAGGAAAAAAAAAAACCTCTCTTCTCCTTATTACTTTTGTTTATGTTTCTTTTCCTCCTAATAGTAGAGCTGTGCTCCGGTGTGAAAAGCAGAAAAAGCAGGTGATGGACTGGCAGTCATACAAAGCAGATCCAAGAAAGTAACATGAACTTTTGCTATACATAGTTCATTTCATACTGTGCTATATTGCCCATGCATTTTTGTAGAGGATATATTGCTCTGTTGAAGCGAAGAAAAAATCATTAAAAAGGATAAAGATACTCTATCAAAAATAAATGTAGTTATTTAACCTCTCTCTTGTTTTAAGATTCCTTTGCAATAAAGCAAAAAAAAAAAAAAACCTAACACAAGACAGGAAGTCATGTAATGTTTCCTTTCAAATGTCGTCTCAAAACATATGGTGGCATTTGCAGTTTCAGATAAACACTAATCGTATGGAATGTTCTCCATGTTAATAGTTTAGCTTGTCTACTTGACAGTCCCAAAGTGATTTGAAAGAGAAAAAAAATATGTGTAATCAGTAATTCTCTAGTCATTGAAATTCCCTATCTCTTTCATACTTGACTAAATATGTATGTTATTCATTTATGTATGTGTGTGGGAAAATCAGGACAAAATAATTTCACCCTATTTCATTCCCTTACCAAATGACTGTCTCTGACTTATTATTGAAGGTGATATAACACACACACACACACACACACACATGCGCGTGCACGTGTATGTGTGTGTGTAATAATGGAAATACCTAGTTTCAAAATAACATTGGTAGATTTTTTTTAAAAAGTTGTAAAATTTCTAGTCCTCAATAAAAACAAAATAACAATGATAATAATTACAACAATAAAAACAAATAAAAGAACCCATCTTTTCATCAATTTGAGGGCTTAGTGGTGGGCTGCAAAGTATAATGAGGCTAGCAATGGTGATGTACACCTGTGAGATACCTATAATAGCTATGAAATCCTAGCAGAAACTCTTAAACACTGGTTAGTTAGACTCTGGTGATACTTCTGAAAACCAAGAATTGGGGAATGGCCAAAGAAGTTGTTGTATATGAATGCAATGGATTGCTATAGTTCCATGAGAAATGAGGAGTAGGTGGATTTCAGAAAAACTGGGAAAAATTACATGAACTGATGTTGAATGAAGTGGGCAGAACCAAGAGAACATTGTATACAGTAACAGCAACATTGTGGGATGGCCAGCTTTGACAGGTTTAGCTTTTCTGAGCAATGCAATGACCTAAGACAATTCCAAAAGAGTCATAATGGAAAATGCTATCCACATCCAGACAGAAAACTATGGAGTCTAAAGGCAGATTGAAGCATATTTTTTATTTTCTTTTTTCTTTCTTTGTTGTGTTTTTTTCCCTTTTGTTCTGATTTTTCTTTCACAACATGACTAATATAGAAACATATTTAATATTATTATAAATATATAGCTTATATCAGATTGAATGCCACATTGGGGAGGGGGGAGAAGAGGAAGGGGGAAAATTAGAAGTCAAAATCTTATGCAAGTGAAGGAAATTTAAAAAACAAAATGAATAAGAATGCAAGGCATAATAAAAATAAAGAAATACTAATATATCTCATACTGGTAATTCCTGAGTAGGTATGGTGCTAACCACAAAAGCAAGCAAAACATCATTGTTCATGAATTGAATTGGACTAAAGAAATCAGTATGTTATTGTTTTCCTAATAAAAATAAGAAATAAAACTGGTCGTTATAGTCAGAAGCCTCATTGAATATTCAAAGGTACCTTTAGCTCCAAGTGTTATTACACTGTTTTAGTAACTAGTTCAGAGGGGAAAAAAGAAAAAAAAAACACCAATTTTCTAAGCATAAATTGAACAAATTAAGAGATGAAATATGACACTATTAAAGTTCATGAGGGTAAAGTAGAAGATTTCAAGGTAAATGAAAATCTTCACTTATTTCAGAGAGACACCAGAAATTACATCCAAGAAAAAAAAAAGGATGACAAAAAATAGTACTGACATGAGATGGTGACTGAAAAAGATATGGGCACATGTAGGCTAAAATTCAAAAAGCCCCCCACCCCTTTAAAAAATGTAATGACACAAATCCATATAAGAAATCAATTTTAAGAAAGTTTAGTATTTTAAAATTGTTACTAGCTGTAACAACTATGAATTAATATATTGTGACATATTCTCTTGACAGAAAATACAAAAGAAAAACTTAAGTACTTTATGTAAAATATATGTGGACAGTTTACTAATATGTAGATGTGGTTTGATTTATGACACATTGAATGGATTGATATCTAATCTAGGAATATTGTCCATCTCCCTCAAAGAGAGACTGATTTCTACCTTTGTGGGGAGCAATAGGAAGGGTGTAGCTAGGTTATTTCTCCTTTCTTTGCCTAATTCCCATAAGGGGTATTGCTCTATAATAACTAGTTTACCTCTTTATCAAAGCAGCAAAGTGAGGTGGGGAAATTATATACATCAGATTACACCAAGTGGAACAGGAGACAAATGGCATCAGAGAGATAAGATCTAAGACAAACCATGTCAGAGAACAGTTTCACCTAGGTAAAGTCTGCTCTCAATAGTCTAAGATTGCAAGCATTAGAAGTCAAGGGACCTGTCAGAAGCTAGTTCCCTACATTTCTAGAGTTGCTGGATACCCTTGTTAGGCATTTAAAAGTTTAAACTTTTTCTTTATAATTGACTCTCCTGAAGTCTTCCATCCATCTCAAGAAATGCCTTCTTCTCCTATGTAGGTATGCAATTTAATGCCTCTTCATTCTCTCAGAAAAATGGGAATTTTGTCTCCCTTTACTTACGCAGCAAACATATTGCAAAGTCATACCTCAAAAAATATTTCCCCAGGCTTGGGCAAAAGTGCCATTACATAGAGATAATCATACGTGCAAAAATGTAGTCCTTGTATATACCACATAAGGAAAAGTTTGGTTATCAAGGAATACTCCAAGAGATTGTATTAAAAACAAACAAACAAACAAAAACACTATAGCCGAAGTAACTTGAAAAAGCTATTGAACATCTTTGGAATGGCATTGAAGATTATATCACTATGTACCTGTGGCACAAAAATTTGATAACCTCATCGACCTGTTAAAGGTCACAAAATAGATACATACAGAAAACAATCTTTAAAATAAGGCATGTCAGGAATTTTATATTCATTTAATCAGCAATTGAAATCAAAAGGTAAAAAAATGAGACTGCAAGAGAACAAAGCAGAACAAAGAACAATAACAGCAAAAATTGGCATCAATCCAAAACCTTACCATAGAGGCTTGAGAAGGAAAGAAATCAAGATGAAACAGAGAATCCTGAGGGGAAAAAAAAGATGAAGTTGTGGATGAAGATCAATATCATAAAAAAGAAAGTTGTTAAAGTTGCTTGAGCTCATGTAAATGTCACCTATAAAGGCTTTATGATTCTATATTTTTTATTGTATTTTAGATACTGCATAGGCTTCAGCCTGAGGTGTTACTTTCTGTTAATTTCAGCAGATCTAGTGTTTTGTACCTGTTAATCATCTTTTATTCTTGTGTAGTAATATTATTTTTCCAAATCTTATATGTACTATATGAATGAACCATGAGTATGGAACTGAATCAAAGACTTGGTGATCATTTACCAATACAGAGAAAATGTTATGATCTTTTCTGTCACTTTCTGTAAATAGCAAATCAATAAGTTGATCTTTATATATCTGAGGCTTTTTTCAAAATGTTTTTTTTTGCATCTCAAACAATACTTTATTCTTTAAAATATTTGTGATGGTTGTGATGCAAGCTGTGAATACATATAAGATGCATAAATATTAAAATGACTGATCTTTGAAACGGTGGCTGGTATTCTTATATTTTGGTAAAAATAGTAATGTCTTCTCTTAAGAAAGGAGAGCAATCAGGCATTCATTTGAAAGGAAGGTGGTTAAGTTCTTTGCTATTCATTCATACACCATTGTGAAGCAATTGAGCCAATAGTCATTGAACTTATACATCCACACCATTGTCCAATTCTTAAGAGAAGGAAAATATATGATAATTTTGTTAATGATATCCTTCAGGAGGAAGAGGATTCTGGGAAGATGGCAGAGTAGGTCAGAAAATTTCAAGCTCTCAAGATTTTCTTCCACAATAGAGATAAAATAGTGCCTCTCCGCAAATGTAGAGCAGTGAAAACAAATAAGAGTAGTGGAAGAACAGGGTTCCTTTTGGGACAATCAGAGAAGATCTGACAAAAAGAAAATCTCAGGGCTAGATTTCCTCCCTGTGAAGAGTAAACACCTCCAGACTAGGGTTAGTTTTAACAACAAGCAGCAAGTCCTGAGGTTAGCTGGGTTGGGAAGCTGACTCCACACCAGCCACAGGAACCCTGGGGCAGTGAGGGGAGTTGGGGGTCTTACCTGGGGAAACTCTAGGGAAGCTCTGATGAAGAGGAATGCTAGACTCAGCTGTGCTACAGAGAACAAGCAGCTTGGCAAGAAGGAAACAACGCATGCCTGATGAGTGCATAGGAAGTGGAACAGGGATGATGCTGACTGTGGGCACTTCCAGGAAGATGGAGGTCTTGGTTTGAATTTAAAGTCAGAGGGGAGAAAAGAAGAGGATTAGAGGCCAGAGGCACTATCCCCCAAGCCTCAGGAGTAGAGGTGATAATAAAAACGATATTATTACCAAAAATATGGACAGGCAAAGGAGAAAGAATACAATTGTAAGGAGCTAATATAGGAAGAGAGAATACAGGGGTTGGTTTTCAGAAAAGAATAATGAAATAAAGAAATCCTCTTCTACTCCAAAAAGTAATGCTAAGTTTTCACCTGTCCCAAAAAATTATCCGAAAAATTTAAAAAAGACTTTAAAAATCAAATGAGAAACATTGAGTAAATATTAAAAAGGAAAGCAAGAATAGTGTGATAAAAAAGAAGATTATGACAAGAAAATCAACCAATTAGAAAAGGAGATCCAGAAACTTAAGGAAGAAAATCACTCCTTGAAAATAAAAATTTGGCAAAGGGAAGCCAGCAAATTTATAAGAGATGAAAAAATAAATAAACAAAATATAAAGAATGGAAACAAAAAAAAAAACCTATTAGAAGAGAATGTGAAACAGAGCAAGGAGTAGTTTACCTGTCAGATTTATGGAGAAGGTAGGAATTCATGACCAAACAAGAAATAGAGAGCATTACGAAATGTAAAATGTATAATTTTGATTATGTTAAATTGAAAAAGTTTTTGTACAAACAAAGCCAATGCAACAAAGATTAGGAGGGAAGCAGAAAATTGGGAAAGAACTTTTACAACCAGTGTCTTTGATAAAGGCCTCATCTCTAAAATATACAGGGAACTGAGTCAAATTTATAGGAATACTAGTCATTCTCCAATTGATAAATGGTCAAAGATATCAACAGGCAATTTTCAGAGGAAATTAAAGATATCTATAGTCATATTAAAAATGCTCTAAATCACTACTCATTAGAGAAATGCAAATCAAAACAACTCTTAGTTACCACATATATTCCCTCAAATTGGCTAACATGACAAAACAGGAAAATCACAAATGCTGGAGAGGATGTGGGAAAATTGGAAAACTGCTACATTGTTGGTGTAGTTGTGAACTGATGCAGTCATTGTGGAGAGCAATTTGGAGCTATGCCCAAAGGGGTATAAAAATGTGCATACCCTTTGACCCAGCAATACCACTTCTAGAACTGTATCCCAAAGAGATCACACAAGTGGGAAAGGAAACCATATGCACAAAAATGGTCATAGCAGCTCTTTTTGTGGTGGCAAAGAATAGGAAATCAATAGGAAATGCCCATCAATTGGAGAATGGATAAACAAATTGTGGTATAGTAATGGAATGGAATACTAAAACCTGAAAGACTTATATGAGCTGATGCTCAGTGAGGGGAGAAGAACCAGAAGATCATTATACAAAATTACAGACACACTATCTGTAAGGACTTATTTTGATAGACTTGGCTCTTCTTAGCAATACGTGGCTCAATGACAGCTCCAAAAGACTCATGATGAGAAAAAGCTATCCATATCCAGAGAAAGAATTATAGAGTCAGAATGCAGATTGAGGCAAAATATTTGCTCTCTTTTTTCCTTCTTTTTGGTTTTGTTTCTTCTTCCTCATGATTCATTCCATTGGTTATAATTGTTCTTTACAACTTTACTACTGTGCAAATAAGTTTAATGTGAAGGTGTATCTAGAACCTATATCAGATTACATGGCATCTTAGGAGGGAAGTAGGGAGAAGAAAGGGGAGAAAATTTGGAACTCAAAAACTTAGGGAAGCGAGTGTTGTAAACTAAAAAAGGAAAAATAAATAAAAAAGAAAAGCAACAAATCTAGAAATGGATCAAGAAGAGAAAACATAAGAGTAGTTTGATTACCTGAAAGCTATGATCAAAAAGAGAAACTTTTTATTTTTTTTAAAAACCTGAGTTATAAATTCTCTCCCTTCTTCCTTTCCCACCACAACTCATTGAGAAGGCAAATGATTCAATATAGGCTACACATGTGTCATTATGCAAAACACTTCCATGATAGTCATGTTGTGAAGGACTCACTTTATTTCCCTCCATCCTATCCCTCTCCCATTTTTGCTATTTTCTCCTTTGACCCTGTTCATTTTCAAAAATGTTTGCTACAGACTACACCCTCCCCCAATTTGCTCTCCCTCCTATCATCTCACTCTCCCTTATCACCTTCACCCTTACTTTCCTATAGGGTATGGTACCAAATGGATGTGTATGTTATTCCCTCCTTGAGCCAAATCTGAGAGCAATGTTCACTCATTCCCTGTGCCCTCTTTACATATATGTATATGTGTATGTATATATGTATATGTATGTACATGCATATATATGTATATATACATATGTATATACACACATATATACATATACGCATGTGTGTATTTATATGCATATATGTGTATATACATATGCATACGTGAATATTTACATATACATTTACACACATACATACACATACAGATATACTTGTACATATTCCATTTAACCATCCTAATAGTGAGAAAGGTCTCATGAGTTACAAATATTACCATTCCATGTAGGAATGTAAACAGTTCACCTTCAATAAGTCTCTTAGGATTTCTCTTTCCTGCTTACTTTTTCATGCTTATCTTGATTCTTGCATTTGAAACTCATATTTTCTATTCAGCAGGGGTCTTTTCATCAAGAAAGCTTGAAAGTCCTCTATTTCGTTGGATGTCCATCCCCCCCCCCCCCGCCTTATGTATTACATTCAGTTTTGCTGGGTAGGTGATTCTTGGATTTAATCCTAGCTCAATTGACCTCTGGAATACCATATTCCATTGGTATTCCCTCAATCCATTAATGTAGATGTTGCTAGATCTTGTGTTATCCTTATTGTGTTTCCACAATACTTGAACTGTTTCTTTCTGGCTGTTTGCAATATTTTCTCCTTGACCTGGGAAGTCTTGAATTTGGTTAAAATATTCATAAGAGTTTTCATTTTGAGATTTTTTTCAAGAGGCAATCAGTGGATTCTTTCTTTTCAGTTTTCACCTCTTGTTCTAAAATATCAGGTCAGTTTTCCTTAATAATTTCTTATTTTTTTAAATTTATTTCAGTTTTCAACATTTGTTTCTGCAAGATTTTGAATTATAAATTTTCTCCCCATTTCTATCCTCCCCCCATCCCAAGATGGCATGTATTCTCATTGCCTCTTTCCCCACTATGCCCTCCCTTCTATCACTCTCTTCCCCCTCCCTTATTCTCTTCCCCCTTAATTTCTTGTAGGGCTAGATATATGTCTATACTCCATTGCCTGTGTATCTTATTTCCAAGTTGCATGTAAAAACGATTTCTAAACATTTGCTTTCAGAACTTTGAGTACCAAACTCTCCCTTTTTCCCTTCCCACCCAGCCTCCTTGAGAAGGCAAACAATTCAATATAGGTTATAATGTATCATTATGCAAAACTCTTTCAAAATAGTCATGTTGTGAAAGACTAACTATATTTCCTTCCATACTATCCTGTCCCCTCCTTTATTGAATTTTCTCCTTTGACCCTGTCACTTTTTGAAGTATTTGCTTTTGAATACCACCTTCACCAATCTGTCCTCCCTTCTGTCATTATCCCCCTTCTCCCCTTCTCCCCTACTTCTCTGTAGGCTAACATACCCAGTTAAATGTGCATATTATTTCCCTTCAACTATCCTAATACTGAGAAAGTTCTCATCAGTTACAAATATCATCATTCCATGCAGGAATGTAAATAGTTTGCCTTTAATAAGTCCCTTAGGATTTCTCTTTCCTGCTTACCTTTTCATGCTTCTCTTCATTCTTGTTTTTGAAATTCAAATTTTCTATTCAGCTCTGGTCTTTTCGTCAAGAATTATTGAAAATCCTCTATTTCACTGAAAATCTATTTTTTACCCTAATTTGTTATATTCAGTTTTGCTGGGTCAGTGATTCTTGGTGTTAACTCCAGCTCCCTTGGCCTCTGGAATACCATATTCTAAACTGTTCAGTTCCTTAGTGTACAAGTCGCTAGATCTTGTGCTATCCTGACTGTGTTTCCACAATACTTGAATTATTTCTTTTTGGTGGCTTGCAATATTTTCTCCTTGAATTGGGAACTCTAGAATCTGGCCACAATATTCCTAGGCATTTTCATTTTGCATCTTTTTCAAGAGGCAATCATTAGATTCTTCCAATGTCTATTTTACCCTGTGGTTCTAGAATATCAGAGTAATTTTCCTTGATAATTTCTTGAAAGAGGATGTCTAGGCTCTTTTTTTTATCATGCCTTTCATGTAGTCCAATAATTCTTAAATTATCTCTCCTGGATCTATTCTTCAGGTCAGTGGTTTTTCCAACGAGATTTTTCACATTGTCTTCCATTTTTTCATCCTTTTGGTTCTGTTTTATAATTTCTTGATTTCTCATGAAGTCATTAGCTTCCACTTAATCCATTCTAATTTTTAAGGCATTATTTTCTTCAGTGATCTTTGGGACCTCCTGTTCCATTTGGCTAATTCTGCCTTTAAAGTCATTCTTCTCCTCATTAGATTTTTGGAGCTGTTTTACCACTTGGATTATTCTATCTTTTAAGGTGTTATTCTCTTCAGTATTTTTCCAGGTAACCTTTAGCAAGCTGATGACTTTTTTCATGATTTTCTTGTATCACTCTCATATCTCTTCCCAATTTTTCCTCTACTTCTCTTACTTGATTTGCCAAATCTTTTTTGAGTTCCTCTATTGCCTGACACCAATCCATATTTTTCTTGGAGGCTTTTGATGTAGGATCTTTGACTTTGTTGACTTCTTCTGGCTGTATGTTTTGATCTTCTTCATTGCCAAAGTAAGATTCTATATTCTGAGTCCTTTTAACTCTCCAGATTGGAGAGTGGTTGGTCCCAAGCTTCAGGGGCTTTGCACTGCTTTCTTCAGAGCTATTTCTAGGCACCAGTAAATTTTCAGTTCTTCTGAGGTGGTATGATGCAGTTAGAAATGTTTACTCCTCTCTTGGCTTGTGCTCAGTTCTGTAAGTGATCTCCAGCACTCACTTATTGCCATGTCACTACCAGAAGGACTCCCTCCTCACAACCACCACAGGCTCTGCCACATCATCACTTTTTCTCACTCCAGAACTACCATATAGGCCTGTGACTGAGATCCAAGCAGGGCAAAGCAAGAGAATCCTTCCTTAGTTCCAACAAAGCAATCCTTGCAATCCTTTCCTCATCAGCTTCTTGATGACCCCACCCTCCCCCAACTGTGGACCTTGAGTACTGGAAGAAGCTAGTGCTGTTTCTGACACTGCCACTACCACCACCTCTGCCACCCTGGGGCTGGGACTGGACTAAGCTCTTCTCTCAGCTGAGCCCAACAGAGTTTTCAAGCTGACGTGCTTTGGAGTTTGTGAGTTGAGACATTTGGAAATCACAATGTAGCTGCTAGTGATTCAGTGCCCTGAGTCCTGTTCCAGCCCCATCTGTACCAACACATGCTATGCTGTGCTCTGCTCCTAGCCTGGTGTGATAAACACTTCCTGTGCAACTTCCAGGTTGTCTTAGACTGGAGATTTGTTTCATTGCATCATTTTATAGGCTCTAGAATTTGTTTAGAGTAATTTTTTACAGGTATTTGGAGGGGCGTGGGAGCAGAGCTCAAGAAAGTCCTGGATTTTACACTGCCATCTTTGGTCTGCACCACCCCCCCACCAAAAAAAAAAAGAATCTTGATACAATGATACAAGAAATAATTAAAGAAAATTGTCCTGAAAGATTAGAACAAGAGGGGAAAGTAGAAATAGAAAAAAAATCCTCTGATCACCACCTGAAAAACATCCTATGAAGAAAACTCACAAGAATTTTATTGTTCAATTCTAAAACCCCCAAGTCAAGGACAAAATATTATGAGCAACAAGAAAAAACAATTTATATATTACGGTATCACAATTCAAATCACACAAGACCTAGTGTTCATAATGCCAAAGATTTATGTGGGTTTATTTTATATCCTACAGCTTTGCTAAAGTTTTTTATTATTTAAAATATTTCTTTTACTGGATTCTCTAAGAAAATCATCATATCATCTGTCAAAAGTGATAATTTAGTTTCTTCTTTGCCTATTCTAATTCCTTCAATTTCTTTTTCTCCTCTTATTGGTACAGCTAACATTTCTAGTACCAAATTGAATAGTAGGCGTGACAGTGGACATCCTTGTTTCACCCCTGATCTTATTGAGAATGCATCTAGCTAATCCCCATTACAAATACTGCTTGTTGATGATTTTAGGGAGATGCTAATTATAATTTAAGGAAGGCTCCATTTATTCCTATGCTTTCAAGTGTTTTTAATAGGAATAGGTGTTGTATTTTGTCAAAGGCTTTCTCTGCATCTATTGAGATGATCATACTGTTTCTGATAGTTTTGTTGTTGATATGTTCAATTATGCTGATAGTTTTCCTAATATTGAATCAGCCTTGCATTCCTGGAATAAATCCTACCTGGTCATAGTGTATTATTCTGGTGATAAGTTGCTGCAATCTTTTTGCTAATATTTTATTTAAAATTTTTGCATCAATATTATTAGGGAAGTTTGTCTATGATTTTCTTTCTCTTTTTTGACTCTTCCTGGTTTGGGTATTAGTACGATGTTCATGTCACAAGAAGAATTTGGTAGGACTCCTTCTTCTCCTATTTCCCCAAATAGTCTATAGAGTATGGGAATTAATTGTTCTTTAAATGTTTGATAAATTTCACATGTAAAACCATCTGGCCCTGGAGATTTTTTCCTGGGTAGTTCATTGATGGTTTGCTAAATTTCTTTTTCCAAGATGGGGTTTTCTATGAATTTTACTTCCTCTACTGTTATCCTGGGCAATTTATATTTTTGTAGATATTTATCCAGATCCTCAAGGTTGTCAAATTTATGGGCATACAATTGTGCAAAATAATTCCTAATTATTTGTTTTACTTTCCTATTCATTGGAGGTGAATTTACCCTTTTTATTTTTGATACCGGTAATTTGATTTTTTCTTTCTTTTTTTTTTAATCAAATTGACCAGTTTTATCAATTTTATTGTTTTTTTCATACAACTAGCTCTTGGTTTTATTTATTAATTCAATAGCTTTCTTGATTTCAATTTTGTTAATCTCTCCTTTGATTTTCAGTATTTCTAATTTGGTATTTAATTGGGGATTTTCAATTTGTTCTTTTTCTAGCTTTTTCAGTTGCATGTACATGCATTGATCTCTTTTTTCTGTATTTTATTCATGTAGTATCTAGAGAAATAAAACTTTCTCTTAGAACTGCTTTTTCTGCATCCCTTAAGTTTTGGTATGTTGTTTCATTATTGTCATTCTCTTGAATGAAGTTACTAATTGTTTCTGTGATTTCTTATTTGGTCCACTCATCCTTTAGCATTAGATTATTTAGTTTTCAATTAATTTTTAGCTTATTTTTCCCTGGTTCTTTATTAAAAATAATTCTTATTGCATTGTGATCTGAAAAGGATGCTTTCACTACTTCTGCCTTTCTGCACTGCATTGTGAAGTTGTTATGCCCTAAAACATGGGCAATTTTTGAAGATGTGCCATGCACCCCTGAGAAAAATGTATATTGCTTTTTATCCTTATTCGTTTTTCTCCAGAGGTCGATCATTTCTGCCTTTTCTAAAATTCTATTCACCTCCTTAATTTCTTCCTTGCTTATTTTGAGATTAGATTTATCAAGTTCAGAAAGAGGTATTTTCAGGTCTCCCATTATTGTTGTTTTGCTGTCTATTTCTTCTTATAACTCCTATAACCTCTCCTCTAATAATTTGCATGTTATACATGGTGCACATATGTTAACTGATAGTATTGCTTCATTATTTATGGTGCTTTTAGCATGATTTTTTTCTTTTCTCCTTTAATTAGCTCTATCTTCACTTTTGCTTTGTCTGAGATTAGGATTGTTGCCCCTGCTTTTTTTTATTCTAGCTTAAGCACAATATGTTCTGCTCTAGTCTTTTACCTTTACCCTGTGTGTATCCCCCTGTTTCAAATATGTTTCTTCTAAACAGCATATTGTAGGATTATGGTTTTTAATCCATTCTGCTCTCTGCTTCTTTTTTATGCAAGAGTTTATCCCATCATATTTACAGTTATGATGACTGTTTGTGTCATTTTCTCCATCCTATTTCCCCACATTTATGCTTTTTTTTCTCCCTTTCCACTTCCACTCCTCAACAAAGTTTTGCTTTTGATTGCCGCCTTCCTCAGTTTACCCTCCCTCTTGATTCCCCTTCCTTATTTTACTGTTTTCCACTTGCTACTTCTTCCCTCCCTTCTGACCACCCCTTTCCCGTTTTTCCCTTTCCCCTCCTACTGCCTGTAGGACAAGTTAGATTTCTATTCTTATCAGGGTATGTTATTCCCTTTTTGAAGCAAATCTGACAAGAGTAAAGCTCAAATTCTGCTCTTCTCCCTCCCTTCTTTCTCTCTACTACAATATGTTTTTGTGCCTCTTCATGTGAGGTAGTTTACCCTTTTCTACTACCTCCTTACCTCTTCTCCCAGAACAATCCCTTTATATCTTTTAATTATATTTTTATCATAATATCAGTTATTTTACACTGATATCCACAGTCTATGAATATCACTTTCAAGTGTCATAATGATTACAGTGTTCTCAAGATTGAGATATATATGTATATATATACATATACATATATATATAACATATATAAAACAAAATAACCCTATATAAGGATGTAATTATTTAACCGTATTGATTAACTAGGGGTTCCCCCCCCATTTAACTTTTTATATTTCTCTTGAGTTTTGTATTTGGCGATAAAATTTTCCATTGAGCTCTGGCCTTTTCATCAGGAAGGTCTGGAATTCCCTCATTTCATTGAATGTCCATCTCCTTGCCTGGAAAATTATGTTCAATATTGCTGCATAGTTGATCCTTGGTTGTAGTCCAAGCTCCTCTGCCTTTTAGAATACTGTATTCCAATTTCTCCTGTCTTTTAATGTAGAAGCTGAAAGATCCTGCATGATCCTGTGCCGTGGTATTTGAATTGTTTCTTTCTAGCTGCTTGGAGGATTTTCTCCTTGACCAGGTAGTTTGGGAACTGGGCTATAATGTTTCTTGGAATTTTCACTTTGGGATCTTTTTCAGGGGATAAATGATGGATTCTTTCAATGACAATTTTACCCTTTCGTTCTAGGACATCTGGACATTTTTCCACAAGTTTTTCATGGAAGATACTGTTCAGGATCTTTTTTTTCATCATAGCTTCAGGTAGACCAATAATTCTTAGATTGTGTCTCCTGGATCTATTTTCCAGGTCATTTGTTTTGCCAATCAGATATTTCACATTTTCTTCTATTTTTTTTTTCATTTTTTAGATTTTGTTTGACTGATTCTTGATGTCCCAGAGAGTCATTAGCTTCTACTTGCCCAATTCAAATTTTCAATGTTTTGTTTTCTTCCTTTATCTTCTCTATCCCCTTTTTGTTTTGGTTGATTTTACTTTTCAATGAGCTATTTTCTCCATTTATATTCTGATTTTCCTTAACCAATTCCCTGATTTTACCTTTTAAGGATTTGTTTTCCTCATTGAATTCTTTTTCTTTTACATCCCTAATTTGGTTTTTAAAGTCCTCCTTGAATTCTTCCAGTAATGCTTTTAGGTCTAGAGACCAGTTCACTTTCCTTTCTGAGGTTTCAGATGTGGGTGTAGTGTCCATACTCTCCTCTTCTGAATTGGTATTTTGATCATCTCTGTCTGTATAATATGAATCTTTCATCTTTGAAAACTTCTTGCTATTCTTTTTCATGATGTTTTTTTCCTCCTGGTTTCTTAAGTAGATCTCAGCTTCTGGGGCTCAGGGGACTCTGTCCCAAGTTTCTTGTGTTGGGATCTAGCTTTATGTGCTATGGCTTCTGGTTTCTTTAGGTGTGGGGGAGGGGTGCTCTGACTGCTGGGGCGGGGCGGCGTTTCCTCTTCCCCAGTACTGTTCTACAGAAAGGGTGGTCTCAGCTCTTGTCTCTGTTGGTGTCTGCCACTTCCCCTGGCTGTGCAAAGCCAAGTCTGGGGCCTGCTGTTGATATTAGTTAGCTCCACCCCCTGGGGCTCTGTTACTCTCATTGTTCTGCTGAGGTGGGGCCTGCTGGGACACCTCTCTGTCTTCTCTAATCTCCTGCCACCACAGGAAGGCCCCTCTCCCCCACTTCTATTGCTGCTGAAGCCCCTCTTCTAGCTCCTCTGTTTCTCCCGAGGTTTTTTTCTCTGTGTTTATTCAAGAGAGGGATATGAGCCATTTTACCTGCACATCCTGTCTACCTGGAGTCCAAGGACTAAAATTCTGACCTTTAGACTGTGGGTTGGAGGCCTCTGGGCTAGGTGCTCCGGTGGCAGCAGGCTCTGCACTGGCACATATTCCCATCCTGGGCTGAGAGTCTTAGGGATCAGTCATGGCCGCAGCCAGTACTTCCAGCCTGTGCCTGTTCCTGCTCTGGTGTTTTGCTCACCCAGTGCTCCCCCAGAACCACAGACCGGCTGGATTCCTCTGCTGTTCCTGGTTGGTTTGGTCTGGTGCCAATCTGTGTGCCAGCACTCCTACCCCTCTCAGTCTATTAGTGACTTCTAACTCTCTCATATCTGCTCAGATTCACTTTTTAGATGTATCTGACAGAATTTGTGAGAGAGCTCTGCTAGTTCCTTTTTTTCGCAGTACCATCTTGGCTCCACCCCCATGTGATCTTTGGAAACACACTTTCATCAAGAATAGGTTTAAGAGGGCAAAATACATATACACCTAGAAGAGTATAAACGTCTTCTAAATTTAAAAAAGAAATAAAACTCTAAGGACTGGGGGGGGGGCAATAAAGGAAAGATCTTTATAGGGGAGAGTGAGGCAATAGATTAAAAAGGGTATAGATGGGTGTTTAGATATAGGGGAATGGGAGGATAAGGGGGGAGCTTTAAAGGAGAATGGGATGGAATAGGTCAAAGGGGTGTACAAAAGTGTGTTCAGATTTAGAAGAATGGAAGGGTGAAGGAGGGTTTGCTGGAGTGGGGGTAGGTTAAGTAATA
Organism: Phalanger gymnotis; assembly: GCA_028646595.1. Taxonomy (NCBI): domain Eukaryota; kingdom Metazoa; phylum Chordata; class Mammalia; order Diprotodontia; family Phalangeridae; genus Phalanger; species Phalanger gymnotis. The sequence continues at coordinate 99,156,352 of CM053626.1, forward strand.
AGAGGGTAAGGTAGCAGGTAGAAGTAAAGTAGAGGAGTTAGGAAAAACATGAAAAAATGCACAAACATTAAAACAAGTTTAGGAATAGAATGTTGTAGTAGGAAGGCCGAATTTATGATCTCAAATATAATCATGTATTTGTTTGAATGGTCCGAAATCGCAAGGTATGAGAGATTCTCTAAGGAGAAAACAACAAGAAATTTATTTAGGCCCCACCGCAGCAAAAACTTGAACCAGCCTCCCCATTCCAACATCTTGACAAAAAGACTCCAGGGCCAGAAAGCCCATCTCACAAGAGCAACCAGGAGGCCACAGAAAAACAAGATAGTATTTAGCCAAATCATTTTCAGTGGCCTCACGTTCTTGCTCGCACTCGGGTGAGCCCTGCTTCCGCAGCTTCCTGCTTCTGTAGCTTCTGGCTTCTGCAGCTTCCTGCTTCTGCAGCTTCCGGCTTCTGCAGCTTCCACCTCCGCTGAAGTTGTCTCCTGGCTCACCCCTCCTCACACCCGAGCTTCCGGTGTTCTCAAGCCCCACCTCAACAACCAGAGACCATTGGTTCCCGAGCTGACCCCTCCTAAGTCACCAATCCACACCCACACAGGTTTCACACCTAACAGGGCCCTGGGCCTGGGGCTTAGCACTTAACAGCTGAAAGTACTTCCACTCAAAAGAAACAAAAGCCATGCTAATGAGACAATTTTGCTTAACAACACAGATGTCTTAGGGAAAGTATATGTTTATATATGCATGTATGTATGTGTGTATTCATATATGTGTGTGAATGCATGTAGGTATGTGTATGTAGATATGTGTATAAATGTATATGTGTATCTATATATCAGTACTTATAAATAAATATATCCATGTAACTTTGGGGTGGTAGATAGAGGAAAGGAAGGGAAAAAAGAACAAAGTAAAAAGTGTACAGCAGAGAACAAAAGAAAGCCTACAAGTAAGAAAAGATGGATAGCTTTCATCTTGAAGCAAAGTATTTAACATATAGGCTTTCTTGAAATGATGTTATTGCTATGTATTTTGAATCCTTTCCCATGTTCTGCTGTGCTCATGGTGTATTTTTTCTTTTCTTATTTTATATTTAAGTTTAATATTTAATTTTATAATGTTTCTTTTTCTTTTCTTATTATGTATTTAAATTTTCATATTTGTCTCAATTTTTTAAAAATGATATCTTTCAGAAGAAGATAGGAAGGTATAAGTAAGATAATTCTAATATTAGGTCAAATCACAACTGGTTGAATAACTAGTCCGAAGGAGAAATAATCAATTGATTGATGTCAACATATTATCAAGTATATTTTCGGTTTGTTTAGTGCAAAGAACAGACTGAAATATTGTTGCTGCACAACAGCAGATTCAGCTATCATAAAGAAGAACTGTCAGGGCCATGATAAAATGCACGTTCTGTAACCCAAGAAAAGACTGTCATGGTAATTTGACCTGAGATTTCTCACCCTATCTCATTCTTCTGAGACTTAACTTTCAGTGTGAAATCTTTAGACATTAACTCTTTCTAATTGACATACCAAGTATTTAGTTAAAATTCTAGAAGATTGTCAGAATTTCAGAATGGAAAATTGTCCTCCTTCAAAATGGTCTGCCAAGGCATTGATTGGAAAGTCATCCTGCTGTTAGTGTTGAGTATGAATGACAGTCACAATAAGAACAGTCAGATAATAAGGGGGGGTGTGGTTCTGTCCATTAGAAGATGTTTTTTCCAGCATCCTGTTATTCCAACATTCAAAAAAAAGTTTAGTATGATTGAATGGAAAGGGTAATAGAAATGCAAGGCTTGGGTCCTAATTCCAGATCTGTCATTCACTACTGTGTAAACTGGGGCAATTCTCAACCTCTGTGGGCCTCAGATGAACCTCAGATCCCTTCCATATCTAAATCTTTCATCTTAATTAAATATTAAAATAACATTAGAATCTTCCCCACCCTGAGGTGAACACCTAGAAAGATTTATTGAAAGACAAGGACAAGAATCACATATGGTAAAAAGGTGTAAATGAGTGGCTTTGTACACCTACGGATAAGCACTTTGAAGTACATAATTTAAAGAGAAAATATTTTCAAGGATGGATTCAACTGACATCTTTAGAATACATTGAACTTGCAGACTCTAATCATCCATCCATGTAACTGAAATGGAAAAGAGAAGAATGTTGTAGCACCTTCAGTATAGAAGCCAGAGTCCTAATTTTTTTTTTTAAATAATGACTTTAAAAGTCTTTCCCCTCTAAGAAGCTGAAATTCTAAAATTTCATGTTGCTAATTGCTTTTTAAAATTAAAATCGCTGGTTTCAAGTGTATACGTTAAAGGCTTGGTTTTAACCCATTATTTATCCTTTCAAATCTCCATTTTATTTTTGCTGCTAAACCAGGATGCATAATGTTGTTTACACCTATTTTAGGGGAAGAATGTTTTCATTTAGAACCTTCTGTACTATTGGCACTAACTGATTGACTTTGACTCTTGCATCATAAGAATTTAAATGTTTGTTTATGCACATGCATATTGACAAGTATGAAAATACATGTATCATATCTTTGCATGCATACATGTATTTAGTATATATACATTCTGAGGGGTATAAATCTTTGTGTATATGTGTACATGCAAGCATTCACATAATGCATATACATTTCATGTATTTGTATACCTATTCATACATATGTTTCACACATATGTTTACTCATGCTAACCCATGTGTGTATATTTATACTTATAATTATATTTTATATTACATTAACTTTATGTCCATATGAGTTTATATGTTATGTTTATGTCTATTTATTAGATAGATATAGACAGTTTTCTGAAGTATATGTAAGTGAAATGACTTGCCCAGGCTTAAATACAATATACCAGAGTTAACCACCAAGGCACCATATATATGGCCCCAAATCATCTCTTTTCAGATTATTTTTGAATGGATTCAAAATATTTAGCCCTCTATTCAGGATATTAATACTTCTTGAAAACTTATTTAGGAAACTTTTCTCAATTTCATTTCGCTTAATGAAAAAATTTGCCTGAGAACCAAATAACTAACTGGATAAACATTGTATAAAAATTATTTAAGTGTTCATATCTAGGTAGATATCAGAAAGAAAGGGGAATATTTCAGAGTTTTAAAAGGTTTAAGTAGAGATGTATCTCCTTAATAGGAAAAGGTAGTTAGGGATTGGTTTATGCTTTCCCTTATTTTGTTATTTCTTTTGATCCTTCTCTTTTGCAATTCAAAACTAAGGAGAGAAAAGAGCTGTGAGGTAAAACCTAATCCAGAAACATTATATTATGTCCATATATTTCTCTTTAAAAAAAAAAAAAAGTTCCCCTGACAGTTGCTATGGAAAAAATTCAAGAGATGGGAGTGAGAAGTAAAAGACGCCACAGTTAGCTGTGGGAAGTGGCCTGAGGCACTTTCAATACCAATCTAATCTGATATCTTAGGGACTAGCATAATCCCCTGGTGAATCTCAAATCCATTCTTACATAAAGCAGGAGACATTTGAAATGGAAGATTCTAATCAAGGTAGATGTGGAAAATGGATTTTTTACTTTTTTTAGAATAAGCTAAGGAAGGAAATGCTAATGGTTAGTGAGAAAGTCTCAAATTTTAGTGCGATTTCTCTTGCTTTAAAATATTCTCTAAGGCAAATATTAAGTTATTTAATATTTAACTGTTTTAAGACGTATTTTGATAATTTTAAAAGAAGAACTATGGCTTCAAAATTTTAATGAAGCATGCCTAGTGGCTTTATGCAATGGGAAATGCATAGAATACTAGATGTTATGGGTTCTGAATATTAGCTCTTCTATTTGTTAGCTCTGTGATTCCAGGAAAGTCATTCAAAATTTTAGACCATAGGTTTCTTCATTTGTAAAATGAGTATAAAATGAGTGAGTCATGCTACATGATCTCTAAGTTCCTTCTAACACTAAATATATATCTTTATTGATAACTAACTTTATTGGGAGGAAATGCTATATTGATATGGCAAAATGAATAATAATGAATTATCTCAAATGCTAGAGTTTCATTGATGGAAAACCAGCACTAATCCTTGTTTTATTCAGACTGTAATATTTGCCAGTTTGTAGATATCAATTAAGTATAGGAAAGGAGATTTTTGTATGAACATTTCAATATAGTTAACACCTGATTCATACAATAAGAACATTTAAATTCCTTACTTATTTTTAATAGAAGAGGATTAATGGAAAGTATACCAGTAAACAGAAGCACCTTTTCTGAAAATAAGCATGTTAGTGGACTTATCAATGCTAAAGAGGTTGTTGTTTAATTAACTGTGGTTCCTACCTTTGTGAAAACTTGATAATAGTAGTTTTCTGTATTATATGATGTACCCTAAGCCTGTTCTTCTCTCTATTCTTTGTCTTCTTTTGAAGTTGATTGTTACTGCCCTCCTTTGTAGCTTAAGTTCAGTCAGTGGAATTTTTTATTGTTTTAGGTAAGAAATGAGGGCAACTTAGCTATTCAAAAGAAAGACTCAGCAATATATTTAAAAGATTGTATTGGTGCAACTTTAAGCTGACACTCACCGAGATAAAATGTACTCTAAATCAAAAGGTAACAATTAACTCTCTATTCATAGTTGCAGCATATCCTGCTAGTGTTACCCATGCATGGGGCAGGGTGGAGGGTGGTCATGGATTTTCATTCAAAGACACTACTTTGTGACCTTAGGATAGAAATACTACCACTTGCTCATTTTAAAATAGTAAGACTATACATATACATATACATATGTGTGTATGCATATACACATTTTATGCTTATAATTAATTTTATATTTATACACAGGTCATGTAAATAATTTCCTATTTACTTCATAGCATGAAATGTTTCTAAAATAAAATAATGCTGTATGTACCAAGATATCACTCATTTTAAGCAAATGCAATAACTATAATTTTATACTTAAAGGATCAACTTATACATCACAGTGTTTAGAGCTAGTAGTGACCTTATAAGTCATACTTGAAAACTATAAAATGATAAAAGAAATTGTAGTCATACTTACAAAAATTATAAGTTTTATGGAGCAAATTCCTGATATCAAAAGGTTTAAATATATAGTAATATATGATTATTCCTATTTTAACTATTATAGTAATTGAGTTACAGATTGGTTATGTTCTGATTACACATAACAAAATAGAGGGAGGTAAGACTCAAATTCATGACTAGAGATAGTCTAGGTAAAAAGAAGAAGACCTCAAGTAGGCTGATCCCATTATGAGCAGAGAGAGAGAGTGATAGAAAGAAAGTGACAGATTAGGGAACTATTGCAGACATAGAATAAACAGTATTTGTCGATTGTAGTTGCAAAGTGATATTCAAATATTATTGGCTGAAAGCCTTGATGACTGAAAAGGTACTGGTGCCATCAGAAATAGACAAGTTGATTACTCTTTTGGCCTACTAAAGCCCTTATAGAAGCTGAATTTTTGTCATGACTCCTCCATGAAAATAATAAGGCACATCTTTTTTTTTTTTTATGGAGAAGAATTGTGATCAATGAAATGAATCATGAGAAAGAAGGAATAGGACCAAAAAAAAAGCCAAAAACAAAAACAAAAGAGAGAAAAAGAAAAAAAAAGCGGGGTGAAAATCTAGCATGAAGTGTGCCTCAATCTGCATTCTTACTTCATAGTTCTTTCTCTGGATGTAGATAGCATTCTCCATTGTGAGTCCTTTGGAGTTGTCTTTGTACCTTGTGTAGCTTAGAAGAGTGAAGTCAGTCAGGGTTGGTCCTCACAGAATCCATATATCTGTGAATGTGTATAATGTTCTCCTGGCTCTTCTCTGCTCACTCAGCATTATGTCGTGTAGATTTTTCCAGGTTGTTATGAAGTCTGTATCATCCCCATTTCTTATAGCACAATGTATTCCATTACCTTCATATGCCAAGGCTTGTTCAGCCATTTCCCAATTGATGGGCATCCCTTTGATTTCCAATTCTTAGCTACCACGAATAGAGCCGCTATAAATATTTTTGTACATATGGGTCCTTTTCCCATTTGTGTGATCTCTTTGGGATACAACCCTAGAAGTGGTATTGCTGGGTCATAGGGTATGAACATTTTTATAACCCTTTGGGCATAGTTCCAAATTGCTCTCCAAAATGGCTGTGTCAGTTCACAACTCCACCAGCAATGTAACAATGTTCCAATTTTCCCACATTCTCTCCAGCATTTACCTTTTTCCTCTTTTGTTGTTTTAGCCAATCTGACAGGAGAGGTGGTATCTAAGAATTGTTTTGATTTGCATTTCTCTAGTCAGTAGTGATTCCAAGCATTTTTTCATATGCCTATAAATATCTTTAATTTCTTCCTCTGAAAACTGCCTGTTCATATCCTTTGACCATTTCTCAAATGGGGAATGACTTGTATTCCTATATATTTGGCTCAGTTCCCTGTATATTTTAGAAATGAGGCCTTTATCAGAGACACTAGTTGTAAAGATTTTCTCCCAATTTTCTGCTTCCCTCCTAATTTTTGTTGCATTAGCTTTTTTTTGTACAAAAATATTTCAATTTAACATAATCAAAATTATCCATTTTGCATTTTGTAATGCTCTCTATCTTTTATGTCATGAATTCTTTTCTTTTCCATAAATCTGATAAGTAAACTATTCCTTGCTCTCCTAAATTACTTATAGTATCAGCCTTTACTCCTAAATCATGAACCCATTTTGACTTTATTTTGGTATATGGTGTAAGATATTGGTCTATGCCCATTTTCCAATTTTCCCAACAATTTTTGTGAAATAGTGAATTATTAGCGCAGAAGCTGGCCTCTTTGGGTTTATCAAAGAGTAGATTGCTGTAGTTGTTGATTTCTCCATCTTGTGTTCCTATCCTTTTCCACCGATCCACAACTCTGTTTCTTAGCCAGTACCAGGTAATTTTGAGGACTGCTGATCTATAGTACAGTTTAATATCCGGTATGGCTAAGCCACCTTCCCTAACATTTCTTTTCATTAATATCCTAGATATTCTAGACCTCTTGTTCTTCCAGATGAATTTTGTTATTATTTTATCCAGCTCTCTAAAATAATATTTTGGTAGTTCAAGTGGTATGGCACTGAATAGATAGATTAATTTAGGTAAAATTGTCATTTTTATTATATTAGCTAAGCATGAGCAACTGATATTTTTCAATTTATTTACATCTGACTTTATTTGTGTGAAAAGTGTTTCATAATTACGTTCATATAGGCCCTGGGTTTGTCTTGGCAGATA
>CM053626.1:99164147-99182767 GCA_028646595.1 Phalanger gymnotis
AAAAAAAATAATGGGTGAAAAACTGATTGCACAGGAATAAGAGGAAAAGGAGAGGCAGAAAAGGGTAAATTATATCACATGAATAGGGACAAAAACCTATTACAGTAGAGGGATAAAAGGGAGAGCAGTGAACATTGTTCGTAACTTATTGCCATTGAATTTGGCTCAATGAGGGAATAACATGGACACTCAGATGGGGACTGAAAATTGCCTTAACCCGTAGGGAATTAGGAAAGGAAAAGGGAAAGAAAATGAATGGAAGTGCATAGAAAGAATTGTAAAAAGGGAGGCAGAAGGAGAAGGGGAAGAAGTGGGATGACAGAAGGGAGTGCAGATTGGGGGAGGTTATGGTCAGCAGCAAACACTGGTGAGGAGGTACAGGGGGAAAGCAGAGAGAAAAGTATAAAGAGGACAGAAAACTGAATGGAGTGAATTAAAATGTTAGTAATAATAAATATGAATGTGAATGGAATGAACTCTCCTACAAAATGGAAACATATAGCACAGTGGATTGAAAACCAGAATCCTAAATTCTTATTTGAATAAAGCAGAGAAAGAGATGATAAATGAATTCGGAATGCAAAAAAAGAAAAAAAATGAAAAATCTCCAATTAAATACCAAATGAGAGGACATCCTTATCACCACTATTATAGAACATTTTACTAGAAACATTAGCTTTAGCAATAAGAGAAGAAAAGGGAATTTAAGAAATTAGAATAGGCAATGAGAAAACAAAAATGTCACTCTCTGGCAATGAAATAATTATATACTTAGAGAATGCTAGAGAATTGACTAAAACGTGAAACAATTAATAATTTTAGCAAAGTTGAAAGATATAAAATAAATGCACATGAAGCATTGGCATTTCTATAAATTATTAACAAAGCCCAGTAGCAAGAGATAGGAAGAGAAATTCCATTTAAAATAACCGTAGATGATATAAAATATTTTGGGGTCTACCTACCAAGACAAGTCCAGGAACTATATAAACACAATTATAATGTACTTCATATAAATGTAAAAAGATCTAAAAAATTGGAAAAAATATCAGTTACTCATGGGTAGATTGAATGAATATATTAAAATTACAATTCTACTTAAATTGATTTACTTATTCAGTGCCACACCAATTAAACTACCAAAAATATTTTATAGGGAAAGAAAGAAAACCATAGCAAAATTTGCCTGTAGAAACAAAAAAATCCAGAATGTCAAGGAAATAATGAGGAAAAAAAAGCAAAGAAAGGTGGCCTATTTATACCAGAACTAAAGCTATATTATAAGGTGACAATCATCAAAACTGTTTGGTACTGGCTAAGAAACAGAGTACTGGATCAGGGGAATAGGTTAGGTACACATGACATAGCAGTAAGTGACTATGGTAATCTACTGTATGATAGTCAAAAATTGTCTGGGATAAGAACTCACTATTTGACAAAACCTGCTGGGAAAACTGGAAAATATTATGGCAGAAACTAAGCATGCTCCAACATCTCACACTGTATACCAAGAATGTTCAAATTGGGTACATGATTTAGACATAAAGGGTGATACCATGAGCAAATCGAGAGAGCAATAAATAGTTTACTTGTCACATCTATGGAGAAGGGAAGAATTTATGACTAAATTAGAGATAGAGAACATGATGAAATGCAAAGTGGATAATTTTGATTCCATTAAATTGAAAGTTTTGTACAAATGAAGGCAATGCAACCAAGATTAGAAGGAAAACAGAAATCTGGGAAACAATTTTGCAGCCAGTGTTTCTCACAGAGGCCTCTTTTCTCAGATATATAAAGAACTAAGTCAAATTTGTAACAAGGGAAGTCAATGCCTATTTGATAAACGGTCAATGGATATGAACAAGCAGTTTTCAGATGAAGAAATTAAAGCTATCTACAATCCTGAAATAATACTCCAAATCACTATTGTTTAGAAAAATGCAAATGAAACAACTCTGAGGTACTACCTCATACCTATTAGGTCAGATAATAGGGCAGAAAAGAAAAAAAAATGACATGCATTGGAACAATTGGAAAAAATGAGACATTAATGAATTGTTGATAGAGTTGTCAACTGTTTCAATCATTTTATTGAGCAATTTGGAACTATGTTTAAAGGGCTATAAAACCATGCATACCCTTTGGCCTAGCAATGCCACTAGGAAGTCCATATCCCAAAAGAGATAAAAAGAAAAAAAAAGGATCTAAATGTAAAAAAAAAATGAACAAACAAAATAATTTACAACAGCTTTTTTCTTGTGACAAGAATTGAAAATTAAAACCATGCCCATTAATTAGGGAATGGATGAATAAATTGTACTATGTGCTTATGATAGAATTCTATTTTGCTGTAAGAAATGATTAGCAGGATGATCTCAGGAAAATATGGAAAGACTTACATAAGTAATGCAAAGTGGAATGTACCACGTATAAAGTAACAACAATATTGAAGATGATCAATTCTAAATGACTTACCTATTCTCAGCAATATGATGATCCAAGAAAACATTGAAGGACTTATGATGAAAAAATCCTATCCATCCCAAAAGAAAGAACTTATGTCTGGATGCAGATTGAAACATAGTTTTTCTACTTTTTTTCGTTTTTCTTTAGATTTCTTTTGTCTATGTTTTCTTTCACAACATGACTAGTATGGGAATGATTTGCATGACTGTACACTTATAGCCTGTATCAAATTGCTTGCTTCTCAATGATGTGGGTTTGGGAGGAAAGAAGAGAGACAATTTGGAGCTCACAACTTTACAAAAGAATTTTGAAATTTGTTTAAATACTAGAATAGTAAATAAAATAAAATAGTAAATAAGCAAAAAAGAAAAAAAAAGAATTATAAGTATCATCTTCCTACAAAGGAATGCCAACAGTTTAACTTTGTTGAATCCCTATTTTCTCTTTCTTGCTTACCTTTTTATGCTTCATTTGAGTTTTGTTTTTGAAAATCAGATTTTCTGTTTAGCTCTGATCTTTTCATTAGGAATGCTTTAGAGTCCTCTATTTCATTAAATATCCATTTCCCCACTAACAGATTATAGTCAATTTACCTAGGTAGGCAGTGCTGGGATGTAATTTCAGCTCATTTGTCTTCTGGGGCATCATATTCCAAGCCTTCTGATCTTTCAAATAGATGCTGCTAAATCCTAGTTAATCTTGTCTATGGCTCCATGATATTGGAATTGTTTATTTCTGGCTTCTTATAGTATTTTCTCCTTGGCCAGGGAGATCTGGATTTGGCTTTAATATTCCTGGGATTTTTATTTTTGGATCTCTTTCGGGAGGCAATCAGTGGATTTTTAAAATTATATATTTACCTTCTAGTGCCAGGATATCAGGGCAATTCTCCTTGATTTTTTAATATGTTATCTAAACTCTTTCTTTCTTGAGATATTTCATGGTTTTTTTCCTATTTTTTTCATTCTTTTGACTCTTTTATTGTTTCTTAATGTCTCATGTAATCTTTAGCTTACATTTGTCCAATTCCATTTTTTAGGAATTTTTTTTTAGTGAGATTTTAAAAACTTTTTCCATTTGGCCAATTCTAATTTTAAGGAGTTGCTTTCTTCTGGGATTTTTTTTTTTACTTTTTTCCCATTTAGCCAGTTTTGTTTTTTTTAGAGTTCTTCTCTTCAATAGATTATTGTATTGTTTTGTTGCCATTTAGCCTATTCTGTTTTAAAGGTATTTTCTTCTTTAATTGCTCTTATTTCATTCTTGATTTTTCTTCTATTTCTCATGTTTTTTTTAAATTTATTTATCATTTTTGAGCTTTCTCTTGAATTCTTTGTTGGGGGAGTCAGTGACCAATCCATGTATTTCTCTGAGGCTTTGCCTGCAGCTATTTTGACATTATTGTTCTGTGAGCTTGTGTTTTGATCTTCCCTGTGACCATAGCAACTTTTGTTTTTTTGATAATTTTACTTTATGTTTCTTCATTTTTAACTTTATGTTAAATTTGTGCTCTGCTCCTGGACTGGAGGACTCCTGTCTAAAATTTAAGGTTATTTTTGCTGTTATTTTCAGCACTAGTTCTGAGGAACCTGTAATTTTTAATTCTTCTGAGTTGTTATAATTTAAAGAGAGATATGGTCATTGCTCTCTTGGCCTGTAGTATAACTCATCTGAAGTAATGTTTTCTGCTTTTTGTTTTTGTTTTTGTTTTTACTACGGTTCCTGTTCTCTGCAACTGGGAGCTCTAGTGTGCTGGTGCTCCTCCTCCTGAGACAGTGCAACAGAGTTTGAGCAATGCAACGATATCTTGCAACCAGTGCCAGGAAAGTTTCCCTTACAATCTTTTGACTAGTTTTCCAATCCCTTTACCATCTATCAGTTGAGAGCTCTACCACACGGCCAGTTGCACCCAAGTCTTGCTACTGGTCTATCTCTTAAGACCTGCTACTAACTACCTTGTGCTGGGGCCACAGCCATTGCTCCTTTCCACTGGGGCTAAAGGCCTAGCTATTGGCTTGCACTGGGGTTCAACCTCATTGCTGGCTTGTAGTAGGCCACAGAGCTTCACTGCTGACTTGTACTGGGCATTAATCTCTCCCTGATGGCTTGGGCTGGGGCTCTGTCCTTTCTGTTGGTTTGCTCTGGGCTAAGAGTCTTATTGCTGTCTTCCCTGGTGCAACATGTGCTGAACTATGCTCCATTCCTATGCCAGTGATAATCTTTTTTCTCCTGAACTAAATTGCCTTGACTGGAATATTGTTTCACCCCATCCTTTTGTTGGTTTTGCTGTTCTAGACTTTTTTGAGGAGTAGTGTTTTTTTTTTAATGATTGGGAGTGGAACTGGAGAGAAGTTGGGTGAGTCCCTACCTCTACTCTGTCATCTTTACTCTTCCTCTGCTCTAATTGTTAAGAAAACTTCCTGAATTCAAGCCTAGGTATATCTCTTTGTAACCTCTATCCATTTCTCCATCTTCTGTTGTCAGGCCAAAGAAAAAGAAAGAACAGAAAGAATGACTAGTTCCTCCTACTTGTGACCTAGCAACCACATCTCAAAATTACATAATCTTTGCTCTGATACAATACCCTTCCATTTCTTCATGGTTCTTCTTCTTGTGAGCTTTTTTTTCTTTCATTCCAGGTGGAGAGGAAAGAGAAGAAAAAAAACAATGAAGCAAAAGAGAATAAAATACTTCCCAGAAGTACACTATTCCAATACAAATGTATATTCATGTCTATTTTTAGCCTTTTCTTATCTTTCAGAGCTCTACACATAGGGAAAAATAGAGTATCTCTTCTTAGTTTCTTATTTTGATCACAGTTTATTATCTTGATCACAGAAACCAAATTTAAAAAAAATCCATAAATCCCTATATAGCCATAAAGAAACAATGATAGAATTGAGATTCCTTATTCTACTCATTGTCTGCTTTGATACACAAAATCCCTTGTTTGCTTACTTCAAGCTAGGCTTTTGTATATGGCTGTATATCATCATTCTTATTGCTTATCTTTTTAAAAAAAATGTATTTATGTTTCTCATACAGTATGACTTCAATATACTTAACCCACAGACAGATATAACTATATAGAGATACAAGTATGCTACTTTAGTCTAGCTGTCTAATTTCCTTCCCCTTTGTCATATCATAGGTGTTTCAGAAATATTTGTTACTTGTGGTAGCAGATCTTGTTTCAACTTATCTTCCATAGAAATTGAATTCTTTGTGGAAAAAGAAAATAGCACAGAATTGAGTAACTTCACTTCCACCTGTAGTTTTCTTGACCTCTCTAGGACAAAGTTCCACTGCAGGGCAAATTTCAAGTTACAGAGTTTCCTTTGGAAACAGTTTGGATTATAATGTGTATGGATATGGAGGGTCCAACAGAAGAGCAGATATTAAGTTCAGGTGATCCTCCACCTTACCTAAAAGACTGTAATTGTGACACATTCAAGAAATGTGAGCATCCACATCTGCTCTTAAGGATGAAGGGTCCTGGAGGGAACAATTCTGCTACTATAGAGAAGCAGAGAGTAATCCTCAAAGCATGATATGAATATCAATGGGATAATAACTAATGTTTACATGGTACTTTAAAATTTATGAAACTTTTTTTTTCTTTCTTATTAAGTTTAGTGGGGCAGGCAGTACTTATGTTATTTTCCTCCTTTTGCAGATGAAGAGATAGAAGTTCAGTGTGATGAAGTAAGTTGTACATTGCAATGCAGTATTCATAAGGATTCTGGATTTAAAGGCCTTTTCACTTGTAATATTATGCCACTCATACAATTTGAGACAAGCTACAGAGCTGCAGCTCTGGGCTTTTAAAGCAGTCACCTTTCTAACATGATGGGCTATAGTGAATAACTCATCCTAATCACCTGAAGCCAAAGACCTTCAATTCTGCTTAAAAAGATAAGCTTCCTTTTTATGTCATTCTTATACACGAAGTTATGTAATACCACTCAAGCAAAACTGCACTTTGGTTAAAGCCTTCAAACCACCAAAACTAGCTGTTATCCAAATTACTTATGTAGATCCTTGAAGGATTAGCTCCCATACACACCCAATCTGCATTATGAACACTTTAATTTTGGTTGCTAATGCTTGAAATAAATAGGGATATTGATTTTCCCCCAAAGAATGTATAGAGATGAAAATGAAAACAATCTGAGGAGAGGCCAGGCAAAGAAGGATTAATGCAGTGTGAAGGTCTTTTGTACAGGACTTAAACTTTATGATTTGTAGCGTAAGAAAGTGGATTCATTAGGCATTAAAAAGCGCAAACTTAGATTTATGTAAACTGAAACCTGAACTGTCAGGGAATGAATTAGAAATAGTCCACTAAAATGTTGAAGGAGTATACCTAGCTTACAGGTTAAATCTCCTCTTTGTTTAAGGGAAGATCCAACTGTGAGGGAAACTAATAAGAATTCCATACTCTTCCTTCTGAATTATTGTCCCTAGAGCTCCCAGAAGGACATGGCCCAGAGTGGAATAGCCCATAGCACAATTGTTATTTTTTTTATCTAATAAACTCAAATTTAAAGTTGGAACACAGTCTAAGGAAATGGGGAACAGTGTGAGAAAATCAAGCAGGAGCATAGTTAAGTACAATTATGTGCCTGGCATTGTGCTAGACCTTAGGGATACATGGATAAAAACAGAAAAAAAAGAAACTGCCTCTGTCTGAAGAACTTTATTTCCTGTTTGGGAAATTGCTTGAGAATTGAGTAGAAAGGTCTAGATTATGAATAATCAAGTAAAGTTAGACTAATGCCAAGGATAAAAATTGAAGCCAGGTTATAAGATAGCTCTTGAGACCAACCTGGAGGATCTTGTGATTAAAAAAAGAGTCTCTAGTTAAATGAAGTAAAAACTAGCATCATCAGTTTTAAGCTAGAAATGACTTTATATGATAACTATTACAACTACAGAAGAGAAGCAGGTTTAGAGAAGTGAACTGATTTAATTATGGTCCCAAATATAGTATACACAAAGCATTTGAACTCAGGCATTCCTTATACCAAGGCCAGGTTTCTTTCCACTCTGCTATCTCACTGTTATCTGGGTTGCTTCAAAGATTTCCATGGTAGTTATTCCCCTGCCCCTATATTTTAAGAAATGGGTTCAAATATACATTAGACTAAATCTAAATCACAATTAGACTGTTGGGATAGGTCATGTTTTACCTGGACAGAGGGCATCTTGATATAACTATGGTTTCAAAGTCTCATGAGAGTGCTATTTCCGCTGATGTGAGTACAGCAGGAATGAGGAATGAAAGGAAAACAATCTGTATGATAAGAGAGCTGAAGACCATTCTATACAAGTATGAGGTACATAAACCAGGGCTTTTTAGGGATAAAAGAGGTGGTTTAAGAGAGAAATATCTCTAATTATTAAAAAAATGTCATGTAGAAAGAGAATCAGAATTTTTCAAATTTGTTTTATAGGCAAAATGATTATAAGTCACATAAGAAGTAGATTTAAATTTAATATCAGGGTAAAATAAATATTCCCAAAAAAGCAAAGTGGTAGAAAAATTGGAATGGTCTTCATTGGGTGGTGTTAAATTTCTTTTTACTAGAAGGTGTCAAGGAGAGATTTGGTGATATCTTCACTGATCTTGTTGTAGAGGAGAATCTTTTTCAGAAAGGAGATGGACCAGAAATCCCTTGGTGTTCCTTACAATTATCAGTTTCTGTGACTCCTCTAATTGCCTAAGAATGTGTGCTGTCAGATTCTTTATTCAGAGGTCAATTAAAGATACTAGCAATTGAACCTTTAAAAAGCCTGTTTCAAAATTCTTCTTTCTTTCCTCACATAATTATCCTTCCTTATCTCCGTGTCTAATACCTTTATCTT
Organism: Phalanger gymnotis; assembly: GCA_028646595.1. Taxonomy (NCBI): domain Eukaryota; kingdom Metazoa; phylum Chordata; class Mammalia; order Diprotodontia; family Phalangeridae; genus Phalanger; species Phalanger gymnotis. The sequence goes on from CM053626.1 coordinate 99,172,482, forward strand.
TTTCCCTTGCTGACCTCTCTGTGTTCTTGCTCCCTCAATTATTCTATCCCCAATCTCTCCATTTCAGTTACATTTTTAAATAAATCTATTTTTATTTTTAGTTTATAACACTCAGTTCCACAAGTTTTGGGGTTCCAAATTTTCTCTCCCTCCCTCTCCTGCCCATGCCGCCCAAGATGGCATGTAATCCAGTGGAGGTTGTACATATACCCTCTTTCCATACAAACACATATTTATTGTCTTGAAAAATACCCCATTTGATCTTATGCCTCTCTCTAGCTACTGTCATTTTTCTTCTTTTCCTTCATTAGCAAACATCTTAAATGAGTGATCTATACTGAGAGGTTAATTGATTTTCCCAGAGTATGTGTTATCTACTCAGGTTGTGTTAGTGGTAGTCTTGAACCCAAGTCATTCTAATTCCAGGGTAACCTCTGTAACCTAGTATACCTCTCCCTCTGTGAAAGCATATCATTTTTTCTTTGTATACTAAAAAGTGCTTCTTGCTGAGTTAGTTCAGCTCTCCCCTCAACTAGAATAGGATTTTGTCTGTTATCTGGCTTCAAATGATCAAAGGTTCTCATACAACATATTATTAGATCATCCAACCTCTTGATAAAAGTTAGGCATTCTCTACACCTCTTCAGGACTTTTGTCTTTGTTTTTATTGAATCATTTCTTCTTTTCGTTTGTTTATTTTTGAGGTATAATTAATGTATTAAAATTAATAAAGATAATAGATGTGCATTCCTCAAGTCCTTTCACTTCTTCTGAGAAGGAAACTAAGTTGCATTACAAACATATAAGTTCTTATAGTTACCTGGCATTTTCTGCAAATCCCTTTCAAATCTCCTCCCTTTCCTTCTCCACTTGCTCCTGAAATCTTTTTCCAACAAATTTTTCTGGAAATCCTCCTTTAAAAAATTGGTTAAATAATGGCAAGCTTCTTGTTTGCTGCTTTCCACATTTAGTCATTGAAGCATTCTGTGTAATGTTTTATTTGATTACGGCTTTTCTTCCTGGCTTTCATTTTTATTCACCTACCATGTTTGAATGCCTCTAATTCACAATTAGTAATTTCCTGCCAAAGCTCAGTGCAAACAGAAGTTGCCCACATCTGTTTACTGAAGGTCCACTTACCAGCCATTTTGCACAAATTTACTTTCTCTTATTCCCTCACATTTCAGATATCTTCCTCAGCTGTCTTACTTCTCTCTTTCCTTCCAATAGTGTTTTTCAAAGATCCCACTATACCCTCAAATTAACCCAGTGTTTCACCAACTTGTTTTGTCCAAGAGTGCTTTGCACATATATAGGAAATTAAGACAGAGTTTCACATTTTTGGTCAAGGCATGAGAACAGTTTTCAAAAGGAGATTAGCTCTGAATGATAGAATGAAAATGTTTTCCAACTCATAAATCAGAGACTCAGAGATGGAAAGGACCTTGTAAGGCATCTAAGCTACTACCACTACTATGATATGAGACCATTTTACAAGTGTAAAAAACAAGGAATAGATATATAAAGTGGTTTATCTCATGTAACAATTAACAAGTGGCTAAGTTGAGATTCGATTGTAGCTCCTTTATGTTTAAAGTCAGTAGTTTGGTCTTCTGTGTAACACTGCTTCCTAACAATAAGAAATGGAAAGATGGAAAAAAATGGAAAGATAAGAAAGAATCTAAAAATGGAAAGATAAGAAAAACATAAAATCAGTTATGGAGGGTCTGTGATAGTAAAGGAATACATCCACTGTTTGGAGAGCTCTGAAATGGCTCATATATTCTGGAAAGAAATTGAAATTATGAGAAAATTACAAAAAATCTGCGTCCTTTGATGTAGTGATACCTGGACACAAGCCCCAAGGGAGTCAAATGAAAAAACCAAAACTGAATATATAATTAAATATTCATTTTTGTAGCATTTTTTTTGCTGGAAAAGAACTGAAAACTAATGGGTTTCCATCAAACAAAGAATGACTGAATAAAATGTGGTATTTAAGGTAGTGGAATAGTATTTTGCTATGAGAAACAACCAATGTGAGGAATTCAAAGGGAGAATGAGGAACAAGGGAAATTCATATGGAATGATGCTTCATGAAATAAAAAAAAGGAGAAAAATATACAACACTACATCCTTGTAGAAAAAGAAAAAAAAAAGTAAAGGTCACTACAACAGAAGGTGAAATAAATGAAAAAAATGGTTACGCTTCCAGAGAACAAAAATTAAATATATCTTGTTCCTTTCAACAGAGACATGGGAGACAGGAGAAAGAATAGTGCCTTCATTGTGAGACATTGACAATCTATCAGTTCTTTTGGCTTAGGTATATTTTCTTCCTTAAACAGAAAGGTTAGTTCTAAGTTTTACAGGTAGTGGTAGATGTAGAGGAATGGGAAAATATTTTTAATGACTGTAATGTAAAAACAAAATTTAGAAATAAACCATTTTAACCAATCTAATGTTTTTTTTTACTTTATTTATATGATTTCCTCCACCTGCAATATATTCTGAGTTCTTTCTTTTGTTGAAACCTTTTTTTTAAACTTTTCAAAGCTTGACTTTTACAATTCAAATCTTCATTGCTCCATGACTAATGCTTTCCTTGATTTCCCCATACCAAAAGGATGCTTTCATGCTCTGGAAAACTGTAGTGCTTTATTTATGTCACATATATTTCAGTTACCTAATATAACCTTATACTTTAATTATGAATGTAAATGTCTCATAATGCATATCTGGTTATTTGAAGAGAGGCAATGTCTTATTATTTTCCATGGTAGGTGGACAATTTAAAATATCATGGAATGACTGAGTGAATAAATTAGTTGTTACTTATGCTGTGTAAGAGTTTTGTGTAGTCAGAGATACAGCACAGTTTAGTGGGTAGCATGATAAACATGATTTTGATCTGGTTTTGAATCCCACCTCAGACACACACTAGCCATATGATAATGGTCATACTTGACTATTCCTTCTGAGACAGTTGTCTTATTTGTAGAATAGAGATTATGATACCCAGAGTACATACCTCAAACATACAAAGTTCAAACACAGTTATTTATCTAAAGAAAACTGAGAAGTATGTGAATCAGTTATTCTATTAATAATATGGCATTTATGTAATATATGCTATATTAAATGTTTTGTGTGGGGGGTTGTGTGTGGGTGTGGGTGTAAATAAACTACTAATAAATAGGGCAGGAAGTAGAAGAGAAACACAAAGAAATCAAAAGAGTCTTTAGATTGGTGTGTGGAAAACAAACTATGATTCAAAAGAAAGATAACTGAACTTATAATTATCTAAATATAGATCAAAATTGTATATGATATTCATATTTCTAAAATATTTTACTTTCTTCAAGTTGAAAGACCTTTCAGACTATGAAGAGAGATTTCCTATGTGAATGAATCACTGATCTCAACCAGAGATATGGTCAAAATAAAACTCTGACATTTTCAGAAATATCTCCTGTGAATTGTTTTCATAGAAGCTCAAGATGTGAATAATTTCCATTTTTATTGCACAGAACCCTAAGATGTTAAACAAAATAGGTGACAACTAATTTGTTTACTCTGAATTCTGTGACTGAAGAGATATTTGATTTTTTTTTCATTCAATACTTGAAAACCTACATGGTTGTATTTGGAAAACTTAGATATAATGGCTAAATATTTCATCAACTATGATTCTCTATAACTGAATGCTTCTTCTGATGCTCTTTTATAAAATTTTCAAATCCTCAAGACAACATGTATAAACAATGGTGTGTAGGCATATAAAATGAAAGGACTTGAATATAACTCTTAATCATAGACAAGCAAATCCTATTACCTGTTTTCAAAAGTGAGGAAATTGAGATGATGAAAGGTTAAGAACACCTTCTGAAGGTTAAACTGTCTGCGATATGTGTTAGAGGTGATGTAAGTAGAAGAAATGAGATTTAAACCTTTATGATCTAACTCCAATTCAGCACCAATCTTTCTAATTTAGTATGCTGTGACACTTCCAATAAGTAAAGCTATTTTTTATAGATCAAACCACAAGTAAGAACTGAAGCAGTGTGCTACAGTAGAAGGATGACTGACTGGAAAACATAAGACTTGAGTTTGAATTCTGGTTCTGACATGAAATAACCATGTGATGTCATACATTTTTCTAAGCTTGAATCTCCTCACAAATATGGTGAGAGTACTAGCTAATGTTCTCTCATGAAGGTTTTTTCAATACAACAAAGAGGCATATTTCTATACATAATTGTTATTTATATTACTGGTGCTAAGACATCTTGTTTGATAGAATTTCAATGAAAAAAATCTGAGGACAAGTTGCTACATTGCCATTTCTCTTTTATGTTTAATGTTCCTCTGATGATTGAACTTGTGAACAAAATAATTTTTATTTTCATTTTATTCTTCATATTTTTATGGGAATCGGGTAAAACTAATCCAGGGACAACCAACCTAACCTGCTGTTATTCTTTTATAATTAATGTTCTTTGGAATATTGCATGGGTCAATAAAATAATTGATTTTCAAATTAAACTTGTGATATTTGAAATAACTATTTTTCTTCTTAAATCTGTAGATAAGATTTGAGTTGTCCATCTAACCATGTCAATAGCAAATCACCCATCAGGAGGCATACATGATTTTTCTCCCTGAATGTTTCCCAACAATACACGTGGGACTGGGGAAAAATGTTTCTATTACTGTGTGAAAATATTATCATTTGATTATGTTCAGGATCAGTATGCTTAACAAATGAATCTGTCTACCTATCTTTCTTTTCATAAGCAATAAGGAAAATCAGCCTTATTAATTAAACATAGCATTTCAAAGTAATTCTATTGTAAAATTTATACCTGCCATATTATACATACATCCTGATTAAGTGAAAATGCTTTGCAGCTCATTCGTTGTCTTAGGCCAGTATGGGAAAGAAAGACATGGGACAATTTACCCTAGGGAGAAAATTTCCCTGGAACTGTTTAGTAAGAGACAGAATATTCAAAATAAAGGAACACACACACACACACAAATATTGGTAGCTGAAAATATAACTCTCATTCCTTTTATCTACTCTCTCTTGTACCTAAACATAGCTTTCTTTTATGATATGTTCTAAAAGTCAAGTTCAAAAAACTAAATATTGCTTAAAATTTGTAAAATTTGCTAACATATAGCAAAAATATATTGTGAAAGTAATTTATTTTGGACAATAGTCATAATAGTTGCAAAGATTTTAACAAATGGTTTCAAATAATCTCAGATCATGTAACTCTCAGGCATTTTAGAGGTCATCTATTCCAACCTTCTCTGTTCATAGGTTAGGAAACTGAGTCTAAAATATGTAAGGTGGTTTTTTTCCAAAGTTCCCACTGTAGAGGCAAGACACTTCTTCAAGTTCTTTTTCAATTCAACATTTATTCAACATTTAGGTGGTACAGTAAATAGATGACTGGACTCAGAGTCAGGAAGACCTGAGTCAATGCTAGCTACAAACATTTAGCTGTGTGACCTTGGTTAAGTCACTTAATTTTCCTTTCTCTCTGCTTCCTCAGTTGTAAAATTGGGATAATAACAGCACTTACCTCTCAAGATTGTTGTGAAATTCTTATAAGAAAATGCAATGAACCCTCAACTTTCATGGGGGCAATGTTCCTAGAAAATGGCACATAAATCTAATCTTTCATGATAAATTGCTGAAAAAAACTCTTTTCTGCATACAATTCCTTATAACAAAACATTAACTCAGTTAATATGTACTTTTTTTCTAATGCAATGACTATGGAATAATACATAAAATGCAATACATAAAATAAAATTGGTAACAGGCAAAACATTTTCTCAATAATAATTTCATACAATTATGCAAACTTTTATACTCACATAACAATAAAAAATTTTAAATATTGATTTCAGACAATATTCACTTTTCAGAATTATGAAATCCCTAGTACCATCAATACTTTGTAGCAAATAAAATTATTAAGATGAAAGTTTTTTTTAGCCTGAATCTTACCTTCCACTATGTCAGATGGTTGTGTGAGGATGGTATGCTGTATACTAAATTGCTATAGACATCTCTACCATGTCCACTCTCCGAAATCCAAGGAAGAGGTTACTAGAAGTTTAGTAATAGCTATTAGAAGATGCCTGGATTGCCACAGTCTCAATATCATTTATTATACTCTGCCTTTCTTGGCAGCCAAATGGCCTGGGAGATCATGAAGCACACACCAGCTTAAAATAATTTCCTCTTTTTTTGCAAATATAGACCAATAATTGCTGCCACTATTTCAGAATTAAGTTTATGTAACAGCTCTATAATCTTACTAAAGTCCATCACTGACTTTGTATATTAGGACTTAAAGTCCGAAGGACTTGCTCTATGCTTTATGTGTGGTGCATTTAGGGGATAGTGTGAGGAAACTGACACAATTAAAGGTCTGATAAGATTTTGAGTATGGTGGTAGATAAAATTTGATAACCAGGAAGGGGACTAATTATAAGGGTCCTGAAAGTTCAATAGAATAAGTATTATTGCAATAGGATTGCTGTTTATAGAATAAGGAGTGAAAGGGGGAAAGCAGTGTTTCTAAAAGATTAGTGTACAGGAAGCATTAGAACTGGGATGTGAAGGTACCATCTCTGAGCAGTGGGAGAGGAGATTGTTAAAATTTCATTTATAGATGTGATTGGTTATATCATAAAAATCAGAAGTTGATAAATGCTTCAATCTATATTCAGACTCCATCAGTTCTTTTTCTGGGGAAGGATAGAATTTTTCATCATAAGTCCTTCAGAATTGTCTTTGACCGTTGTGTAACTGAGATCTGTTTAGTCATTCGTACCTGATCATCTTACAATATTGCAATTACTTTGTACATAGTACATTTCACTTTACATCAGCCCATGCAAGACTTTCCAGGTTTTTCTGAGATCATCCTGCTCATCATCTCTTATGGTAAAATAGTATTCCATCAGGAGCACATACCACAACCTGTTCAACCGTTCCCCAATTGATGAGCATCCTCTCAATTTCCAATTCTTTGCTCCCAGAAAAGAGCTGTTATATTTTTGTACATATAGTTCCCTTTCCTTTTTTTTTATCTCTTTTGGGATACAGATGTAGGAGTGGTATTGCTAGGTCAAAGAATATGCAGGGTTTTATAGCTCTTTGTCCATGATTCCAAATTTCTCTACAGAGTAGTTGAATCAGTTCACAACTCCACTAACAGTGCATTAATGTCTCATTTTTCCCATATCCCCTCCAACATTTGTCATTTACCTTTTCTGTCCTATTAGCCACTATAATAGGCATGAGATAATACCTCAGAATTGCTTTAATTTATATTTTTCCAAACAACAGTGAGTTAGAATATGTTTTTTTTTCATATTCATTTAGATAGCTTTGATTATTTCATATGAAAATTGATCATATCTTTTGTTCATTTATCAATTGGAGAATGGCTCTTACTTTCATAATTTTACTCAGTACTCTATACATTTGAGAAATGAGGCCTTCATCAGAGAAACTTGCTTCAATTTTTTTCACAGTTACTATTTCTGTATTTCCCTACATCCTATTTCCTATACCCATCTGTTCTAGTCTCTCCCTCCTTTCGCCCTATCCTGTGTCTACTTAAAAATTTTGCTTCTGACTTCACCCTCCCCCAATCTGCCCTCTCTTCTATCAGTTGCCCTGCCCCCATTCTCTTATCCACTTCCCTACTACTTTTCTGTAGGGCAAGATAAACTTCTATACTTAATTGAGTGTGTATGTTATTCCCTCTTTCAGTTAATTCTGATAACAGTAAGGTTTATTCTTTCATTCTCACATCCCCCGCTTCCCTTTCACTGTAAGACTCTTTTCTTGCCTCTTTTATGTGAGATAATTCATCCTGTTCTACCTCTCCTTTTCCCTTTTATTCAACTCGCACCTGTGCCCTCTGTCTATATATATATACCCCTTCTAAATAAATAATAATGAGAAAGGTTTTATGAGTTATAAATATCATCTTCCCATATAGGAATGAAAACAGTTTAACCTTGATAAGGCCTTTATGATTTCCATTTTCTGTTTACCTTTTGATGCTTCTCTTGAGTCTTGTATTTGAAAGTCAGCCTTTCTATTCAGCTCTGATCTTTTCCTAAAGAATGCTTGAAAGTACTCTATCTCATTGAATATCCATATTTTCCCCTGAAGAACTGTATTCAGTTTTGCTGAGTAGGTTATTCTTTGTTATAATGCTAGCTCTTTTGCCCTCTGGAATATCATATTTCAAGCCCTTAGATCCTCCAATGTAGAAGCTCTTAAATCTTGTATTATCCTGACTCTTGCTCAACTATATTTGAATTGCTTCTTTCTGGCCACTGGCAATATTCTCTCCTTGAACTGGGAACTCTGGAATTTGGCTAGAATATTCCTGAGAGTTTTCATTTTGGGATCTCAGATGATCAGTGGATCAGGTACATTTTTTTCTACCTAAGTTCCAGATCTATTGTAATCTAACCTTAGACACCTATGGAGGCAAGGTTAATATGACCTGCTTAACTTTTTCAGTTGTGTCCATTGTTTATTACCCCATATGGGGTTTTCTTGGCAAAGATACTGTGGTGGTTTGCCATTTCCTTCTCCAGTGGAAATAGCCTAATGCTTGTTTCATTTCTATTTGTGATTTAAGAAACAATTCGTATGCTCCTTCAACTACATTTTTCTTCAGACCATCTGTTGTCAATGACCATCCCCTTCAGACCTCACACAGCACTTTTTGCATCTTTTTAGTATTCTATCATTGTGCATTAGGAATAAAATTTATTTTCACATTTGTTCCAAGAATTCTGTAATTTCCATGAGGGTAGGGAATATGTCTCATCAAAGAAAATCAACAATGTCTAGCACAATATATATCCAATTTACTCCTAAGAAATGTTCATGGATTTAATTATTATTTATCCTACATAGAGATCTTACCCTAAAATTCATGGCAAAATTTTCAGTGCCTGCATTTATTCAGTACTACTAAATGTAGTAAATCATACTGAGTCAGGGAAAAGAAAAAAAAGACATGACTCGTGTTCTCAAAGGATTACAATACCATAGATTTCAACTTAATTATACATCAGTTTTAGGAGACTTTCAGACTTAATTGAACCAGATCTAAAGCTCAACTTCAAAAGAGGTTATCTTCTCATTTTTTTTTATCTGAACACCTCTCTGTCTGGTATCTCCTGTTGGTATGCCTTCCCTTCACACTTGATACATAAAGAAATAGTGCTGCTCTGCTTCTCTTATGGCTATCTTTCTCCCAGGCACAAACACAACTTTATTAACACTCTTTGGCTTGCTATTCTCTCTGGTGTTTCATGCCTTTAATTTCCTTCACTTTTAAAAAATATATATATTCCTCACTGCAGGGAGGTCTGGTACATGCTAATAATAAAACAGTTACTTTAAATAATTTACACTGAGCTATGAATATCTAGTGGTCTCAATATGCAAGATATTTTGGAAATTTCAATGATGACCAGTAGATCAGAAAAGGCCAATATATGTCCAAAAGAAGGGCAATGCCAAAGAATATTCAACCCACTGAGCAATTGAGTTCATTTTACATGTCACCAAAATTATGCTTAAGATTTTACAAGCTAGGCTTCAGCATCATGTGAAACAAGAATGACCAGAAGAGGGGAGCAGAGCCAAGATGGCTGTGTGAAAACAATGTCTCACTGTAACTCTCTCACAAGTTCTGTCAGATACCTCAAAAAAGTGAATCTGAGCACATTGGAGAGAGTGAGAAGCTGCTAGAAGACTGAGTGGAGCAGATTTCCAAACCAGGACAGTCCACAATGCCAATGGATCTGTAGGCTGGGAGAGCACCTGGAGCATGGAGCTGCACTAGAACACACAAAAGTGGAAGCAGCTATGGAAACCAGCCAGTGATTCAAGCTAGGAGAAAGCTGGGTACCCAAAACCAGCAGAGATTCCCAGGCCTCCCAAAACAGGATGGGAGTCTGTCAAAGCGATGGGAGGCAGCAGCACAGTGCCTGTGGCTTTGAGTCACTTACTATTGAGGCTTGCAGCCCTAAGGTTTGAAACTCGCTTTCTTGAACTTCTGGAAGACATAATGGCCAGATAAACAGCTCTCATGTAACCCTCCCTGACCCAGAGAGAATACTTCAGGAAAACCTTGGAATAGAGGAGACAGAAGTGCAGCATCGGTAGCAAAATAGTGGAAATTCCTGAGTCCCAGAAGGGAGGAGCCAGCAAGGGTCAACAC
>CM053626.1:99183267-99208193 GCA_028646595.1 Phalanger gymnotis
GAATATGATTTATGCCATCTTATTTTTCTGTGGCCTCCTGGCTACTCTTGTGAGGCGGGCCTACTGGGCCTGGAGGCTTGTGTTCACAATGCTGGAATGGGGAGGTTGGTTCACTAATTTGTTGCTCTGGGTCCTGAATAAATTTTTTGATGCCTTCTGCTTGGAGAATGCTGTATACCCAACGATTTCAAACCATTCCGATATATATATATGATCCTTTTAGAGATCATAAATTCGGCCTTCCTACTACACCTGAGTATCAGAGGATCCCCACCTGTCAAGAGCAAATGGACCTACATGGGCACAGGGGCAAGAGTGGCCTCAGTCCTCACATCCCTCCATGAAGAAACAACCCACCCTACGTCCAGACAAAGTTAAGAGTCAGGAGCTGCACTCGATCAAGGGGGAGCTGAGCCAGAGAGACGCCCAAGTGGAGAGTCTACTTGATCACCTGGAGGGTACGGACCAGCAGCAAAGCTGTGAGAAGAAGGCAGCCTCAGCCAGTGAAGAATCCTCCAGTACAGCAGCTGAGGCCCACAGAGAGCCCCAGGGCAAAGAGCCCTGAGCCCATAGCCAAAAGAATGCTGACAGTGTGGAGGAGAGCACAGACACCTAGGAGGCTATGAAAAATCATACCTCAGATCTTGATGGGAGCCAGTTAAGCCCCAGGACCCCTGCTGTGGCCTTCCCAGCTAAGATTCTTTCCTTTCGTGTGTTTGTATTTCTTTAAGGCCTCCCCACCAAAACCAAGTGTCTCCTTCCCTCCAGTCTCCCTGCTGTGACAGTTGAGCTGTTGTTCTTCAGCCAGCCTCTTCTGCTCCTGACCATAGGAGCCTGCTGGGTGTCCTGCATCCTCTACAGAACCCAGGCAGAAGTCACTGAAGTGTTTCCTACAGTATGGTTCTAGGAAGGCAGAAAACTCCAGTAGGTCTAAAATTTTTCTTTGAAAAAATAACCCTCTTTTCCTCTGTGCTGTTCCCCTCATCCCATGAAAAGGGGTTCCCTTGAGACTTGGCAGGACAGGGAAATTTGGGGGAACAGTCTGGGCAAATTTCTTGATTCCAAATTCTTCCTTCTCTTCCCTCACAAAGATACTCCATAATGGTTTTCAGTCCCCCTTTCCTCCTGGGTACCCACTCATTGTCTCTCCTTGAGGAAACATTCCCAGGGGTAGAACTGGTGCCATCCCAGCCCTTTGATCTTTCTGAAATAGTCAGCTTATAACAGTATTGGCTCTTTTCTTGGTCCCAGCAGAAAGTGGTTCCTCTAATACACCACCCAGGCCAGAGCACAGAGAGTAGTAAACACCCCTCTGCTTAGAGGATACCACCTTGAAAAAACTGAAAACTTACAGGTCCCTAGAAGTATCTCTGAAACAGCTGCACAAAACTCCTGAAGCTTGGGGCAGTGTGCCCTCTAACCTGGCAGAAAAGCCCCACTTTAATAAAAAAAAAATAAAAGTCAAGAAATAGTCTGGGAAAATGATCAAATAACAGAAGAAAATTCTGACCATAGAAAGTTATTATAGTGACAAGGAAGATCAAAACATACATTCAAAAGAAGACAGAAAAGTCAAAATTCCTACTTCCAGTGCCTCCAAGAAAAACATGAATTGATCTCATTGAAGAGCTCAAAAAAGATTTTAAAAAATCAAGTAAGAGAGTTAGAGGAAAAACTGGGAAGAGAAATGAAAATGATTAATGAATATCATGGAGAGGTAAAATGGGATAATTTATCTCATATAAAAGAGGCAAGAAAGATCTATTACAGTGGATGGGAAGATAGGGGAGGTAGCAGGGAATGCTTTAACCTTATTATCATCAGAATTGGCTAAAAAAGGTTTGCACTCCCATGCATTCTCAATTGGGAATAGAAATCTCACCCTACAGAAAAGTAGGAGGGAAAGGGAATAAGTGAAAGTCGTCTTCATAGAAAGCAGGGTGGATTGGGGAGGCAGTTGTCAGAAGCAAAACCCTTTTAAGGAGGGATAGGGTGAAAAAAGAAAGGGAATAGAATAAACAGGGAGGAAGTAGGATAGAGGGAAATACAGTCAGCAGTCATAATGGTGAAAAAAAATTTTTGGAACAAGTTTATCTGATAAAAGCCTTATCTCTCAAGATAAGACAAGAACTGAATAAAATTTATAAAAAATAAGAGCCATTTCCCAATTTCCTAAAGATCAAAAATTTTGAATACTCAGTTTCCAGATGAAGTAATGAAAACTATCTATAGCCATATGAAAAAATGCTCTGACCACTATTGATTGGAGAAATACAAATTAAAGCAATACTGAAGTTGTACCTCACACCTTGCCTAATAGGACAGAAAAAGAAAATGATAAATATTCCAGAAGATGTGGGAAAATTGGAACAGTAATGCACTGTTGGTGGAGTTGTAAAATGATTCAAACTTTTGTAGAACAATTTGGAACTATTCTCAAATATTTATAACTCTTTTTTGGTGACAACAAATTGGAAATCGAAGGGATGCCCAGAAACTGGAGAATGGCTGAACAATTCATGATATATGATTGTGATGGAATACTATTGGGATATAAGAAATGATGAGCTAGCCACTCTCAGAAAAAAACTGGAGACACATAAATGAACTGACACAAAGTGAAGTGAGTATAACCAGGGGAACATATTACGCAATAACAGCAATATTGTAAGATGATTGACTCTTAATATTATCTATTCTCAGCAATACAATGATCTAAGACAACTCTGAAGGAATTTTCATGAAAAAGCTATCCATTCCCAGAGAAAGAGGGTGATGGACTGAAATACAGATTGAAGCATACTTTTTTATCTTAATTTTTCTTGGGCTTTTATTTTGGTCTATGTTTTCTTCTACAACATGACTAATATGAAAATATGCTTTGCATAATAACCAAATTGCTTGCTTTCTCACTGAGGAGGTAGGAAAGGAGGGAGAGAACAAGGAGTCCAATTTTTCTAAATTAATGTTGAAAATTGTTTTACATGGGATTGGGGAAAAATTAAATATTAAATTTAAATTTAAAATAGTCCAAAAAAGAATTATATAAATGCTAGCTGGTACAGGTAGTAGTGGTAATAGTTGTAGTAGTAGTAGTTGCTGTTGCTGTTATAGGATGGGATTTTCTAGCTGTAAATCAAAAGTAGAAAAGGAGACTGAGGTAATCAAAATGTGGCATTTCACATAGGAATCATTTTATAAGTAAATTTTATATTATAACATTTAAATCAATTGTAATTTTTTTTAAAAAACTTGCTCACTGATTCCAAAGAGTTTATTTTGAGATAAGTTGTAGTTGGTTTGTTAGTTTCCAGAGTTCTTACTGAGCAAGGTTGTCCTGTGAATGATTTAATTGCCCCACCCTTTAAGAAAAAGCAACTACCAGGTTCATAGATATTAATCATAATGAGTGTTGCTTAATTAAATGCTCAGAAGCAAATACATCATTTATAATAATTGAAAATCAATTAATTAAAGATCGACCTTACTTCACATCCCAGATGACTCTCTAGTGGTGTTAATGAGAAAGAAGAATGAAATAAAAAATGTGTCAAGGTTCAGACAACTTTTTCACTTTAATATATTGTTTCTGCCTGCTCCTGGGCTAATTTGTAGATGCTGAGTTTCTTGCTTTGAGCTTCCAAAATGTAAAGTTTAGCTGAATACTGGAGATTTTCTCTAATTTAAGAGTAATGGTTATCAAGTGTTTTCTGAATTATATTGAATTTTGATGGTCCAACAACACTCTTTACTGACAAATAAAACAGAAAGTCTATGGTTTGTACAAAGTCTACAATAACATATTATTACTGGGGGGAATATGCTAGATTTATTTCCCATAGGTCACTTTAGACCACAAAGTAGCCATTGTAAGTCTCTTCCATTTTCGGTCAGTAAATAATGTATACCAGTGATTCATATGCCATTACTTTTTAAAACATTCTGCTGAAATATGAAATAGTCAATTTTCTGTCCTACCTACAACCTGGGTCTCAGATTAGAGCAAAGACTCTTAATCTAAGTATCAGTTATTCAGGAATAAGAACCATAACTGAGTTCTTGAGTCTCTCTATGTTCAATGGACATCTCAAAATTTTCCTTAAGGGTTTTCTACAAGTAGGTCAATACCCAAAAAATTTCAAGAATTAATTCTCATAGGTATTACTCTCTTGAGACTGCCTATATATTGGTATTCAGAGCTAGCCAGTGTACTGGACAGTGTTGCTCCTGAAGACAAGAAGAATCATTTTCCTGAGTTAAAATCTGGCCTGAGACACTTTACTATCTGTGTGACTCCAGACAAGTCATTTAGCCCTGTTTCCCCAAGTTTCCTCATCTATAAAATCATCTGGAGAAGGAAATGGCAAACCACTTCAATATCTTTGCCAAAAAAAACCCCAAATATGGTCACAAAGATTCAGAAATGACTGAATAGCAAAAGCAACATACATTGGTATTAGTCATAAGCCTTAATTTCTTTGTAGTTGATTATTACTATAATAGTATAGTTAGCTTTCATATAAATTATTTTAAATAAGATGATACTAATTTTGCTTATTTTACATTATTTGCTTCTATTACTTTATTATAATATTAGAAGTGTTGGATATGTCAACAGTTACAATAAGAGGAAGTGTGTATGAGTTAATACATGGATGCTCTAAAAGCCATGAAGACCTGACTTTACATTGTACCTCTGTCACATACTCACTTGTGACCTTGAGTGACCTGGACAAATCTCTTAGTGCTCTAAGTAACCCTATAGGATCATAAATTGTAAAAAGAGATGCTCATGTGCCTTAGTGAGAGAATTTCTGGGGGTTCCATATAGCAATGAAGTCAAAAGTTCAGTGTCTATTTCTATCATGATAGTATTTATTATGCTTATATAATCAATACACGATCTGTGTGGAGAGAGATCATGGCTTATTGGATGGAGACAAATTTTTTTTGGCATTTGGAAGAACTGGCCTCAAGTCTCAACATTGACACATATTTTTAATCACTTAACCTCTCAGTACCTAGTCAATAGCCTATAACTGTGAGTTTCATAACGGATGCTAAACTGCATTAATAGAAGGTGTTTCCTCAAAAGGAGTTCACTAGGACAAAGAAATTATATATTCAGTGTTTTTAAATGACACATGTAGTACAATATAATGTGCAATACATAGATAATTTACCAATCAAGATGATAGATGATATAAAGTAATTGATTACTATAAACGGAAAAAAGCCTATGTTGGTAAACTGGACCCAGTCAAAAACCAGTAACAATATGACTTGCCTTTCACTTTGGAACTCTGCTCAGGATCTCAGATATCAGTCTTCCTTCCAGGAGCCAAGCTTTCAACTTCAACTCAGATACCACATTTATTGTGTCTAGGATCAGAGATTCCCATAACTGGCCTTCACTTCAAAAACTCTATAGTAACAATGAATCAGATACCAAGATTCTTGCTCCAGTGACTTCATCTGTGGGAATATTCAAAATCTCTATTTTCTCAAAGGCATGTACATAGCCTGGACTGGGTTTGCTAGTATATGCATTAGATGAAAATAAGATAGATAGATAGATAGATAGATAGATAGATAGATAGATAGATAGATAGATAGATAGATAGATAGACAAACAGACATGTCAACTTTTATTTTGTTCTTGCAATCTGCCTGGCACCATGCTAAATGTTTTTGGCACATTTATACTTCCATGACATGTGAAAAAGGATTGGCTGACCATGTACTTACTATCTTGAGGATTTCTGAGGTTATGAGCCCTAGTTAATGTTACTATATTCCCTCTAATAAACAAAAATCCACCTGCTATTCTTCCAAATCTAGTAATGCAGGTAATTTTTCTGCTTAAGTAAAAATCACATCCTTCCCAGATACTACCTTCTGCTATATCTTTGTTCACCCCATCCCTACCTCTCCATTGTTCCAATTCAAGTATGTCCATCCTTTCCAATGAGACTTCTATGTTTTCATTGAATAATTAGCAGGCTTCTTTTAAACTTAAACCTCCTCCTCTACTGCTCTTTCAATCTTTGACATTCATAAAGACTAGCCTTCTTCCAGAAGTCGTCAACTGAAAAACATCCTATTAAATACTGTTTGCATTTTCTCTCATATACCAACCCCTTGATCCTAGAATGGGATTTGGTATGCTCCTTGCTAATCATTGCTAATCTTAGATCCTCCTTCTACCATCACTTAATGATGTTTCCTCCTTTGAAAGTTCATTCTATGTAGAGATGTCATCCAATGCAGAATTCTGTGACAATTATCTACTAGCTCCCATGTCATTCTCCTTCCTTTATCAAAGGATCCAATGCCTGATAATGATCCTCCATTCAAACTCAACCCCAGGCCTGATTCTGTAGACTTAAAATGTTCTGTAGACTTAAATATGTTTGTTTCTTCAAATGGCCTCAAGTCCCTTGACCTATTTGGTCATTCCATCTCAGCTATGCATAGGGATGATCACAACCTTGATGTTGCAAGTGCCTAGAGATATTCTTTATGATCAATAATTACAAAATTACCTCATCCAGTCATAACCTTCTCACATTCCGTGTGTCACTCATGGGTTTCCTTTGTTTTTTCTTCACTGTAACTTCCACAGAAAGGACTCTCTCGAGGTTATCATCATTTCCCTCATTTTACCTTGTCCCTTGACAATCTGAATGTTATAGTTAATCAGTTCAACATTAATTAGTTCTACCTATTCTCTCAAATCCTGTGATCTCTTAGCCTATAACAACTTATGCCTCAGTAAACTCCAAACTTGAACTACTCTCAAAATCCATATATTTCACACTCCTGCACTTGTGCTATTGCTGAAAGTTGCTAGAAAGTGTTGTGCAACCACTCTGACTGGACCCAATAATGTTTATAATGTCTAATCTCAACTAGGCCCTCGCTGCAGTAAGACAATACTTTCACTTCTCTCAAACTGATTTTCTATCACAATCCTCACTGAAACTACTCAAAACTTTCTCTTCTCTCCTCAAGTACTCCCCCCACCAAAAAAAAAAATTGTTCCATAGTGATATCGCTAGCCCAACAGGTTAGGTTAGATGTTTGGGGTGGGAAATATTGTTCCAAATGGTTTCTCACAAAAATTGAACCAGTTTATCCCTCCATCAACAATGAACCAGTTGTGCCTATCCTTGACAATCCACTTAAACAATTGTGATTTTTTTTAATCTTTGCTAATTGTAGTAGACTGCCAGCTCTGGAGTCAGGAAAACCTAAGTTCAAATCCAGCCTCATACAGTTACTAGCTGTGTGACCTTGGGCAACTCACTTAAGCTTATTTGCCTCAGTTTCCTCATCTACAAAATGAGTTAGAGAAGAAAATGACAAACTACTCCAGTATCTTTGCCAAGAAAACCCTGAATGGGGTCATTTGGTGTCAGGAATGACTAAAATGATTCAACAAATAATAATGGTGTGGGATCTCAGGGTTGTTTAAATTTTCATTTCTTTTACCAAGGACTTGGAATATTTTTGTATGATTATTGGTAAGTTATATTTCTTCATTTGATAACTTCCTGTTCAAATATTTGGCCACTTATCTAATTGGAACATAGCTGTTATTCTTGTATATTTCAATCAACATTTATAACACTTGAATATTAGAACTTTTCCATAGAAAGTTGTTGAGAAGTTTTTTCCTTTAATTATTTCCTTTATGATTCTAAATGAGTTCATTTTGTCCATACAAAAGTTTTTCTACATTAAGTAAAGTTTTCTTTTAATTATCTTTTATGATCCTCTTTATCCCTTGCTTAATGAAGAATTCTCCTAGCGAGGATAATAAAAAGTATTTCTTCCATCTGTAACTTTACAAAAAAAAAATAGAACTATATATATATATATACATATATATATATATAATGTATCTTGGCATCTTACAGTACATGGAAGAAGATATAGGTCTAAAGAAAACAATATTTCTCTGTGAATTGTTTTATGCTTTTCCTAGTGATGTTCTTCAAATAGTGAGTCCTTGGTCCCATAATTAGTTTCCTTGAGCTTATCAAATATAATTTTATCAGCTTAATTCTTACTTTGTCATATTTACCTAATCTTTTTAATTAATCAACACTTTTTAAATTATATCAAATTATTTTGATTATTCTTTTGTATCATACTTCAAGATTTGATACTGTTGGGATCCCATAATTTTTATTTTTATTTCCCGAACCTACCCTCTCATTATTTCCTCCAACTTCTTGAACTTCGTTCATTTGTTTCCTCTTGCTCTTAGGAGAAAATAAAAACTCCACTTTTTGACATTTAAATAATGGATGTTATTTCATATACTCTATAATTTAGGCAGATTGGCTTTCTAGTTTTTTTTTTTTTTCACATAGGGCCCTCAACCTACTACTTCTGTGTTTTTGCCCATGGTCAACATTTTTGGAATACACTCTCTTCTCATCTCTTCTTAGAATCTCTTTTGTTGTTCTTGAGTACTTGTAGTCATGTCTGACATTTCATTACACCATCTGAGGTTTTCTTGGCAATGATACTGGAGTGGTTTGCCTTTTCCTTTAAAGATGAGGAAGTAAGGTAAGCAGGGTTGAGTGACTTGTGCAGAGCTTGTAACTGCCTGAGCATGGATTTAAACACAGGAAGATGGGTCTTTCTGATACCAAGTCTAGTTCTCTATCCATTTTGACACCCAACTGCCTCCATTGCCCTGGTTCACTTCAAATTCTCCATTTGACGTTTACAAAGTAAAAACAAAAAAAAAAACTTTCAAATAGTTGCAAAATATCCACCCTCATTTGAGAAGAATTATGGAATTACAATTCTCTAAAATATTTGTGTGTTTGTTCATTATGTTAAATGAAGGCTTCAGCAGAAATTGTTTGGAATGATTGTGATTTGTTTGTTTTCCCATTTCCCATTAAAAATAAAGAACAATTTGGCCTTTAGCTCTGTCCTCATCACTTTTAGTACATCCTGGATGACTTGGGGTTTGGTCTTTCATGAAGTTTCTATTTCACATTTCATCATCATGCATGTCTTCCAAGGAATAAACTATCAACCCTTTAATGCATAAGATAAGTGTATTAATCTCTCCAGTTCTTGTTTTGAATTTATTTTATAGCCTAAAAGCCAGGTCTTCCTTGGTTCTTAGTGATTTCTGAAATGCAAATTGTCTACCTCATTTTAAAGCAGTGAGGAAAACATCTTGTTTTAATCATTACTATTTTGCTATTTCTTTATTCTAAAAATTCCCAGAGATTTTCAAAACTAAGTTTTCCTTTCCTTGGTCATCTATAACTTTACATTTGAAATGTCATGGCTGGCTATTAGGAGAATATTTTCACTCCTTGAAAATTTTATTTTATGTCTTTAGTCTCATAGTAAATCTGAACATACAAAGATTACGTGTTTAATCATCCCTTGAAAAATTTTGTTCTTTCTCAGTACCAGTGGTTCTAATTCAGTGAGTAGTCAAACCAGATTGGCTGTAGGACAGACAATACAACTGAAAAGGCCAGATGGTGATGTAATCAGCACTTCAGGCTGAAGACTATAGAAGTGTTCAGTTTTTATGAAGTGGCCAGTTATAAACCTCCAAAAATTTCAATAAAGCTCTAATCTTTAAAGGGTTTTTTAGATGGTACCTGAATTATCTTACACATTGAACACTAGCTTCTTCTTAAAACCACTTTCATGACTAATTTCAAAATGAGAAATGCTTCTCAATGTCATATTTCTGTCTGGCGATGTCAGTAAATTAAATAGGTTATTATCTATGGGCCATGCTCTTTTCATTCTGATTTGCTTTTATCTGTACCATAATTTTTAGAATTGTCTGACAGTCATGGTTACCTGCTGCCATGTATTTAAAAACACTGGCTAGAATGAAATGAGGTCACCAAACCTCCTTAAAATCATCTCTAGGAAACAGTCATAAAAGACAAGAAACATAGCCTTGAAGAATCCACTAAAGCCTATTGTTGAAGCATAGAACATAAATCTATGCTCATTTTTCTTTTCACTCTATAGTTTTCCTTGTCTCTCGATGTTACGGAGTGCACAAAGCCTTTATGCTTTTTGTTAGGATCGCCTCAGCATGTGAAAATGGAGAAAGGACAGTACTCTATGTAATTTACTTGTTTTCACTTCATTGATGACTTTAAGCATTTATCTCATCTCACCCTCTTCTCTGTCTAGGGAGACTTGGGTTCAAATTTCTGATCAGATACCTACTATCTATTTGACCTTAAGATCAACAGTTGCTCTCTTTTTGCCTAAATTTATTTATCTGTAAAATTTTTGGGTCAAATTACATGTCCTTGATATCTTTTCCAGTTCTATATTCATAACAAAATAATACTACGGTCCTATCTATAATAACTAAGAAATTGTTTCAGGTTAGAGAAGAAAATATTTGTTCTACAAAATCTACTCATAACCAGCAATATGAAATTCACTCTCCTACACATGCTGAAGGGATTAAAATAGTCATAATAAAGATGGCGAAGAGAAACCAGGATGTTGCTGGAGCTTTCCTCAGTTGCCCTCCAGAAACATTGTCAAATAAACAGATTCTGAAGAGACAGAACTCACCAACAGATGGAGTGAAACTATTTTCTAGGCAAGGTAACTTAGGAACTTCAGGAAATGTCTGTTTCACTCGAGTAAAAGGAGAGCACAGCCCAGCACAGACAGTGCCCAGGCGAGCCAGAGAAACCTCTTAGCCAGAGCAGAGATCAGTCACCAAAGCCCCTCCATCCTGGATCAGAAGGCTAGTGCCATAAAAGACTAGCTGTGAGACATCCAGGTCCAGCCCCAACATAGAAGGCAAACTGTCAACCCCAGAAACCTGACACAAGAGATGTAATTAGGTCAGGCCATACCAGTGCGGTGGGAAAGCTGTCAGTACCTAAAGCTATGGTGCAGAAAGCCAGTGACCAGGCCTCTGCCACCAAGTAAAATAAATTTGAGACAGTGACTTGCCCCAGGAGGAAAGCTCAAAATTAAAAGGCATTAAATAGACTAAAAATGAGGAAAAAAAAACCAGAAAAGACCCCTGACCATAGAAAGTTACTATGGCAACAGGGAAGATGCAAACACAAACTCAGAAGAAGACAACGTTGCTAATATTCCTCCATCTAAAACCTCAAAAAGGAATATGAATTGGTCTTGTCCAAAAATCCTGTTTGGAAGAGTAAAAAAAAGGAAATTAAAAATCAAATAAGAGAGGTAGAAGAAAAATGGAAAAAGAAATGAGTGTTTAGAGAGAGTCAACAGCTTGGAAAGGGAAGGATAAAAATTGACTGAAGAAAATAGGTCCTTAAAAAATACAATTGGCCAAATGGGGGAAAAATCTATTGAAGGAAACAGTTCCTTAAAAAGTTGAATTGGACAAGTGGAAAAGGACGTACAAAAGCTAACTGAAGAAAACAATATGTTAAAAATTACAATTGAGCAAATGAAAGGTAATGACTCTATGAGACATCAAGAATCAGTGAAACAAAACCAAAGAATGAACAAAATTAGAGGACAATGAAAATTACCTCATTAGGAAAAAACGAAACAAACAAACAAACAAAAAAACAAGGAGCAGCTAGATGGTACAGTTAGTAGAGCACTGGCCCTGGAGTCAATAGGACTTGAGTTCAAATCTGGCCTCAGACACTTGACACACTTATCAGCTGTGTGAGCTTGGGCAAGTCATTTAACTCCAATTGCCCTGCCTTCCACCCTGCCAAAAAAAGAAAAGAAAAGAAAAAACAAAACAAAACAGGAACCTGGAAAATAAATCCAGGGGAGATAATTTAAGAATTAATAATTTTACATTTTTAAATTAAGATTATTTAAATTATTGGTTGATAAGTTATTAATTTAACTGATAAATAATTAATAATATAATATAATAAATATTATATATAAATAATATAATAATTAATAAACAATCAATTAATTGAATTGATTAATTAAAATTGGGATTAATTAAGAATTAAGAATTTAAGAATGGACAACCTGAAAGCTATGATCAAAAAAAAGAGCCTGGATAGCACCAATAAAGAAAATATCTAGGAAAACTGACCCAATATCCTAGAACCAGAGGGTAAAAACATCAGCGAAAGAATATACCTCCTGAAAGAGATTACAAAACAAAAATTCCAAGGAATATTATAGCCAAATTCCAGAACTATCAGGCCAAGGGACAACTATGCCAGAAGCCAAAAAGTAACAATTCACATATCAAGGAGCCACAGTCAGAATTATACAGGAGTAAGCAGCAATTGCATTAAAGTATTAGAGGACTTGGAATATGATATTTCAGAAGGAAAAGGAGCTGTGTTACAACTAAGAATCAACTGCCCA
This sequence comes from Phalanger gymnotis, assembly GCA_028646595.1. Lineage (NCBI taxonomy): Eukaryota > Metazoa > Chordata > Mammalia > Diprotodontia > Phalangeridae > Phalanger > Phalanger gymnotis. The sequence continues at coordinate 99,195,628 of CM053626.1, forward strand.
TCAAAACTGAGCTTAACCTTTCAGAGGAAAAGATGGACATTCATTAAAATATGGAACTTCCAAACTTTCATGATTAAAAGCCCAGAGGTGGGGGCAGCTAGGTGGTGAAGTGAATAGAACATAGGATCTGGAGTCAGGAGGACCTGAATTCAAATCTAGCCTCAGATACTTCACACTTACAGCTGTCCTTGGGTAAATCATTTCACCCCAATTGACTTGCCTTCTCCACCCCCTGCAATAACAATGTTCCTAGCAGCTTCTGTGGCTGTGTAAGCAGCAGCACACAGGAAGGGCTGCCAGTACAGGTTCTTTGATCTGCTTTTCTAAGGAAAGCAACTTTAAGGGGTTAACAATTTCAGTTTAATTAAACATACATATGTTATTCACTTAGTTTGGGGAAAAAGATCAGCTCCCTGAACTTCAGGGCAAATACAAACAAATTACAAACATCAACAGACAGACCTTGTCTGATTCAAATCATAATTCATAGTTACCAGAGAATTACCAATCATCTGTCTGGGTTATCAAACTGGGGGGAGGTGGGCGCTATTTCAGTTTCTTTCCCAGAGTCTCATCACCCATACTCTTTCAATGAGTGTGCCCCCAAAAGTGAAATTCTACCCTTAGATCTTATATAGTGGTCTCACAGCCCTGGGGTCTGGAGGCTGACCACTTAGGGTGTGAGAAAGCTCTTGAATATTCAGTACCACATCATATACAATTCAATGACTCTTGATTGCCTTAGTGTTGAGAAACATTCCAAGACAAAAAATGATCTCACTTTACCTGCCCCATTCAAACAAAGGCCAGACACATTAAAGGCACTTAAGAGAAGAACAGTAAAAAAAAAACCCTGCCCTGATTACCACTACACACACACCCCTAAAAAAAGAAATGTCCAGAGGTGAACAGAAAATTTGATATTCAAACACAAGACTCAAGAGACCAAACAGAAGGTAAACAGCAAAGAAAAAAACACACATGTTATTCAATAAGGTTAAATTTTTTAAATTCCTACATGGGAAGACGATACGTGTAACTCTTGAGAACTGCATCTCTATTAGGGAAGAGAGAAAGAGTGTATGTAAACAAAGAGTACAGAGGTAATTTGACTTTCATGTGATGATGTTAAAAAATTATGTGAAAAAAAGAGTTGTGCTGGGAAAAGAGGAAAGGGGTAGGCACAACAGGGTAAATAACATTACATGAAGAGATGCAAAAGGACTATTATAATAGAAGGGGGAGAAGAATGGTATGAGCATTGTTTGAACCATATTCTCATCAGATTTGGCTCAAAGTTGAATAACATACACACTCAGTTTTATATAGAAATTTATCTTATTCTATAGGGAATCAGGAGGGAAAGAGGTGAAGGTCAGAAGCAAAACACTGGTGAAAAAGGAAAGGGTGAAAGCAGAGGGAAAAGTATAAAGAGAGGGAAATAGGATCGAGGGAATGCCATTAATAATCATAACTGTGAATATTAATGGGATGAATTCTCCTATAAAATGGAAGGTGATAGCACATCCTTGTATTACATCATGATCTGAAAAGGATACATTTAATGTTTCTGCCTTTCTGCATTAAATTGTGAGGTTTTCATTCCCTAATATATGGTCAAATTTTGTGTAGATTCTATGAACTGCTGAGAAAAAAAAAGTATATTCCTTTCTATCCCTCTTCAGTTTTCTCCAGAGGTCTATCATGTCTAACTTTTCTTAAATTCTATTAATCTCCTTAAGTTCTTTCTTGTTTATTTTTTAATTAGGTTTAGCTAGTTCTGATAAGGGGAGGTTGAGATCCCCCATTAGTATAGTTTTGCTGTCGATTTCTTCCTGTAAATCACTTAACTTCTCCTCTATTAATTGGATGCTATACCCATTGGTGCACATATATTTAACATAGATATTACTTCATATGGTACCTTCAGCAAAATGTAGTCATCTTCCTTATCTCTTTTAATTAGTGTATTTTTTGCTTTTGTTCTGTCTGAGGTCAGGATTGCTAGTTAGGTTTTTTTTTTTTTAACTTCAGCTAAAGCACTATACTCAGCTCCAGCCTTTTACGTTTACTCTGTGCGTATCTCTCTGCTTCAAATATTTTTCTTGTAAACAACATATTGTAAGATTCTGGTTTTAAATTCATTCTGCTATCCCATTCCCCACAGAAGAAATAGAAAGAGAAATTTCATTTAAAATAATTGTAGATAGTATGTTGTATTTGGGAGTCTGCCTGCCAAGACAAACCCAGGAACTATGAACACAATTACAAAACACTTTTTACACAAATAAAATCAGATCTAAACAAGTGGAACAAATGTCAGTTTCTCATGAGTAGGCTGAGGTAATATAATAAAAATGACAATTCTACCTAAATTGATTTATTCACTTAGTTCTATACCAATCAAACTACCAAAAATATTTTATGGAGCTAAAAAAATAACAAAATTCAACTGGAAAAACAAGGGGTCCTGAATATCAATGGAATCAACAACAAAAAAAAAAATCAAAGAAGACAGCTAGTAGTATCAGATCTAAAACCTATTAGTTTTTAGTTAGTTTGTGCTGGGAAAAGAAGCAATCATAAAAACTATCTGGTACTGGCTAAGAAATAGTGTGGTTTATCAGTAAAGTAGGTTAGGTACACAGAACAATATTTAATGATCATAGTAACCTACTGTTTTATAAAGCCCAAGAATCTGGCTTCTGTGCTAAGACATCAGTAAATGGCAAAAAAACTTCTGGGAAAACTGTAAAATTGTATGGCAAAAACCAGGAATAGACTTCACATCTCACACTGTATACCAGGATAAGATTATAGACATAAATGATGATACCATGAGCAAATTAGGAATAGATCTATGGAGAGCTATGTCAGATCTATGGAGAAGTGAAAAATTTATGACCAAACAGTAGATAGAGTATATTATGGAATTTACAAGATTTTATGAATGAAGAAATATTGTGAAAATTATGAAATGGACATTTTTTATTATATTAAATTAAAAAGTTTTGCACAAAGCTAATGCAACCAAGGGAAGTAGAAGGGAAGTAGAAAGATGGGAAATAATTTTTACAACCATTGTTTCTGAAAATGGCCTCATTTCTCAAATATATAGAGAACTGAGTCAAATTTGTAAGAATATAAGTTGTTCCCCAAATGATAAGTGGTCAAAGGATATGAATAGGCAGTTTTCAGAGGTAGAAATTAAAGATATCTATAGTCGTATGAAAAAATGCTCTAAATCATTTTGTTTAGAGAAATGCAAATCAAAATTTGCATTAACTCTGAGGTACCACATCACACCTATCAGATTGGCTAATATGACTGAAAACAAAAATTGCAAAAGCTGGAGAAGATGCAGAAAAAAATTGGAACACTAATGGATTGTTGGTAGGGTTGCATAATGATCCTCCTATTCTGAAGAGCAATTTGGAACTTTGTTCAAAAGGTTATAAAACTGTGCATATCCCTTTGATGCAGGCATATCACTACTAAGTCTGTATCACAAAGAGATCATCCAAAAGGGAAATTGCCCCCCCCCCATACAAAATCTTTATTTCAGCTCTTTTTGTAGTGTCCAAGAATTGGAAGTTGAGGGGATGCCCATCAATTTGGGAAAGGTTAAATAAGTTTGTGGTATATGAATGTAATGGAATACTGTGGCGGTATGAGAAATGATGAGCAGGCAGATTTAAGATAAACCTCGAAAGACTTACATGAACTGATGCTGAGAAAAGTGAGCAGAATCAGGAGAACATTGTACACTGTAACAGAAACATTATTCAATGGCCAACTATAATAGACTTAGCTATTCTAAGCAATACACTGAGCCAAAACAATTCCAAAAGGCTCATGCTGGAAAATGCTATTCACATCTAGAGAACTATGGAGACTGACTGCAGATCAAAGGCTACTATTTTCACATTTATTTTTTTGTCCATGTGTTTTTTGCTTTTTGTTTTGTTTCTTTTTTCACAACACGACTATTATGGAAATGTATTTAACATGATTATACATGTATGGCCTATATCATATTGCTTGCTATCTTGGGGAGTGGAGACAGAAGGGAAATATGAAATTTTTGAAAACAAAATCTTATAAAAGAGAATGTTGAAAACTGTCTTTACATGTAATGAGAGAAAAAATATATTAAATTAAAAAAACAAACAAGGAAAGACACCAAGGGAGAATGCTGAAAGCTTTGATAGAAAAATAAGACTTCTTGATAATAGATAAATACATAAATAGATATCAATAGGTATATATCTATATGCTTATATAGATATATAGCTACATACATGTATTTGTGAGTTTGTATATGTGTGTATGTATTATATATATATATATATATATACACACACACACACACAGAGAGAGAGAGAGAGAGAGAGAGAGAGAGAGAGAGAGAGAGAGAGAGATGTGTGTGTATATTTCACCATGTGCATCAATGCTAAAGTAAAAACCTTACCGATAAAGTATAAAATTCACCAGTTATAGGAAATGAATCTAACTGCCAAAAGGCTTCTACACATCATTAGTGAACAAATCATCATGTGAGGACTGACTTTTAAACGGAAAGCTATTTTGCTTTTCATGAGCAATGGGTAAGAAAGTTTTGAATGGGCAGGAAGAAACAAAATGAACAAGGCAAGAACATTGGAAATGAAAGTAAGGGAACAAAATAATTATTGGATGAAATGAGAACAGATATCTATTTATGATGAACCTTTAATTTGGCTGACCTTAATTCAAAGAGTTTTTGTAAGTAAGAGAAGCAATCTGAGATTTTTCACTTGTAAAATGAAACACTTTATTTGGTTCACCTCAGAAGTCCCTTCTAGCCCTAAATTTCTATTTTCAATGATTATGCGAATCAAGAAAAAGCTTCATATATGATAAGACTCTTAGCAAGTTTTTAAATGAAATGTCTATGCACAGACAACAAAATGGAATTGGTAATCTGTGAGATGTTATTATTTTGTCATTATAATAATAACCAACTATTACATTAGGTTTATGGCTTTTTCTCCTTTATTTCACCATTTATGTCCCAACCCCTGTGGGTCATTCTCTAAAGAACTGATTTATTATATTGCCCTAATCCACGGAGGACCATGCTCCTTGGTACAGAATCTCACTGAACCAGGGGATTTTGTTTCTGTTTGGAGTATAAGCAAAATCTAATCTAGGTGAATTCTTGCCTTAAGGAAATGACACTATGTCCTTGCATTCCTCCACTGCGGTTTAAAATGACCCAGGTTATGAAGAAAAAAAACAGTGTTCTGGATGGAGATAGATTCCCCTGTCCAGATTGCTGGAGGAGGCTGAGTCTCACAATTAAGTCACATTCTCATCAGGAGGAGCTAAAGACTACTAGCTCACCTCCTCATTAAATGTCCACCAATCAGGGTTGATTTGCATTTACCAAGGCATTTTCTTTCAAAAAAATATTTAAGGTATTCAGTTCTTCCATTAGCGGTTTGTGGTTGTGGAGAGAAACCACTCATCATCAATTTATTGATTACTGGTTAGTCTAATGAAAAAATTAATTACCAGGAACTCTGTCTCCCGGGGTTTTTCATTTGTCACTTCTATAACCTCTCTCAATCATGATTTTTGATATCGTTAATCATTTCTCTATAGGAAAAATAACTGATCAAGTTGCTGAAATATATCTTGGCCACATTTCCCTCTATTTCATATTATTCTTCATTTCCTTTTTCTCTTCTCAGAAACTATTGTCTTTGTGCAAGTGGTTGAAATAAAGAATAGATTTATCCACAAGGATAGGTCATTCACTCAGGACAGCAACTAGCATTTCTGAAGAACTTTCAGTGCAAACATGATGCTAGTTTATAGGAACAAAAAGAAAAAATGAAACATAGTTACTGTGCTCTTGGAGCTAAAATTCTTCTTAGAGAAAAGAACATGTACATGCATACACAAATGCAAAGTTATATGAGAAGGAGAGATTCCCTAATAATCTAAGGAATTGGGAAATGCTCCCTATAGGAAGGGAGATAAGAGGTGGAAGTGAGGAGGACATACATTCTAGAGATAAGGCAAAGTCAAGGCAAAGGCATAGAGACAAGGTGAGAAATGTTGACTTCTTGGAATCATAAATAGATCAGTCTGATTGGAATATAGAATATGTGAAGTGGAATATTATAAAATCAGTCTGAAAAGTAGCAACCAGATTATGTGGGATTTTAAATGCCACAGCTTTCTATATTATTCTAGGAGCAACAAAGAATCAGGGCAAATTGTTGAGTATTGATAATTCTGATGTGGTCAAACATCTGTTCTGAGGAAGTTATTTTAGTAGCTTTATGGAGGATAGGTGAGAAGATGAGTGATTATGAGGGAGAACAACTAGGAAGCTATTGTAATCGTCTAGGTGACACTTGGTAAGATGCTAGATGCAGAAACTATGCATGTAAAATTGACAAAACTTGACAACTACTTGGATAGGAAGGGTAAGAAGGAGTGAAGAGGTGAGGATGATCCATACTGCAAACAGATAGCAGATAAGATGGTTCCATTCTCAAAAGAAATGGGGAAAGTAAGTTATGGCAAATAGTAGAGATAATACACTCTCTTTAGATGCCTATGAGATATCCAGGTGACATTTTTCAAGCAGCTTTAAATGCGAGCATAGTCTTTAAAAGAGGGAATTAAAATAGATCTATAGAATTGGGGTTTGTCTTCACAGAGATAAATGTACCCATGGTAACTGATGAGATCACCATTAGTGACAGTAAAAAGCAAAAAGAGGAGATCCTATTCCCCAACTTTGGTGGACAATCACATTTGGATATCAGGAAAGAGTGAAATGGGTGATATTCTCCTAAAGGAGATGTGAAAAGAACAGTCACATAGTTAGGGGGAGAAATAGGAGAGTACAGTGTCCTTGAAGCTAAGGGATAAAAATTTTTAATAATGAACAATAATAGATAAAGCAGTTGTAGTAAAGAGGATCTAAATTTTAAATACTTTCTCATTTACTTACCAAGCCTGTGACTCTGGGGAAATTACTTAACCTAAGTGTGATTCATTTTTCTCATTTGTAAAATAAGAGCATTGGTTACATCGATGTTACTGGTTAAAGTAGGTTGATCAATGCAGTTCTTTTTAAATGACATAAATCAAAAAGATCTGTTTTCTTCCTATGGCACATTCCTGGGATGTGGTAGACAACTTCCTAAGATATGCTCAACCTGACAACCAATACCAATTTCTGATGATTTATAAGAGAATAAATGGTAACAACAAGAGAAACCCAGAAAATATTATTAAAAAAAACCCGAACATTCCCAGCCAAAAATTAAAGGTAGGGAATTAAGAAGATAAAGGTATATGTGGGAAGTAAGTAGTTATTTAGGAAGATCAGTAGTATTTAATAATGGCAGTGAAGTAATATATGTTATTAAAAAGAAACAGGAGAGAAGAGAAGTAAAATAGAAATATGTATTAAGAAAATACACCGATGAGAAATTCAGGAATTTAGTTTAATATCAACATAGAGGGGGAAAATAAGCAAACAAAAAAGAAGTGATATAGTTAAATAGATATGTGTGTGTACATATATATGCATATTGTTTATGTATGTCTGTATATAAAATATGACATGAACAGAAGGAATACTTAGAGGAGGAATTGCATTTGCTTTTCTGTTGCATACTCAAAACCATGGGACCTTTCCATTTGACTTAAAAATGTAACATTTTGCATGCATTGCCTCTCAAATTGGAATGTCAACTACTCGAAAATAGTGACAGTCTTACTTTTCTATCTTTATCCACAATTCTTATGGTAATATTTTATGAATTGTAATTACTTATTTTTTCATTCATTTATTCAGTAAATCCATAATTCAGGAATTCAGAGAGCAGAACACAACTTGGCACAGATATATGATAGAGTAGTTATGGGATAGTTCAACTATCCAGACATCTGCTATAGCTCTGTCTGCCAAAAACAGAAAAGCTGAGAAATATATAATTTGCCTTAATCATAATTTTGCCCTTCAAGAGGCAGAATTAAAAAAGGAAAGTACAATTCTGAACCTAGTTTTGACTAAAAATGAAAAACTGACTGCTAAAGCAACCATGATTATTTTTAAGTGATGTTTCCAGAATAGGGTTTGTGAGAGAGGAAAAGAAAAGCAAGGGTTGTCTGATAAGTGCCCTCCATTTTAGGAGGAAACAATTTCTGAAGATTGAGAAATAGGATTGGTAGAATATTGGTCTAATATTATAAACAACTTCACAAACAGGGAATGAGAAACTCTCCAAGAATAGAATCATTAGTAGGCAGGCATCATGATTCATACCTGTAATCCCTAGCCTAGTATATTGACAATGGTTGATTGCTTAAACTCCTGATTTATGATTTACAGTCTTTGAATGCAATAAATCCTGAGCCTATATGGTGAACCCTTCAGAGACTAGAGACCATCAGGATGACTAAATGGTAAACTGGTCCGGGTGAGAAATGGAGGAGATCAAAGATACTAGGTCAAAGGTTTATCCTAGTGGCATCAGGGTCTCAGTCAAGTTATAATCTTAGGATAAAAATTGAGAAAAACAAACAAACAAATTAAAACCCAACTATTAAAAATAATTCTGATGCTCTGATGCAGAGGAAATATAATGAGGATAAGGAGATCCATAAAGAAGATGATGTGACTGAATGAGTAACTCACAACTGAATTTAGATTTTTATTACATAGAGATGTACATAGATAGTGGAGGCAAGGAGAAATACAAAAATAATGGAAGCAAATGAAAGTGATGGAGAATGAATGTAAAATACTATCACCATCCCATAGCATTAGTGTCAAGAGCTCTAAAATCTAGTATGAAGCAAGGCTGGAAATGAATCCTAAATGATACAATAGAAACAACAAAAAGACTTCTTGGCCTATGTTAAGAAAAAGAAAAGAATCTAAGAAAGAATAAGGTGGTAGGAATAACAGTAAAAGGACAACTAGGTGACACGGTGTATAGAGTGCTGGGCCTGGAGTCAGATAGACTCATTCTGGGAGTTCAAATCCAGCCTCAGACACTTACTAGCTCTGTGACTCTGGACAAGTCATTTAATCCCATTTACCTCAGTTTCTTCATCTGTAAAATGAAGGAAATGAAAACTACTCCAATATCTTAGCCAAGAAAACTCCAAATAGGACATCACAAACAGTTGGACACAACTGAAAAATGACTGACCAAGAACCAAAAAAAAAAAAAACTGGCAAAAGCTTTTACATTCAGAGTCAGAGAACCTAAACTTAAATCTGCTTTTTTCCAGGAGTGATTTTGGTCAAATTTCATAACCTATTTGGACTTTCTGAGCTTGACTTTTAGCTTTCTGAGTTGAATTAGCTGGTCAACAAATATCCTTCTAAACCTAAATCTATGTTCTTATTAACTCTTGCTAATAGTTGACAGGATAAAGAACTATGAAAAAAATCAAACCTAGACAACTTTGTTTCGTTTTTTTTTATTTTTTAAATAATATTTTATTATCCCTAGCTACAAATAAAACAATTTTAAGATGTATTTTAACAATAATTATTTTAAGTTCCAATTTTTTTCCTTCTCTACCTCATTTCCCCTCTCGATGACACAGTAAGCAATTTTACATAGGTTATACATGTTCAATCATACAAAACATACACCATATCTGTAACGTTGTGAACGAATGAGAACCAAAGAGGAAAAAAAAGCAAAAGAAAATACAGAAACTGAAAAATAATGTGCTCCTATCTACTTTTAGACTCCATCAGCCATCAGCTCTTTCTCTGCAGGTGGATAGTATTTTTCATCATGAGTTCTCTGTAATTGTCTCAGATCATTGCATTGATCAAAATAGCTAAGTCGTTCACAGTTGACCATCATACAGTATTGCTATTTCTATATACAACATTCTCCTGGTTCTGCTCACTTCACTACACATCAGTTCATATAAGTCTTTTCATTTTTTTTTTCTGTAATCAGCCTGCTCATTTTTTTCCTACAGCACAGTAATATTCCATTACTTTCATACATCACAACTTGTTCATCCACTTTCAATTGATGAACACCCCATCATTATCAATGTGTACATCTCTAGAAAGTACACTGCCAGGGCTTATCCACAGTATGCAAAACTTATCCATTTGCTTTAACAATTGCTTCCACATATGAATGGTGTGGTGCCGACTGGTGGGACACCTGTATTTTCTTGGTGTTGATTGTTAGGTCAAAATTGCCACAAGCAGTAGAGAATCAATCTATACTTTGTTGAATCTCAACCTCAGGGCTGCATTGAATGCACACATATCTGCAAAAAAAAAAAAAAATCATGCACCAACTCTCCTTCTACTTCACTCTTGGCTTGTAGTCTTTTCAAGTTAAGCAATTTCCCTTCAGTGTGGTAGTTGACCTTGATGCCACATTCATCCTCATTTAGACATCTGATAACATTGCTAAAAACATCATATTTAAAAGCATGGGAGTAAGCACACAGCCGTATTTCACTCCATTGGTGACTGGGAAAGTGCAAGAGCATGGTCTATTATCAGAACCCAGTCAATGACACCATCATGAAAATGATGTACAATACTGATGAAATTCTCTAGACAACTAAATTTTGGCATGACTTTCCACGATCCCTCATAACTGACAGTATCAAAGACCTTGGTCAGATAGATGAACATTAGGTACAGGCCTCTTTTCTTCTCCTGGCATTTCCCCCAGAGTTATCAGGCAGCAAACAACATATTCATCATTCCTTGGCTCTTTTAGAAGCCATGCTGAATCTCAGGTAGATGATCATCTCCCAGGTGAAGGATTCAGCTTATTAAGGAGGATTCTGGCAAGATTCTTGCCAATGACTAACAGAGAGACTCCCCTATGAATATCACTGGACAATCTATTTTCTTTACCTTTATAGAGATAGAGAGTGGAGACATCCTGGAACTCCTGGTGGATAACATCTTCTTGCCATATTACCTGGAAAATTGTGTTCAGGTTTAGTATGTGCAATGGGCTCCCCACCCCGCAACCCTGAACTTGTAAATCTCAGCTTGGATAGAATCAGCATCGGGTGATTTGCTGCAGGAGAGGAGCACAATGGCATTCCAAATCTCTTTTCGGTAAGAAATTTGGCTGAGGAGGGATTGACTTCAACCTGAGGTAAATGGTCAATGGCTACAGCATTGATTGATAAAGGTCTGTTGAAAACACTGTGGAAGTGCTCAGCCCATCTCTCCAGCACCATATCCTTATTAATTATCAATGCATCTCCACCAGCACAGAATAGTTGAGAGGTATCACATGTCTTTGGCCCATAAATAGCCTCCAGGGCACAAGAAAAGTGATTTGGATTATTACTACCAGTATAAAATTGAGTTTCATCTGCCTTTTTACTGAGCCAAGAATCCTGCATCTCTCTATGCTTCACTTATACTTTACTTTTGATGGAGTTTAATGTTGTCTTCTTTGATATGCATGAACTATCCTGGTGGTAAACCCTATGGAGTTCTCCTTATTCAGTTAACAGCTTCTGAATTTCCCCATCATTTGCTTCAAACCAGTCTTGATGTTTGCAAGTGTACTGATGCAGATGAGCATTTGCAGTACTGTACTCCAGATCACTGTAAGTTGCCCACTCCTTTTCTGCTCCACTGCTGCCAGCTGTATGTTGGCTCGGCTTTCCCTGTAATTCATCAGCAAACTGTTCCTGCTCAGAGAGGTACCCTAATCTGTTGACATTAAGTCTTCTGGTATTTGTTTTTCCTTGGGGCTGCTGCTTTTGTTGAATGAGAATATTTAACTTGGAAAGGATAAGTCCATGATCAGTCCAGCACTCTATACCACACATTGCCTGTCACTATACTATCTCTTTGTTCTTTGTACAATGATGTAGTCTATTAAATGTCAATGTTTTCTGTGAGGGTACATCTATAAAGTTTTATTGTGTTTAGGTAAATGAAAGACAGTGTTGGTGATGAGAAAGTAATGAAATGCACAAGTCATTAGTAGTAAGTGACTATTGCTGTACCTGTTTCAAACTCCATTCCTCCCAAGAACTCCCTGCCATGTCAGGAAGTCTAAGCCTACTCTAGCATTATAAGTTTGTTGTCTTTTAGCACATTGATGATAAGGGTATCCAGGTGCTCATAATTTTTTTTCTTTAGAGCATAGGCGTTGATGATGGTGGTGTGACACTTTTATGGAAATAGCAAACATGTTGTTATGAACTTGTCATTCATTCCTTTTGGTAGGCATACAAGTTTGTTGAATAAATTACCTCTTATTGTAAAACCCATGCCAGCTTCATGGCACCCCCCTTCACTACAGAGACTGCAGAAAATCTGTATCCAACTCCAACTTCAGTGAGATGGCCTTTATTTGTCAGCCTTGTTTTACTTAGGGCCACTCTTTGGATGTGACACCTGCTGAGTTCTCTCACAACAAATCGTTCCTCTTTCAGGTGTACTGGATTTTGTGTTATCCATGAGTGTGTGCACATTCCATGTACTGATTGTGAGTGGAATCAATTTTGTAGAAGTTTTTGTATAT
>CM053626.1:99208693-99226586 GCA_028646595.1 Phalanger gymnotis
TTTGTTTTTAGTTTTCCCTTCTCCCTTCCCCTCCTCAAAAGATTTTTGCTTGTCACCACCAGCTCCCTTTGTATTCTCTCCTTTTCAGATGCTCCCTTGTCTTATCCTTTTTCCTTACTACTTCTTCACTTCCTTCTAGCCACCCCCTGTCATGTTTTCCCTTTCTGCTTCTACTGCCTGCAGTGCAAGTTTTACTTCTATATGTAAGAGAATATTTAATTTCCTCCTTGAACCAAATCTGGTGAGAGTAAAGCTCAAACACTGCTCTTTTCCCTCCCTTCTTTCCCTCTACTATAATATGTTTTTGTACCTCTTCGTATGATGCAATTTACCCTTTTCTGCCTCCTTCTTACCTTTTCTCCCATTACAATCCCTCTTCATCCCTTAAGTAAGTTTGTTTTTCATCACATCACTTAATTTATGACCACACCTTCTGTGTATATCTATCTATCTATCTATCTATCTATCTATCTATCTATCTATCTATCTATCTATATCCCTTTGAGATGTTATACTGACTATAGCATTCTCAAAATTAGCAAACATCATTCTCCCATTCAGGAATGTAAACAGTTTGCCCTTGCTGAGTACCAAAGTTTTTCTTTTTCTTTTTCATATATTTCCCCTGTTTACCTTTTCATGCTTCTCTCAAATTTTGTATTTGAAGATCAAATTTTCCATTGAACTCTGGCATTTTCATCAGGAAGGTTTAGAGTTCTCTTATTTCATTGTCTACTTCCTTGCCTGAAAGATAGTGCTTGTTTGTAGTCCAAGCTTCTTTGTTTTTGGATTATCATATTCCAATCCCTCCTATCTTTCAATGTAGATGCTGCAAGGTCCTGTTATGCGGACTGTAGTTCCAAATTTTTTGAATTTTTTTTTTTCTGGCTACTTGCAGTGTTTTCTCCTTGACCTGATAATTCTGGAATTTGGCTACCATATTCCTTGGAATTTAGATCTCTTTCAGGGGGGTGATCGCTGAATTCTTTTAATGACTATTTTACCGTCTGGTTCTAGGACCTCAAGGTAGTTTTTTTTTTTTTTCCATGATTTCTTGGAAGATACTGTCCAGGCTCTTTTTTTTTTTTTTTTTGTCATGGCTTTCCAGAAGATGAATAATTCTTAGATTGTGTCTTGTGGGTCTATTTTCCAGGTCATTTGTTATTTCAATGAGGTATTTTATATCTTCTTCTAGTTTTTCATCCTTTAGATTTTATTTGACTGATTCTTGGTGCTTTATAGACTCATTAGGTTCTACTTGCCCAATTCTAATTTTTAATGAATTATTTTCTTCAGATAGCTTGTACATCTCTCTTTCCATTTGACTAATTTTATTTTTTAAGGATTAATTTTCTCCTGTTAAATTATGTAGCTCTCTTACCTCTCTAATTTGGCTTTTAAAATACTCTTTGTGCTCTCCCAGGAATGTTTTTTGGGCTTGAGACTACATCATATTCCCTTCATAAACCTTCTGAGGTTTCAGATGTGGGTATAGTTTCAATGCTGTCCTTTTTTGAATTCATACTTCGATCTTCTTTGTCCCCATAATGCAATTCAGTGGTCTTTTTTTTTTTTTTTTTACTTTTCTAGCTTCTTTCTTCATGGTAGTTTCCTTTTTATTGCTTTTTAAGTGGGTCTCTGCTTATGGGGCCCATGGGGCTCTGTCCCAAATTACTTGTGTTGGGAGCTAGGAGCCTGGTTCTTGGCTTTGTGTACTGTGGCCTCTGGTTTTGTCAGCTAGAAGCTATATACTGCTGCAGCTCCCCTATGCTGAGCTGAAGCTGGCTGGTGTGTGCCAAGCATCAAGGCCCAGTGAAGTCTTTCTGACTTTCCCCAGGGAGTCAATGTGTGAGTTGTTGGAGAGGGGTGGTCTGGCAGCTGGAAGTCTCCTCTTCCCCTAGGGCTATGCTATATAGCACAGGTGGTCTCATCCATATGTCTGCACTTTTGTCTGCCAATTCCCCTGGCTGTGCAAAGGTACATCTAGGGTCCTGGTAATGGCACTTGTTGGCTCCATCCCTCTGGGATCCAGGAACTCCCCTTGGTCTGCTAAAGTAGGGCTTGCTGGGATACCTCCCTTCCTGCACTGGTCTCCTTCCATCACTCCAAGTGGGGCCCATCTCCCCAGCCTCTTGAGTTAAAAGACTTCTGAACCTCCACTTCTGGCTCCTCTATTCCAGGGTTTCTCCTAGAGCAAAATTCTGTGGATTTAATCAAGGGAGTCATGAGAGCTCTTAAAGTTTACTGAGTCACTATGGCTCCCAGAATTTCAAGAACGTGAGTTTCAAACCTTTAGACTGTGGGTTAATAGCATGAGTAGTACCTGTTGTTGCCACTGCAAGCTCGATACTTCTGTCTCCACTAGCTTCAACAGACTCCCATCCTGTGCCCAGAGGCCTGTGGATTGCCACTGCTGCTGGCGGGTGCTGGGCTTGCTCCCATTGCAGGTATGGTGCTCTGGGGTTGTTCCATGCCCCTACTGCTTTCCCAGCCCAGTACAATAGATCCTTCCCTTTCTGGACTCTCCTGGCTTGGAAAACTACCATACTGTGTCCTAGTGGATTGCACCTCTTTCAAAACTTTTCAGATTCACTTCTCAAGAGGTATCTAAAAGAATTTGAGAGAGTTCAGCTATGTCCCTGTTTTCACTGTGCCATCTTGGCTTCCCCCCCCACCCCGATGGTTATATTCTTCTTATTATTTGGGTAGTTGGTACCCATTGCTGTCTTGAAAGATTCCTTTAAAATGTAATATTCCCCCCTAAAGAATTCTTTCTAATCTCAGAAAGTGTTCACAAGATTCCTTCCACAATTTTATGGCAAGAAATTAACAAGGCAACAGCTGTTCTAAGGCAAAAATAGAACAATTATGTTAGTTTACCTCTTATGAAGGAGAATAGAATACATAAAAAAATAATGCTGTGTGAGATGTAGTTTTTAACTCATAGTCCATTATTTCTTTTGGCAAATAAAAGAATGTGACATTATAACTACACGAGAGTAGGCATATTAGAATCAAGAAGATCCCTATAGCCCTCATAATTTAGCATGCTTTTCTAAACCTTTAAGTGTAGCATTTCTCTGAGGATGAGTTTTTCACATTATTCAAGTGAGTGGTATGTTCTGGCTTTTTTACAGACATGGTATTTTGGCACATCAAAAAAAAAATAATTCTTACCATTGCAGATAATGCTGATAATCAAGGAGTTTTTGAAAGCATAATTTTGAAATTGACTATACATATTTGGAAAAACGCATATTCTTTATGGAAAAAGTAAATTGGAATGCATTACAATTTTACAGACAATAATACGCACATTGAAAGTCAAAAGTGTTACCGATGTCCTCAAGTCAATAATATAAAGCAAGGACATACTTCTCCAAAAATACATTTTAGCAAGTTGTTTTCATGTCATGTATATCCCTAACAGAGATGTCTTTGAACAACCTCAAAATTGTAGCCAACACTAATGTTTTTATTTGTTGCCCAAGAAAGTAAATACATGTATGTATATGCATAAACATATGTATATATATGCATATATATGTATATTAATAAAGCTGTGTCTGTATATATGTGTGTTGTGTGTGTACATAGGCATGTGGCAGAGTTGATAGACACTGGAACTTTGAGTCAGGAAGGTCTGAATTCAAATATGATCTCCACTAACTAGTTTTGTGACCTGGGTAAGTCAATTAAATTGCTGACCTCATTTTCCTCACCTGGAAAACAGAGATAGTAATAACCCTTGTCTCAAGGTTATCATTAGGATAAAATGAGATATTTGTTTCAAATATTTTGGAAATATCAAAGCACTATACAAATACTAGCTATTATATACATATATGTGTATATGTATCTAATTATGCCACTCAGGCATACAGATGACAGCCTAAGTGCTACATTGGTATAAATGAAATATTAAGAGTTAAAAGATGGCTTCCAGTGTGATCCCCTATTGAGAAAAAGAGAATGTGATGAATAAAATTTACACAATAAAATACAGTAGGCATGGACTGCAATCAGTTCTAGAAGGAAAGTTTCTGTCCTCATGATCTCATGCATTATTGAAGTACTGAAGTGAATACAGTAATACCTGTTACTATCAAATCACACACTCTTTGCAGAAAGGACCTTCAAAATACAGTGTTCATATGATCACAGATTTGGATCTGGAACAGTACCTAGAGGTAGGTCATCTAGTCTAACCTCTTCATTTTATACCGAGTTAACTGAGCAACAAAATAACTTGTGCAAGTTCACAAAGGCAGTGGCCAGGAAGGGAGGGAACATGACTTGAAATTGTGTTCTCTGGTCCCAAATCAGCTACCTCTTATACAACACCATTGTTTTCTGGTTTCATCTAAGAAACCAGCAAAAGATGATAACAGGAAGGAAAGTAATGGAAAGATTAAATTGCTCAGAATATTAATTGCATTTTACAGCAGATAATATGAAAGTAGTGAACCAATAATTGTCTTGGCTATTTATGATTCTCTTGACAGGTACATTGGTTTAAAAGAATATGACTATAGTTTACAAATAGTGAAACCTTGACTCTGAGTTGTTAAATGACCTGTGTTAAATCATAATGCATTTTTTTTTCATACTGGGATTTGAATCTTGCATTTTTAAACTCCCAGCAAGTCTCTTTTTCATCAAGTAATATTCATTTATCTTGCCCACATGCTGGGTATTATCATCCACTGGACCCATGTTCACTTATTAATTTTCTGCTTTGATGGATGGTGTTCCAAGCTGGTATAAATGAAGTATTTTTTTTTTCTCTTTGCCCCAGAAAGGCAATTTAGAAAACTGAAATCACATAATCACATGATTTAAAACTGGAAGGGGCTTAATAATCTTTTAGACAAAAGCTCTTATTTTATAATCAGGAAAATTATGAGAAGAAAATTTAAATTAAAGTTTGATTCCTCCATCTTATTTCCACGATTTTATAGTTACACATTTTATAGCATTAATAATACTCTTTGGACCCCAGTTTCTTCAGTTATTACAAAGGGAATTCTGGTCTTGACCATTTCCAAGAACCATCAGAGCACTAATTCTGTGACAGGAGGATATTCTTGTAATGCGTTTTTGAATCTATCTATCATGCAATTTCTATGGGTTTTTTAAGTGTATATATGCTTTCTTATTTACTATGACATATTTCTCAAATGAAAGCATCACAATTTCTTTTGAATTTCTTTATTATCTTGTATATGCCTATGAGCACAATGCATGTTAATAAATATTGTTAACTAACATATGACAATGATATAACCTTAAGTAGGGGGAAATATTTTAAAATGGAGAACATGCCTATAAAATCCATAATGAAATTCAACTATAGTTCTTCATTGCCTAGAAAGAATGTAATGGATAGTATCACCTAGGATGGAATCCAGAAAAGCTACCAAGGAAAATATAATCAGAAATTTTTAGATGGTAAATAAATTAGAAGATAGACTTGCCCTTCATCTTGTTATAGTAGTCAAATTAGAAGAAAAAAAGTGATTTTATTTTTTTTCACCTTGGTATGTGATTTCATTTATCTCAAATAGAAAATGTTGCATCTACAAAGATATTGTTTCACATTTGCTTCTATAAGTTTATGGTTGTCTATCAGACTTCCAGTCTCTAAGAGATGGGGGATGGCCAGGCATGGTTAAACAATGATTCATCTGAAAAAAAGATGGAGTGGGGCAGAGAGCAGGGAGTGTGATGCAACATGAATGAAAGCTAAGGCATTCTTAGGCTGCCTGAATATTGATACAGACTATAGAAATAAGGAAGTAATAGTCCCTGAGTACACTGCCATTGTCAAAACACATTTGTAATGTTGCTTCTGAGTGTCACAGTTTAAGAAAGTATTGAGTTGTAGAGTGCCCAGAAGAGGGTAACACATATGATGAAATTATTTGAATCCATACTATACAAGATCACTTAGGGAAAGTAGGCATGTTTAGTCTCAAGAAGAGAAGACTTAGTGGGGACATGATGTGCCTTCTAGTGTTTGTAGGACCATCGTGTGAAAGAACAATTACACTTGCTTTGTTAAGACCAAGAGAGCAGATCTATTAATAAAAAAAGATAGATGCTGCAAAAAGAAAATGTAGATTTGATGTCAAGGATGCGGCAAACTTCTTAAAAATGAACTTATTAAAAAGTAGAAACGGGCAGAGCCAAGATGGCACAGGGGGACTTGCTTGAGCTCCCCAACAAACCCCTCTGAGGGAGGATTCTCTTGCTTTGCCTGTGCCTTGATCTGGGGTGAAGTCCAGGTTGGTGGTACCGGGACAAGAAAGAGCTCTTGTGTGGTGGAGCTTGTGGTGGCAGTGAAGAGAGAATCCTCCTCACAGTTTCAAAGCAGGCAAGAGCGCCTGTCATCACTAATAGACCAGAGCACAAGCCAAGAGAGGAGTGAACACCTCTCCTAAGATCATACCACCTTGGAAGAACAGAAAATTAACAGGTCCCTAGAAGTTTCTCTTAAAACAGCTGCACAAAACTTCTAGAGTTTGGGACACTATACCCTCCACACTAGAAGCAGAGTCCTACCTTAAAAAGAGTTAAAACTCAAGTAGTCGGCAGAGAAAATGAGCAAACAGAAGAAGAAAAATCTCAGACTATAGAATCTTACTTTGGTGACAAAGACCATCAAAACATACAACCAGAAGAAGACCACAAAGTCAAAGCTCCTACATCCAAAGACTCCAAAAAATATTAATTGGTCTTAGGACATTGAAGAGCTCAAAAATGATTCTGAAAATCAAGTAAGAGAAGTAGAGGAAAAAATGAGAAGAGAAATGAAAATGATACAAGAAAATCATGAAAAAATGAGTCAACAGCTTGGTAAAAGAGACCCTCAAAAATACCGAAGAAAATAACACCTTAAAAAATAGACTAAGGCAGTTAGGTGGTGCAGGGAGTAGAGCACTGGCCCTGAAGTCAGAAGGAACTGAGTTCAAATCCAGACTCAGACACTTGACACATGGACTAGCTGTGTGACCTTGGGCAAGTGACTTAACCTCAATTGCCCTCCCAAAAACAAACAAACAAAACAAAACAAAAAAATAGACTAACTCAAATGGAAAAAGCAGCCCCAAAGCCAATGAGAAAAAAATGCCTTAAAAAGCAAAATTGACCAAATGGAAAAGGTGGTCTCACAGATCGTTGAAGAAAATAATTCCTTAAAAATTAGAATGGAGAAAATGGAAGCTAATGAATCTATGAGAAATCAAGAAATTATAAAATAAAACCAAAAATAATGAAAAAAATAGAAGATCATGTGAAATATTAGATTGAAAAACTAAACAACTGACCTGGAAAATAGATCCAGGAGAGATATTTTCAAAATTGTTGGACTACCTGAAAATCATGATCAAAAAAAGAGCCTATACATCATCTTTCCAGAAATTATTAAGGAAAATTGCCATGATATTCTAAAACAAGAGGTTACATAAAATAGTAATTGAAAGAATCCATTGATCACCTCCTGAAAGCAATTCCCAAATGGAAAATTCCTAGGAATATTGTAGCCAAATTCCAGAGTTCCCAAGTGAAGGAGAAAATATTGCAAGCAGGCAGAAACAATTCAAATGTTGTGGAACCACAATTAAGATAACACAATATTTAGCAGCCTCTGCATTAAGGCAACAGATGGTTTAGAATATGATATTTGGGAGGTCAAACAAGCTAGGATTAAAACAAAGAATCATCTACCAAGGCAAATTAAATATTGTGCTTCAAGGGAAAAAGAATGGATATTCAATGAAATAGAGAACTTTCAGGCAGTCTTGATGAAAATGCCAGAGCTGAAAGGAAAATTTTACTTTCAAATACAAGACTCAAGAGAAGTATGTAAAAGTAAATAAGAAAGATAAATCATAAGTGATTTCCTACATGGAAAAATTATATTACTACCTCATGAGACCCTTCTCAGGATTAGGGGATTTGGAGGGAATATATATTTGTGTGTGTGTGTGTTTGTCTGTAACTGTGTATGCATATGTATATATATGCACATGTACATATACATACATACACATACACGTACATATATGTAAATATATAGGCATATACATACATAGATACACAGAGCACACAGGGTGAGTTGACTATGGAGAGATTTACAAATGCATAACCTGTATCAAACTGCTTGCCTTCTCAATGAGGGTGGGTGAGGAGGAGAAAGGAAGAAAATTTGGAACTCAGAGCTTTAAAACTGAATGTTAAAAGTTGTTTTTACATGGAATTGGGAAATAAGATACACAGGCAATAGCATAAAGAACTCCATCTTGCCTTATAACAAAATAGAAGGAAGGGGTTAAGAGAAAGGGAGGTGATAGATAGAAGGGAGAGCAGATTGGAGGAAGGGGTAATCAGAATTCACACTGTCATGGGGAAGAGGGAAGAAAGAGATGGGGAAAAAATTTTAACTGAAAATCTTGTGGAAGTGAATTTTGAAAACTGAAAATTAATTAATTAATAAAAGGATTAAAATAAATTTAAAAAAATGAAGAAGCCTCAAAAGAAAAGTAGAAATGGTCAGTTCCCAATCCCCTGACATAATGATAAATACAAAAATAAATATATATGTATCTATACACATGTGTGTATAAACATCTAGATATAATTTTATATTTAAATAATATAATACATAATTTACACAATTATAATCATTCTATATGTAGAAGCATACATATATGTACACACAAACATATATTGTATGCTTATATATGTATATATGTATTTCCTTACAGTCATACGCAAAAACAATTTTCAAAATTCATGGTTTTTTTTTAATTTTAAGTAACAAACTCATACCCTCTCTTTCCCCATGATTAATAGGTCAAGCAATTTGATGTAGATCATACATGTACAGTTATGCAAAACATATTTCTCTACTAGTCATGTTATGAAAGAAAACACAAGAAAGAATGAAAGGAAGAAATAAAAAAGAAAAAGAAAACTTCTCTTATTTGAATTTAGATTCCAAAACTTCTTTCTCTGAAGATGGAAAGCATTTCTCATCATAAGTCCTTCAGAATTTTGTTAGATCATTGTTTTGCTGAGAATAGTTAAGTCATTGCCAGTTGATTATCATGCAATATTGCTGTTACTGCTTACAATGTTCTCCTGGTTTTGTTCACTTCATTTTGAATCAGTTCAAATCTTTCAAGGTATCTTTTAGTTTACTTTAGTTTAGTTTAGTTTAGTTTTAGAGGCTGGAAGGCAAAGCAATTTGGATTAAGTGACTCGACCAAGGTCTCACAGTGTCAAGTGTCTGTGGCCAAATTTGACCTCAGGTACTCCTAACTCCAGGGCCAGTGCTCTATTCAGTGTGCCACCTAGCTGACCCTAAGGTATCTTTTATTAAAACTGATTAAATATTTATTTTAGTATAATTTTAGTTTTCCCCAATTACATGTCAAGCAAATTTTTATCATTAATTTTTTTCCAAGAGTTGAGTTCCAAATTTTTTGTCCCTCTCTCTCTTCCCTCCCATCTTCTGAAAATACAGTTTTATAGTTATTTAAGTTATACAATACAAATTACAGTTTGATACAGTTTATACAAGTTCTGTGATATAAAAATATTTTAGCAATATTTTGTAACAACAATGCTACTTCCCACTACTGTGGCTATGTAAGACCAATGACGCCAGCACACAAGAAGGCTGCTAGCACAGGTTGTTTAATCTGCTTTTCTAAGGAAAGCAACTTTAAGGGTTTTGCAATATCACTTTAATAAAACATATATGTATATGTATACACATACATATATATATACATGCGTATATATGTATGCACGTATATATGTATGTATGTATGTATGTATGAATGTATGTGTATATATATGTAACTTAGTTGAAGGGGAAAAGCCAGCACCCTGAACTTCAGAGCAAGTACAAACAGAAATTACAAACAGAAAATATAAACACATCAAATAACACAAATCATCAGAGGGGCTTCTAGCTGTCTGACCAAAGCTATGAATACATAGATATCAGAGAGAGAAACACCAACATCTGGATTTTCAAAGCAAGGGGAGGGAAGGAAGGAGGGTTGTTCATGGCCACTGATAGTCTCCACACCAAAATTCTTCCAATGAGTGAGCCCCAAACAAAATGCTAATGTCATGGTATATGTACGTTTTTTCAGGGCCAGAAGGGTTCACACCCTCCAGGGCTTCAAGCTTCTCCTGACCTAATTAGCAAAAGGGTGTGGGCCTTCCTACAAATAAAGGCAAGGCTTTATCAAAGGTGCTTGGATGCCTTAGTGCTAAGAAGCACTCCAAAAAAGAAAAAAACAAAACAAAACAAAACAGTAAAAGTCACCTTTGCTTGCCCTTAAAATTAATCACCTTTATTAAGAAGAAACAGATGTAAATAAATAAACAAGAAAGAACAAAGAAGTGAAGAAAATATGCTTCACTGTACATTGAGTCCATCAGTTCTTTATCTGCATGTGGATAGCATTTTCCTTGGTGAGTACCTTCTACTTGTCTTGGATCACTGTGTTGCTGAGAAGAGTTATGTCATTCATAGTTAATCATCACACAATATTGCTGATACTGTGTACAATGTTTTCCTGATTCTGCTCATTTCATTTGCCTCAGTTTGTACAGATCTTTCAAATATTTTGTGAAACCTGCTTGTTCATCAGTTCTTATTGTACAGTCGTATTCCATTACATTCATATACCGCAGCTTGTTTAGACATTCTCCACTTGATTGTCATCCCCTTCTAATATTTTGCCACCACAGAAATCACTGCTTTAAATATTTTTGTACATATAGGTCCTTTTCCCTTTTTGAATGATCTCTTTGTGATACAGACCTAATACTGATATTGCTAGATCAAAATGCATACACAATTTTACAGTCCTTTAGCAATAGTTCCAAATTGTTCTCCAGAATGATTGCATCACTTCACAACTCCAGTACCAGTGCATTACTGTTCTCATTTTCCCATGTCCTCTCAAACATGTTTTTTTTTTCATTTTTCCTTTTTGTTATATTAGCCAATCTGATAGGTATGAGGGTGTACCTCAGAGTTGTTCAGTTTGCATTTCTCTAACCAATCGTGATTTAAAGCATTTTTTTTTCATATGATTATAGATAGCCTTAATTTCTTCATCTGAAAAGTGGCTATTCATATTATTTGACCATTTGTCAATTGGGGAATTGCTTTTTTTCTTATAAATTTAAATCCTTTCTCCTTAAACTTGAGAAATAAGGTCTTAATAAAAAATGCTGGCATTAAAAAAAAAATGTTTCCCACTTTTCTGCCTCCCATCTAATCTTGGTTACATTGGTTTTGTTTGAACAAAAGTTTTTCAACCTAATGTAATAAAAATTTTCCATTTTGCATTTCAAATTTTATCTATGTCTTGTTTGCTCATAAATTCTTCCTTTCTTCGTAGATATGACAGGTGAACTATTCCTTGCCCTGCTAATTAATTTATGGCATAACCATTTATGTCTAAATCATGTACCCAGTTTGACCTTATCTTACTACACAGTGTGAGATGTCGATCTATGCCTAGTTGCTGTAATACTATTTTCAAATTATTTTGGCAGTTTTGTCCAGTAGTGACTCCTTGTCTCAAAAGGTAGAGTCTTTGGCTTTAACAAACAGTATATTACTGTGGTCATTAACTGCTATGTCGTCTGTACCTAACTTCTTCCACTGATCCACCACTCTATTTCTTAGTCAGTAAAAAATACTTTTGATAATTATTGCTTTATAATGTAATTTTAGAACTGGTATGACTAATCCACATTTCTTTGCATTTTTTCATTAATCCTCTTGATATTTAGGACATTTCATTCTTTCAGATAAATTTTGTTGTTGTTTTTCTAGCTCTATAAAATAATGTTTTGGTAGTTTGAGTGGCATGGCACTGAATAAGTAAAGTAGTTTATACAGGATTGTCATTTTTTGTTTAACTAGTTCAACCTGACAGTGAGTGAATGATATTTTTTTCCAATTGTTCAAATCTGACTTTATTTGTATGAAAAGTGTTTTGTTATTTTGTTCATATGGTTCCTCAGTTTGTCATGGCAGGTAAATGGTTAACTATTTTATATTGTATATAGTTATTGTAAATGGAAATTCTCTATCTCTTGCTAGTGGGCTTTATAAATAAATGCAGATGATTTATGTGGGTTTATCATAACTTCAACTTTGTGAAAGTTGTCAATTATTTAAAGTAAGTTTTAAGTTGATTCTCTATGGCTGTCTAAGTGTACCATCATATTGTCTGGAATGAATGATATTTTATTTCCTCAGTGTCCATTCTAATTACTTCCATTTCTTTATCTTTTCTTTTTTTATTCCCAAAACTAACATTTCTGGTACTATATCGAATAACAGCGGTAATAATGGGCATTGTTGCTTCACCCCTGATCTTACTAGAAATGCTTCTGGCTTATCCCCACTATATATACTATGTACTGATGGTTTTAGATAAATACAGCTTATCACTTTAAGCAATGATCCCCAGTCTTTTTTTATAGGAATGGGTGCTGTATTTTGTCAATTTTGTGCTGTATTTCTGTATCCATTGACATAATCATATCATTTCCTGTCGGTTTTGTTATTCTTATGGTCAATTATGCTGATAGTTCTACTAATAATATCCCTGGTATAAATCCTATCTGGTCATATTGTTTTATCCTCATGATAAATAACTGTAATCTCTTTGCTAATATTTATTTTTTTCATGAATATTCATTAAGAAAACTGGTTTATAATTTTATTTCTCTGTTTTGTCACTTTATGGTTTAGAAATCAGCAACATATTTTTGTCATAAAAGGAATTTGGTAGGACTCCTTCTTTGCTATTTCCCCAAATAGTTTCTTTGTATGAGAATTAATTGCTTTAAATGCTGATTGAAGTCATTGTAAATCCATCTGACCCTGAAGATTCTTTCTTAGGGAATTCATTGATGACTTGTTCAAGTTATTTTTCTAAAATGAAGTTGTCTAAGTATTTCCTTTACTCTTCTGTTAATCTGGGGAATTTATATTTTTCTAACTATTTGTCTATTTCATACAGATTGTCAGATTTATAAGAATACAGTTGGGCAAAATAACTCCTAATTAATGATTTAATTTCTTCTTCATTGGTGACAAATTCACCATTTTCATTTTTGATACTTGTAATTTAGTTTTATTCATTCTTTCTTTTAAACAAATCGACCAAGAATTATTTTGCCCAATTGTATTTCCATACATTTGATAATCTTAGGGAAATGGATGAATATTTATAAAAATATAAATTGCCAAAGTGAAGAGAAGAGGAATTAAAATACTTACATAACCTCATCTCAGAAAGAGAAAGTGAAGAAGATATCAATGAACTCCCTAGGAAACAATCTCCAGAGCTAGATGGATTTGCACGTGAATTCTAACAAACATTTAAAGAACAATTAATTCCCATACTTTATAGACTATTTAGGAAAATAGGAGAAGAAGGAGTCCTACCAAATTCTTTTTTTCTGACACAAATATAGTACTAATTCTTAAACCAGGAAGAGTCAAAACAGAGAAATAAAATTATAAACCAATTTCCCTAATGAATATTGATGCGGAATTTTTAAATAAAAAAATATCAAAAAGATTGCAGCAAGTTATCATGAGAATAGTACACTATGACCAGGTAGGATTTATTTCAGGAATGCAAGACTGGTTCAACATTAAGAAAACTGTCAGCATAATAGATCATATCAACAACGAAACTAGCAGAACCCGTATGATTATCTCAATAGGTGCAGAAGAAGCTTTTGACAAAATACAAAACCCATTCCTATTAAAAACACTACAAAGCATAGGAATAAATGGAGTCCTCCTTAAATTCATAAGTAACATCTACTTAAAACCATCATGAAGCATTATATGTAATGGAGATAAGCTAGATACGTTCCCAGTAAGATCAGGGGTGAAACAAGGATGTCCATTATTACCCCTATTGTTCAATTTAGTACTAGAAATGTTAGCTTTAGCAATAAGAGAAGAAAAAGAAACTGAAGGAGTTAGAATAGGCGAAGAAGAAAATAAGTTATCACTCTTTGCAGGTGATATGATGATTTGCTTAGAGAATCCTAGTGAATCATGTAAAAAACTTCTTGAAATCATAAATAACTTTAGCAAATTTGCGTGATATAAAATAAACCCACATAAATCCTCAGCATTCCTATATAGTACTCAAAAAGCCCAACTGCAAGAGATAGAAAGACAAATTCAATTTAAAGTTACTGTAGACATTATAAAATATTTAGGAGTCTACTTGACAAGACAAATCCAGTACCTATGTGAACACCATTATAAAACACTTTTCACACAAATAAAGTCAGGTCTAAATAAATGGAAAAATATCAGTTGTTTATGGTTAGATGAAGCTAATATAACAAAAATGACAATTTAATCAAAATTAATTTACTTATTCAGTGCCATACAAATCAAACTACCAAAAAAATATTTTACAAAGATGGATGAAATAATAACAAAATTCATCTGGAAGAACAAAAAACATAGAATATCAAGGGGATTAATGAAAATAAATATTAGAGAAGGTGGCGTAGCCGTATTAGATATTAAACTGTATCATAAAGCAGAAATCATCAAAACTACTTGGTACTGACTAAGAAATAGAGTGGTGGATCAGTGGAATTAATTAGGTACACAATACACAGTAGTTAATGACTATAGCAATCTACTGTTTGATAAGCCCAAAAAGTCCAGCTGCTGGGTTAAGAATTCACTATTTCACAAAAACCAATGGGAAAACTGGAAAATAGTATGGCAGAAACTGGGCATAGATCAATAACTTACACAATATACCAAAATGAAGTCAAAATGGGTTCATGATTTAGATATAAAGGCTGCTACTATAAACAATTTGGGAGAGAAAGGAGTAGTTTACCTGTCAGATTTATGGAGAAGGGAAGAATTCATGGCCAAACAAGAGATAGAGAGCTTTACAAAATGCAAAATGGATAATTTTGATTATGTTAAATTGAAAAGAGTTTGTACAAACAAAGCCAATTCAACTAAGATCAGGAGGGAAGCAGAAAACTGAAAAATAATCTTTATAACCATTGACTCTGATAAAGATCTCATCTCTAAAATATACAAGGAACTGAGTCAAATTTATAGGAATACAAGTCATTCCTCAATTGTGAAATGGTCAGAATATATGAGCAGGCACTTTTTAGAGAAAGAAATTAAAGATAACTATAGGCATATGAAAAAATACTCTAAAAACTACTGATTAGAGAAATGCAAATCAAAACAACTCTTAGGTACCAAACCTTTCCTGTCAGATTGGATAACATGACAAAACAAGAAAATGATAAATGCTGGAGAGAATGTGGAAAAATTGGAACATTGTTACATTGTTGGTTGAGTTTTGAACTGATCCAGCCATTCTGGAAAGCAATTTGGAACTATACCCAAAGGGCTATAAAAATGTGCATATTCTTTAACCCAGCAACACCACTTCTAGAACACTATCCCAAAGAGATTACACAAGTGGAAAATGGACTAGTATATCCAAAAATATTTATAGCAGCTTTTTTGTGGTGGCAAAGAATTGGAAATCAAAGGGTTGCCCATCCATTGGGGAATGGCTAAACAAACTATGGTTTATGAATATAATGGAATACTATTGTGCTATAAAAAAAAATTATGAGCAAACAGATATAATAAACTGTAAAGACTTATGTGAATTGATGTTGAGTGAGGGGAGCTGAACCAGGAGAACATTATATATGATTACCGACACATGGTATCTGTGAGGACTAATGTTGATAGACTTGGCTGTTCTCATCAATTAAAGGTTCAAAGACAGGTCCAAAAGTCTCATGATGGACAAAGCTAGGCATATCCAGATAAAGAATTATGGACTCTGAATGTAGATTGAGACAATCTATTTGCTCTCCTTTTGTTCCTTCTTTTTTTGGTTTTGTTTCTTCATTCTCATGATTCAATCCATTGGTTATAATTCTTCTTTACAACTTGAAAATTATGTAAATAAGTTCAATGTGAAGGTACATGTAAAGCCTATATAAGATTATATGTCATCCTGGGAGGTGGAATGGGGAGGAGATGGAGAGAGAGAAAATTTGGTACTCAAAAACTTGTGGAACTGAATGTTGTAAACTAAAATTAAAAGAAAATTTACAAAAAATTATGAATTTTATTTTTTTCCATATCACCAGCTCTTGTTTTATATATAAGTTCAATAGTTTTCCTACTTTCTATTTTATTAATCAATCCTTTGATACTCAGAATTGCTAATTTGGTAATTAACTGGGGATTTTAATTTGTTCTTTTTTCTAGCTTTTGTAGAGGCATGCCCAATTCATTCATCTACTCTTCCTCTATTTTACTCGTGTTGCCACTTAGAGATATAAAATATCCTCAAAGAACTGCTTTGGTTACATCCTATAGATTTTGGCTAGGTCATTTCATTATTGACAATTATCTTTGACTAAATTTTGATTGTTTCTATGATTCATTGTTTGTCCCAATCATTCTTTAGGATTTGATTATTTAGTTTCCAAATAATTTTAGTCTGTTTTTACATGGCCCTTTTCCCCAAGCACTTTTCATTACATTATCATCTGAAAAGGATGTATTTAATATTTCTACCTTTCTGATTCTGATTGTGAAGAATTTATGCCTTAAAACATGGTCGATTTTTTCATGTGCAGTGTACCTCTGAGGAAAAAAAAAAGCATATCCCTTTCTATCCTCATTCATTTTTCTCCAGAGGTTTCTCATATCTATTTTTTTTTCTAAAATCCCATTCACCTGTTAACTTCTTGTTTATTTTGTGCTTAGATGTATTTAGTTCTGAGAGGGGGAGGTCGAGGTACTCAACTAGAATAGTTTTACCGTCCATTTCTTCCTGTAATTCACTTAACTTCTTCTCTAAGAATATGGGTACTATAACACTTGGTGCATATATGTTTAGTACTTTATTGTCTATGGTACCTTTTAGGAAGATGTAGTTTCTTCATTATTTCTTTTAATTGGATCTATTTTTGCTTTTGCTTTGTCTGAGATCAGGATTGCTATCCCTGATTTTTTTTTTTCAGGTTCAGCTAAAGCATGATATATTCTGCTCCAGGGTTTTACCTTTCCTCTGTTCTATTTCTCTGCTTCAAATGTCTTTCTTGTAAACAACATATTGTAGTATTATAGCTTTAATCCGTTCTGCTATCTGTTTTCATTTTATGGAAAATTTCATTCCATTCACATTCATAGCTATGATTACTCTCTGTGTCTTTCTCGCCATCTTATTTTTCCTTGTTTATACTTTTCTCCCTTCTTTCACCATTTCCCTCCACACTGGCCTTTTTCTTCCAATCACACTTCTCATAATCTGCCCTCCTTTCAATCAGCCCTGCTTCCTTTTCTTTCCTCTTTCCTCTCCTATTTCTGCCCTTACTTCTATCTATCTCTCTCTTTTGTTTTCCTTTTCCCATTCTATACCCAACTGATACCCAACCCATGGATTTCATTCCCTCTTTGAGCTAAATCCAAAGAAAGGTACAATGCTTGCCTCCCTTCCCTTCTTTTCTTCTACTGTAATGTATCTTCTAATGGCTCCAATGGGTCATTCTTCATGTGATGTAATTTACCCTATTCTGCCCCACCCTTTCCTCTTCTCTCAGTACAGTCATCTCCCACACCCTTAATTTGTTTTTATCATCACATCAAAGTTAACTTATATCCACAGCCTCTCCATGTATACATAATAAAGAAAGAGTTCTCAAGACTTACATGTATCATCTTCATGTAGGTGTGTAAATGGTCTAACCTTATTGAATGATATGTTTTTTTTTTCCTTTCCTGTTTACCTTTTTAATGTTT
>CM053626.1:99227086-99246719 GCA_028646595.1 Phalanger gymnotis
CATTAAGTGATGACTTTTGTTCTATATATTTATTGAATTGAGTTTTCAAGAAAATAGGAATTCTAAGCAACAAGGATGAGTAAGGGTTTAGGCCATTCATTGAGGCCAATTGGTATAAAGATACTTTTCAAAATTGGTGGTGTCTAAAAATAAAAGATATTACTACAAGGAAGCAAAATAAACTACAGTACCTATCAAAACCATAGAAAAATTCAAATGCATCCTTCCTCCATACCCTTGCTATTTTAAGGCAAAGTTTTTAATAATTGTTTAACGACTTACAGATGTCAACTATCAACCAAAAATTTAACCTGTACTGGGAGGGTTCTGGTAGTAAAGCTTTGCCACTAACACTATTTTGTATATAAAAAAAAGTTATATAGTCTGGCTGAATTATACAGAATTTGATATAGAATTAGCCTGAAAAATGGTTTGAGGCCACATTATGAAGAAAATCTTACATTTGACTTTAGAAGCAATGGGTAGCCATTAGAGTTTATTGAATAGAGAAGAGATATCATCAAATGGGAACTTTATGAAAATTGCTTTGACAGTTATGTGGAGGATGAGAGAAGAGAACTTAGACAGAGAAAAGCTTTTGCAATTAGGTTACATGAAGAGGGCTGGAAAGAGAGTAGTTGTTATATGAAGAGAAAATAGTTGAGAGAGATATTGTGGTGGTAGAAGGAAAAAGATCTGACCACTGAGTGGATATATAAGATGAAGGAAGGTGAGCAGTTGATGCCCAAGTTGTAGTCATCTTGATGATAGTAAGGATAAGAGTGCTTTTAACCTAAATAGGAAACTTCAGAAGAGGGGAGGTTTTTGGTGAAAGCTAATGAGTTCATTTTTGGACTTTTTGAATTTAATTTGTGTACAGATAATGTTGTCCAAGATATCCAAAAGACAGTTGGTGCTAGGGGATTGGAGCTCATGAGTAAGACAGAACTGAATATAGATTTCTGGAAGTTATCTGAATGGCAATAGTAATTGAATATGTAGGAACTGATAAGGTTACCAGGCAAGGGAGTTTACAGAGGAAAGTGAAGGCCTCGTTTCTTTAGGAGATTCATATATGACATGTATTTTAGGATCCTAATCATCTTAGTTCACATTAGTTTACTGTTGTTCCACTTACTGACATTCTCGACAAAACATGGGCCCACTTCAAATGGATAAAAATAAGTGAAATTTGAAGTAAAACATCTCTGATGATTTATTTCACAGCATACAAAGTCACAAAAATGACAAAAATTGACTTTTGTACATGATGAAAGGGCTAGAAGAAGAAAGGTAGATATATACTAATGGTGAAGTTGTGATATGGTATGATTATTCTGGATATCAATTTTTAGTTATGATAGACAAATGACCGATATAGGTATATTTATATATATGTGTGTTTGTATGTGTGTAAATATTTGTATGGCTTTACAAATGTGTGTATATATGTATATATACACACACACACATATATAAATCACTTCTGTCACGAGCAAATGTGTTTCTAATTATCAATTATTTAGGAATTTTCACTTTTTTCAAATAATAAATGATAGCTATTATCCATTGTTTAAGTTCTAATAAATTTCCTTTGAGATACTTTTTTTTTCCTTGTGTCATTAATATAAAGGTTATGGGGGGGTGATTGCTCATTTCTCATTGCTTTGGTTCACAAAAATTTTATCATTTTTATCTGATATTATTTCTAGTTCTTTCTACAAAGAATGCTTTTTTTTGATAAATATGTTGGTAAAATAAATATCAGAACTGTGTTCTTGTCTTTCATTTTCTTGTCGCATATGATGAATAGTATGATCATTCTGTCAAAAGTTATGAACAGTTTAATGACTTTCTTCTCATAACTACAAATTGATATCCAGAACACACACACACATACACACACACACACACATACACATCTATGCACACATACAGACATATACACACTCATGCTTGCATGCATGCACACACACATGCATACAAACAGATGTCAGATTATTAGGTAAATTTTATTAATAGTTTCTTGTTGTTTTTGTTTTGGAACAGAGTTGAATAGTGTATAGTAAAAGATGAGCTGTGTTCTTAAGGTCTCCATAGTCTTTGAGATTGATGAAGCACCAATAGGTAGTATTTTTCTTGTTCAATAAAATTAGGGAGAATCTCTATCACATTATGGATGGAATCTTTAGCAAATCATCAAAACTCTCTTGCTATGAGGTGAAAAAAAAAGTAACTTCCTTAGTGACATGCTGCAGATGTCACCAACTAATTTGACTCAATTTTTCTTCTTTCCCCTCTTACAAGATGATCTCTCATCTAATAGCACCTAGTGTGGTTTTATAGTGTCATTCCTTGGAAAAATAACAGATACTTCTTTTTAATGTATCCAGATTCCTCTTTTGAATCCACCATAGACAGTGAAATAGAAGATAGATAGATGTATATGTATGAGTGTATGTATGATATAAATTAACTTCCACATAGTCAGTCACTGGTCCTTTTTCCTTTATTATATTTTGTACATTCTTCTTCTGCCTCCTAATTTAATAACATTGGGAAGCTTCAATTCAACCTCATCAGATGCAAACCTGGATAGTGAGAGTCATTCTTTGACCTCCATTACTTTTGTTTTTAGGAAGTAGAGTAATCTGTACTTGAAAGATAGATAAAAATTATTGGCCAAGACAGAAAAAATATATTTTATGCACTCAGTTTATTGCAATATTAACCCTGTTCTTCATCCTCATGCCTCTGTTATTGTGTTGCTAAATCCTATAACACTTCTTATCTCATTAGCAATGTACATCATCCAAGCAAAATGATGGTAACATTCATCTTCCTTTTGCTTGTCTTACCGAGGTTTTTTAGTCATTGATTTTTTTTTTTCGTTTTCTTCTCAAGTACCTCTTCTGGGTTTTCTCTTCCTTTAGTTCTTCTCCTTTCTTCTCAATTTACCGTGTTCATATTTGAATATTTCTCCTACTTCATCCTGAGTCCTCATTAAACATCACATTTATCAGATATATGCTTTAAATTTCTGTGATATACTATCCTAGTTTCTGGGGGATATCAAAAGGAAATAACAGTCTCTATTCTGAGAGATTACACAAAATACGAAGAGCATACATCATTTGCACAGATTAAAAACAATTTAAGTAAGGATGTAAGTATGCGAAATCATTATAAAGTATGATGTGAACATAAGAGAGTGAAATAACTTCCAACTGTGGAGTGCAAGGAAGGTTTCCCAGAGGGTCTTGGGTATTAAACGGTGTTGATCTGTCACCAGGAAGAAATGGCATGTCAGAAGACATTCTAGGTGTTGTGGAAAGCATCAGTAAAGACACAAACGGAAAAATCTGAAATATTCTGAGGGCATAAAAGTCATCTAATTTGTCTAGCACTTAAAATAGTTGAAGGGGAGTGATGTTACATAAGGTGGGTTATAGTTAGACTGTGATGGGTTTTTAATAGTAGGAACAACTCCATCATTTATATCACTTTTAAGATATTCTGGGATTGTCACATAGGGAAAGCTTCACTGCTGCCATGTAGATGTGGCCAAGTTTTGCCTGACAGAGGTGTTTGGCTTTCCTCCCTGTATACAAAGCAGATAAAAAAAATAACAGTAGTTTTTAAGTATTGTAAAGAAATAGCTTGCTTCAATTTTTTAAAGCTTTCTGGAGTACCATTGTATTTTGATATTCTTTCTCCCTACTTATTTAGCTTTTCTTCATTGTATGATAGTGTCTGGAGACCTGACTGATGTCAAAGTGATGTAAAGTGAAGTGAGCAGAACCAGAACAGATTCATCCAAAAGAAAATGTTTGAAAAATCTCTGAAGTTAGAGCTTACGATATTTCATTTCCCTTAATTTTTGTTTCCACATGTCTTCAATTCTGGAGATTAAGCCTGACAGTCTAATGCATACTAAAGTAGATTATTAGCTGAAAGCTAAGGAACATTATAATGGCTTTAAACTTCTTCATAGGTTTAGAATCTGTGTTTCAATTAAGAATTCTGCAAAAGAGAAAATAGAGTAAGTGTTGTGACAGGTTATTCACAACTGGCTTCCACGATGAAAAGCAATGTCCAAATAAGAAAGTGTATTTCTTGAATCACTTCCAATTATAAATATTTTACTCCAGCTTTTAAAAATAATTTGTTCAATTTACAATATATTTTGGATTCAAAGTGGCATGGTAGATCTCTCAGGGAAATCCTTATCAGTTACATCCTGCCAGCCATCTCTGGCTAAGTGATATGTAACTATGTCTTCATCTTTCCCAATTGTAAGCTGATGAACTATTTAAGCAATAAAATGAAAAAAAATTATACATATAAATATATATATATAAACATACACGCATATAAATATATGGTATTATATACATATATATACCTATACCTATACATATATGCCTATATACATACCTATACATATACATACATGCTATACATACATACTATATATATACATACACATACACATATATCCACATACACACACATATATATATACATATACATACATACCATATATACACATACACATATATACATACATACTATATATACAGAAATATCTATCTATCTATCTATCTATCTATCTATCTATCTACCTATACCTATATGCCTATATACATACCTATACATGTACATACATGCTATACATATATACATACACAAATATCCATACATATATACACATACACACATATGTACGTGTGTGTGTGTGTGTGTATGTTTGACCCAACAATGCCACTATTAGGTCTGTATCACAAATAGATCATAAAAGAGGAAAAAGGACCAACATGTGTAAAAATATTTACAGCAGCCTTTTTGTAGTGACAAAATATTAGAAATGGAGGGAATGCCCTTAAATTGAGGAATGGCTGAACAGGCTCTGGTATATGAATACAACGGAATACTATTGTGCAGTAATAAACGATGAATAGGCAGATTTCAGAAAATCGAGAAAAGATTCGTACAAAGTGATGTAAAGTGAAATGAGCAGAACCAGGAAAAGATTCTGTGCAGTATCAGAAACCTTGTGCGATGATCAACTGTGAATAACTCAGCTCTTCTCAGAAATGCAATGATCCAAGACAAGTACAAAGGACTCACAAAGGAAAATGCTATTCATAATCCAGATAAAGAACTAATGGACTTTGAATGTAGATTGAAGCATTTTTCCACTTCATTCTTTCTCTCTTTTTTAATCTGTTTCTTCTTTCACAACTGTTAGTAATATGGAAATGTGTTTTTACATTATAGAACATATATAAAATGTATCAAACTATCTATATTTTCAAAAGAGGGGAAAGGAAGAAAGAAGGCAGAAAAATTTGGAACTCAAAATCTCATAAAAATGAATGCTAAAATTTTTCTGGACATGTAACTGGGGAAAAAAGAAAACACCATAAAAATAAAGTCAAAAAGCCAAAAAATACACATACACACATATATGTATATTTATATATGTATATATATATGTATGTATCTACATACATAATTTAATTTAAAAGACAAAAAACAAAGTCAGTATGACACAATTAATATGCATAATCATTTATTCAGGGTGAGAGTTTCAGGTTACTCTCAATACGAGACAGCATGGTGAAACTTCAAGATACGTAAATAGAAAGATACTACAGTGACAAGAAACTTATCAAAATGGGAAAGAGAAACCAATACCTGACTCTCTTACCCCTATATTTGCAACTCTGAAATAAACTGGAATATGTAAGGCAAAGGAAAATCTCTTAACCAGGTAGTAATTACTGAGAAAAGTTATAATTTAAGAAATCAACAAATTAGGTTTACTGATATTAGGATCCTGAAGTATTTTACTTTTCTTAGTTCCTTTACACATAATAGGTTGTTTTTCAATTTAATTTAATCAATGCTTTTGTTTAATATGTACAAGGTGCCATACTAGAATCTGCAGAGACAGAAGGAAAATAGTCCCTGCTTCTAATATTCTTGTATCCCTGTCTTACTAGGCATATGGGATGGGTTTTTGTTTGGTTTTAATGTCATTTATAATGTAGCTAGAAAGGTGACCTTAATGAC
The DNA here is from genome assembly GCA_028646595.1 of Phalanger gymnotis. Taxonomy (NCBI): domain Eukaryota; kingdom Metazoa; phylum Chordata; class Mammalia; order Diprotodontia; family Phalangeridae; genus Phalanger; species Phalanger gymnotis. The sequence continues at coordinate 99,233,165 of CM053626.1, forward strand.
AAGAGGGGGCAAGACATCCAGGTAAAGAAATGCAGTTCTGGGAAGGTGAACTGATCTAGAGAGCTTTCTCTGTCTGTATTTGTGTTCTTCTGAGGCATTTAGGTCCCCTGGAAAAGTCATGACTTTTGGTTGATACTATTAGCTGTCCAAGTTCTCAAACAATGTGTGCACTAAAAGTCTTCGTGAATATTTCCTAAGCCCTTTCCTCCTTTTTCAGGTATGATAGTATCAAAATTTATAGGGGCATTGTATTCAGCATCTTGAGATCCTTACAAAGGCAGTGATAAATTTTCTTCCCCTCAAACTTCAATGTATCCCCATTTCTGAATAATAAATCCAAGTTCCTGTGCTTGGCATTTAAACCTTTCAATCATCAGAACTACCCTATCATGCTTTTTCTAGATCTCAACTATTCACCAACATGAACCCTCTACTCCTAAAAAGCTGTTCTATTCATTTTTCCTTAAAGAAAAATTATTTATTTCTACATCTAATGTTTTCCTTCTAGCAATCTCTTCAACTAGTGCCTACTAACACCAAAGAATTTTGTAACGAACTAAGAATAAAGAGAAAAGAGGAGCATTTCCTTCCATCTAGTGACTTGCATCATTTCTTACTTATTTCCATGCCAAATTAGTTATTGATAAGTATTTCCATTCAGTTGTAGATGGCTAGTATAGCTATTTATGTCCATTATTTCCTTCGGACAGTTGAAGCAGTGCCTGGTCCTGTAATTATGTTCTAGGGTGCTTTCAGACCCACAAAATCCCCTTGCCTAGTCTACAATTATGTTGAAGCCCTTGATACAAGCCTCTAGTCATTGTCTCAAGGCAAGCTCAATAAGCACCTCCACTGGCAGCAGGAATGCAATATGCAATGTATTTATTTTGATAAAACCCAGTTAGAAATAAAACAGGTATGTAAACTGTTGGATTTGTTCACCTCTAAATAGTCTAATTAAATATGGCTTTAAAATAAATACTCTACCTTAATGTTGGGGTGGAGGTACTGCATTCTCATTCATGAAATCATTAATTCAACAGATCAACATTTAACTTCCAATTTAGACATTAATAATGAGTGCTTCTGTGGAAGTCACCACTTTATTTCCTCACATTCCTTCACATTCAACATTAAGATAAATATACAAGTCTCAGATTTAAGGAGTGCATCCCACTGTGTATTTCATATTTCCAATCAGTGCACTCACACTGCTCTCCTCCCCTCATCTGATTAGTACACAGCAGTTCTCTGATGAGAAACTGGAGGCAGGAGATTTCTTTTATGTAAGCCCACCAGGAAGAGAATATGTTTATCTTTCCGTTCTCTGGCACATGCAACTCACCATTAGTGCCCATTAGAGCATCATCGCTATTATTAGATATAAACTTATGAAAAATAAGGGTGAGTAATATGGTTTCTATGAGGAAACTGTATATGTATCTGAGGTGCAAAATCCTTTCAAAGAACCAGGAACTATTCTGTGTTGTGTAAAAGAAGTAATTGGCTAGATGGTACCTTGAAGTCTTAAACAGGTTATTTGCTTTCACTTTGGTGAATCTTCCCACCAAGGAAGCATTATACTGACTATAAGATCCGATTCTTTATGGCTGGACTAGACATTAAACTTAAGAGAATTAGCCCAATTAACCCAACTATTCTCTTTCAAATCTTTGCTGCATTTTAGCTACACAGAAGAGGAATTTAGAGAAAAGGGACTAGTATCAGTCAAAACTACCATAGGATCATAAAATTTAAAGACCTCAAGTTTATGAACCTTAATACTTTAATTGTATAGAGGAAAGAACTGAATCCCAGAGAGATTCTATTGTTTACTCAATGTCACATAATTACAATAGAACTAAGGTAGAATTTGAAATCAAATCCTCTTCCATGCTCCAAAATATGTTGAATCTCTCTCTCTCTCTCTCTCTCTCTCTCTCTCTCTCTCTCTCTCTCTCTCTCTCTCTCTCCCTCTCTCTTTCCCTCTCTCTCTCCCTCTCTCTCTGTCCCATATATATATATACACATATATATAAACATATATATGTATATGTTCATATATATGTATATGCATATATTTATGGATATCTATCTATCTATATCTATCTATCTATATCTATCTATCTATCTATATCTATCTATCTATCTATCTATCTATCTATCTATCTATCTATCTATCTATATCTATATCTATATCTATATCTATATCTATATCTAAATCTATATCTACATCTATCCTTCCTTGCATATTCTGGTTTCCCTATTATTTCTCCCATTAGAATGTGAGTTTCTTGTGAGCAGAGACTGAATTTTCCTTTCTTTTTGTCAGGTTTACTTTCTTCTTCACAATTTTCATTTCCTTTATGCACATTTAAAAATGGCATGTGCAAATTGGTTCCTAGGAATTTTCTGCTATTATCAATGTATCTGGTGTTAACATATGAGCCAATAAATTGGAAAATTCATAGAACACTGAAAGGTTTCCTCATCTCTTACCTAACCGTGAGTTACTTCACAATTCCCCAATTCTCTGTATTTTTAAAATTCTTTTCTCCTATTTTATTAATTCTTTGAATTCATTCTTAAAATCAAAAAAGTATGAGCTTCCAGATCAAAAATGTCACTATAAGGAGGGAGAAACAAGATGTCTGAGTAAAGGCAAGGACTTGCCTGAGCTCTCCCTCAAAACACTCCAAAAACCTTCTAATAATGAAACTAACACATTCTAGAGAGATAGATCCACAAAAAGACATAGTGAAACAATTTTCAATCCAAAGATAATTTGAAAAATTGGCAGGAAAAGTCTGTTGTACCAGGGTGAGAGAAGAGCTCAGTCCAGCATCAGCCAAGCCAGTGCAAATTAGGTCCCAGCAAAAGGCCCAGAGGAGTCCTCATGCTGACTGAATTAGTGGCAACAGTGGTGGTTTCCAGACCTCTCATCTCACAGACATCAAACGCAACTTCAAAGGTCATCAGGGAAGGTCCATCACATCTGGTGAGAGTGGAGAATATTTCAGTGCAGGTCAAGCCAGCACAGACCCCTCCACAGCAAACCAGGAGCAGGCCTCAGTAGCCACTGAAACAGAAGTAGCTGATTCCTTAGCTCTCAGACCACAGTTGGTAAAGGAGTCAAACAACTAGTTAGAAGGAGATTACAGAGATCTCTTTGCTAGCACCAAGGTAGCATTCTGTTGCTTTGCCCATACTCAGATCTTGGCCACATTCCTAGGTGGTAACCCCAGGGAGAGGAGGAGCACTAGCACACCAGAACGTGAAGCCACAGTGGAGCAGGGTCCCTCTTCACAGTTCTAGGGCAAAAAAAGGGTGCTTGTGGTCACTCATAGACCAAAGCATAGGTAAGGAGAATAGCAAACACCTTTCCTTAGATCATACCACCTTGGAAGAACTGAAAACTTACAGGTCTCTAAAAGTGTCTAGAAAAGAGATACAGAAAGCCCCTTAAGCTTGGGACAGTGTACTCTCCACCCTGGAACCAGAGCACTACTTTAACAAAGAGTTAAAAGTCAAGAAATAAAGTGGAAAATGAGCAAAGAAAAACAGAAAAAAAAATATTTGTAACCATAGAAATTAACTACAGTGTCAAGAAGGATCAAAACACACTCTCAGAAGAAGATGACAAAGTCACAGCTTCTACATCCTAAGACAGATAGATAGGTATGTGTATGTATATGTATATATGCAAATATATGTGTATATATGTTTTATATGTATGTATTTATATGAGTATGTGTATGTAAATGTATATTATATATAAATATTTGTATGTGATGTATATTGAAATATATCGATATAGATATAGATATGAATTTTTCTCAGGACATGGGAGAATTGAAAAAGGATTTTGAAAATCAAATAAGACAGGTAAAGGAAAAACACAGTAATAGAAATGAAAGTGATGCAAGAAAATCATGAAAACTCATGAAAGTCAAAAGTTTGTAAAGGAGGCAGAAAAAAATACTGAAAAAATAACCTAAAAATAACAGATTATGTCAAATGGTAAAAGAGGTACAAAAAGCCAATGAAAAGAAGAATGCCTTTAAAGGCAGAACTGACCAAATGGAGAAAGAGGCACAAAAATTCACTGAAGACAAAAACTACTTAAAAATAAAATTGGCTAAATTGAAAAGGAGTTACAAAAGCTCACTGAATAAAATACTTCCTTAAAAATTATAATTGAGGAAATGGAAGCTAATGACTTCATGAGAAATCAAGGAACAAATCAATCAAAATTGTAAGAATGAAAAAAAAAATAGAACATAGTATGAAATATCTCATTGGAAAAACCACTGACCTGGAGAATAGATCCAGGAGAGATAATTTTAAAATTATTGGTCTGTCTGAAAGGCAACATCAAAAAAAGGGTCTAGATATCATCTTTCAAGAAATTATCCAGGAAAACTGCCTTGATATTCTATAACCAGAGGGTGAAATCAAAATTGAAAGAATCCACTGATCACCTCCTGAAAGAGATCCATAAATGAAAGCTCCTAGGAGTGTTACGGTCAAATTCCCTAGTTCCTAAGTCAAGGAGAAAATATTGCAAGCAGCCAGGAAAAAAAAATCAAGTATTGTGGAGCATAAGTCATGATAAGGAAAGATTTAGCAGCTTCTACCTTAAAGGATCAGAGGGCTTGAAATATGATATTCTGAAGGGCAAAGGAGCTAGCATTATAACCAAGAATCACCTACCCGGCAAAACTGAGTATAATCTTTACAGGCCAAAAAGAATTGGATATTCAATGAAATAGACGACTTCCAAGCAATCATGATGAAAAGACTATAGCTGAATAGAAAATTTGACTTTCAAATACAAGACTCAATAGAAGCATAAAAAAGATAACTAGGAAAGAGAAATCATAAAAGAGTAGTAAGGTTAAATTATTTGCATTGCTAGATGAGAAGATGATACCTGTAACTCACAAGACCTTTCTCATAATTGGGGTATTTGGCAGGAGTATGCCTAGACAGAAGGCACAGGTGTGAGGGGAATAGAAAGGGATGATAAATAAACAAAATTAAGGGATGAGAAAGGAATGTCCTAGAAGAAAGGGAAAGAGAGAGGTTCAATGGGATAAAAAAAAAATTTCACCTGAAAGCAGCAAGAAAAAGAGTTTGTCCCGTAGGAAAGGAAAGGGACAAGAGAAGGGGGGCAGTGCTGATAAAAGGGATGACAGTTTGGGCGATGCCATAGTCAGAGCAAAACATTTTTTTTTAGACGCAAACATAAGAACATAAATATAGAATAGAGAAAATAAAATAAAGAATCAGAAACTTAAATGCAAGGTAAGAAAAGAAAAAAAAAAGCATGTCACATGCATAGCAGAACATAAGAGAGGATTCAAAATATGTAGTGATAAATGTTCATTTCAAGAAAGCTTGTATGATAAATATTACACATTGGGTTATAGTTGTCCATCTTTTCTTTGCTTCCTTGTAAGTTTTCTTTTGCTCTCTGCTGTGCACTTTTAACTTTGTTCTTTCAACCACTTCCTCACTCCCCCCGCCCAAGGCTACAAATAAATACAGAAATATTTATATATAGATATAGATATATACATTAACATATACATATATTCCCATACATATACACAAGCATGCATACATACATGCATACATAGACATATATGTTGTATAACAAATTCTACTTCTGATCTTTGTTTTTATGTTTGTGCATATCTCTTATTTCCTATCCCTCCTGACTCCACTACTTTACTTCTTCCAGCTACCTTGCCTTCCTTTTACTTAGCCCACCCCCCCCACCAATGGATCACTCCCCTATCCTCCCATTCCCATAAATCTAAACACCCTTCTATAATTCCTGCAATATACTCCCTCACCCACATCTCTAGAGATCTCTCCTTTATCCTCCCTATTCTATCATCTTAGCATTTCATTTTTTTCTGAATTTAGATTTTTAAATCATTCTAGATTATATATCTATGTATATACATACATATATACACATATATACATATATGCATTGTTCCCTCTTAAACCCATTCTTGATGAAAGTACATTACCAGAATTACCAGCCTTTCCACCATGTACTTCCTCTGTGTTGATTCTTCTTCTTACACTTAATTTTTTAAAAATTAATTCATTTTTAGTTTTTGACATTCATTTCCACAAGACTTTTGAGTTCCAAACTTTCTCTCCATCTGTCCCTTCCCCCCACTCAAAGATGGCATGCATTCTGGTTATCCCTTCACCCAGTCTTCCCTCCCTTCTGTCACCCCATGCCCCTCTCTTATCCCCTTACTTCCTACTTTTTGATTAATTAATTTGATTAATTAATTTGATTAATATACCCCATTGCCTGAATATCTTATTTCCCAGTTACATGTAAAACAATTTAAACATTTATTTTTAAAACTTTGAGCTCCAAATTCTCTCCCTTCTCCACCCACCTTCATTGAGAAGGCAAGCAATTCAACATAGGTTATACATGTATAGTTATGCAAAACACTTTCATAATAATCATGTTGTGAAAGACTAACTATATTTCCCTCCCTCCTATCTCCCCTATTTATTCTATTCTCTCCTTTCACCCCGTTCCTTTTTAAAAGTGATTGCTTCTGACTACCCTCTTCCCAAATCTACCACGCTTCTATTATCCCAACCTCTCTTATCCCTTTCCACCTTCCTCTCTTTCCTGTAGGGTGAATGTTACACCTCATTTTTATGAAATAATTACTCTTTTTTAGCTATTCCTAAATGGTTTTACTTTTTAAAGTCCTATCACACTCAGGTCTACTCCAATCTTTCTTACGAACTACTCAATTATTAATGACAGTCTTAGATATATGTTTTATACTTTACATATATATAAGGTAAATGGTCTGTCCTTATAGAAATTCTTGTCATCAGTCTTTGATATGTACCTTATTTTTCTCTTGGCTATTGTTTTTGTTGTTGTTGTTGTTTTAATAAAGTCCTGAAATTCTGATAGTTGATCAAATGTCCTTTTTTCCATTCAGAATTATGCTTAACTTTGCTGGGTATGATATTTTTAGCCAGAGCCCCAGTTCTTTTGTTCCTTGATATATAGTGTTCCGAGACCTTTCATCCTTAATGTCTTCACTGCTAGGTATTGTGTTATTCTAGTTTTGGTACCATTATGTTTAAATTGTTATTTTTTTCTCATTACTTTTAATATTTTATCCTTGATCTGGGGGTTTCAGAATTTGACTGTAATATTCCTGTGAGTTTCCCCGAGGATATTTTTCAAGTAGTGATTCAGGGATTTTGTTTTTCTATTTCTACTTTTCCTCCTTGTTCTAATGATTCAGGACAATTTTCTTTGTTTCTTGTATTACTGTATCATTTTTTTTTTACCACAGCTTTCAGGTATGATATTCTTCTTATGTTTTCTCTTCTTGATGTTTTCTCTGGATCAGTTGTCTTTCTTATAATATGTTTAACTCTCCTATTTTTTCATTCTTTATATTTTGTTTAATTATTTCCTGATCTCATAATTTTACTGGCTTCACCTTCCTCAATTCTAATTTTCAAGGTGTCATTTTCTTCCTCAACATTCTGAATCTTCCTTTTCTGCTGGCTCCACCATATTCCAGTGAGTTGCTGAAATGATGAACTCAAAGAAAAAAAGAGAGGGACACAATACATGTTTTCTAGGCCCTTTTGAAAACATGGTGTTCTCTCTTTGCCTACATATATGCAAATATACAAGACAGGTGAAATTGTAGCTATCAAGGGTATGGGCACAGTTCAACAAGGAATGCCCCACAAATGTTACCATGTCAAGACTGAATGGGTCTATAACGTTACTCAACATGCTGTAGGCATTGTTGGAAACAAACAGGTTAAGCGCATGATTCTAGCCAAGAGAATTAGTGTTCTTATTGAGCAAATTAAGCATTCTAAGAGCAGAGATAGCTTCCCAAAGCAGGAAAAGGAAAATGATCAGAAGAAGAAGGAAGCCGAAGAAAAAGGCACTTGGGTCAAACTGAAATGCCAGCCTGCTCCAGTCAGAGAAGAGAAGCATACTTTGTGAGAACCAATAGCAAGGAACCTGAGTTGTTGGAACCAATCCCCTACAAATTCATGGCATTAATGACTGTAAAGAAAACAATAAAAAAATCTTGGATAAAAAAAAATATTCTGGATCTCCTTTTCTAATTGGTTGACTTACTTTTCAAAATCTTCTTGTTTTTCTTGAATTGTCATTATTTTTAGTTTTTCCCTAGTCTCATTTAAATTATAAAGTCTTTTTTTAAGTTCTTATATAATATTTTGGGGGGGCAGGTGACAGTGAGACATTACTCTTTGGGGTTAGAGAGGGTTTCTTTGCTTCAATATCCTCCTCTGAAGACAAACCCCAGTCTTCTCTATTCTCATAATGAATTTCAGTGGATGAATTCTTTCTCTTTTGCCTGTGGATTTATTTTTGCAGAATAGCTTAATTTTTGTAGTCAGCTCTAATCCTGAGGTATGGGGGATGGTGCCTCTTCTCCCAGATCTTAGTTTCTCCCCTCTGGCCTGGAACCAAAGCCAAACCTGAAGCTTTCTATAAGTGCTCACAGTCAGGGGCATTCTGCCCCACTTCTTCTGTACTCACTGGGTGTGTGCTGATTCATTCTCACCCCTGCCCTCTCCTCAGCACAGCTGGCTTTGGTTTTCCTTGTCAGTAGAGGTTCCCTTGATCTTCTGCAGCTCAGATGCCCAATTCCCCTAACTGTCATGGGGGTAAAAGTTCCTGTGGCTAGGGCCAAGGTAGCCTCCTAAACCAGCTAACCACAGTACTTACCACTTGTTTAAGCAGCTTGACTCTTGTTGTTAAGGTGGACCCTAGTTTGGAGGTGTTTACTCTTCACAAGGACCAAACCTCGTCCTGGGATTTATTTTTTTCTGATCTTCTCAAATTGTCCAGGGAACTTCTATTGTGCCTCTATTCTTATTCATTTTTACCCTCACTTTGTTCACCATTGAGAGCTTGGAATTTTCTGACCTACTCCACCATCTCCCCAGAATACTCTCCAGAGCAAAATACTTTTGAGGAAGGTCAAGGTGAAAGGAGAGGAATAATAGAATAAATGGGGACAAATTAGATGAAGGGAATTATAATCAACGATCATAACAGGGGAAACACAATTGAAGCAAGTTTCTCTGATAAAGCATTCATTTCTCAAATGTATAGAGAAGTGAGTCAAATTTATAAAAATAAGAGCCATTCCCCAACTGATAAATGATCAAAAGATATGAACAATTTTCATATGAAATAACCAATGTTATCTATAGCCATATGAAAAAAAGTCTTCTAACTCACCACTGATTGGAGCAATTCAAATTAAAGCAATTCTGAGGTACTACCTCCTACGTATTAGATAGGCTAATAGGACAGCAAAGGTAAATGACAAACGTTGGAGGGGGTGTGGGGAAAAAAACGAGATGTTAATGCATTGTTAGTGGAATTGTGAACTGATTCAGCCATTCTGTCGAGCAATTTGGAACTATGACCAAAAGGCTACAAAACCATGAATACCCTTTGACCCAGCAATACCACTACTAATTATGTATCCCAAAAGAAATTAGAAAAAAAATAGAAAGGAAATGGACTTATACATACAAAAATACTAATAGCAGATTCTTTTTTCTGAAGGCAAAGAATTGGAAACAGAGAAGATGTCCATCAACTGAAGAATGGCTGAGCCAATTGTGCTTTGTTATTTTGATGGAATACTATTATGCTATAAGAAATGATGAGCAGGATGTTTTCAAACAACCTGGAAAGCCTTACATGGGCTCATGCAAATCAGAATGTACTGTATACAAAGTAGTAGTAATATTGTAAGTTTATCAGCTGTGAATGACTTAGCTATTTTCAGCAATACCATGATTCAAGACTAATTCCTAAGGACTTATGATGAAAAATGCAATCCATCCCCAGAGAAAGAACCGATGGCACCTGAATATAGTTTGAAGCATATGTTTTTTTTTTTACTCTATTTTTCTTGAGCTTTTTTTTGGTTGTTTCTGTTGTTCTGTGTTTTCTTTCACCACATGACTATTATGGAAATGTTTTTCATGAGTACATATATATGATCAATATCAAATTGCTTTTCTTCTAAATATGGAAGGAGTTGGAAGAGAGGAAAAGAGAGAATTTGGAACTCAAGGTTTTACAAATGAATGTTAAAACTGTTTTTATATGTACCTGGTGAAAACAAAGTAGTAAAAAATCACTATACTAACAACCATATCCTTTTTTTTCTTTTAAACTCTAGGAATAATATAAAATTTGTATTTAGTAAATAATTAATATTAAATTATCCTTTAACCATTGAGTCTCTATAGTAGCAATTGAAATATTGTTATTGTTGTTTAGTCATTTTTCAGTTATGTCTGCCTCTTCATGACCCCATTTGGAGTCTTCTTGACTAAGATACTGAAGAAGTTTATAATTTCCTTCTCCAATTCATTTTATAGATTGAGGAAACTGAGGCAAATGTGGTTAAGTGACTTGCCCAAGGTTATATGGCTAGTGTCTGTGGCTTTATTTGAACTCAGGTGTTCCTGATTCCAGGGCCAATAATCTATCCAATGTACCACCTTGCTGTCCAGCATTGAAATAATAGTTCATAAAATTAATTTGTCTTAACTAAAATAATAAAATACACAATTTGACTTTATTAATTTTTAGTAGTATTGCCAGGCACTTTTCATTTACAATTACAATGAGTTCTAGAGTAAATTACATAAGAGAAAGAAAAAAGAAATCCTGGATGATCTCTCTCTCCCACATCCCACATGTAACTTGGTAAAAATTATCATTCTACAGAAAAAAATAGGGTAACATTATGATAAATATGGCTTGAATCAGACTTAAGCAAAGAGACATTCCTGAATTATAGTGGTAGAGGGAAAGACCATAAATGGTAGTGGGGAGCAAGGAATATTCCAACTCTCTCATCCTTATCAATGATAAGGAGGGTGGTAAGAGTAGATGTGAAACCCATGATAGAAAGGTCAGCCAGAGAGATTGTGTTATCAGATATAAACCATGACTCAGTAAGTGCAACAAGATGAAGGGAAGCAGTAAGAAAGGAAAAAGAAAGATTTAAGATAAAACATACTTTAGTAGCTATACAGCAAGAATTCTACAGAAAATGCTGCAAGGAAGGGGTAGTTTTAGAGTGGGACATAGGTAGTTTCAATTAAAGGTGATAAAAATAAAGGATTGATTTGTTGGAGACAGAAGATGGAGTGTGAACAACGGTAACTGAGGGTTCAAAATAACTAGTAAAGAGAAAGAATGATTAATATATATGTAAATGACTGAGAAATACATTCTGATAGAGTATTATTATCCATAGATGTTTCACCCTAGAGATAGAGCTGTCCCATAGTTGAGTGTAGTTTGAAAGTACAAGTGGCAGAAATAGAGGTTAATTGGGCAGGATGTAAAATAATCACTGTGGAGATGTATTTTTGAATGTGTATGTGTGTATGTGTGTGTGTGTGTGTGTGTGTGTGCATGTGTGTGAGCATGTGTGCATATATAAGGATAATATGTGCAAATGTTGGATTTTATCTATCTCAAAAATATTTTGAACCAATAACAGTTTAATCTCCAATGTAAGAGAATATATTGTATGCTCATTTTCTAATATGATATTGTGTGCTTTTATAAAAATGGTTAAACCTTCTATATCATCAGAATTTCAAATACATAAGGTTTGTATTGGGAACAATATATATAGATTTACAATTACTGGAACCATTTACTTAAAGTACTTCAATTTAGAAGACTAAGTTCCCTTAAAATTTAAATGGCCTGAATACTTTTACTCCACTCTACACTGAAAACTCAATATCCTTATAATTTAAAGCCTTCTCTATTGATGAAAAAGATGTTCATTCAAAATCAGAGTGGTTTGTTATACTTCGTAGAAATCTGTTTTTTCTATTTACATGTTTAAATACTCTTTGATAATTGTAATGACATATTTGATATATGAAATTACTTATAAAATGTAAAGATGTAAGAGATGAACAAAAGAAGTAGAAAAATAGGAGGATAAATTTTGAATGAATAACCTGAAAATGAGATGAAGTAATCTTACCAATATATTAAAATAATATTTGTTCCCATAAATATTTAATAGACTGTGAATGTTCTTATCCCTTCTTTTAAAACTTCTTTTAGTTTGATGGATATAATAATTACTCTCTTATAATGCTACAGATTACAATTTTAGCTTGTATTAAAATATTCTCATTTCCTGATTTCATTTACACTCAGTCTGATTGTTCACTCTGGCTTGGACCTTTAGCTGTGTGCCCATTGTACTAGTGGCAAGCAGGGTCAGATTTTTTTTGCCTTTGTTTTTTCTTTAGGAATGCTTCTCAGCACTAAGGTAGTCAAGTATCCTTGATGAGTATTGCCTTTCAAATGTAATGGCAAGCAAAGTGGGAATTTTTGTTGTCTTTTGTTTGAGTCCTTCTCAGAACTAAGTTGTCTTTAATTGAGTTTTGCCTTTGTTTCAATCAAGAGTCTTTGACTGAATCAGGAGTCTTTGATGACCTGCTTAATTCACAAGAAAGTCTAAGTTCATGAGTTTGAGTCACATGGTAGTGATGTCCTCTGATCCCAAAAAAGTTTCCTCACACGTAAAATGTAAAATGACAGATTACTCCAGTATCTTTGCCAAGAAAACTTCAAATGATGCCACAAAGTCTGAAATAACTGAAAATGATTAACTGAAAATAACGACATTAACAATATTTCTATGGATCAAAAAATGTTAACGTGTATTCCATGACTGAGATGAAGTTAAAATGAAATTATTCTTTTTAAGAAGATTAATAAGTAGGAAACACATAATTGATTATATAACCCCCCAAAAACTACTTAAAACAGTTCTTCAACATAATCTGAGCCAGATCCAGCTCAAGTCAATCTAGAAGTTGAGTTTCAGAATTAAAATTCAATGAAGCACTTGTGGCCCATATTGTACAATAAAACAATTTTAAGAATGTTACATTAATAATAATAATAATAATAATTTCAAAAGTTAAAAAAAGAATAGCAATGATAGATATGAAAAGCACCCTGATAAAGTGAGGAACATGCCTCCACAATCTCTGAAAGTAACACTACCCACACCCAGACTGGGCCTTTCCTCTCTGTGAGAGTGAGAAAAAAAATGATCCACATAATGGTTTTCATCCTTCTTTAAAGGGTAATGACAATTACCAGGTGCTATTCCTAACACAAATGTGGATGATTTTTTTTAATACTACTGTGCATAATTTACTCCAGGCATTTTTCCTTATGTTCTTTACTTATCATCTCCACTAAAGTACTATTCCGATGCTTCATCATAAGATGAAACTTAATTAGCATTTCAGAAGTATATACCAGTACATTATTAACTCTAATACATCTTACCAAGCTGTAAAGACAGGAAATAATTGCCTGGTGAAAAAAAAAAAGGGTCTCACATCTGAATAGCAGTTAATCAAAATTCAAAGTAAGTAAAGGATGGCACTCTATATAGTAGAGGTTGTT
>CM053626.1:99247219-99277214 GCA_028646595.1 Phalanger gymnotis
ACAACTCAATAAAACTAAAGAGAGTGACAGATTGGAAAAGAAAGTCATAGCCTCACAATCTGTTTCTTATAAGCAACATACCAGAAACCAAATACATAAACATAATAAAATGCAGTGGTGGAACAAAATTTACTTCTGATGCTCTGAGTCTAAAAATGAAGAATTAAAACCACGCTATTAAAGACAAAATAAAAATTAACATAAAAAATATAAAATAGGAAAATACACTACAGTAAAAAGAACTATAGCAACAAAATATTAAAAAAAACAGTAAGAACAGCTTTTACAGACCATAATGAAATAAAAGTATAACTTATTTCATGGAGTATGATCAAAAGACATAGTATTAAATGGAGAATTCATAATGATATCCTAAAAAATCAATGAGTTAAATAACATGTGATGGAAAGAATAAATAATTATGAAAGAAAATCTTAAACAATATAACAAAATTTCTCACATGTAGTGAAAGCAGGCCTCAGAAGAAAGCTTATATCCCTAAAAATATTCAGTAGCCAAATCAAAAAGGAAAGGATCAATAAACTGAATATGCATTGCACAAATAGAAAGCCAACACATAAACAAATTTAAAATAAATTCAAACAAGGATACATTAAAAGTTAGACAAGTGGTAGATAACCTAGAAATCAAGAAAAAAGACCATAGCAATGATAAACAAAAGCTGGATTGCTTGGATTTTTATTTTTAAGTTATTTTGAGCATATTCTATATCACTCTTAATAATATTTTTCCTTTTTTTTTACTTCTGTTTGTACATATCCTTTGAAAATGTATTGGTTTTAGGTTTCCCGTGTTATGTGTATGTATGTGTATACTTACTGTATCAACAATCCAGCTAGCAGCTTCTGTGGGGATATAAGATCCACCAACAACCAGTACCCAGAAAGCTGTCAACGCAGGTCGTTTTGATCTGCTTTACTTAAGGAAAGCAACGTTAAGGGGTTAACAATCTTACTTTAATCCAGCATGCAAATAACATTCACCTAGTTCAGGGGAAAAAGCCAGCACCCTGGATTATAGACCAAATACAGTTCATGGTTATCAACATCTGTGTGTACAGCCAGGGAGCTCATTAGAACAGCTGGCCCAGAGTCACACACCACTCCTGCTGTGGCTCAGGGCTCACAGTGAGAATGCTAACCTTTGTGCTTATATATCCTGTTCAGGGCCATAGGGCCCTGACCTCACCCAGGCTGGCCGTGGAGAAGTTCCCCACATCCAATGTCACATCAGATACAAATCAATGGCTCCCAATTGTCTCAGTGGTGAGAAATACAAAAACATTCCACTTTATTTGCCCCACTCAAACAAAGGCCAGAATCATTAAAGGTCCACAGCAAAAAGTCCCACCTTAATTACTATTACAATACACAACTAAAATGCATTTCTATATTTATATCTATGCCAACATCTCTCTCTCTCTGTTTCTCTCTGTCTCTCTGTCTCTGTCTCTCTGTCTCTCTCTGTCTCTCTGTCTCTCTCTCTCTCTCTCTCTCTCTCTCTCTCTCTCTCTCTCTCTCTCTCTCTCCCCCATCCCTCTCCTTGATTACACTTTGGCACTCATCCACATATATTTGTACAAATGTACATTATGTATGCATCCATGCATGTATTGCTTAGAAGTTGCTGATCTGCATTGATGAAGGAAATTTTCTTATGTTTAATTATCTAAGCAATAAAAATTATAGGTCCAGTCACTATCCCTAAAATAAATGTTCACTAAGATAACTTCCAGCTTTAAATACTGATTAAAGTTAGAAGTTTTTCCCACTATACCATTCTGTTGTACCATTTCTACATTTTCCTACATAGAGAATTTTTTTTTTTCCTAAGGTACAACTACAGTTAACTGGGTAGCGTGGCCTGGTGCAAATGAATATTGACTTCATAGTATAAAGAACTGGGATCTAGGCACAACTCTTCCATGAATCATGTGTGACCTTAATCAAATCATTTTACCTCATTCTGCCTCACTTTCCTCATCCACCAAATTCGAAGGTGGAATAAAATTATATTTAAGCTCCATTTCTAAAACAATATGACCATAATCGCTATTGCCATCTTAATAAGATCTTTCTTAAGAAGTAAAACTTGAAGCAAGCTATATCCTTTCATAATCACAAATCTTAAACAGTAACCCCAGAAGATTTGCTCAGTATTTATTCTAACAAAATATCAAAATTTGCTTTAGCTTGTAGAATGGAGGAGGATCTGGACATGCTTGAAAAAACCTCTCTTCTCCAGGCACTAGTGTTATGTCAGGAATTCACTTAATGGCAACCACTTTCTCTGTTCATTTTTAAGAATCAGGTGCCTCTTTGGATTTCTACCGTACATATTGTTCCGAAGTCTTTTGAAATGAGAAGAAAAAAAGAAACATCAAGTGAACAAGTCAATGTTCATTTCACCACTCCACGACCACTGGAATACTAATACATGGTTTAGTTATTTCTTCCTTTACTCTTACAACCTATTTTTACTTTCTGCTCTCATTTTACTTACATTTTTCCCTCATCTATCCATTCTTCTGACTCTATCTTTATTCAAAATTAAATAAAAATCAGTTTATCTTTATCTGTTAACAAACCTCATTATACTAGTCCATACAATATACAAACAGAGGTTTACAAGAAAAAAAGATTCTAGTTCACCAGCCAGAGATGTGACCAGGTAGGGGAGAGTTAGGAAATCGATAGGGGAATCCATTATTCTGTGAGTCGAGTCAAGCCTGTATTAGCATGAATTATGTTCCAGGGACTCTGTTAAGTACTAGAGTTACAAAAAAAGAAGCCAGCTCATTTTCCACACTCAAGAAGCTCACAATAATTGAAGAAAAAGTCCAGGAATTCACAGCACTTTGTCAAGGTTGATCATTCTTTCACTGTTTCAGTGAACCAGAAAAGGTTTCAATTGCTCATGAAAATATTCATTGCACCTAGGTGGCACACTGGATGGAGTTCTATGGCCTGGAGTCCAGAAGACATGAGTTAAAATTCAGCCTCAGACACTTGTTAGCTGTGTGAACCTGGGCAAGTCCATTAACACTGTTTGCTTCAGTTTTCTCATCTGTAAAATGGACTGGAAAAAGGAATGGAAAACCATACCAGTATCTTTGCCAATAAAACCACAAATGAGGTCATGAAAAGTCACTACTGAAAAAGACACTACTGAAACAATTGGATAACAACAACAACAATATTGATTTCGGGGTAGCAGCACACTTCACATACTATCAACTGGACACCAAAGCTGGCACTGACTACTGTATCCCCAGCCCCCACTCTCACTTTTCCTATCATCATGGCCCAAGAGTTCCTACACTTCAATCATCCTTTAAAATTTTCACTTGACATGATGCTTTAGCCCCTCTGTCCAGGTGAAAAAAACTACTTTCCATGAGTCCCATTGCTGATAAGGAAGGATACCCCCACACATACAAACACACACACATATGTGTATATACATATAATGTCTGTGTGTATTTATATCTATATTATTTATCTATGTGAGCAGTAGCCTCTGTATATAGTAGACAAGGCTCTTCAACATTTTGAATTAGCTACAGAACTATCCAAAATACCTAATTCAGTCATCAAATATGATTATTTAGCAATTGTTTATTCCCATGGGGTATCCATAAAACTATACCAAATAGAAATAAAATCATGTGTATTGGCAATAGTACATAAGTTATTTTAATTAGAATATAGAGCTCCAAAGGGATAAAAATTGTAATCATCCTGAAAGATGGGTTGTAGATTGACTAGAAGACTTTAGGTCCTGAAGGGAGGTTTTTATATTTCTATCCTGCAATCAACTGGGACATACTAAAGTCTGTTGAGCAGGAGAATGACATAGTCAGACTTAAGCTATAAGAATATTAGTTGTATGATTATGTGTTAGATGGAACAAGGGAAAGACTGGAGAAAGGAAACCAATTAGAAGGGTATTATGATAGCATAGGGGGAGAGGTGATGAGGACCTGCTTATAGAGTAAAGACAAGGGATGTAAAAGACTTCGAGGAAGTAGAATTTACAGGACATTGCAAGCAATTGTATATGGAAAGTAAGAACGAAGAGTCAAAATTTAACTCTTAATAAGATTTAGTGACTGGGAATATTACGGTGCCTTTATCAGAAATAAAGAGGTTTATAAAAAGGGTAAATATTGGGACAATGATAAAGGAGTTCTGTTTGAGACATTCGATTCATATATAACAAGTTATACGTACTGAAATCTACATATGGCATTTGAGATAAATATTATCGCTAGATATCTTCCATATGAAAACATAAAAGGCCTCAAATTTATTGGCATAAAATGTTCATTTTTTATTCTTATTTAAAGTATGGTTACATGGGCAATGTATACGTGTACAGATAGATATAGAAATAGATATGTAGATATACATTTATGTGCATATTTGTGTGTATACACAAACCCATTCCTATATATGTTGCTCTGAAATAAACATTTTTTTTTTAAAATTCTTCATAGACAATTTAAGTAAAGCAGTTAAAATCCCATCTAGAATATCCCTAGGGCCATTAAAGAAGGTATAAAGTGTCATGTGATTGAGGACACCTCAAACTTTCACTTTTATTCTTCAGAGGATTTCTAACATTAGAGGCTTACCTTGTCTTTAGTGAAGCACTTTTACTGTCATTCATCAGGATTGCTGGATTGCATGTAATAGTTTTCTGTATGGAGGTGGTATGAGTTGTGTGGCAATTGGGTAATCACTTAGTGGTGAGGGAGAGCTGATAAATTTTCTTCTAATCTGCTATTAGATCTGGCACAAAAGAATGCTAAGCACATGCTTAGAGCGAGATGGCTGAAATATCCAAATAGTTTTGTAAATGAGTAAGGGAATACAAAGGGTAAAAATATAAAAAGGAATGGGAATTACTGCTGAGTTTTCAAAACCTTCCTTTAGTACCCTAAAAGGGAAAAAGTCAATAAATAACAGTTGGTGGGTTGTTTTGGACATTCATTCCACTTTTTGTTCTCATATAACATTACTTTTTGTTGAGTCAGGGTGATGCTGATCATTTGAGTGAGATTATGACTTTGAAATGGTTCTCAGTGGGTTGTGTGCCCTTTGGCTGTACATATCCACCTTTTTTTCCTCTGAAGTTTAAATTTTGATAGTCATAGCTCCTGGTACTGTGACCTACTCTGATATCAATTTAAATGATGGGAGCTTTTTTTATGCTGCCCTTTTTGTGGAAATATTTATGACATATTTTTTGTGAGACTCTCTTTTGGGTCATAGTTTCAAGACTGTTTCAACAATCTGGCTAGCAGCTTCTGTGGGGGTACAAGATCCACCCACAGCCAGCACCCAGAAAGCTACCAGTACGCCGCATAAACACAGGTTCTTTTGATCATCCTTAACTAAGGAAAGCAAGGTTAAGGGGTTGGCAAGCTTACTTTAATTCAGCATACAAATATCATTCACTTAGCTCAGGGGAAAAAGCCAGCACACTGAACTTCAGATCAAAATACAAACAAATTACAAACATCAACAGACAGACCCAATACAATTCATAGTTACCAACATCTAGGTTCAGCCCGGGAGCTCAGAACAAGGACTGGCTCATAGTCACACGCCACCACTGCTGTAGCAAAGCGCTCTAAGCAAGAGGAGGCCAACCCCTGGTTTTCATATCTTTTTCAGTGTCAGGGGTGGGTCACACATGCGATTCACCCACATGACCTAAAATTGTCACAAAGAGGCAGACTTAAACCCACATGGTCTAAGAGCCTCTGCTGTCCCAGTCATGTAAACTAGGCCCTCCCTGGAGTTAGCCCCACCTTGGGCCCCACCTTAGTTTCCAATCCACACCCACATAGGTTTTACACCTAATAGGGGTTTGGGCCTGGGGCTTAGCACTTAGTAAGATTCAATGAAATAGCTAAATTACTCAGAGCAAACAAAAGCCAAACTCTTCAAGGGCACTTGTTGAACTAAGTGCTAAGGAACCCATTTTGCTTACCAACACAAAGACTGAAAATGCTCTTAAAAGTTATTTCAGCAGGAAGAAAAAAACATTCCAAATAACCAATGGATTGTTCTGTGATACAGCAGAAGTATTAGGGAAAAAATAAATTAGGACATTAAAAGAATTCAAATAGAGCACTTGCAGACAAAAAATGTTTGAGTTGGCTAAAAAAAGCAATGAGAGCTCTAAGTTCTCCACATTGCTTTGCCACTATTTCTCTGCCAGGGCTGCTTGTGTTAGGCTTCAGGATTCAACATTTATTTCAGATTTGTACTCTAGGCTACATTATTTCAGCATGATACTCCTTGTTGATTTTAGCTAATTGGGTAAAAAGACCACTTTTTTACTTATAGTAATGACAGAAACAAAATTCCCCTTTTCTTTCTATCCCTCTTGTAGGGAAAAATGCAGACTGATAGATTAAATAAAGAGGTTGGATCTGAAAGCCAGGAAAATATCTCATAAGAACAATGCATTGTAGGGAGATTAAAAAAAAATTGGGAGATGAAATCCCCTGATGGTCTATGTAAGTGGAGCCCCCGGGAGCCTGATATGTAAACAAATCATTGCAGTTATGCAGCTAACTGGAACTGTTTTCTGCCAGCTGGATAAACAGCAAGGAGGAGCAAGACTCACAGGTTTAGGATGGAAGACCTTAGTTATCAGCTCCTCTTGTTGTAAAACAATATATGT
This sequence comes from Phalanger gymnotis, assembly GCA_028646595.1. Lineage (NCBI taxonomy): Eukaryota > Metazoa > Chordata > Mammalia > Diprotodontia > Phalangeridae > Phalanger > Phalanger gymnotis. The sequence continues at coordinate 99,253,940 of CM053626.1, forward strand.
TTATACAAATTAGATAATTTATTTTTATACCTTTAGATAATGGCAAAGTCATTCTACTATTATATACATTACCATATTCTTAGTTTTATTTATTTCATATAGAATAAGGCTCAGGGTCATAAATGAAAATGAAAAATGTAAACCTAGAAGGTAAAGTCTCAAACTACATGCTAGAAATATGAGCTTCCAAGTTGAAACATTCTATATGAGTCTACTGTAAAACCATCAGCTATTTGTAACCTAACAAAATAATACAATTACTTTCACAAAATTTCAGAAGGAATGTTTAAATACAGGAGACCGTGAGATTTTTTTGAGTGTGTGTGGGGCAAGGGTTCAAAATTACACTGAATGGAATTGATACAGCATATCTCAAACAAAATCAGAAAAGGAAACACACTAAAGGATATTCCAAATAAGCATATTCAATGGTATACCATAAATACCCACATTTTATAAAGGAAAATTAAAAAGTGTTATAATTTATTTTGATAAAAAGAAACAATTTGGCATCACACTTTACAAGATGAGTGAACATCTCTGTGGTCAATGAAGAGGAAGATTATGGTACAGAAGACTGTAATGAAATTTTTTGCTAATATTCATTTTACTTCTTAATCATTTTCATGGGTTCTGTCAGCTGATTCTAGTAAAAGAATTGTTTCATCTTAAATAATTCTTTCTCAATCTCTTGCTAGGATTTCTTTATCATTATTTATTTTAAACTTTTTTTTTTAGATTTTGAGTTCCAGATTCATTTCCTCCTTCCCACCCCTCCACCAGCTCCTAAGAAGACCAAAAAATATATCAGTAACACATGTGAAATTTGCACAATATATTTCAATATTAGCCATATTACAAAAAGTAAAGCAAAACATAAAGGAAGAAACCTTTTTTTTTTCCATATGCAATCAGAGTTTTCTGGATGTGGATAGCATTTTTTTTTCATCATGAGTCTTTCAAAAATATCTTGGGTCTTCGTATTGATCAGAGTAATCAAGTTTTTCAAAGTCAATCATCATTACAACATTGTCGTACAATGCACAATGAGCTTCCAGCTCTTTTCACTTCACTATTCATCAATCCACAAAAATCTTAGCATTTTTTTCTGAAACTATGATGTTTGTTAATTTCTTATAACACAATAGTACTAAGAGTAAAAGAACTAGGGTTGTGGGCAAAAATAACTTACCCAGGTAAATTAAGTATAATGCTGAACCAAAAAATAAAAAATAAAAAAGAACAACAACAACAACAACAAAAAACCAAATGGTTATTCAATGAATTGATAGACTTTCAGGATTTTATCAAGAAAAAATGAAAACTTAATAGAAAATTTGACATAGAAGACCCAGGAGAAATATAAGGTAAATGTCAAAGACAGGGCAAATTGTTTACTTTTCTCTATGGAAATGCAAAACTTATACTTAAGGCAGTCATTAGTAACTGGGTAGTTTGAAAGAAAGATTGAAAAAGAGCTGAGTACTATATGGTGATTCTAAAAAGCAAAATTGTGTAGGAAAATATATAAAGAGCAATTATTTCCTACAAATGAGGCACAGGAGTAAGAACTAATATAAAGGAATCAGGTGGGAGTGGGAGGTTGATAGCCTACTCTCATCAAATCTAGGTTAAAGAGGGAACAACATATACATCTACAAGGGTATAAAAGTCTTCTAAATTTGTAAAGAAATAAGTGGGTGAGAGAACAGGATAATGCCGGTCTCAGAAGGGTGTGTAGATTAAGATTTAAGACTGTGGTGGAACAAGAAAAGTGTAGGACCCTTAGAGGAGTTGGTAGAACAAGGAAGAGAAGGGTAAGGGGAGAGGATTCCTGAGATACTCTTTAGAAGGGTATGGAAGAGGGAGGTAGTGGTTAAAAGTAAACTAGAGGAGAGATAGGGTAAAAGGAGAGCATGAGAAGGATACTAGTGAGGAAAAATAGGATGGAGCAAAATACACAAACAGCAATTAAAACTTTGAATGTGAATGGGATGAATACACCCATAAAACAGAAACAGAAAATGGAATGAATTAAAAATCAGAATCTAACAATAATCTTCTTACTAGGAACACACTTAAAATGAGAAATATATGTGTGTCTATATTTATATCTGTTTATGTGTATGTATACATGCATATATATGTATGTGTGTTTATCCATGCATACTTGTAGCCTTCCTTAAGGTGAGGAGGAGAGAGGGAGGGAAATAAAGTAAAAAGTACAGAGCAAAGAACAAAAGAAAACCAACAAGTAAACAAAGAAAAGCTGGACAGCTTGAAAAAAAATGTGAAGTATTTATTACATAGATTTTCTTGAAATGAAAATGTATAGTTTTACATTGAATTCTCTCTTGTTGTCTGTTATGCACATGGCAATATATTTTTTATTTTCTCATTTTGTATTTAAGTGGAAAATAAATAAAAAATAAAAAAAACACAATAGTACTCCATCACCATCATGTGTCCCCAAATGATAAGCATCCACTCAATTTCAAGTTGTTTGCCACCATGAAAAGGACCGCTGTAAAGATTTCTCTACATGTAAGACCTTTTTTTTTTCTTTGTTTCTAGCAGTGGTTTGGCTGGATCAAAGGATATGCACATTTTTATAAACCTTTTTATAAACCTTTGGGCATATTTCCAGATTGTTCTTCACAACTATTAGACAAGTTGTTTCTTCTACAAACAGTTCATATATGTATCTATTTTCCCTCATTTCTCCAGCATTTATCTTTTCTGTCACATATGAGGTAATACCTCAAAGCTTTTGTTTTGTTTTGCTTTGTTTTTGTTTTGTTTTTTTTTTAACTTTGCCTTTCTTTAATCAAGAGTAATTTATACCAATTTTATATGACTATAGAAAGCTTTCATTTCTTCTTCTGACAGCTGTTATGTCCTAGTGCCATTAAGAGTCCCCTATAATCTCTTTCTGGGCAATTTTTCAAATCTGATTACTGTTTCTATGCTGAGAGCTCAGGAGCTGCTACTTCTGCTGCTGCCACTATTTTCATGGCCACCTTCGAGGCCTACCGCTACTGTTCCTGACACTCTCTAAGCCTTCACTCACCCAGATATTACAGATTTCTCCTGTAAATATTCTAAGTTTCCTTAGGCTGAAAAAAATGTCTTCCTCTCAAGTTTTGGTGGCTTTCTCAACCCAAAATTTGATTCGATGTGTTATTTTAATGTTTTTTTTGGAAAATGTTGAGAGAGTTCAACTGGGTCCCAGACTGTATTCTGCTATCTTGGCTCTGAATTTCTCTTAGAGCCAAGATGGCAGAGTAAAAGCAGGAAATTGCTTGAATTCTCCCCCAAACCCCTTCAAATACCTGTAAAAATGACTCTAAACAAATTCTAGAGGAGCAGAATCCACAAAATCACAGACTGAAACAAATTTTGAGTAAAGACAGCCTGAAAGGTCAACAGGAAAGGTCTGTTGAACCAGGCTGAGAGAGAAGCTCATTCTAGTGTGGGCTATGCTGGTGAAGACTGAACCCCAGAAAACCAGAAACAGGCCTCAGAGGACTGAATCACTGGAAGCTATGGCAGTTTCCAGACTTCTCAACTCACAAATGCCAACGACAAATTATCAGGTCAGTAGGAAAGGTCTGTCAGATCTGAGTGAGAGGAGCATAGTATGGGCCTAGTCCTGGGGCAGTACAGGCAGCGATGGCTGTTTCCAGAGCTCTCAGAACAAAGATGGGGAGGGGATCAAGCAGCTGATCCAAGGGTGATCACAGGGATCTCTTTGTTGGTGCTGAGGTAGAATTCCCTTGCATTGCCTCTGCTGGGATCTGGAGGTCACAGTTCTGCATGGAGATCCTGGAGTGAGGAGGAGTGCTGCCATGGAAGAGATTGTGGTGGGGGTAGAGAGGGGAATCCTCCTCAAACATCTAAGGCAGAAAAGAGTGCTTGTGGACACTCACAGAGCAAAGCACAGAACAAGAGTATAGTAAACACCTCTCCTTCAATAATACCACCTTTGAAGAACTGAAATTTTACAGGTCCCTAGAATTATCTCCTAAAACAGCTTGACAAAACCCTTGAAGCTTGGGCCAGTACACCCTCCAAACTGAAAGCAAAATCCTACCTTAACAAAGAGTTAAAAAGTTATGTAACAGGCTGGGGAAATGAACAAACAGTGGAAAAAATGTCAGACTACGGAATCTTACTTTTGTAATAAAGAAGATCAAAACATATAACCTGAAGAAGACAACAAAGTCAACGCTCCTACAACCAAATCCTCCAAGAAAAATATGAATTGGTCTTAGGCCATGGAAGAGCTCAAAAAGAATTTTGAAAAGAGAAGTAGAGGAAAAATTGAGAAGAGAAATGAGAGCTATGCAAGAAAATCATAAAAAAAAAATCAATGGACAAAAGAGACCCAAAAAATACTAAAGAAAATAACAGCTTAAAAATAGACTAACCCAAATGTTAAAAGAGGTCCAAAAAGTCAATGAGGAGAAGAGAGCCTTAAAAAGAAGAATTGGCCAAATGGAAAAGGAGGTCCCAAAGCTCATTGAGGAAAATCATTCCTTAAAAATTAGAATGGAGTACATCAAGCTAACGACTCTATGAGAAATCAAGAAACCATAAAACAAAACAAAAGAATGAAAAAAAAAGAAGACAACTTGAAACATCGGAAAAACAACCAACCTGGAAAATAGATCCAGGAGAGACAACTTAGAAATTATTGGACTACCTGATAGTCATGATCAATAAAAGAGCCTAGACATCATCATTCAAGAAATTATCAAGGAAAACTTCCCTGATATTCTAGAACCAGAGGGTGTCAATAGAACAATAAGACAACAAATCACCTCCTGAAAGAGATCCCCAAGGGAAAACTTCTAGGAATATTGTAACCAAATTCCAGAGTTCCCAAGTCAAGGTGAAAATATTACAAGCAGGCAGAAAGAAACAATTCAAATATTGTGGAAACACAATCAGGATAAAACAAGGTTTAGCATCTTCTGCCTTAAGGGATCGGTGGGCTTGGATTACAATATTTTGGAGGTCAAATGGTCTAGGATTAAAACCAAGAATTACCTACCCAGCAAAACTGAGTATAATTCTTCAGGGGAAAACTGGATATTCAATGAAATAGAACACTTTCAAGTGTTCTTGATGAAAAAGCCAGAGCTGAACAGAAAATTTGACTTTCAAATACAAGATTCAAGAAAAGCATGAAAAGGTACACACGAAAGACAATTTATAAGGGATGTATTAAAGTGGAATTATTTACATTTCTATATGGAAAGATGATATTTGTAACTCAAGAGATCTTTCTCAGTATTAAGGTAGTTCTAGCAAATATACATACATATAAACATATACATATACATACATATATACACATACATATGTATATACACATATATATGTATAAATGCATAGATAGATAGATAGATAGATAGATAGATAGATAGATAGATAGATAGATAGATACAGTGATACAGTCAGAGGTCACAGTGTAAGTTTAATTTTGAAGGGATGATACCTAAAAAAAATTAAGCAGTGAGAGAAGAAGGTCTTGGGAGAAGGAGAAATGGAGAGGTAGAATGGGGTAAATTATCACATATAAAAGAGGCAAGAGAAAGCTTTGATAGTGTATGGGAAGAGAGGAGAGATGAGAAGAAATGAGTGAACTTTACTCTCATCAGATTTGACTTAATGAGAAAATAACATACAGACTCAATTGGGTATAGAAATCTATCTTACCCTACCTTACAAAAATCTTTCTTACCCTAGGGGCCAAGGGTATAAGACTGGGGTGGGAGAGGGATTGTAGAAGGGAGAGAAGACTGAGGGAAGGGGTAATTAGAAGCAAAACCTTTTTGTCTTTTTAAAATAATCAATTAATTGATCTTTAGTTTATAACACTCAATTCCACAAGTTTTTGAGTTTCAAATTTTCTTCCTCTCCCTCTGCTCACCCTTCCTTCTCCAAGACAACATGTAATCTTATGTAATTTCTACATATACCTCCACATTAACCTTATTTTCCCAATAATCAAGTTGTCAAGAAGAACTATAACCAATGAACCATGAGAAAATTGAAACAAAACCAAAAATAAAATAGAGAAATCAAATAGTTTGCTTCAATCTTCATTCAGACTGCATAATTCTTTCTCTGAATGTGTATAGCTTTTTCCATCATGAGTCTTTTGGAGCCATTTTAGAACCTTGCATTGTCAAGAAGAGCTAAGTTAGTCATCACAGAAACAATGTGTCTGTGGTTGTATACAAGGTTCTCTTGGTTCTGTTCCCTTCATTCATCTTCAGATCATATATGTCTCTCCAGGTTCTTATGAAGTCCATCCGTTCCTCATTTCTTATAGTACAATAGTATTCCATTACATTCACATACCACAATTTGTTTAGCCATTCCTCAATTGATGGGCATTCCCTTGATTTTCAATTCTTTGTCACTGCAAAAAGAGCTGCTGTAAAAAATTTTTGTATATACAGGTCCTGTCCCCCCTTGCATGGTATTTTTAGTATACAGCCCTAGGTACACACATTTTTATAGCTCTTTGGCCATAGTTGCAAATTGTTCTTCAGAATGGTTGGATCAGTTCATAACTCCACCAAGAATGCAATAGCATTCTGATTTTCCTACATCTTCTCCAGCATTTATTATTTTCCTGTTTTGACATGTTAGCCAATCTGACAGGAGATATGTGGTCCCTGAGAGTCATTTTGATTTGCATTTCTCTAATCAATAGGGATTTAGAGCATTTTTTCATATGACTATAGATGTCTTTAATTTCTTCTTCTGAAAATTGCCTGTTCATATCCTTTTACCATTTATTAATTGGAGAAGAAGCAAACACTTTTGAGAAGGGATGGTTAAAGGAAAGAATCCAATACATGGAGTGGAGAATAGGATGGAGGGTAATATAGTTAACTTTTCACAATGTGACTATTAGGAAAGTATTTAGCATGACTACACATATATAACCCTCAGAAATCACTTGGCTTCTCAATGAGGGTGAGTAGGGAGGGAACAATGGAGAGAATTTGGAATTCAAAGTCTTAAAAAATGAATATTAAAAAAAGTTTCTACATGCAACTGGGAATTAAGATGTACAGGCAATAGGGTAAAGGAATCTATCTTGCCCTACAGGAAAATAGAAGGTGAAGGGGATAAAAGAAGAGGGAAGGCTGATAGAAAGGAGGGCAGATTGGTGAAAGAGGTAATCAAAATGCATGCTATCTGGTGCGGGGGTAGTTGAGATACATACATCTTAATTTACATGTAACTCCCAAAACCTGAAAGCAAGGATTTTACCTTTTGAGATTTTCTCATAGAGTAATGGCCCATATTTCCCTTTTAGAAACTATTCCTTCAAAAAAATACATTGTTAGCTCTGTGGAATCTCATATTAATCAATTGGATCTGAAGTTCAAAATATCCTGAACTTTCCAAGTGGCCCTTTACATTGTACCCCATTTTTCTCTTATCCTCATAGAGGTTACTTCAGGGGATCTCTTTCAAGTAGACACATCTACTTGACATAATGCCCCATTGTGAGAGTGAAAGTTAGAAAATTGCAGCTTAAACATTAAAAACAGACAGAACATATAAACTTACCCAGAGAAGTATAATTGCTGGTAAAAATGAGAGTTAAATAACAACCAGATTCTCAACAGAGAACTCTCCTTGTGGGTAACTCTCCATATGGCCAAAATATAGGGGAAGTTTTGTTTGCGTTTTTCTTTCTTTGAAGAATCTAGACTGTAAGGCCCTAATCCCTTTGTGGAAACCATAATTATGTCAATTAAAATGTTTCAAGAGACATAATTTCTGAGCAATTTAATAACTTTATCAATGATACTAGCATTTTAATAAAAGGACACTTGTTTGGCCACCTCTCCCTTAGACCAAAGACAAACTTGGCAGTGGGCTCACAGTTTTTGGTGCTGTTCAAGACTAGGTATTCCACAGGTTGGCAATCAACTCTAATTGGTTAACAATTAATGAAAGAATGAATATTGCAATGAGGACTAGACTCGACCTTTGATTATGCTTATTCACTTTTGAGTTCCTCCTAGTCATCGGCAATTTATTCAAAGAATTTATGGCACAGCCAAGCCTTAGCAGAACTCAATAGCTGCCCCACCTGGGTGGGTTCTAGATGGAGAAGAAGGTTAGCTCAACCTTCAGGTAATGATGCTTTAAGGAAATGATTATTGATGATTAAGGAAAAAGGAGAAATCTGTTTCTCCTCAAATCATTAGTTATTAATAATCACTTCTCTCAATTCCTAACCCCTTTCTAATCAAAACTGTCCTCCAGTATGAAGAATGTAGGCTAGTAAAATCTAACCTGCTTTTGTCTAGGTAGTAAAAGTTCAAGTTAATAAAGCCTACTTGATTTTGTAGACCTACTTGTTTCAATGTTCTTCACATTTTTAAGTCAATCAGTCAAGAAAAATTTGCTAAAGGGCTATTACAGACTGGGTGATGCACAAAGGACACAAGTGTTTATGAACAGAGATAGTTGTAATTTTTAAAGTCTCAAATTATACATCATTTATCAGAGTTGCCGCAAATGTATGTCTTTATCCATTTCTAAAAGAAAAAGTCCAGGTCATAATGATAATTTTAATTGTAATGCATTCCAGCATTAAAATGCTCATTGTTTTTCTCTGATTAGCTTCTGAAATAATTGTAGGATTCATCTCATTGCCTTTATGGCCAGAGTGGATGGCCCAGGTTAAAATTATGCAGTTTAAACAAGAAAAGGTAATAATAATAATGATCTGAGAAATTAATTTTATATAATACTCTACATTTTGTGACTTGAAGGATACTTTATATGTATTAGTAGGTAGGCAGAAAGATATGCAGTCATACATTTTAACTTGTGAAAAATTAAAAAAAAAGAATGAAGTCATTTAGGACATTCAAATTATTGATTGTACCATATTTTTTAAGCTGTTTCAACACTTTCAGCTGAACAACACTTCAGAAAACATATGTGTATACATATATGCATTTACATGTGGCCTTTGTAGATGCACGTTACATATGTTGACAAAATATGAGTAAATTGTATATTTTAAGATAATTAACTTTTCATATTACTTTTCACATTATTAATATTCATATTTAGATTATTTCCCTAATAGAGATTGAAAATCAGGCAGTTTTAAGAAGCCATCCTTTCATTTTTAATATAAGTTTTGAATTGAGGATCCTTCAGGGAACATCAGGATTCTTTGGATTCAGAGGACTTGGGGAGAGAATGCACTCCATGGTATTTTCAAATATTTTCAAATAATTACAGGTAATCTAAATTGAACCTATGGATCTACTAGTTTACACAAGAGTTTAAATATCTAAGAGCTCAGAATAATTTCCATATCCTTGGTAGAATAATACAGAAGACATTTGTTTATTCACTATTAATACATGACCCTACAACATTTAATTATGTAATCCTTTAAACACAATCCTCCATTCACATTATATATGCTGAAACAAGATCACACTGAATCAAACATCCCTAGTTCTGAGATTTTTTTTTTTAAATTTATAGGAGCCAAAGGTCATAGCACTTGATCTGGAAGGAATATTAAAGGCTACCTACCAACTTCATTTTATACATTTTTTATAGGCTGAAAAACACAGCCTTTTATTCACTGTGTAAATTGTTCCTGAAGGCTGTTCAGTGGTGCAAGTTGGACAGAAAAAAGAAGGAACAATAAGTGTTGTGGAGTCCAGTTGAATTTGAATCAGCAAATTTCCATTAAAAGTCAATTGTTTGATAATCACAATATAATAAGGACTAGGAATATAAAGATGATAATACCATGGTCATTGCTTTTTGAGGAGATGAAAATCTATGAAATATGTAGAGTACACAAACAAACAAAAACTATAGGTAGATTCAAAAGAAAGGAAACATGTTGATGTACATAATAAAGCCATGGATGGGTCTGGGGGCAAAATAATGACCTCACCTTTTAACTTAACTTATCTCTCTTTTTCAGAACAATTTTCTTAAATTCATTAAAGAGAATTTACAAAGCTACGTAGGAAACCAATTACTTTACACTGTTATCAAATCACTAAATTAGTCCAAAAAATAGTTCACAGAAAACAAGATAAGAATGGCTGCACTACAGGAAAAATTTTTCTCTCCATGTCTAATCAGAGAAAACAAAGTGTTTTTTGAAAGAATAAAAGAACTACTTTAAGAAAATGAAATGAAAAACCAAAACAAAGAACAAAAAGATGTGGAATAGAATCCTAATCTGTCAGGAGATTAGGGTGGGGAAGAACATGGCACAGGTAATGAAGCCGAGAAGATGTAACTGAGAAAAAAAGTATTTTATTACTGCTTCTTCTGCCCTCATTATCATTGCTATTACTAATGCTAATAATAGTAGTTGACTTTTATATAGCACTTTAAGTTCCATAAAACAGGTTTGTAATTTATTACTAATTCCATTTGATAAAAATTATATTATGATAATCACCAAGATGTAATATTTCATTATCAATTAATTATGTTTTACTAATGTTATGTTGACAATTGTTGTTTATCTATTTGATTCTTCTTTTTCTAATTCAGGAAACTTCATATACCCTCAGTAGTTAGGTCATCTAGTACTGGTCTCAGGGATACCTAATCTTGAAGGGAACAAAAAGCGGTGAGCCCACTGCCAAGACAGTTTTGGTCTAAGGGAGCGATGGCCAAACAACCATCCTTTTATTAAAATGCTGGTATCATTAATAAAGTTATTAAATTGCTCAGAAATTATGTCTTTTGAAACCTTTTAATTGCCACAGTTATGGTTACCACAATGAGTAATCCACAAAGGGATTAGAGCCTTGCACTCAAATTGGTTAACAATATACTTCCTGAGGATGCATGTTTCTTATTATTTTATTGTCGTTGTTTTTGTTGTTGATAATGATCAGAAAAAATATCTAGCATTTATACAGTGCTTTAAGGTTTGCACATGACTTGGCATATGCTATTTCATTTGATTTGGGATATGGGTACTATTTTTATCACCATTTTACAGATGAGGAAACTGAGGCCAATAGAGGTAAAGTGACTTGTTCAGGGTCACAGAGGTAATAAATACTGAGACAAAATGTGGACTCACACTTTCCTTACTCCATTTCAAACCCTTTATCCAGTGCTCCTAGATATCTGCCCTAAAATAGAATAATCCTAATAATTCGAGCTACCTGGTTGTTGAATATTTAGCCCCAACATGCATATTGATTTTTAATATTAGAGGAATGCAAATGAAAGTTGTTTACAATTTGTTGGAGATGTTGTCTAGGGAATTTATGCTTTAAGAAGATGTTGAACTTGATGATCCCTAAATAAAATGCTATGATTCTCATGAGATAGGAAAATAATTCTTCATGAATAAAATGTTGGTATTTTCTTCTTTGTTGTATTCTATTAAGTCTGGTTTTATGTGTATCTGTGCAATTACTGCTAAATGAATTGAATTATTTCATATTTTAAAAGAAGTATAGCCCTTTATTTTAAGGAAAAATACATGTTATTTCCTTAATATAACTGAGTACTAATAAGTAAAATGAAAGAAGTTAATGAAACATTATCATTTCTAAGAGAGCAAATTATAACTTAATGTCTCAAAGAAATAGAACTTTATTAATCTATAATAATGAGGCATTGGACCTGAAAATTGAAGATATGTTGAAGGAATCCTTAATTTCTTGAGTCATTGGTTAGATAAATCCATGAACTTTTGACTACGTTCATTACTCATGTGTCAGACCCTAACATTTGTTGAGAAAGAGGTTATTTTAAGCATTTTACTCACTGGAATCGTTTTTGTATGCCTAGATGCTAATTCTGAGTTAATGTGATTTAATTTTATTTAATATTTGTCTTTCCTCTGATTCACTTGACACTTGCTACTTGTGTGACCTTGGACAAGCCATTTAATTTCTTTGCCTAATATTCCTCATCTGTAAGTTACCAGAATTGGTCTAGATGTCCTCTAAAGTCCAATTCAGTTCTCAATCCATTTTCTCATGTAGGATTTTTTTCCTTCAACATGAAGCATTTTATAACCATGAGGGTTTTGGAACTGAACACTAGAATCTCTATTTTTTACCACAGGTATAATATTTTATAGGGGTAGCTATGTGGCACAGTGGTTAGAATTCTGGGCCTGGAGTTGGGAAGACCTGAGTTAAAGTCTTTGTTGAGACACTTACTATCTGTGTGACCCTGGTCAAGTTACTCCACTTTGTTTGCCTCAGTTTCCTCACCTGAAAAATGAATTGTAGAAAAAAAATGACAAATCATTCCAGTATCTGTGCAAAAATAAAAACAAAAATGGGTCACAAAGAGTCAGATATAATAGAAAAATGTCTAAAGAACAAAAATAATCTTGTACATGTCCATAGTATATTTTAATAATGATGATGATAGCATTCACATATTCCTTTAAGGTTTGCATAAAACTTTACAAATATCATGATATTTTGATCTTTCAAATATCTTGAAGTAGAGACCATTATTATCATTACATTTTACAGATGAGAAACCTGAGGTAGGCAGAAGTTAAGTGATTTATCTAAAGTCAAGATAGTAAATGCTTGAATTTGAATTTGAATTCAGTTCTTCCTGACTCCAAGCTTAGGTCTCTATACATGGTCCAAATAGCTGCTTTTATTTTACAATGAAATCGATAGGAGGGTGAATGGGAAGATGCCATGCTTTGTTTACCAATTCATTTTTTTTCTAATTTAAAGGCAGGCACTATGCACTCTGCTCTGTGCTAGTCATTAGAGATACAAAGATGGGAATGATATATTACCTGTCCTCAAGGAACTTACATTCTAACAGACAAGACAATATGTGCATATATAAACATATAGAAAATATATGTGAAAATGCAATATAATTTTTAAGTACCATGCTCCAAATTTGGGAAATAGAAAAAAGTTATAGGGTAGAAGGTGGTACTCAAACTCAGCTTTCATGGAAACAAGACAAAAGAGGTAATTTATTATTCTTCTTACTAGAATGCCTTCTGCAGAGGGCCTATCCTGGTGTTTCAAGGTGCAACTGATTTCTTTTCTTAGATTACCTTCCAGCTACACAGTATCCAACTTACATATAACCATTTCTGTACATGTTGAATTCACTATTAATATGCAAACTTTTTAAGGGCAGGGGCTTTTGAGTCTTGATTTTTCTTCATATTCCCAGATCTTAGCAAAGTTCCTGACTTTTAGCAAATGTTTAATAAAGGCTTGTTGTTTGATTGATCATCTTCCAGTATCCTATGCATTTTTATCTGTCACTAAAGAACAGTGGGATTGCCTATGTTAATTAGTACTCCATCAAGTAGAAAATGATATATTCTAAATAGGGTAATCACATTCATTCATTCTTCATATCTCAATTCACCAGATATTTGTTAGCAAAATACAGTGCTAAGTGTGGATGTGAAAATATTACATACACACATGCACATGTTTTATATGTGTATACGTATGTGTGCATGTGTGTGCATATATAACCACTAACCTCTAGATGCTTACCTTCTACTGGGCATTATCAACTAGATATCTATTCCAATATACTTAAAAATAATATCATTTTTCATGACCTTGGCAGGTCATGGAAACCTGCTACTCTTTACATGATAAGCTATGTTAGCAACATGTGGTTCCAATAGGAAAAAAAAACATTTATGCTATATTCCTAAGTGTTACAACTATGCAAAATGTGAGGTGAAGTCAATCAAAAGGCTTTTTAATATGCACATGTGACTATATTATAATGAGGAAAGTAAGAAAAAAATCAGATATATTTTTTTCCTTTATTTAATGCTGACAGGTCTATATCTATAGTGGTCTTTTTGCACACAGTGTCGCAGGTATTATTTAGTGACTCATGCCCTGTAGTTTGTGTTTAGGTTAAGTTAATTGTCATAATCTGATCAAACTTGTTATTATTTCTTGCTATCAAAGCGCATTATGAACGAGTGGCTACCTGAACATTAAATAAGAGATAGTTTCCTCATATATACACAAAATGGAGAAATCTCCTATTTTGTAAAGGAAGCTCTCCACACACAGGAGCACTTCACTCCAAACAAGTTGACAATAGTTTGTTTTATTTGACTAAGATGGAGTGTCTTAAGGAAAAATGCCAAGGCCAATTAACATGTGAGGAGAAGAACTAATGAACAGCTATTTTTCACCTCAGTAAATTAACTATGGGCATTTATTACAATTCAGACATTTGTTAAATTGGATAATCATGCTAAAACCAAATAGTGCATTTTACATGACTAGTTGATGTCCTCCCTATTGTTGTTTGCAATATCTAAAACCAAATATTTCATAAGATAAATAACAGAAATATCCCCCTCTTAATGTTACTTCCACTGTTTTCTTAAAGACAAATGCAAAAAGACAAAGCAATACAAAAGCTTTCATCCAATTATTATCTCCAGCCTAAACAACGTTCTTGCTATCATTTTTAGAATATACACACAGACATATATGCATATGTGTGTGTATGTGTGTGTGTATGTGTGTATACATATACACATCCACAACCATATGTGTGTTCAATGTCCAAAAGACAACTCACTATATTTTCACCAAAACCATCCCTCTTCCAGTTTTTCCTCTGCTTGATTGAACCATTGTCCTTGTAGTCGCCCAGCTTCACAACTTCATTGTCATCCTTCCCTCCTCACTCCCTAGCAAGTCACATATTCAACTAATTCCCACCGTATCCCACTCAAACTACCACTGCCTTGATTCAATCACTTATAACCACTTGCCTGAACAATTCATACATACATGATGCATGCATATATACATACTGATATACACACATGTTTCATATGTGTGTATGTGTATTTATGGATATGCATGCCCACTATACACAAACACACACACTTATATACATACTTGTGGATATACATGGATATGTAGTTATTTATATCATCTGCTGCTATAACTATATCATCTATATCCACATCTACCTTGATCTGTACCTATGCACATATCCATTTATCTATCATCTTTCTTTTCTAAAAATACAACAGAACAGAAAATGAATAGAATTTTTGGGGATGTTATACAGCTTGAATGTCCATTTCACATTGTTTTCTTCATACCATGAATTCTAAAGATTTTCAAGATTGTACTGCTTCTTTATGCTTCCTTCTGAACTTCCTTCTCTTAGCTACTATACACATACATGCACACACACATATTATATGTTATAATGTCCTTTTTTGGAATCACTACTATTAATCGCTCTGATCTCTTTCCCTTTAATTAAGAAAAATAGAAGAAAAAATACAAGGTACTAACAAATAAATAATTGCAATACACCAAGACAAGTCTTAATATTGACCATATACAAAATGTGTATCTCTGCACCATATGTCCATGACCTCTTTGGAGGTCATTAGCATGCCCCATGAATGGATTTCTGGAGACACATTTGGTCATTGCTTTGCTCATAGTTCTTGAAAATGAAAACTTTTTCTTTATAATGTTTTTGTCCTTGTAGAAATTGTTCTCATTTTTCTACTCATTTCATTCTTCATCAGATCATATTACCTAGGATTTTCTGAAAGTGTTTAAGATTTCTTAGGGTACAATAATATTTTATAATATTCATAACTTAATTTTTGACAAACTAAAGTGCTTACTTAGATTCTGGCTCTTTATTTCTTTTCCTTCTTTAATCTTCCTCTTCAGGACCATGAAGCTCTTTCTTTTTTCTTTTCTTTTTTTTTTTTGCATGTGACTATTCCCTTTTCAGCATTATCCTCCTTCCTAATCTCCTGTCCTTTCTTGATTTTTTGTTCATTTTGAGATCTTTTTACATGAATTTATTTGCATATATGCATATGTGTATGTTCAACCCTTCTTTTTATCCATTTAAGATACATGGGGTAAATCTAATAGTTACTCTCTCCACTTCTCTTTTCATGTTGATATACATTTTTATTTTCCCTAGTTATGAGAAATAGCAAGTTCCATCCCCTTCTTCATCCTTTCTACATAAGTGTATTCCTTTTTTTAACATTCTTTTCTTATCCATTTCATAAAACCTCAGAACAGAACCAACAATCCACCTCAAGGTCTCCTTTCACCCCATCTTCCTTATTTAACTTACTCACTTCCTGTTGAAGGGTCTTTGTTTGCAGTTGCTATGGACTCAATTTGTACTTTGGTATTGGATTGATTCATTCATTTCTCCAGGTTTAGTTCCTAGTTTGGCTTCATATTGAGCTTTATTTCCTAATCTGGCTTCATTCTTGGTCTATACTCTGCCTCCTACTTCATGTTTCCAGGTAGTAGGCAAGTTCTTGCCCTGACCTTCATCTCCTGAAATTGGCACCCCTTGGCTGTTTGAGTTTCAGAATATTGGGTCATATAACTTTCTAGTCTCAAGAGAAAATATTTGAGACTTCATTTTCCCTAGGCCAGCCTTGTCTGTGTCTGATCACTGCGGCACTGAATTGATAAAAGATTGTTACTCAGGCTTTCTGGCCAGCCTGAGGCCTCCAGGGGAGTCTTCTGCTCTTGGTATCTTCAGACACAGAATCCTATAGGCTATTTATGTCTAGTCTCTGTTCTTGTTAATGAATTGTAAAGAGTTACAAAGGAAAAGAGAAGAGATAGTACGATGAAAACTTTTTTTTTGCATGTTGCTCCTGGTCATTCCCCAGAGTAATTCAAATAGACCAGAGGGTAAAAGATGCAATTCGACAGCTCCTTCTCATGTAGTGATCCATACAACACTGAACTGCCTAGATAAACTAGGCCTGAGCAACTGTATTTGAATAAATCATGGCAATGGATATTGGAATATCACAAAGTGGACTGCCTGCACCTCTGGCAATTCTGATTCCCAGTGACTCAGCAGGACCCTGCCATGAGAAGAGAAATAAAATTTTGATTAAAAACATCATGGTGTGTATATTGGTACTAGTTGTATGGGAGTAGGGTAAGAGAAGTGGGGAGGGGTCCTTTCCTATTACCTTTGGACTGCTGGCTAACTTTTTTCATGTAGTTCTAGAGTAGAAGTTATCACTGTAGTTACTCATTGTATTTCTTGATTATTAAACAGTTCCATGAGAACATCGGGTTTTTGCTGGAGTATATGCAGGGAAATTGAAGAGTCTGTCTCCTATTCAGGTGGCTATCTTTGCATAAAGTACTCACAATAATAATCTGATTGGTCTGCCTACTTTGCATCTCTCCCTATTGGAATTATTCTTCCACTTGCTTTGAAAGTGATTTTTTTCCTAAAGTGCAAGTCTGAGTAATTCAATTTCTCCCCCACGTCAATAATAATTTCCAGTGTCTCCCTATCACCTCTAGAATAAAAGAAAATCAACTCTTTTTTTGGTATTCATAACTTTTTACAACTCGACTACAACCAACATCCTACTTTTTATTATAGATAATTCTCCTTTACACTGCAGATTAGTCAATGTGGTCTTATAATTCCTCATACATAGTTTTTATTTGTTTTTGTTTTTCCATTTCCTTGGTCTCTTCCTTTTTTCTCTACATTATTCTGTAGAGACATCACTTGTGTCCTCACCTTTTCTTTTTAGAATGAATCTCTGGTTTTCTTCAATCATCGATTCATTTGACATTTTCTGCATGAAACCTTTCCTGATTCCATTAGCTATTAATCTCCCCAACCCACCAAATTATTTTTTAAATCAATTTTTTATACCAAAATAAGTTTATATTGTCTTCCCCATTTGGAGTTAGAAAGATAAGAATCCAAATTATTCCTGAGATACTGACTAGCAATATGACATTGAATAAGTCACTTAGCCCCTGTCAGTTTCAGTTCCCTCTTATGTAAAATAAAGTACATACCTTAAAAGCATGATTGTTTAAGTGCCAGAAAAGATAAAACATGTAAAGAGATTTCAAAATGTTCATGTTTATGTGAATTAGCTATTATTATTAAACATTATAACATGTGTGTCACTTTTTTGTCTTTGTGGCTTTATTAACCTACACAATGCCTGATCCATAGTAGGTCCTTCATAATTGTTTGTTGGTTGTGCACTTGATTGATTTCAACTTTAATTGCAAACGATAAATATTGGTTGGTAGATTTTGTGACATTTATCAGGCCTCCCATAATACCTCAACACATGGCTTAAGAAGTCATTACCTTTTTGAATATTTCATCTTACTATAAATTTATATCATTGGACACGGATGAACCAACTACAATTCACCAGCCTGGGTCCTGTTACTGATATTTTCATGGATCTTGGCATCTTTGTATATAATTAATAACTCTTTGGACTATGATCTCAAGGACAACGGGATGGTGCTTCATCCGTAGATATCCATTCTCTTTGGAAAAAGTCTCATATATCTTATGTGTTTCCAGAGATCCAGAGATTTTTCTTATGTGACAAATTCTTCACTAACTTTTCAACTAAAACTTTGATGATCTCTTTTTAGTATCATTTACTTCTTGTCTTCTTTTTTGAGGGGATTTTTTTCCATCCAGTTATAAAACTTACTGTTTGTTTAATAGTATATATAATCTCTTAAAAGGCAAGGATAATTTTTTTATATATATTTCTATCCCAAAATTTAGTGGCATGTTTGGCACATAGTACATGTTTGATAAGTGTTTGTGGGTTGATTGATTAAGATACTCCCTATGCTGGACATTTAGAAGTGTTTGATTGGATTCAATGATCACTAAGAAAACTTGCTAAGATTCTATTTAAATCTACAGAACAACAGAGGGAGATGAGAACATTGAGGACATTAATGCTAATTGATTCTTGGCCAAGAATTCTCTTTACGGGAGAAGTGAGCTGATGGGATTGCCTTAACAACCTTTATTGATAGGGGCAATGATACTCTCTGAGAATGATGATTCCACATTTGCATGATTCTATTAATTCTAAAAGTAAATGACTAAAATGAATAATATTCTTTTATTTGGAATAATAATAATGATAATAAATAGTCCTCATATAACACTATATAACATATAAGATATTTTTCAGGGAAAAAATGTGAAAATAGCTATACAACAAACAACAAACAACCAAATTATTAATTAATTATTATTATTCCAAATGAAAGAACACTATATTTTTTTTTTATTTATGTTTGGAATATTCAGTATCAGAAAGTACCATTATGCTCCTTCAAGCAAAGGCTTAATGCACTTTTTTTTGTTATTTCAGGGTTACAAATCAGGCCTGAGACATTCACTAGTTGAATAACTCTGGGCAAGTCCCTGAACCCTGTTTGCCTCAGTTTCCTCAAATGTGAAATGAGCTAGAGAAGGAAATGGCAAACCACTCCAATATCATTTCCAGAAAAACTCCCAAATCAGGACTGAAAATGACTAAACAACAACAACAAATGTCTCCCACTAGGTACCATTTATTTCTTCCATGAAGTCATTAATTTATGAAAACCAATGCTACTCCTGTTTTCTACTTCTAAGTGTAAGAACAGAATTTTCCTCCCATTCTCCATGAAATCTAACTCATTTGATTATCTGTCAATTAAAATAAACCTAATTTTACCCTGGATTTAATGTAAATGGCTTACCACATAGCGATATAGGTACACAGATAAATATAAAGAGATAGATAGATATGTATATATATATATATATATGTAAAATTCACATAATGCTTCTATTACAATGTCTATGTATAATACATTTCTCTATTAGAGTATTTTATACTACCCCCTTATGAAACATGTTTCCCCTAAGTAAAAGATTGCTGTGATATTATGAACAATTAGTTGCTTAATAAAGAACTGTTTTAAAAAATGACTATTATACCTACTCAAGCCAGGCTTATACCACACAAAATGAGCTGAAAATTTGTCAACTGAACAATAATGAATTTAGCTCAGAATTATCAGAATATCCTCTCAAAAGGGTATGATTTTGCCAAATAACTTTATATATTAGTAGAACTGATCCTAAGTTAAAAACTTTCTGGAGAATATTCAAGAATTAATTCCACATACAATGAGACAGACAGAGACAGAGAGACAGAAATAGAAATAGAAGCAGAGATAGAGAGACAGGGATATATGATGGAATCTGATGTTTTTTTTTTTTTAATCAGGATAATTGATATTAGGCAATTATCAATCCCACATATTTCAGAAGGGCACTGTTTTTATTACTTAAAACTAAAACTATTTAAACTTTATTTACTTCAATTCATTGATGAAAAAAATCTCATGTTCGATATTTATGAAAATTTTCAAACCAAAGATAGCATACACATAACATGAGTAAATCTAGTTTGAGATTTGTTGTAATTGAGTTATTTGTGTAATGAGTTTCATGACTGAAAAAATAATTGGTTCCCCATACAGAAATAAATATTAAATTTCAATATTTACCATCTCTTCTTTTGTGATAGCTTTGTGTGCCACTTTTTCTAAATTTAAAATGAATATCAACTAATAAATTAATTTCAAAATCACTGTTTGCAACATAGTACACAAATAGAAGACAGAGAGTGATTAAGCTTAGCCATAAAAGTTAGCCATAATTACAGAAGAGTTTGGTATCATTTATATAGAACCTCATTTAAATATAGTTAACAAAAATGAAAATCCAAAGAGTTATATACTATAAGCATATAGTAGCATCCTTCTATTGCTTATGTGGGATCAACTTGAAATGTGCCCTTACTTTAAAAAAATAGTAAGTGCACATCACCTAGTAGAGTTGGTAATATTTCCAATTAGAACTACTAAATTGGAAATTAATGTTGTAAAAGCACTAAACTTCTCAGTAGGATGTTCAAAATCTTATAAAATTTTTACCTATTGAAATGTCCATATTTAGAAATCCTATGAAGAGTGTTTATTAATTTTACCAGTAAAGCCTCCATTTGAGATTTCTAATTAATGTTGGAGTATTTACTATTAAAGAAGAGATATGTCATTTCTCCCCCTAAGCATTGAATTAAAATTAATTTTCTTTTTTCTGAAATTTCAAACCTTCAAACCAAAAACAGTGATCTATGTAAGAGAGCAAGACACATATCCAGGCAGACTGTATTTGAGCAAATGTCCTCAGGTCGCGATGCAAAAAAATCTTTTATTCACTTTTCAACAAGGCTTTCAACCTCATTCATGTCCAGTCTTTGAAATTCACTTTCTTTTATCTCCCTACGATGAGGCATTAGCCTACTTTATGCTGAAAGTTCACTCCTCCCAAAGATTTCTCAAACAGTGCAAATACACTGTCACCTTTTTTCTGATTGGCTGTTTCATCCTAGAATCTCTGTTTTAGGGAAAATATCCAGGATATGCATGTCTTAAATGTCCTCTAGATTCTAGTGCTTACTCTTCAGACTTTCCCTACTATGTGCCTACATGGGTGACTTTTACTATACGATCCTCATTTTCAGTTTCATTTTATGTATTGATTTTTCTCCAACAAATGTAAGCTTTTTGAAGGCTGGGACCATGTTTATGCTTGTCTTTGAATAATAAGAACTTAGCATTATGTCTGGTACATAGTGTTTCATATAAGCTTGATTGATTTTCTGATTGACCATAGACATTAAAGACTATTAGTATGTATGCTAGCTTGATGAGTAAAACAACTCTATTCTATAGCTCTGGTGGACAGTGTAGACTGAGGACCAAATAATTGCACTAAACTTAAGGCGGGGTGGGGGGCGTATTGTGTGTATGCACCCATTACTACCCATAGTTTCTTTCTTTGGCATTAGAAGACCTTAACATCAGAATTCTTGTCTTCCCAGCATTTGTGGCAGTTTCTTCTTTATGACATTTCTAAAGGCATCTCCAGTTTTTAGACCACTGATCTCAGGATTCAAAAAGCTTGGTGTCAGGTCTGGGTTCTACATCATATTAGTTGTTAAAGATTGATCAAGACAGAACTTTTCCAACTGTTACTTTCCTCATCTATAAACTAGTTATATTAACATTTCCTCTGCCTGTCTAAAAGGACTACTAAACAATAATTTCAGTGCAGAACTTGAAGAATTGTCTAAATGTGAGCCATTACCTGGAGTCAATTGCTCCTTTAACTTTGATCTAGTTGTATAATACAAATAAAAGACTGAATGTATGGGAGAAAAAAAAATGATTGCATAAGTCATTATTTATATCTTATACTGTCAAATATATTTTAAATATGTGATGACTCAGGAATAAGATTTTATTTTTAGAGAACTGAACTAGAATTAAACTGTTATTAGGAAGTAATGTACAAATAATATTCAAATTTCAGGCTTTAAGATTATTGAGATGTGGCATTTTATTTTTAGATTATGTAAAGCTAACATCATTGCACTTATTATATAAAAGATTTTGTATGACAACATCTTTAAATGGGAGGTGGAGCCAAGATGGCAGCTGGAAAGCAGTGACTTGCTTGAGCTCCCTGCCAGGTCCCTCCAAAACCCTATAAAAAATAGCTCTGAACAAATTCTAGAACTGCAGAACCCACAAAATAGCAGAGGGAAGTAGGGATCCAGCCCAGGACAGCCTGGATGGTCACTGGATGAGGTCAATCTCACTTGGAGTGGAGGGGAGAAGAGCCTAGCACCAGCAGTGGCAGGACCAACCAGACCAGGAGCCAAGCAGAACAAGCCCTAGCGCCCTGAATCAGTGAGCGGTGGCAGTTACCAGACTTCTCAACCCACAAACACCAAAGACAACAGTGAAGGTTAGTGGGAAAAGCTGCTGGGGACAGAGTGAAAAGAGTTTGCAGTTGGGCCACCACCCTGGGGGCAACGGGGGGAGCTACAGCTACAGAGCTACAGCTGCAGTTACTTCCTGCCCCAGGTCCATCTAGTGGGAGGAATTAAGTGGCTGATCAGAGCAGGAGTGCAGAGCCTGCTTAAGATTTTCATCAGGTCCAGGTTGGTGGTTCTTGAGGAAGGAGGAAAGCAGGTGTGGCACAGCTGGCTGTATAGAAATTGCTCTGAAATCAACAGCACATCCCCTCAAACTTAGAACAAAGTACTCTTTACACTACAAGCAGTCATACACTGCTGAAAAACTCAAGGGTCAAGTAAGTTTGCTGGGAATATGGCCAGGCAGCAAAAACACACTCAGATTCAGTCTCAGACCTTGGAATCTTTCTTTGGTGACAAAGAAGACCAAAACATACAGCAAGAAGTCAATAAAGTCAAAGAGCCTTCAACAAAAGCCTCCAAGAAAAACATGAACTGGTCTCAGGCCATGGAAGAGCTCAAAAAGGATTT
>CM053626.1:99277714-99292727 GCA_028646595.1 Phalanger gymnotis
CCCCCGAGGAATTCTCTGGGTGGGGAGCGGAGGGATTAGAGCTGTTTACCTGGCCATTATGTCTCCTGGAAGCTCAAGAAGCATTTGAAACCTTTGGGCTGCCAGCCTCAGGAGCTGGTATCTCACAGTCGGTGGCATTGCGCTGCCTCTCGTCGCTTCCTCAGAGTGCCGTCCTGTGTTGGGAGGCCTGGGGATCTGTGCTGGTTTCAGGCTCCCGGCTTTCTCCCAGTCTGTCTCCCACGTGGGTTTTCCGGCCAGCTGCTTCTGCTTTGGTCACGTCAGGGGCAGCTCCACACGCCAAGCGCTTTCCTAGCCTACAGAGTCGTTCCTTCAGCCTTTCAGATTCTCCGAGCTGGGAAATTTGCCCCACTCCGACTGCTCGCAATTTCTAACTCTCTCAAATCTGCTCAGATTCACTTTTTTATAGGAATCCAACAGAACCTGTGAGTAAATAAGATTATTTCTCAAAGAGCCAGGGACTTGTTAACCAAAATGAACTTTCCATAATGTGCTCAAAATTATTTGGAGTAGAAAGTTAAGTGTCATGCAAAGGAATCAATGAAATCTTAAGCTATATGCATATTAGAAAGAACACATTGTACGGACACTAAATATGTGGTTTGAATATTGAATGGCTCTATGTGGCTTTAGTCAAGTTAAATAACTCTCTCTGTTCCTTAGTTTGCTTTCATGCAAAATGAAGAATTTAGACTAGGCTCTGTCCAAGGTCCCTTCCAGTTGCTATCCTATAAGCCTATACACTCTAGTACTAGGATTGGGTAAGGAGGAAATATTTGAAGAGTTATGATGGGATAGAACATACTCTGAAGCAGTAATGAAAATTCTTAAATGATAAAATATTCCTGTATTTCTCTTTGACATTTAGGCTTTTATGAAGGTCTATAAACCTATCCTGTACTTATAACAATATTTACCCCCACTGTCCCATAACTCACAAAATGATAGAATGACAGAACTGCAAAGTTGCTTAAATTCAATTCAGATATGCTAAGTACCTACTGTATACCAAGCATTCTACTATGGTCTGAAATTACAAATAGTAAAAACAAAACAGTCTCTGCTCTAGTAGAAGTAATATGACACCATAGTAAACAGGATGCATGAAGATAAATAAAAGCAAAATATCTACGCATAAAACTCAAATATTCTAAAGAATATTGAAAGCTAAAAATATAGATAGTACAAAGTATGAGATAATGCAGAGAGGTGCTATATTGTTAAAGGGTTTTAATGCCAAGTAATAGAGTTTGGCATTAAAGTTCTTTAACACATTCTATCTTTTCTCTCATCTACTATCCCACCCATGGTGAAGGCAAGAAATACAAAACCCCTTACGAATATGAAATCATTAAAAACAAATCCCCATATTATCCAAGTTTCAAGAAAAGGAAGAAAAGAAAAATGCTTCAATGTCTACTCTGAGTCCATTAGTTCTCTAGATAGTGGGAGAAATCTTTTTTTTTTTTTTAATCATGAGTCTTTTGGACTTATAGTGAGATGTTGTATTGATTAGAATTACTAAGTGTAAATTGATTTTTCAGTTCTGTTCATTTCATTTTGTATCAGTTAATACTCAGTTTTTTTTCTGAAACCATCCCCTTCATCATTCTTTACATCACAATAGTAATACATCACAATAGTAATGTATTACTATGTATTTAGTAATAATAGTAATGTATAACTATTTTTTCCACCACCAATTTTTTTCCACCTCAAAAAAGAGCCATTGTAAATGAGTTTGTACATATCTACCCTTTTTCTCCTTCTTTGGTCATTTTGGAGTTTCTGGGTCAAAGTATATGCCCAGTTTAATAGCTTTTTGCATATAATTTCAAATCATTTCTCAGAAAGGATGGACTAGTTGAGTTGGATGTATTTTGAATCCCAGTGCACCAAAATTAATTGATTGTTGTTCAGAACTGTGTATGACAAAAGAAGCCTAGGTATGGTAAATGATGGGAGAGTTAGGCAGAAGTGGAGTGAGTTAAGAAGGGCAAAGAAAGAATTTTATTAGTTTTACTATTGTGCTTGGGGTCCTGGTGTTTTCTAGGCTTCTGAATTATTTTCTCTGTGCTATGATTACCATGATGAAATGTAGTAATCTATACATCCCTGAGGTGGTTTATGAACACTTGCTGGATAGGTTGCATATTTGTCTAATCTTTGTTAGTTGAGGCTTTTGAAGCTAGATTATTATTGCTTCAGTTGTATGGGTGGTGAAAAAGTCCAGATTAAGAGCCAGGATACCAGCCTTACGAATTCATGAGAGGAAATCCATTAGCAAGAATAAGCAAGCATGTAAGAAAAGATTTTCATCAAGATGGATGAAAACTGAAATAGAATTTCTTTAAAAAAAAAACAGAAAAGTGAAGACAGAAGAGGGTATGGAACTAAATCGTGATTTCATTTAGCATTTGTAACTCTCAGGTCAGGAACTCCAGTCATCGATGCATGTTGTTACCTTTCCTACAACTTCTAGTATTGGAAAGTTACCTTGAACATCAATTTAAATAATGTGGCCAAAGTTACATAGCTTGTTTGTGTCTGAGGCAAGGACTGGAATCCGGGTGTTTCTGACTGTGAAGCCAACTCTCTATCTGAAATGGCTGCATCTCAGTAGTGACAGTGTATTTCAATAATCTGTGTATACACTAGTTATCTTTGACAAAGATAGATTTTTCCTAAATAATTATTTCACTTTTCAAAGGACAAAGAGAATGATCACGAAGATTCTTCTTAAACTGATACTTATTAACAAAGGGAACTAGTAGCCAAAGTAGAAATATTGAGAGCTTTGAAGAACAGTGACCACAGATTTCTAGAGTTTAAGATGGAGAACAGGAAAGCCAAGCATAGACCGGCATATACTCAGAGATTTTGGAATTTCCAGATTTAAAGGTCTTCATAAAAATAATAATCAGGATCCCTTGCATTCAAAATATATAGGTCACGTAAACCCCAAAATTATAGCAAGATTTCAAGAAAAAAGTCATAGGAAAAAAATTTAGGAAAGAGATAAAAAGGGAAGAGAGAGAACATTTGAAAGAAAAAGGTGATTGCACAGCAAACTCATCATTCAAATTAAAAGACATGTACAGATGATTGTGATGAGAGTTGGTAACTATAAAAAACAATGTTAGGAGCACAGAAATTCAAAATTATTTGAGGTAATCAAATAGCTAAAGAAATACTCCTAAAGGATTTTTAAAAAAATCAATGGAGAGAAAAAGAGATTTATAAAAATGAGAGTGGTTCACTACTCAGGGAAGGTGGGATGATGATATTTAATGGGGAGTAAGTACCTCTGATTTTATTTTGGTTTTCTCTGGGAAAGAGAATAGTCTTCTGAAGGGAATGGAAAACACTAAACAAAAAAAGAGGATTTATGGGAAGTTAAATCCCAATTTTTAAAATATTTTTCCTAAGAAGTCTCATTCAATCTGTTAGCATCACTATTCATATGTACAACTAGTTTGACCATTATGACAATCGAATCAATTTTTTTGTCTTGTTTTGTTTGATTTGTCTTTCCTTAAGATGGCTCTCCTTATTTAGGCTTAAATTCGACAAGCATTATTACCATTTTAAGTCATTTGTAAAAATGGATGTGACTCAGGACCAATCTACATGTGCTTTAAAACTGGCACTCAGGCTAAAACATAACAAGGAATAGATGCTCTTGAAAAAGAGGAATAGAGGCTCTAGAGATTAACAATAAAACAATTTGTTTTCTCACAATATTATCAGAATCTCTACTACTGTAATAACTTATACTTTAACAACCACAAAAATTATAACATAATTTTTTGCCTATCCCTGAAAAAGTGATTTATTTAATGAATTATCAATTGATTAAGAATTCTATTTTTTTTAAATTTTATTTGCTTATGTTCTAGGTATTGTGAAGTCTTTTGCTGTTTTGGCTCTCATTAAAAAATTTATTTAAAAAAATTAAAAACTGATAGAGAAGGGCATCTTTTAGACTATTCTATTCTTCTAGTCGAGAAATATGAAAATAAATCAGTTGACAGGCTTGCATGCTTCTGCCAAGGTTCATATTTATAGTACTCATGTAAAGATAAGTTGTGCATTTTTTAGATAGCCTCCTTTTATTGCAGATATATAGATATAACATTGCATTACAACACTGTGTGCTACCAAAAATTATGTATATAGAGGTTCCACTATAAATAGGCAGAGAGCATTTTATTCATTTATTTTACTATAATTACATGTCTCTTCCTCCATTTATATAGAGTCATTCTTATAAGTATATTATAGGTTGATTTATAAGACTAGATAAATCTTGAAGTGATAAAGGTTTGACATCTAAAAACAAAGATATGAATAAAAAGTAAAACATAATAAAAATTTCCCAGTTTAAAAGACAATAAAAGTGTATAAAGAAAATGTACATAATAAGAGACATTTCTATTTTCATTAAAATGAATTTAAATATTAGATTTTACTTTATATTATTTTTATTTTTAATGTGACAAGTTCCAGATTGCATTGTTTCATTGTTTAAATTTCAAGAGGTGATGATGCTCATGGAAATAAATTATTACACTTAGAAAAATTACCACTAAGAAACAGAGATAGAAGGATATATTGATACAAGTACTATACTATGTAACAGGGCCTGACTTTTTTTTATGATTTTTTTTTGGGGGGGTAGGGTAATTGAGGTTAAGAGACTTGCCCAACGTCACACATCTAATACATGTGTCAAGTATCTAAGGCCAGATTTGAACTCAGGTTCTCCTGACTCCAGGGCTAGTGCTCTACTCACTGGGCCAACTAGATGCCCCATGGGCCTAACTTCTATGTAAGACTCTGATACTAACTAGCTATGTGACCTTGAACAAGCCACATGCTGCTCAAGATCAGAGGACTAGATAAAATCTGAGGTTGCTTCTGACTCTGAGTTTTTTATTAGGTTCCAGGATTTCACCATTGGATTTGCCACATTAGGGATTGAGGTGTTAAGATGTATGCTTTGGGCATCTCGGTGGTGCAGTGAGGAGAGCACTGGCCCTGGAGTCAGGAGGACCTGAGTTCAAAGGTGGCCTCAAACACTTGACACACTTACTAGCTGTGTGACCTTGGGCAAGTCACTTAACCCTAATTGCCCTTCCTTCTTCCCTCAAAAAACAAAACAACAAAAAAGATGTATGCTTTGGTGAGTTAATATGAGATAGCAGTCATACAGTTGGCATAAATGTACTGTACCATTTTCACAGTGCCTTCAAAACTGACATAAACAATGTCATCTTGGTAGGGGATGAAAAATCAGAAAAGATGTGGGCTGGTTATAGAATAAAAGTAAGGCATAACAGATAAATAACTGGAATACTATATTATAGAAAAACCTCTAGCTCACAGATTAATCTCTTGTCTATGACTTATGGGCAGCTTTGAACAGAAATTTTAGAGGTAAAAATATATAGACCCATTATGATTTCCTCAATTGTAAGAAGTACCTTCAAAGTCAGATAGGATAGTAGAAGTAAGGCATGGTGGAGATCTGCACATACTTAACAACTGTTTGATGAATAGAAATGAATGAAAGTAGTGGACATTGTGTTTAATTTCTTTTTCATTAAAATTATTTTAATGAATTTTTAAGCTGTTGATACTTTTTTGTTATATTACATTACATTTATTAATATGTTGTTAATTTTCTTTTCAATGGAGCAAAAAAAAATATGCCTAGTAACAAGACATTGAGAGAGAAAAAAACTAAGAAAAAAAAGAGTTCAGCAAAATCAACCAACGCAAGAAAAATTTCTGATGGTATATGCAGTATTTCACTTATAAAGTTAGTCACCTAGAAGAATAAAGGGAAAGATGCATATTTTTGACAAACAAATGGGTATGGCATTCAATTTGGTTTTGGTCTGACCATTTATATTGTTGTAATCATTGTGTAAATTTTTCTTTGGTGGTGCAAAATTTACATTGTGTCAGTTCATGTAAATAATTTTTATGCTTCTCTGATCTCTTCACTTTTTTGTACATTACACCATTTACATATGTTTATTAGTTGTACCATGTCTGATGTGAATCTGACATTTTCTCTAGGTTTTGATGACACAAAAATTGTTGTTATAGATATTTTATATTATAGTGCCATTCTTTTTTTCAATGACCCAGTTAAGGTATATAATTAGCAGTAGAATCTCTCTTGGTCAAAGGGGATAGATATTCTAATGGCTTTTGTAAGCATAAATTTAAAAATGACATTATTTTCTTTACTTTTGCCTTTATAGATTTTTTTGCCAATTACACGGAAAGATAGGTTTCAGCATTCATTTGTGTAAAATTTTGAGTTCCAGAGTTTTCTCCCTACCTCCTTTCCCTCCCTCCTTCCCAAGACAACAAGCAATATCATATAGTTTATACATGCACAGTCACATTAAACATATTTCCATATTAGTGACAGTTGAGAAAGAAGAATCAGAGCAAAAAGGAAAAGCCATGAAAAAGAAAAACAAAAACAAAAATATGCAGAAATAACAGGCTTTGATCTACATTCAGACTCCATAGTTCTTTCTCTGGATGTGGTTAGAATTTTCCATTGTGAGTCTTGGAGTTCTCTTGGATGAAGGTATTGCTGAGTAGAACTAAGTCTATCATAGTTAATCATGTCACAATGTTGCTGATGCTATGTATAATGTTTTCCTGGTTCTGCTCACTTCAATCAATATCAGTTCATGTAGGACTTTCCAGGTTTTTTTTTCTGAAAATCACCTGTTTGTCATTTCTTGTAGCACAACCATATTCCATTAAAATCATATAACACAGCTTGTTCATACATTCTCCAATTGATGGCCCTCCCCTCAATTTCTAATTCTTTACTACCACAAAAAGGGATGTTATAAATATTTTTGTACATGTGGGTTTTTTCCCATTTTTATGATCTCTTTGGGATACAGATCTGGAAGGTGAATTGCAGGATCAAAAGTTATACACAGTTTTATAGCCCTTTGGGGGATAGTTCCAAATAGCTTTCCATAATGGTTGGATCAGTCCACAACTCCACCAACAATGGATTAGTGTTCCAATTTTCTGACATATTCTCCAACATTTATCATTTTGCTTTCCTGTCATATTAGCCTGTCTGATATGGGTGACGTGGTACCTCAGAGTTGTTTTAATTTGCATTTCTATAATCAATAGTTATTTAGAGCATTTTTGATATGAGTATAGGTTAGCTTTAATTTCTTCATCTGAGAACTGCAAATTCATATTGTTTGACAATTTACCAACTGAGGAATGATTATATTCTTATAAATTTGACTCAGTTCTATATGTATTTTAGAAATGAGGCCTTAATCAGAAACACTGGGTGAAAAATATCATCCCAACTTTCTGCTTTCCTTCTAATCTTGGTTGGTTGCAATGGCTTTGTTTGTGCAAAAAAACCTTTAATTTAATGTAATTAAAATTCTCAAATATACTGTCAATAATTTTAAGGAAAATTCTATTTATTTCTATGGGTTCTTTAGTATTTTTAATAAGAACGAGTACTGTATTTTGACAAAAGCTTTTTCTGCATCTAGTGACATAATCATATGATTTTTGTTAGTTCTGTTATTGATATCGTCAATTATGCTGATATTTTTACTGATAGTGAACAAACTGTACTTTCCTTTTATAAGTCCCTCTATGTCATAGTGCATTATCATCCTGATAAATTGTTGGAATCTCTTTGTTAATATTTTACTTAAAATTTTCATATCAATATTACTTAGGGAAATTGATCTATAATTTTCATTCTCTGTTTTGGCTCTTCCTGGCTTAGGTATCAGCACAATATGTTTGTCTTAAAAGAAATTCGGTAGGATTCTTTCTTGACCTATGTTTACAAATAGTTTATATAGTATTGGAATTAATTGTTCTTTAAATATTTGGTAGAATTCATTTGTAAGTTGATTTGACCCTGTAGATTTTTTCCTTAGGGAGTTTATTAATGGCTTGTTCAATTTCTTTTACTCACATGGGCCTATTTAAGCATTTCATTTCCTCTCCTTTTAATTAGGACAATTTGTATTTTTGTAAATACTCACCATTCCACTTAAATTACCAGATTTATTGGCATAGAACTGGGCAAAATAGCTCCTAATTATTGCTTTGATTTCATCTTCATTGGTGGTTAATTTGCCTTTTCATTTTTGTTACTGGTAATTTGGTTTTCTTCTTTCTTTTGTGAAATTAAACAAAAGTTTATCTCTTTTATTGTTTTTTTTTTTTTAATAAAACCAGCTCTTAGTGTTACTTATTAGTTTAATAGCTTTATCAACTTCAATTTTATCAATCTCTCCTTTTTTTGCAATGTCTAATTTTATATTTAATTGGGGGCTTTACCTTCTTTTTATTCCAGTTTTTTAAAGTGCACCCCAATTCATTGCCCTCCCCTTTCTCTATTTTATTTATGTAAGCATTTGGAAATATAAAACTTCCCCTACGAACTGTTTTGGCTGCATCCTATAAATTTTGGTATTTTGTGTCATTATTGTCATTCTCTTGAATGAAGTTATTGATGGTTTCTATGATATGTTGTTTGGACCACTCATTCTTTAGGATTAGATTATTTAGTTTCTAATTAATTTTTAGTATATCTTTCTATACTCCTTTATTACATGCAATTTTCATTGCATCAGGATCTAGAACTAATACATTAATATTTTTGCCTTTCTGCATTTGATTTTGAGTTTATTATGTCTAAATACATGGTCACTTTTTTCTGTAGGTGCCATGTACCACCGAGGAAATGGTATATTCCTTTCTATTCCAATTCAGTTTTCTCCAGAGGTTTATCATATCTAAATTTTCTAAAATTTTGTTCATCTCCTTAACTTCTTTCTTGATTTTGCGGTTAGGTTTATCTAGTTCAGGTGGGGGGAGGTTAAGGTTCTGAACTAGTATAGTTTTGATGTCTATTTCTTCCTGTAATTCACTTAACTTCTCTAAGAATTTGGATGCTATATCACTTGGTGCATTTATATGTAGAATTAATGTTACTTCACTGTCTATGGAACCTTTTAGTACAGTTTACTTCCTTATCAATTTTAATTAAATCTATTTTTGCATTTGCTTTGTCTGAGATCAGGATTGCTACCCTGTTTTTTTCACTTCAGATGAAACATAATATATTCTGCTCCAACCTTTTACATTTACTCTATGTGTGTCTCTCTGCTTCAAATGTGTTTCTTGTAAACAACGTATTGTAGGATTCTTATTTTTAATGACCTCTGCTATGCACTTATGTTTTATAGAAAACTTAACCCATTGACATTCACAGCCATGATTAATAACTGCATATTTCCCTAAATTTTATTTTCCCTACTGTTTATACTTTTCTCTCTCCTTTCACCCTTTCCCTTCTTTTACATCTGATCACCCCCTCCCTCATTCTGTCCTCCCTTCTATCATCACCCCTTTTCTTTCCAGTTTTTCCTCTCCTACTTCAGCCCTCCTTTCTATTCTCTGTATTATCAGCCTCCCTCTCCATTTTCCTTTTCTTTCCCATTTCCTTTCCTACCCCATAGGGCAAGATAATTTTCTGTACCCAATTTAGTGCATATATTATTCCCTCTTTCAGCCAAATCTGATGAGAGGAAGGTTCAAATAATGCTCACTCCCTTCCTTTTTTCCCTCCACTCTAATTAGTCTTTTATGGCTCTTCATGGGATGTAATTTATGGTATTTTTCCTCTCCCTTTCCTCTTCTACCAGAACATTCCTTTTTTTACCATTTATTTTGTTATCTTCACATCAAAGTCAACTTATACCCATACATTCCTTCAATGTATACTACATCTAAATGTCCTATACAGTACTCCAGACTTTCATGTATCATCTTTCTGTGTAGAGAAAATAATTTAGATCTTATTGAATAACATGATTTTTCCTTTTCTGTTTACCTTTTTATTCACTCTCAGGATTTGTATTTAAAGATCATTATTTCTATTCAGCTTTGGGCTTCTCATAAGGAAAGTTTGAAAGTCCCCTATTTCATTGTATGTCCATATTTTGCCCTGAATGATTATACTCAGTTTTTCTGGGTAGTAGATTCAGGGTTATAATCTAAGCTCCTTTGCCTTCTGAAATGTCATATTCCAAGACCTCTTTTCTTCAATGTAGAAGCCACTATGTAATGTATAATAGTGACTGTGGCTCCTTGGTTTTTGAATTGTTTCTGTCTAGCTGCTTACAGTATTTTCTCCTTTACCTGATAAATTTGGAATTTGAATACAATATTCCTTGAAGTTTTCATTTTGGGATCTCTTTCAGGAAGCATTTGGTTGATTCTTTCAGTGACTAACCCTCTGGTTCTAGGATGTCAGGTAGTTTTCCTTGACGATTTCTTGAAAAAAAATGTTTTCCAGTACTTTTTTTTATCACAACCTTGAAATAGTTCAATGATTCTTAAATTATCTCTCCTCGACCTGTTTTCCAGGTCTGTTGTTTTTCCAATAAGGTGTTTTACATTTTATTCTTTTTTTTTATTCTTTTGATTTTGTTTGACTGATTTTTCATGTCTCATGGACATATTAGCTTCTACTTTCTCAATTACAATTTTTAAGGAATTATTTTCTTCAGTTACCTTTTATACCTCCTTTTCCATTAGCAAATTCCAATTTTAAAGGTGTTGTTTTCTTCAGTGTACTTTTTTTAATTTGGTCAATTTCATTTTTTAAGGAGTAGTTTTCTTCAGTCAATTTTTGTGCTTCCTTTTTCAATCTGTTGACTTTTTTTCATAATCCTCCTGCATAACTCATTACTTTTCCAAATTTGTCTTCCACATTTCTTACTTGATATTTAAGAATATTTTTGAGTTCTTCCAAGAGAACTTTTTGGGCTTGACACCAAATCATATTCTCCTTTGAGGCTACACATATAGGCACTTTGACATTTTTGTCTTCTTCTGAGTTCATGTTTCTGTCTTTCCTGTTGCCATAGTAGTTTTCTATGGTCAGAGATCTTTCTGCTTCTTACTCATTTTCAGCCCATTTCATGACTTTTCAAGTTGAGCTCTGCTTCTGGGCCACAGTGGCCACCGTCCCAAGATTCTTGTACTAGGGACCATGGGCTTGGTCACTGGCCTCCAGTGCTTTTGGCTTGCCCACTCTTCTAAGTGTGGCCTGACCTAGTTGGGCTCATTGTTGTCTGGTTTCATAATTTGCCTTTTCTTCTGGGATGGAAAACCTCATTGCTGTCTGCTGATCTGGGACTGGGGGGCCTCAATTGCTTATCTGTGCTGAGGTGAAGAGTATTCTGCTCGCTTGCCCAGACACTGTCTGCAAAGGGCTGTGCTCCCCTTTTACCCAAGTGAGACAGGCCTTTTCTGAATTTTTTCTAAGTTATCTTAACCTGGAAAATTGCTACACTCCATCTTTTTGTGAAGTTCTGTCACTCTGGAGTCCATTTAGAGGTTTGATTTAATGCTGTTTCTGAGGGAAGCTGGGGAGATCTCAGGCAACTTCATTCTTTTTCTTTGCCATATTCTAAAATTGCTTTCTAGAAAAATTGAATTGATGAATAGCTCCACCAACACTGAACTAGTGTAACCTCTTTATGTATCACTTTTAATGCCTATTGTCCAATTTCTACTATTTTAATATTTTAGGAGGGTGAGAGGATGAACCTCAAAATTTCTTTGATTTATATTTCTATTGTTGATATTGCTTCAAATCTAATTTTCAAAAGCTACTTTATCATTTTAATTCCTTTAAAAACTATTTTTTTCTTATCTGTTGACCTTTTGTATATTAGGGAATGGTTCTTTGTCTTTTATAACTTTGTTATCTCCCATTTTCTTAACTTGCCTTATTAAGCCTGAGGATGTGACCACTGTCTAAGTTGTTGAGACTAGCAACCTAGGTGTGAATATCAACTTCTAGTACTTTCTCATCAGTAATATCAAATCTGTTAAAACAAATTTGGCTCTTCCCTTGCAAGATATTTTATATCTGCCCCACTGTTTTCTCAGACACAAAGAATTCCTTTGTACAGGGACCTCATCACCTTACCCCTGAATGATTGTAATAGATATCTCCAAATTTTCTTTCTAATCAGAATAATCTATAATTATATTGTCAAATTTCAATTTTAGAGGTCCTCAGATCTCTTAAGTTGGTTTCCTTTTTTGAGAGTCAGAGAATAGCAAATATTGCAAAAACTAGACAAGATGTTAGAAGGAGAATGGAAAAATATGGATCAATAATGTACTGTCAAAACTCTATGTTCTTCAATCAAATATTTTTACATTCCTCCCACACTTAGATTTGTATATATTCCCAAAGATATTTGTTTTGTTGACATATTATATTCTGCCATGCTTTCTATCAGAAATGTTTTATTTGATCATTCACACTCTATTTTTAAGTGCATCACAAATTAACCTTAGGAATCAGTTGAGCCACTTAGCTTTCTGTAAAGAGTTCACTCCTCAGTGGTTAGAAATTCTCCTCATTGCAATAGAACATGGTGTCCATTACATTGCAACAATATTTTCATAGACATAAACAAATAAAATGACTAAATTATTTTTTCTGCTAATACCTAAGAACAATTCCTGCCCTATGAGGAAAAAATGTGAATGCAATTATCTATGCTGAAAGGCAACTGCATAAAAAGACCAAAATCTAGAAGATACTAGAGGCAAGACAACTAAAAATAGTGAGGCTTTTCTCATGATTTTTTTTTTAATTTCATTTATTTATCTTTAGTTTTCAACATTCGCTTTCATAAAATTTTGAGTTTCAAATTTTCTCCTGCTCCCCACACCCCAAGATGGCATACATTCTTATATCAGCTCTACATACACATTCATATTAAACATATTTTCGCATTAGTTATATTGTAAAGAATTAAAACCAATGAGAGGAACCACAAGAAAGGAGAATCAAAAAAGAAAAGAAAAAGAGAGACATCAAATACTATGTCTGGCCTACATTCAGACTCCAGAGTTTTTTTGTTTTTGTTTTGTTTTTTTCTGAACGTAGATAGCATTTTCCATTATGAATTTTTTGTACTTTTCTTAGATCCTTGCATTATTAAGAAGAGGTAAGTCTATCAAAGTTAGTCATCACACAATGTGGCTGTTACTATGCTTTGTTAGTGCAAAAAAACTTTTTTAATTCAATGTAATCAAAATGATCAGTTTTACATTTCACAATTTTCTCTATTTTTGTTTATAAATTCTCCCCTTCTCCATAGATCTGACAGGTAAACTATTCCTTGCTCACCTAGTTTGCTTATAATATCAGCCTTTATAGATAAATCATGTACCCATTTTGACTTTATCTTGGTATACAGTGTAAGATGTTGGTATATGCATAATTTGTGTCATACTTTTTTCCAGTTTTCCAGAAGTTTTTTTGTCAAATAATGAGTTCTTATCCCAGAAACTGGAGTCTTTAAGTTTATGAACCACTAGATTACCGTAGTCATTGATTACCGTGTCTTGGGTACCTAACTGATTCCACTGATCCACCACTCTTTTTCTTACCTAGTACCAAGTAGCTTTGATGATTGCTGCTTTGTAATAGAGTTTTAGATCTGGAAAGGGCAGGCCACATTCTCTTGTATTTCTTTTCATAAAATTCCCTTGATATTCTGGGATGAATTTCAAATGAATTTTATTATTATGTTTTCTAGCTCTATAAAATATTTTTTGGTAATTTGATTGGTATGGCACTGAATAAATAAATTAATTTAGGGAGAGTTGTCATTTTTTATTACATTATCTTAGCCTAACCATGAGCAACTTCTGTTTTTCCAATTATTTATATCTGATTTTATTTGTGTGAAAAGTGTTTTGTAATTGTGTTCACATACTTCCCGGTTTTGTCTTGGCAGATAGACTCCAAAATATTTTATGATGTCTATAATAACCTTAAATGGAATTTCTCTTACTATCTCTTGATGCTGGGCTTTGCTAGTGATGTATAGAAATGCCTATGATTTTATGTGGGTTTATTTGGTATCCTGTAACTCTCTTAAAGTTGTTAATAATTTCAAATAACTTTTTTAGTTGATTCTCTAGAAGTGACTAAGTATACCATCATATCATAAAGTGTGATAGCTTGATTCTTCTTTCACTATTCTAATTCCTTCAATTTCTTTTTCTTTTCTTATTGCTAAAGCTAATATTTCTAGTACAATATAGAATAACAATGATGATAATGGGCATCCTTGTTTCACCCCTATCTTGTTGGAAATGCTTCTAGATTATCCCCATTACAAATAATGCTTGCTATGGTTTTAGGTAGAAACTACTTATCATTTTAAGTAAGACTCCATTTATTCCTATGCTCTCTAGTATTTTTAATAGTAATGAGCATTGCATTTTGTCAAAAAAAATTCTTCATCTATTGACATAATCATATGATTTCTGTTAGTTTTGTTGTTGATTTGATCTATTATGCTGGTAGTTTTCCTAATATTAAACCAGCCCTTCATTCCTTGTATAACTCTTCTCCAGTCATAGTGTATTACCTTGTGATAAGTCTGCTGGTTCCCCTGGATATAGTAAGGTACATTGGGGGTCTTGGTATTGGTGCTTGCCTGCTGAGATGAGGCTTTTTGTTGGCTTGCTGGGATATCTCCAATCCTGTACTGTTTCTCTTCCACCAGAGAAAGAGGGACCTTTTTCAGCTGATCTGTCACACCTCCTGGGCTAAAAGACTGCTGCGGGGGTGGAGCCAAGATGGTGGCTGGGAAGCAGTGACTGGCGTGAGCTCCCCACCAAGTCCCTCCAAAAACCTATAAAAAAATGGCTCTGAACCAATTCTAGAGCTGCAGAACCCACAAAGTGGCAGAGGGAAGCAGGGCTCCAGCCCAGGACAGCCTGGATGGTCTCTGGGTAAAGACGGTCTGTCCAACAAGGAGCTCCCAGCCTCCAGCTGAGGGGAGCTGAGCTGAGCCAAGCAGAGCCCAGTGCACACGGCGTGAACAGACCAGACGCGGACCTAGCCAACCAG
>CM053626.1:99293227-99315029 GCA_028646595.1 Phalanger gymnotis
GGAGGGGAGGGCAGACTGGGGAACAGGGCAACCAGAGTGTACGCCATCTTGGAGTGGGGGGGGAGGAAATGGGGAGAAAATTTGTAATTCAAACGCCTGTGAAAATCAATGCTGA
The DNA here is from genome assembly GCA_028646595.1 of Phalanger gymnotis. Lineage (NCBI taxonomy): Eukaryota > Metazoa > Chordata > Mammalia > Diprotodontia > Phalangeridae > Phalanger > Phalanger gymnotis. The sequence goes on from CM053626.1 coordinate 99,293,343, forward strand.
AAACCAAATATGTCAAAAATAAATTAAAATTAAAAAAAAAAGACTGCTGTGCCCAGTCTTTCTACTGATTCCACTGTTCCAGAATTTTTCCCCCCATGGGCAATATATTCTGGGTTTTTAGAGGTCAATAAGGGAGAGTGAGAGTAGCTTTCCGATTACTCCTTTTGGCTTCCAGAAGTCGTGTCTCTCATGATTTTTACATCCCTAAACGATGTGCCATTCTCTTTAGGAATTTCAAATGATAACTAGGTGTTCTTTTGGAATGTACTTACGAAATTAATAACTGTACTCTCTGATCTTTTGACAGACCATGGATATCCTTTATGCTAATAGTAAGTACTAAGGAGAAGAGAATTTCTACTTTACATTTTCCAAGTGTGGAAATATAATTTCTTTCTCTCCATTGCCTGAGGCAATTTTCAATTCTCTTTTTGTTTCCATTAATTTTGCAAGTACATTTTCTAATCAAAGTATACTGAAGGAAAAAAAAAGGATTCTATGACACACAATCAATTATTTTATATGTAAGGTGAAGAGGAATGAATTACTAACTTTGAGATAACTCAAAAGACATCAAACCAACTTTTATGGTTGAGAAAGATGTGATCTAATTTTCTAGTTTAAATAATTCAATTTAAAAATATTTCTTTAGGTCCTACTATGTGTAAGGTATCATAATTTAATCAACATAAATGTTATCTAAGATTGCTAATTTTAAATTAGAAAATAATGTCTGTATAATAGGGAAAAATTGCATTGGAATAAAGAGGTGAAACCACTTGGGAGCAAAGTATTTGTTTAATATTTTATACATGCATATTCTAATGGTAGCATGAACAGAGATTTGAAGAAAATATATAAAAAGAGGCTGTCTGCTGCATACAGAAGATAGCCTTAACCTGGAACAGATACTGTTGAATATTGAGCAATTTAGCCCATGGTGAGAGTAAACATAAAACAGCATATGTAATGTAATAAAAATGGGCAGGTGCAGTGGCTGCTAGAGTTTAGATGAAATACTTTTATAATATATTAAGCATAGGTTGAAAGATGATCTATAAAATGAATCAAGCAAAGCCTGATTCACAAACAAATTCACAGATACAAGACTCTGGTCAGCATGAGATTATACAAATTTGTAATAATTGCCTTTTTTGGAAAAGGAATGCAGTGATAATTATGGACTACCTGGAAAAGAAATCCAAATTCACACTATGTAACTTTTAACTGATTCCTGAAGCCCTGGCTTCTGGTTTCATAGTAATACTATATTTTAGAACCTTTTTTAATTGTGGTGATTACAAAGGAGACTTTGGTTTAACAAGAAAATAGAAGGCAAAGAAAACCAATGACAAAGCAGTTTAATCCAGATGGCAAATGAGTTTAAGGGTTATGCATTGTCCTCTTTTCTAATTTAACTACAAAGTCAGGGCTCATAAGAACAATTACAATTGATCCTAAGAAACTCAGGAAATGCAGAGTGGAGCCAAGATGGCAGAGTGAAGTGAGTATTTTTTTCTGAGTTCTCCCAGTACATCCATCTAAACAACTTTTAGAATTGTATAAAGCCAAATTTTCATCAAGAAAAGCAAGAATAGATCACAGTGAGTTATTTTTTCCATCTAAGAATGTGTTAGCAAAGTAAAAAAAAAATGAATTGTAAACATTGAGGGTGAAGCTGGCTGTGAGCATACAATGAGGAAAAAAGTGTGGGTTCTAAATCTTAGAGACTTGTGGCTGATGCAACAGTGGCAAAATCAAAAGCAGTAGAAGTGGCTCCAAGAGAACCCAATGCTCACAGAAGATGAAGTAATTAAAAGTCTTGTCAATAAAAGATTCAAAAATACCCCTGTGCTACTATTGGGAACAGGAGAGAGTGCTATCTAAAAGCTCCCATCACCTAGTTTCAGATTGTAGTTCCAGGAATGAAAGGAGCAGGAATCCTAAATGTAAATAAGGACTAGAGCTCAGATAAGCAGAGCAGTGAACAAAATTTCCCACAAATCACACTGACTTGTAAGCATGTAAAACTTTCTAGGCCCAAGAACTATTTGTGAAAGCAGAATCACAAAAAAAAAAAAAATAAATAAATATTGAATAATGGAACATACCTTTTCCCTAAAGCCAGAGGAAGGGTAAATATACAAAGGCAGTGGTCAAAAGCAAAATGGACTTAGAGGAGGGATTGCATAAAAATGTAAGGAACAGGATAAACAGAAGAAAATAAGATGGAGGGAAATAACTACTAAGTATACTTAGCTGTGAATGTGAATGGCATGAACTCAACCATAAAACAAAGTAGATACCAGAATGGATGAAAAACCAGAAACTAACAATATGTCCTTTACAAGGAAATAAAAAGACTCAAGTGAAGCATAAAAATGTAAATATGAATGAGAAAGCATAAGGGAATCAGCAAGGTAAAAACATTTACATTTCTGTATGAGAAGATGATAATTATAACCCCTAAGGACTTTATCTGTATTAGAATTAGAAAGAGAATGCATAGATAAAGGGTAAGGGTGTGATATAATTACAAGGGAGTTTAAAAATAGTTTAAAAAATGAGAAAGGAATACTCTGGGAGAAGTGGGGGAGGGAGAGGAACAATGGGAAAAATTATCTCACAAAACAGAGATTTGAAAGGAAGAAATATTACAGTGCAAAAGAAAAAGAAGTGGTGGGCAACAGTTGAACATTACTATCATTGTAATCTTCTTAAAAATAAAATAACGTACTCAATCATTTGGGTATAGAAATGTACCTTAGTGTAAGAGAAGGAGGGGAAAAGAATAAAAAATGTAATGGTAGCTGATAGAAAGGAAGGCGGGAAGACAGATTAGGGAAGGTAGTGGTCAAGTAATACATTTTCTGAGGGCCAGGGGGAAGAGAGAGAGAGAGACAGAGAGAGAGAGAGAGAGAGAGAGAGACAGAGAGAGAGAGAGAGACAGAGAGAGAGAGAGACAGAGAGAGAGAGAGACAGAGAGAGAGAGAGACAGAGAGAGAGCATAATAAACAAGGAAATATAGGATGAAGGAAAATTCACAGTTAATCATCATAATTGTGAATATAACTAGAACTCACCTATAAGATAAAAGCAAATAGGAGAACAGATTAAAAACCAGAATTCAACACTATGTTGTTTACCATTAATGCACTTGAAACAGAGAGACACACACAGAGCAAAATTAAGGTTCTAGATACTAAAAGGACCATAGAAAATGAAGTTTTATCAATAATACATATATAGGCATAAAATGGCATAGCATCCAAGTTCTTAAAGTGAAAGTGAAATGCATTATAGGAGGAAATAGACAGTGAAACTATAATTTTAGGGGATCTCAGCATTTCTCTATAAAAAAATAATTAGGTCTAACTCTAAAATAAGCAAGAAAAAAGTTAAGGAGATGAATAGAATTTTAGAAAACTTAAATATGATAGACTTCTGAAGAAAACTGAGTGGGAATAGAAAACAGTAATTTTTTTTTCATCTCTACATGGTACCTTCACAAAAATTGACCATAAATATCTGAGAAGCAAATTCAAAAAAAATATATACAGAAATATTAAATGCATCCTTTTGAGGACATAAGACAATAAAAATAGATTTAACAAAGGACCATGAAAGAATAAATTGAAATAATATGGAAAGTAATTAATCTAATCCTAAAGAATAATTGGGACAAAAAATAAGAGAAATAATCACATAAATTAAAGAGAATGCATAGACTAAAGGTATGAGCAAGAAGACAACATACTAAAATTTATCTGATGCAGTCAAAACACTACTTATGGGAAAATATATATTTTAAAATGCTTATAGCAGTAAAAATAGAGAAAAATCAGATAAATTAATAGGGCTTATGAATTAAAAATAACTAAAACCCTAACAATTTAAAAATCCACAATTAAATACTGAATTGAAAATTATGAAAATCAAAAATAAGAGGCAGAGCCAAGATGGTGTAGCAAATCCAAGGACTTGCCTATGCTCTCCCCCAGAATCCTCCAAGTACCTTTAAATAATGCCTCAAAACAAACTCTAGAGCATCAGAGCCCACAAAAGGAGGGAGCAAAGTATTTTTCAAGGCCAAGACAACTTTCAAGGTCTGTGAAAAAGATCTATTGTACCTGGGTGAAAGTGTAACATAGTCCAGGGCAGGCTGCACTCCTGAAAACCCATGGGCCTTGAGTGCTACTGAACACTGAGTGCTCCCGAATACTGCAGTGGTGGTTTATGATTCTCTCAGCAAACAAATGGCAAGTGGGTCAAACAAGAGCTCTGAAGAAGATCGTAGTGATCCCTTTGCTGGTGCCAGGAGAAAAATTGTTTCATTTTCCATACTTGGATCCTGGTCTCAGTCATGGATCTCACTACCACGGCAAGGAAAAGTACCAGAACACCAGAGCTTGTGGCTGCAGAGGATTTGGGACCCTGCTCACAGCTCCAGGCTGGAAAACAATTTTTGTGGTTGCACCCCAGAGCACAGAACAGAAAAGTTGTAAACACATCTCTCCCTAGATCATGCCACCTTGGAGAAACTGAAAACTTAAAAGTTCCCAGAATGGCCTCTGAAAACAGTTGCACAAAAAAAAATCCTGAAACTTGGTAATATTGCCCACCAACTCTAGAAGTAGAGTCCCTCTTTAGCAGATTTAAAAATCAAGAAGTGGGTTGGGAAAATGAGCAAATAGCAGAAAAATAAAACCTAAGTATAGAAAGTTACTAAAGTGAGAGGGAATATTAAAACACAAAGTCAGAAGACAACAAAGTCAAAACCCTATGTTGAAAGCCTCAGAAAAAATATGAATTAGTCTCAAGTAGGAGAGGTAGAGGAAAAATTTGGAACAGAAATAAGAATGATGTTGATGAAAAAAAGAGTCAGAAGCTTGGTGAAGGAGGCACTAAAATACTGAAGAAAATATCTTTTCAAAAAAAGAATAGACCAAATGATAAAAGAAGCACAAAAATCCAATTGAGGGGAAAATGTCTCAAAACTTAATTGGTCAAATAGAAACAGAAATACAAAAATTCAATGAAGAGAACTACTTAAAAAGCAGAATCACTGAAGAAAATCATTCCTTAAAAATGAGAATTGAGCAAGTGGAAGCTAATGACCTCATGCAACATTAAGAAACAATCAAACAAAATTTAAAAAAATGAAAAAAATGTAAGAAAATGTGAAATATTTCGTTGGTAAAACAACTGACCCAAAAAATAGATCCAGGAGAGATGATTTAGGAATTATTGGAAATCCTGAAAGTCATGATCAGCAACAACAACAACAAAAAAGCTTAGACATTTTCCTTCAAGAAATTGTCAAGGAAAAACTGACCTGGTGTCTTAGATCCAGAGAGTAAAATAGAAATTGATAGAATCCATTAATCACCTGAAAGAGATCCCAAAATGAAAACTCCCAGTAATATTATAGCCAAATTCCAGAGCTCCCAGGTGAAGAAGAAAATATTACAAGCAGCCAAAAAGAAGCAATTTAAGTACTGTGAAACCACAGTCAGGATGACACAAGATTTAACAGTTTCTACTCTAAAGAACCAGAGCTTGGAAGCTTATTCCAGAAGACAAAAAGCTAAGGTTGAAACCAAGAATTAGCTACCCAGAAAAACTGAGTATAATCTTCCAAGGGAAAAAAATAGAGAACTTTCAAGCATTCTAGATGAAAAGAACAGAGCTGAATAGAAATTTTGACTTTCAAATAAAGATTGAAGAGAAGCTTAAAAAGGTAAACAGGAAAGAGAAACCATGAGAGATTTAATAATGTTAAACTGTTTACATTACTACATGGGAAAATTATACTTGTAACTCCCCAAAACTTTCCAAATATTTTGGCAGTTAGGAGTATGCATAGACTAAAGATATGAGTAATAGTTGGATATGATGAAATGATTATATAAAAAAAATAAAATTAAGTGGTGAGAAAGAAGAATGTGCTAGAAGGGAAAAGGAAGAAGTAGAATGGGGCAAATTATCTGACATAAAAGAGACACAAAAGAGAATCTGCTGTGGAGGGAAGTGTGGGGAAAGTAGAAAGGAGGGCAGTTGAATTCTCATCAGAAGTAGCTCACAGAGGAAGTAACATACACACTTTGTCATAGACATACGTCTTACCATACAGGACATTATGAGGGGGAGCACAAAAAAGAAGGGGGGAGCTGATAGAAAGGAGGATAGAACGGGGGAGGTAAAAGAAGCAAAACACTTTTGAAAATAGATACGGTGTAATGAGAGGGGGGATAAACAAAGGGAAATTTAGAGTTAGTCTATTTTTGAAGGTGTTTTCTTCAGTATATTTTTCAGTATTTTTTGGGGGGTCTCCTTTAGCAGGTCATTGACTTGTTTTTCATGGTTTTCTCACATCCTTCTCATTTCTCTTCTCAATTTTTCCTCTACTTCTCTAACTTGCTTTTCCAAATGCTTTTTGAGCTCTTCCATGGCCTGAGACCAGTTGATGTTTTTCTTGGAGGCTTTTGATGTAGGCTCTTTGACTTTGTTGACTTCTTCTGGCTGTATGTTTTGGTCCTCTTTGTCACCAAAGAAGGATTCCAAAGTCTGAGACTGAATCTGGGTGCATTTTTGCTGCCTGGCCATGTTCCCAGCCAATTTCCTTGACCCGTGAGTTTTTCAGCGGGGTATGACTACTTTGTAGACTAAAGAGTTCTATGTTCCAAGCTTGGGGGGATGTGCCAGCTCTGCCACATGAGCACTCCTCCTTCCCCAAGAACCCCCAATCTGGACTGGACTGAGATCTTCAGCAGGCTCTTCACTCCTGCTCTGATCCTCCACTTAATTCTTCCCACCAGGTGGACCTGGGGCCAGAAGCAACTGCAGCTGTAGTTCCGTAGCTGTCCCACTTCCCCTGCCCCCGGGACGGTGGCTGAACCACATACTCCCAGTCCCCAGCAGCTTTTCCCACTAACCTACTCTGTTGTATTTGGTGTTTGTGGGTTGAGAAGTCTGATAACTGCTGCCGCTCACCAATTCAGGGCTCTAGGGCACATTCCGCTCGGCTCCTGGTCTGTTTGGTCTGTGCCACCCACGCTGGGCTCTGCTCCACTCAGCTCCACTCCCCTCTGCTCCCAGCTTCGTGTGGGGTAGACCTTACCCAGAGAATATCCAGTCTGTCCTGGGCTAAAGCCCTGCTTCCCTTTGCTAGTCTGTGGGTTTTGCAGTTCTAGAATTGGTTCAGAGCCATTTTTTATAAGGTTTTGGAGGGACTTGGTGAGGAGCTAGTCCCTGCTTTCCAGCCTCCATCTTGGCTCCGCCGCCCTCTCCCATAAGCTTTTGTACTTCCTTTTCCATTTGGCTAATTCTGCTTCTCAAAGCATGCCTCTCCTCATCAGATTTTTGTGCCTCTCTTAGAATTTGGCTTATTCTCTTGTTTAAGTTCTTATTTTCTTCAGTACTTTTCTGCCCTCTTCACCAAATTATTGATTTTTTTTCCATTATTTTCTTGCATCATTGTCATTTCTTTTCACAATTTTTCCTCTACCTCTCATATGATTTTTAGATTCTTTTTCTTTTGAACTTTTCCAGTGATTCTTTTTGGGCCTGAGCCCAATTCGCCTTTTTATTTGAGGTGTTAGGTGTAGCCATTTTGACTTTGTCTTCTTTTATATTTGTATTTTGATCTTCCCTGCAACCATAGTGATTTTCTATTGTCAGATTTTCTTTTCGGTATTTGCTCATTTTCTAGCCTATTTCTTTACTTTTAATCGCTTAAAGTTAAGCTCTGTTTCTGTAGCGTCTTAGGCACTATTATGAGCTTCAGGTTTGTTTCTGCAGCTGTTTTCAGAGCTGGTCTTTTGTGTCTGTAAGTTTCTATTCTGGGACTGTGACCCAGATCTGCATATGGGCAATGCCACAGAGTCCTGCACCCATTACCAGCAATGGACCTCTGTTTTCTCCTTCTAAGCAGTTTTCCCACGTACTTACCATTTCTTATCTCAGAGCTATTAAAGGGACTGCTGCCACATCAGTTGCCTCCAAGCCCTGATGCTGTCTTTCCAAGGCAAAACTTTCTGCTCTTTTGCTATCATGTTGCCTGTGCTGCACTGTGTTCTACTTTTATCCCAGTGAGAAAGACCTTTCTCCCAACTTTCTAAGTTGTCTTTAGCTGGAAAATTGTTTGAACCCATCCTTCTGTTGGTTCTGCCACTCCGGAATTCATTTTGAGACATCATTTTAAAGTTTGTTGATGATGAATTTAGGAATACTGAGGTAAGTCCCTGCCTTTTTCTACCATCTTGGCTCTACCTGTTTGTAAAATAATATCTTACTGGCCAGCCAAACTATAATGCTTTTTTTTTCTAGGATACCACAAGTGTACTTATGTTTTTTTTTTCAGAAATCTGAAAATATAAATTCTGGGTACAGAGTCATGTTCATTTTTTTTATATTTGTGAAAATATTGAAACAAAACCCAGCTTACAATATTTGGGTGGAAAATTATGGTGCCACATCTGTAGAAATAATGACTTTTAAACCCAACTTGCTTTTTCATATTACGCTTGCCTTTTCAATAACTAACTACCCAAATGTGCCAATGGAAAATTATTTACAAATATCTATTTCTGTTTGAATATTGGACTTCCACTAAAATTGAATTATGGACATTTGCATTATTCCTATCAGACTGAAATGTGTACTCAGCAGCTCTAGAGAGTCGATGCCTAAATTCTAATTTCATGTTTTTTCTTTTCTTTAGAATGTATCACACTTGGACATATCAATTCATATCTCCCTTGTCCTGAAGCATGCCTCACAATGCATTTCATTTAACAACAACAGCACCAGGCTCATTGTGAGGAGGCTAATAATACAGTGGAAGGATTAAAGAGAGACATCATATTTTAGCAATAAAAACTCTAATCATGAATCTAGGGGAATAATAAAACCTCAGGAACAACTTTCACATTCAAAACACAATTCATTTTTTAAATAGGATTGTCAATGCCCATTCACATAGCCCTTTTGAAAATTTCACAGAAAAGCAAAACACAATTTCTCTTATTCTATTTATAATACCTTCAAAAGGCAAGAAAGACAGAATATGTTTCACGTTTTCCATATACTATAGTACTCTAGAGATATTTAGCCAAACAATATGTGAAGGAACTGCATCATTATTATATAATTCACATAGTTGGTACAACCAATTATTGTAAAGAATCATAAAATGCATATATTAGACTCTCAAACTTCAGATTAGAAATACATTTGTATACAAATCTTTAGTAACATTTTGTCATCAAAGTATTTTATTATGAAAATGGTAGATAGGGTTAAATACTTAGAAACATTTAAAAAGCTAATAGGGAATTCACACGTACACACACACGTGTGTGTGTGTGTGTGTGTGTGTTTATTTACTACCTTATTCTCTGGAATGAGGAATTTAATAATTTCTCTGAAGACTTAAATGTTCAACGTATGTAGGAGAAGACAAATAATAAACTGGGAAATAGACTAATCAAGTTAGCATGCATTTATTAAGTGATTTTTATGTACTATGCCATGAGCTGGGGATACACAGAAAGGCAAAAACAACCCCTGATCTCAAAGAACTCATAGTCTTTGGAGGAGAGACAAAAAGCAAACAACCAAGTTCAAAAAATAATAATTTTCAAATAATATTCAAATACAATTCAAAAAAATAATGAAGTTTGAGATTATTTAAGAAGGAATGAGTAAGTATTAAGAGAAATCAAAAAAAAAAGACTTCTTATAGAGGGTGGGGTTTTAGCTAAGACTTGAAGTCAGGGAGCTGGGAGGCAGTGATAAGGAGGAAAAATTTCCATTCATGGGATATGGCCAGTAAAAATGCAGAGTTGGGAAAATGGAATGTTTTCAAAACATTATCAAAATCATTTAATTAATATTTGTTGAATAGAATAGAATTGAATCAAATCCAGGGTATATGACAATGCTGGATTATTTGTTGTTTTATTCAGACCATGCTTAAGCTGCTTTCTGTCCTCAAAATTTCAACTAATATTGAGATGGCATTGAGTCCTCTGGAAATCAAAAAAGTCCAGAACTTTGTTCTCAACTCTTTTATTTTAATTGAATGTTTATTCTGTTTATTTTTAAATTTCACTGTTACATATATGTATATAAATAATATATATATATATACATGTGTGTACGCATATATATATACATATATATTTATTTTCTTCTTTATTTTTCTTTCAACAGCTTGGTTTAGTAAGGGGAAAATTACTACTTGAAAAGCAGTAGACCCCTAAGACTGAATAGGCCTGTGATGTTAATTGTGATTATGTTATTATGTGGTTATGAACACATAACTTAAATTCCTAGGTTCCTCTGCTGCAAAATCGGAATCAATAATATGTGTGATACTTTGCTCATCATCATTGTACAGTCTATAACAGCAATTATGCCCTTGACAAGTCCCTTAGTTTAGGAAGGCCTTCATGCTCTTGGTTCTATACTAAAGAGTTACTATTTGCTTTGTAAATTAATAATATGCTAAGGGGCAACTAGGTGGCACAGTGAGTACAGCTACATCCCTGGAATCAGGAGGACCTGAGTTCAGATTTGGCCTCAGACACTTAACACACTTACTGGCTATGTGACATTGGGCAAGTCACTTAACCACAATTACCCTGCCTTCTCCCCTCCAAAATAAAAGAGAATATGCTTAATATAAATCAGTATCACATCTATGTAAATTAACTTTTGCATTTTTCCTAGGTATAGTGGATCAAATTTTAATACTACTCAAACACACCTGCCACATGGAATTTGACATAGCCCAGTGCAGAATGTTTGGAAAAAATACTTAAAAGATGACCATTTCTAAATAGGTTTAAAAAATTAAAGATAATGCAGAGGGTTTCATATCATCAGCCTATTTAATATAAAGGGGGATAGCTCACTGTAATATAACTTGCTAAAGAAGACCTGGATTTGAATTCCGTTCCCTGCCACTTACTGTTTGTGTGAGCTCAAGGAAAAAATTTATTTCTCTGAATCTCATTTTCCTCATCTGTGAAATGGAGGCAATGATACTTGCTTTGCTTACTATACGAGGCTACCTTTAGATTCATAGGAGTGGAATAATGGAAAACTATTTCACAAAATGCAAAATAGTAGGATAACATAAATTGTCATCATCCTGAAAATTTTCACTTATTCCCTTGAACATTTGTAGGTCTTGCACTGTTAATCCTCAAAAGTAAGTGAACTCCAGCACCTAATTTTCTCTTTTCTTTTTCTATGCTTCCAAATAATACTTTTTAAAAAGTGGGAAAAAATTTTTTTCTGATTTTATCCACTCCAAAGCTATACTTCTTAAATTTATCTGGGCCATCCCCTTTGCTTGAAGCTGGACCTCACATTGGTCATTGGTGCTTTGCCACAAGATGACAAAATCTGGGAAAGTTCATTCTTCTTTTACATGGTTATGCTTTCTCTGCTACCCTGGCAGAACACACTTGTTTTTTTTTTCCCCCTCATATCTAGATCCTATTTAGCCACCATAAAGAGTGATCCTTTTTTTACCCATTGTTTATGACATTAGTGAGATGAACAATATATCTTGGATTAACAATGGGTATCAGCGGTGAAGGCAAGACTTGCTTATACTAATCTATTTTCAAGGCCCTTATAGTTAGCTCAGTTTTGGCCCTCTCTAATCCCTATTTTCTGTTTCCCCTGGCTTTGCCAATGTGCTCCATAGTATCCCCTCTATTGTTACATCACAGAGCATACTAGATTTCTTCCCTACAAATTTAATCTATCTTTTCAACCTTCTCTAAGACAGGCTTTTCCTTTTTTCACACCCCTTGTCACACATGAAGAGAATGAAGCACTGTCTTTCACCTTGCTTTTCCAATACCACTTTTAGTCCAGCCATTTTCATCACTACTCAGAAAACCCCTCTCCTACTTTAAAATATGCTCAAACCTTGTCTAGCTCCTTATTTATGGAAATTATGGCCTTCCACTTCTACTTTATTGGCCTCCAACCCCAAAAGTTCAGTAACTATATTAGTATATTTCACCTCAGCTCAATCCCCCTTTAAAAATCCTAGTCTTCTTCCTCCTCAACTTTACTAATTCCCATGAGCTTTCCAAAGAATCTATTTCAACTACACACAAAAATGGCTATTATCCCTTACACAATTCTGTCATTCCCACTCATTCCCCCAACTACTAGAATCTCTCATCTTGCCTTTCAGTAGGTAAATTATTTTTCTAATCATTAACACTTTATTCCTTATTGTGCTCCCTACAGCAACTCTTCAAAGACATCTAAACCACCTGTGTCTCTGATATAACTGATGATGCCTCCTATTTCAGAGAGAATATTGAGGATATCTGACACAAGTCCTCCTCAACTTTCCTCCTTCACAATGCTAAATGCTAAAACATTTTCTTTTCCCTTCTCTGTCCATTATTGTTCTTTTCACTGATCAAAGAAACAACAATTTCCATTCCTTGCATAATCTAATAAATCCAATGATACACTTTCCTGACTCCTCAAGTGACAACTCCATCAACCAATGACTGATTTAAAAATACCTAGATAGATATAGCTATGGAAGTGGATATATATAGGAAGACAGAGACAGTCAGATAAAAATGATAGAAATAGATACAAATACAGGCAGAGGCATACAGAACTTACATAAAATTATATATGATAATGGAGACATAAAGTTAAATAACAGTGACCAATATCGTTGTGTTTATAGTCTGGTAGACTATACCCTCACTTATTTTATGTTTCTCCCATTTCACTGACTCCTTCCTGTCAGGTTATAAAACTGATGAGGAAACATCTTGAAAAAGGAGTCTGAATTTCATGTTATTACTTTCTCACCACATAAAGATTCCTCAATCCATTACTAACTAGAATCTGCTTACACTATTCTACTAAAACTAAATATGTATGTATATCTATATGTATGTATACATATACAAATACAGGTATATACATACATACATATGTATGCATATATGTGTATATACACACCCATACACACATATTGTATCTGTGCACATAATTCTGAAGTTAAATATGAATTAATAACATTTTTGTACACTTGGCAGTTTCAAAAGATGATTTCATATAATACTGTAAATATATATTTCCTAGCACTTGACCATTTATTTAAAGTACATAATAAATTTTATATCTTACTTTCTAATTTGTCTTGCTTTTCTATGCTTCCTTTTGAATGTGCTGCTGTTCTTTTCTGTGCATTTAAAAATATTTTCTATGGCATCTTCTGATTGACCTTCTTTTACAAATGATGCTGGAGTAGATAGGGAAGTATAGTAGGAATCAGAAAGACATGGGTTTAAAACTCAGCTTAGGTAATCGTTAGCTTGATAATCCTGCAAAAATTCTTAATTTCTTTGAGTCTCAGTTTCCTCATCTGTCAACTTGAGTAGATTGTTTGTAAAGGTCTCTAAATTTATTTCCACCTTTATATCAATGAAGCTTAAACATTCAATGTTATCTATAGACATCCAGGGAAAGAGGTAATATGTGTACCCTTTGAAATCCAACCATCTAATATGATCATAACTGAGTTGGGAGGGTGATACCAGAGCGGGTAATAGATTATGAATCTGTGATCACAGTACCATAAGATTTCAGAATTTAAAATTATTTCATCTGCCAATAAATCAAATTCCTACTTAAAAAAATTTACCCTCCTTATGAAAAGAGATCATTCATTCTTTGCTTGAAAGAAATCATTCAAAGGAGTCTTCCAGGAACCAAGATGATGTATTAAGCAGTAAGTCACTCACACTCTCCCTTGTTGACCTCTGAAACTCCAGGAAATAGTGGCCCAGGGGAAAAAAAAAACAAAACAGTGAAGCATGTAGAAAGATTGAGTGCACCAGTCTTTTAACTCAGGAGGCTTGGGGGATTAACAGGAAAGGTCCCTCTCACTCTGGTTGAAGGGGAGCAGTCCAGGAAAGCAGGCATCCTGACAAGCCCCACCTTAGCAAACCAGTAGGAGATTCTGAGCCCCAGGGGGGTTGGAGCAGAGCAGCACCAACACCAGTACCCCCTATGTGCCTTGTTATAGCTAGGGGAACCTGCAGACTACAGCTCAGAGAACCAACACTTGAGCCTCTTGGGCAGGTGTCCTCTAACAGCCAAACCTCCCCATGCTTCAGCTCAGCTCTGGGTGGGCAAGCATCCTCCAGCCACTGAACCCTCATGTGCTACACTGTAGCTTTGGCCAAATATATGTGCTATAGCAGCCAGACTCCCACATATTTTTGCACAGCCCCAGATGATCATGCATCCTTCAGTGGCCAGACCCCACCACCACCACCCATAGCTTCAGTGTAGGGCAGGGAAATTTAGAAAAACCCCACCTAGCCTCAGCACACACTACCCACCACCAGTAGGATCCTTGCTTAGCATCAGGCAAGCTGCCAGACACCTATACCCTCCAGCTGCCAGCACCTGAGACCCCAGCACACATAGCCAATGACCAGGCCCCTGGACGCCAGCATAAGAAGCTTGGGACAGTACTCTCTGATCCCCAGGAGAAGAGATCAACTTTAAAAGGCAGGAAAAGGACAAACACCATGAGAAAAAAACACAACCATAAAGAATTATTATGGTGACAGGGAAAATCAAAACACAAATTCAGAAGAGGACAACATTGACAATATACCCATATACGAAATGTGAAAGGGGAATATGAACTGGTCTCAAGCACAAAAAACCTTCTTGGAGGAGCTCAAGAAGGATTTTAAAAGTCAAATAAGAGTAGCAGAAGAACAATTGGGTAAAAAAAATGAGAGATATGAAAGAGAGAGTCAACAGCTTAGAAGAGGAAGGAGAAAAAATTAATGTAGAAAATAATTCCTTTAAAAATACAATTGCCCAAATGACAAAAAAAATGTCCACTGATGAACACAACTCCTTAAAAAGCAGAATTAGTGAAATGGAAAAGGAGGCACAAAAATTCATGGAAGAGAATTAATCCTTTTTAAGACATTCTTCTCTGTTTCCTTTTTTTTTTTGCCAGTTTGTCTAGTCTATTTTTATAGCGTTATTCTTCAGTATTTTTGGGGTCTCCTTTCCCAAACTGTTGACTTGTTTTTCATGATTTTCTTACATCACTTTTATTTCTCTTCCAACTTTTTCCTCTGCTTCTCTTACTAATTTTTCAAAATCATTTTTGAGCTCTTCCATGGCCTGAAGTCAATTCATATTTTTCTTGAAGGCTTTGGATGTAGAAGCTTTGACTTTTTTGTCTTCTTCTGAGTGTATATGCAGATCTTCCTCATCACAAACATAAGATTCTGTAGTCTGAGTCTTCTTTTCATTGTTTGCTCATTTCCCAGCCTATTACATAACTTTTTAACTCTTAAGATGGGGTTCTTCTTCCAGTGTGAAGGACATATTGTCCCCAGCTTCAGGCGTTTTTGAAGCTGTTTTCAGAGATACTTCTATGGACCTGTAAGTTTTCAGTTCTTCCAAGGTAGAATGATCTAAGAGAGGATTTTACTCCTCTCCTGCCTGTGCTCTGGTTTATGAATGATCACAAGCACTGTTTTCTGTTCTAGAACTGTGAGGAAGATTCCCTCTCCACTGCTGCCCTCAGCTCTGCTATGCCAGTATTTCTCCTTGTCCTAGGAATGCCACCCAGGACTATGACCCAGATCCAAGTATGATCAAAGCAACAGAGATCTGCTTCAATGCCAGCAAAGAGACCCCTGTAATCTCCTTTTGACCAATTATTCAATCCCCTTACTGTCTGTGGTCTTATAGCTCTGGAAGCAGCCACTGCCACTTCCACCACCACTGATTCAGTCACTCCCAAGGCTTGCTCATGGTTTGCTGGGACCAGGGCTGTGCTGGAGCCACAGCTGGACTGTGCTCCTCTCTCTAATAGGTCTAACAACCCTTTCCTACTGACTTTCTGAGTTTTGTATTTTTGGTATTTGTGGATTTAGAAGTCTGTAAACTGCCAGAGCTGCCAGTGATTCAGTCCCCTGAGGCCTGGTCCAGGTTTTCTGGGGCCAAGGCTGTGCTGGCATGGCCTGTGCTAGACTGCACTCCTCTCTCAGCTTGGTGCAAAAGAACTTTCCTGTCAACCTTCCAGGATTTCTCAGTCTGGAAATTTGTCTCACTCTGTCATTTTGTGAGTTCTGCATCTCTAGAACTTATTGGAGTCATTTTTACAAGTACTTCAAGGGGTTCAAGGGGGAACTCTGCCATCTTGGCTCTACCTCCAAGAACTCCTTAAAAAGTAGAATTGGCCAAATGACAAAGGAGCTATAAAAGTTAAGTGAAGAAAACAACTCCTTAAAAATTAGAATTGGGCAAGTGGAAGCTAATGACTCTATGAGACATCAAGAATCAGTGAAACAAAATCAAAACAAATAGAAGAAAATGGTAAATACCTCATTGGAAAAAAAAACCTGACCTGGAGAACTGATCCAGGGGAGATAATTTGCTACTTGAAAGCTATGATCAAAAAAAGAGCCTGGACAGCATCTTTCAAGAAATCATCAAGGATATCTTAGAACCAGAGGGTAAAATAATCATTGAAACAATCCACTGATAATCTCCTGAAAGAGATCCCAAATTGAAAATGCCAAAAAATATCATAGCAAAGTTCCAGAATTATCAGGTTAAAGAGAAAATACTGCAAGCAGCCAGAAAGAAACAATTTAAATATAATGCAACCACAGTCAGGATTACACAGGACATAACAGTTTCTACATTAAAGAATCAGAAGGCTTAGAATATGATATTTTGGAAGGCAAAGGAGCTTGCATTACAACCAAGAATCTACTACTAAGCAAAACTGAGCATAATCTTTCTTTCAGGTGGAGGAAATTGACATTCAATGAAATAAGTAGGAGGGAAAAGAGGGAAGAACAGGGAGAGCATAGATAGAAGGGAGAGAAGAAGTAATAGGGGACATGGGGAAAGAAAAAGGATAGGGGCTGATAGAAAGGAGGACAAATTGAAGGAGGTATTGGTCAGAAGCAGAACACAGGTGAGGAGGGAAGGGAGAAAGGAGAGAGAAAAGCACATAAACAGGGCAGAAAGTAGGATGAGAGAAAGATACAGATAGTAATCTCAACTGTGAATTTGAATATCAACTCTCCTGTAAAAGGGAAGTGATTTCCTTGATAAACTTAGTGTCCTGTTGATCAAATACTTTGACAGCTTTGTAAATTGATCTCATAACTAATGAACACCTCACTGGGCATGATGTCCATACCAAACTAGTAGCTTCACTGAGCAACTTCTCTGATTCTCCATTTCCTCATAGTTCCTGTGCTCAGCTGGACTCAGGATTGCTCCTCAATAGCACATCACATTCTGCTTCAAGCTTACCTGAAGTGGTTCTGTGATGTCTTTTTACCTCTCTCTCTCTTCTTCTTCTTCTTCTTCTTCTTCTTCTTCTTCTTCTTCTTCTTCTTCTTCTTCTTCTTCTTTCTCTCTCTCTCTCTCTCTCTCACACACACACACACACACACACACCAATAGTTAATGGGTATAGAACTTTTAGGAGGTAGGTGCTATTATTATCCCCATTTTATGTGTGAGGAACCTGAGGCAAATAGGAATTAAGAGACTTCCTTGGTGTCATGCAATGTAGTATGTGTCTGAAATAGGATTCTAACTCAGGCCTTCTTGAGCTCTCCAAATCCAGTGATACATTCACTCCACTACCTAGCTACTACTCTTTTCCCAGTTTTGATTTCCTTGTTTAACTCATTGTCTATATACAGTCCATGTAGTTCCTGCCCAAGAGATACTTAGAAATATACATAGAATTAAATAATAATATTTTTATGAATTTCTTCCACCACATCCCTCACTGCATATTTAGAAATATTTACTTGATATACTAATGTACTGGTGCTTGACCAGTATAATTTATGCAAATAGGAATATTTGATTGACTTCACAATTTTTATGTAATCTATCTCACATTTCAACTCTGTCAGGCTGCTTTCCAAAGCAATGGCAAACATTAATGAGCAGATTTCCCCCTGTTTTTATGCCTATGTGCTATTAATGTAAGTACTTTCCCTTTCAGGAAATGTTCTTTCTTATGAAACTATTTGTTACTTAATTTAGCTAGCTCAACATATTAAGAGTTATTGTAGTTCTGCTTCACAGTTCTGAGATGTTTCCTTGTATTATGAAAGCCTATCACCACCCACCCCTAAAAGTTGTGTACGTCTACTATTTGTAAAGCACTTAACAAACTTCAAAGTATTTTAAAAATTATATTATTATTATAGAATCATCAATGATCCTTTGAAAGGCACATTAAAACTTCAATGCTCTCTTACTTATGCAAAGTGATTTCAAATAATGGAGGACCACAATATTTATAAAAATAAAATCACAAGTGAACCAAAGGATCAATGGGCATAGAAGGTAAACAGAATCTGTAGCATGTTACTATCAATAGTTAGTAATCCCATTTTTCTCCTAAATATGCCTAAGCTATAGTTTATATATATCCACTATATCTGATGTTATTTAGTCATACATGACTAAAAACTCAAACATGCATAGAAAGTAAAAAAGGATTCTAGCACATCAGGTGCATCTTCTATTGAAGATTTATGGGTGAATATAAAAATAATGAGAAAGAATGTGAAGGCATGAGGTTATTATTATCAGGTTTGGTGGAGAGTAGGTGCATTTATAAAATCACAGTATGGAAATATCCAAGATATGATATGACTACTACTTTTCAGGTAATTAGGAGTGCTAGATATTATTCATGACTAGCAAATTTGTTACTCCTTTCACATGAGTAGTTCTATTGAAAATGAGTGAGTCAGTGAAGCAATGGGGAGAATTTATTCTCTAATCTAATTGTACAGGCAATGTCTCCATTCTAGTTTTCTGGGTTAAGAGTAAGCATCTTAAATGCAATGTTCTACCTGTCATTTTGAGGGATATAATCAAAACACAAATACATATATACACATGTGTATATATGTGTGTATGTATGTATATATGTATTCCTTTGATCATACTATATAGTTTTCCCCTTTGTTTTACTTTTTTTCTCTTTTTTACTAAAATTATTGGCTGTTTCTAAAATAATTTAGCCATTTTTTTAAAGTAATCTATTATTTTTTTACTATTATGATTGAGAATAATAGAATTCTGATCAAGTTGTATTCACTAAATCTTCTTTTCTAACTCATAATCATGATTTCAAAATTCAAAGTGTTTTGCCCCTTAAACTTTTTTTTCATTTGTTATACTGGTAAAGTTCAGTCTATAGACCTATAATTATTTTTCAATGCTAATTTTATTTGTATATTACTTACCAATTGTCTTTAAAAGCCTACTCCAGATTCTGTGTTATGTTTGTGTCTGTTGTGTATCCTAAATAATTAAAATAACCTTCTTAGAGTAACATTACAGAGTTCTAAAATTAATCCAAGGTCAGTAATTACATAGACCATTATTTTCATTAGATTGATGAAGTTTCTTTACATTTATTTTTTATGTGTCACTGCTGACTATTAGGACTTTAATATAATACAGAATCCTTAAGTAGATTGTGATCAAAGACATTTTGTGCTTTGCAATCTAAGCATATTTACAGTTTGTTATATTCAGGGATTTTGTTTTACTCACTGTCCAGAAAAATATAAATATTTTATAACAGTACAATTTGTTATTCATTGTTTTCCTCCTTGTCCCAATAAATTATCAGACTTCATCCTTTTCTGCTTTATGACATTTCTTATTAAAATTAGGACAGCATCCTGGCTCAAATTCATCAAAATCGCTTTTATAATTTATAATTCTCTTGCAAAATGGTAAAATTAAAAGGGTATTGAAATTGTTTCTAATAGTTTTTATCATCATACTCCAAGAAACTGGTCTGGCTTTATCTGTAGTTCAAAACAATGTCCATAATCTAATTCTTATGAGTTGACAAAAGAACGAAACCAGAAAACCTTGAAATAAAGAAAGTTGTAAGTGTAATGAGTTGGCCCTTTTGAAAAGAAAGCCAGTGTATTTATTGGAAATCTTTCTTGGATTTCTGTCATAAGACCAATATTTACCAGAATTTCTCCTCTCACTGTCCTTACCAAAATGAAAATATTATTGTAGGCCATTTTCCCCCTAAAATGCAATAAAGCTGAAACTTAACTGGCCCAGCATCTAGCCATGACTATCCATGAGGAAGATAGCAGCCATGACTATCCACCCTATTGTATACACCAGCAAGAATCATGTCATGGGTGGTCCAAATCACTTAACTTCATCCCACACCCGTTACCTCCATTAATACTGCTGCCAAGATGGAACAGGATAGAAAATTACAATCAAATAGTGATGTCAGAGATTCTATTCTAGTCTGAATTCTGAAACCCTGCCTGTAACTGGCAGCTCAATACTTTAACTGCAGTTCTTTGAAAAGGTTTTGGTGCAATACCAAATCCAGTAATTGCAGAGGCAAGAGAAGTTTACAAGAAACTATAAAGGAACATAAATGGCAGGAAAGCAAGCTATTACACAATATTCTAAAGTGGATGTAACAACAACAGCAGTAACTACAATTTATACAGCAAGTTATTTTCTGTAAAGAATGTTATATTATATTATTTTAGGCTGACAGAAAGCTTATAAAGGAAGGTGCTATTATCTCTATTTTGTAATTAATGAAACTGAAGTTAAGTGAAATTAGATAACTTCCCAACAGCCATGCAGGCTAGCAAGTGTCTCAAAGAGGCTTTAAATTCCATTCTTTCTGACTCAAAGCCCCCTGCTAATCACTATACAATTAGATATCTAGTAGAGAAGCTAAATAAATGAGCCAACATAAGGCAACCCCAACTACAGTGAAGGACTGTTGGGGTCCCTCTTACCCCAAATTCCCAGGCCATTCTCCAGCAAAGGCCTGATCTCGCAGGCAATGAACAAGGCGAGAGGCAAAGATGGTAAGCTGCTCCATTTATTCAAGTTAGTAACCAGATTTTTATAGCTTTGATTACATAGAAATAGGACCACCTTGGCTCCTCCTACTCTCTTCCTACTCTCCTCCTCTTTCCTCCCCGCACTCTCCCCATAATTCACCTGTGCACAGGTAAATCCGGAGAAGAACCCGGCACTACATTGCCAACAAGGGCGAGACCCTTCCTCCTGACTCCATCTTGTCCCACCCTTACCTCATAGCCCTGAGTTTACCTCAGCAGGCCCTGGGCGCAGAGGTCCAGCGAGGGCAGGGGGTCGGCTCTAACACGCCCGTTACAGAGGACTACTATGGGTAATGAGAGGCACAGGGTAAAGCTCCAGAAAGAAATAGAATGATTCTAAAATAGTTATAATAAAGGGAGTAAAAAGAAAGAATAGATTAACTATATGGAATCATGAGTGAATAACCCACAAAGGAATGAAAAGTTGAAGTATCAAATTAGAATTCTTCAGGAAATATTGGATGGAGGAGAGTGGCTGAAGTAGGAAGGCCGAATTTATAATCTCAAATATAATCATGTATATGTTTGAATGGTTCAAAATTGCTAGGTATGAGAGATTGTCCAAGTAGAATACAATAAAACATTTATTTAGGCTCCACAGAAACAGATTCACGAACCGGCCTCCCCATTTCGATACTTTGATCACAAGCTTCCAGGCCCAATAAGTCTGCCTCACAAGAGTAAC
>CM053626.1:99323698-99344991 GCA_028646595.1 Phalanger gymnotis
ATTGGGGTGGAATGATATGTTCCAAAGAGCATTGTAGTTCAGGACATAGATCAGAGTGACCTATCTTTCAAATCTCAGCTTAACTATAAAATAAAAATGTTGGATATTCAATAATGAAGAGTTTGGATCATTTTCAGAAAGAAAACCCAAACTGAAGAGAATAATTGCTTCTAATGCACCTCGAGCAACATAACTGAAAGAAAAGTGAGTAAATTTAGACAAGAGTGAGATAGGCATTACACAAGCAGACAGGACTAAAGGTGCAAATCTGGTGAATCAACAATGGAAAGGTGAACAGGGATCATTATGGACAGAATCTGTTTACACTCTGCTTCATAATTGAATTCTTCTTTTGAGGGACTGCATTATAAAATGGGAGGGTATATAAACTAAGGGAAAGAGAGGAAAGTGATAGAAGCAAGTGAGTAAGTCTTTGGGATCAAATAAAATGCTAGCAATAGGGGAAGGTGACCTCTATAGTTTCAAAACAAGAAGAGTCTACAGCAGATTTGGTGAAGTGAAATGTGGAAGATTGAAAAGGAAAAAGAATGAAATGAAGCCTTACTTTGGAGCTGGGAGGAAGTTCCACTAACGAATGTTCCTGTGAATGAAGGGAGATGAGGACTTTTCACTGGATGAGGCCTGAGAAATTTAGAACTTGAAAAGTCTGTTTGTCCTGAAGAGAGAAGAGTTGGAACCCCTTGTGGAAAATTGCAGCTAGAAGTGTTGGAGATCCTGGACACGGAAAGGTCTCCAGGAAAATAAACTGAAAAGAAATTGTTTAGATCAGTGGAAGGGTGAACATAAAATAGCATCCTCCCTGACACCAGCAATCATTGTCACTATCTTCAAGGTCTGGAGAATCATCACCAATGTGCCTAAAGGAGACAAGCTCATAATTCTGGGTGACTACAAAGCTAGCGTAGGCTCAGACTAGCAGGCATGACAGGGAGCCCTTGGGAGGAATGGAGTTGAAAGCAGCAACGGCAATGAGCACTAACTACTGAAGACTTGTGCATCTCACGACCTCATCACCAATGCTGTCTTCCAATTACCTAAAGAAAATAAAACTTCATGGATGTGTCCTTACATCAAATATTGGCATTTAATAGACTATGTTATTGTCAGGAAAAGAGATAAGCAGGATATGAGAAGCGTCAAAGGCAATGTGTGGTGCAGAATGCTGGACTGATCATAGACTATCCTCTCCAAGCTAAATATTCTCATTCAACAAAAGTGATGGCCCCAAGGCAAAATAACTACAAGGAGAATTAATGTCAAGAGATTAAATAGCTTCTCTAAGCAGGAACAGTTTTTTTGCTAATTTGGAGAGAAGGTTGAGCCAATACAGAGTGGCAAAATTGGAGCAGTAAAGGAGTGGGTAGTTTTCAGAAATTTGAGTAAAGCACTGCATTTGCTCATCTGGGTCAGAAAACTCACTAACATCAAGACTAGTTTGATGGAAATGATGGGAAAATGCAGATGCTGCTAAATGAAAAGTGAGAACTCCACAGGCTTTACCAGCAGGATAGCTCATCCATCTCCAAGAAGGCAGCATTTAATTCCATCAAAAGTAAAGTACAAGCAAAGCTTAGAAAGATGCAGGATTTTTAGCTCAGTAAGAAGGTTGATGAAATTCAATTTTATACTGATAGCAAGAATCTAAAGTGCTTTTATGATGCCCTGAAAGCTATTTATGATCCAAAGAACTATAGCACATCTCAACTACACAGTGCTGATGGAGCCACATTGATTAGTGATAAGGACATCATCCTAGAGAGATGAGTTGAACACTTCCATAGTGTTCTGAATAGACTAATCAATCAATGCTGAAGCCATTGACCATTTATCTCAGGTTGAAGTCAGTCCCTCTCTAGCTGAAGTTCCAACTGAAGAAGATGTATTGAATGCCATTAGGCTTCTTTTGTGTGACAAAGCACCTGGTACTGAATCTATTCCAGCTGAACTTTACAAGTTGGGGCATCCATTCCTCATGCAAAAGTTGGCTGAGGTTTCCTGGATTGCATGGCAAAAGGACGTTATTGCCTAGGAGTTCAAGGACACCTCCATTGTCCATCTCCATAAAGATGAAGGAAATAGATTGCCCTGTGACAATGATGGGGGCGAGGGTTTCTCTTAGTCACTGCTGGGAAGATTATTGCCAGAATCCTCAATAGGTTGATCCTTCACCTGGAAGAAATCTTCAATTTGGCTTCAGAAATGGCTGAGGAATGGTCAATGTGGTGTTTGGTGATCACAAATACCAGAAGAAATGCCAGAAACAGAACAGAGGGCTGTACACATTTGTAGATCTGAACAAGGTTTTTGATACTGTCAGTCATGAGGGCTTATGGAAAATTATGTCAAAATTTGGTTCCCTAGAGAAATTCATCACTATTGTATGCAATTTCATGAAAACATGCTTACTAGGGTTCTGGATAATGGACAATGTCGCGTGATTTCCCAGTCACCAATAGAGTGAAACAAGGCTCTGTGCTCGCTCCCATGCCTATTAGCATGATGTTTCGAGCCATGTTGTCAAACACCTTCAATGAGGATGAACACAGCATCAAGGTCTGCTATAGAACTGTTGGTCAATTCTTTAACTTGAAAAGGCTACAAGGCAAGACTAAAGTGGAGGTATTGTTGGTGCATGACTTTATGTTTGCAGATGATTGTGCACTGAATGTAGCTTCTGAAGATGAAATGCAACAAAATATGGATTGTTTCTCTGCTTCATTTGCTAATTTTGGCCTAACAATTAGCACTAATAAAACACTGATGCTCCATCAGCTAGCACCCCACCAGCCATATCAGGATAAGGAAAGGAACCAAGAGTTACAGCTAATGGAGACCTTTTGAATTCTGTGGATAAGTTCACTTACCTCTGTAGTATACTTTCCTGGAATGTACACATTGATAATGAGGTTGACACACGCATTGCCAGAGCTAGCTCAGGGTTTGGGAGGTTCTGAAGGAAAATGTGGAAGAGAAGAGGTATTAGAATGACTAACAAGCTGATGATTTACAGAGCCATTGTGTTTACTTCATTGTTGTATGCCTCTGAAACCTAGACAGTATAACACCACCATACCAGGAAACTGAATCATTTCTGTTTGAATTGTCTTAGGGATATTCTGAAGATCGCCTAGCAGGATAAGATACCAGATACCGAAGTCCTTTCTGGAACTAAACTGCCAAGCATTCACACTATTGTAGCGAGTGCAGCTCTGATGGGCTGGCCACGTTGTTTGGATGTCAAACATATACTTGCCAAAAAGACTACTTTATGGAGAACTTACACAGGGCAAGTGCTCACATGGTGGTCAGAAAAACACTCTTAATGTCTCTCTTAAGAATTTTGGAATTGATTATGTGACATAGGTGATCCTGGCACAAGACTGCCCAGCATGGAATGACTTCGTCAGGTGCTGTGCTAAGCAGAATTGAAGTAGTTCAAAAGAAACAGGAGATTCACAAATTTGGATAATCCACACCAAATATTCCCATAGGCTATTTGTGCCCAACCTGTGGTAGAGTATTTCAAGCTCATATTATTCTGGTTAGCCACAGCCAGACACACTGTGACTTAACTCTCACAAAGTGGTGTCATTTTGGTCCATCTTGAGAACAAAGGACAACAACCAACCAAGCAATCTCACAGACAAACAAAAAAGAAAATATGGAAGTTAAAAAATATTCTGGAAAAATATGGATGAAAACTTATTGTGTCTTTTAAATGGTACATCAAATAATTATATGTATTTCTCTGCTGAGATCGTGACTTTTAGAAAAATTGACCATGTACTAGGCACAGAAATATTTTTTAAAAAAATGCAAAAAAGAAACAATCAACATATTCTTATAGATAATGATGCAATAAGAAAATAATTTGTTTCAGGAATTGCAAGCAAAATAAATAGGCCAAAAGGGAGATATAATAATGAAACATTAAATAATGAGTGGATCAAGGAATAAATCATAGAAACAAGTAATAACTGTGTCAAAGAAAATGATGAGACAAAAACATGTCAAAATTTTTGGGATGCAGCTAAAACAGCCTAAAAGAACTGTTTTGTAAAAAGGAAATTAATGGACTAAATGAGCATTTTTAAAAATAAAAAAGAATCAACAAACAAACCTAAAATAAAAAATGAAGAAGTACTAAAATGAAAGTAAAAACATAAATTGAAAAAAATGATAAATAAAACTAAAAGATGGTTCTTTGAAGATGACTAAAATTCATAAACCCTTAGCTCATCTAGTTAAAAAGAAGAAATCAGAAAATCAAATCAGTAAAATAATGAATACACAAAGACAACCACAGAAAAACCAGAAGAAAATTTCAAAACTTGGAATATATCGTGATTAGTTATATGTTAAGAACACTGAAAAGACAAAAGAAATAGAGTAATACTTTGAAAAACAAAATAATCAAACTATCAAAAAACCAGATAGAGATCTTAAATTACCTAATCTTAGAAAAATAAAATTGATCCATTTATGTATGAATTATAAGAAAAATGAAACCAAACAATATCCCAAGCTTTTTGGATTTACAGAAAAATTCTGTGAAATTTTTAAGAAAATAGTACTCATGATTCAGAAATAATTCTCAATAATTAAAAAAGATCACCACCAAAATCCTTATAAGAAACAAATATAATACTAATGTTTAAAATACTAAAAGACAAAATATGAAAAAAAAAACTATAGGTCAATATTACTCATCAAAATTGATTAAAAGTATTTAAACAAAATCCTATCGAACAGAAAACAATGACTTCCCCCCCAAGAAACCATTCATTAAAATTAAATAGGATTTATATCAGGAATGCCAAGAGGGTTCAAAGTTGGGAAAATAATTAGTGTTCTTGATTACATTAAAAAACCAAAATACCCAAAAGGCCATTTTCATCTGAAGAGATGGGGGGGTGAGGAAATTTGATAGATAAGATCAAGTTAAAAACCCTACAGAATATAGTATAGAAAGATTTTTTTTAGTATCTCAAAAATCCTATATGTAAATCAGAACCATCATGTGCAATGGGAATACATTATAACCTTTTCCAGTAAATGTGGGGGTGAATCAATGATGTCTACAGATACAGCTCTGGAAATGAAAGCAATAGCAATTAATCAAGAAATAAAGAATGAAAGGCACAAACACAGGTAAAGAGAAGATAATACTGTTCTGTTGCTGAATGTTTATTTAGAAAACTCTAGGGAATCTACAGACACTGTGTAAATTGATGGATTAAGTAAAGTTTCTTGGTATAAAAATAAATACTCAAATATCATTAGCAATTCTCTATTTTTAAATTTTTATTTATTTATAGTTTTCAGCATTTACTTCTATAAGATTTTGAGTTCAAAATTTTCTCCTCCAGATCTATAAAAATGGCTCTGAATAAGTTCCAGAGCTACAGAATGCAGGAAATAGCAGAAGGAAGTAGGTTTCCAGGCCAGGACTACCTCGATGGTCTCTGGGAAGGGTCTATCACATCACACTGGGAGCAGAGCATATCCCAGCCCTAGACTGCACCAGAAACTACCAAGCCAGGAATAGATCAGGTGGAGCAGGCCATAGGACCATGCATAACTGAGCTGTAGAAGTTACCAGACTTCTCAACCCACAAACACAACTTACTAGGTCAGTGGGAAAACTGCTGGATCCGGTTGAGAAAAGTACCAGTTCTGCCGCATCCCCTGCATGGCAAAGGTGGTATAGCAGCAACAACAGGAAGCTCAGGCAGCTGTTGATTCCAGAGTTCCAGCCACCACTACTTTTGGCCCCAGGCCCACCTGATGGGAACAATCAAGCTGAAGATCACCATGGCAGTGCAGGTACCACTTTGCTTGTGTAGAGGCAGGGTTCTCTTGCTCTGACCTGCTTGGATCTGGGTCCTGGTTGGCAGTTCTTGCTGGAGAAGGAGCACTGGTGTGTATCAGAACTTGCTTTGTAGAAGTAACTCTGAAAACAGCAGTGCAAGACCCCTAAAACTTGGGACAAAGCATCCACCACTCTGAAGGCCATCATACCTTGACAAAAAGCTCAAAGGTCAAGTAGTTGGCTGGGAACATAAGTAAGCACCATAAAAGGTTCAATGTTTTTTTGGTGACAAAGAAGATCAAAACATACAGCCAAAAGTCAACAAAGTCAAAGAGCCCACATCAAAAGTCTCTAAGAAAACTATGAATTGGTCTCAGGCCATGGAAGAGCTCAAAAAGAATTTGGAAAAGCAAGTAGAAAAAGCAGAGGAAAAATTGGGAAGAGAAATGAGAGTGTCATGAAAAACAAGTCAATAATTTGCTAAAACAGACCCCAAAAAACTACTGAAGAAAATAACACCTTAAAAATAGACTGACCCAAAGGGCAAAAGAACTCCAAAAAGGCAATGAGAACAAGAATGCCTTAAAAGGCAGAATTAGCCAAATGGAAAAGGAGGTCCAAAAGACCAATGAAGAAAATACCACCTTAAAAATTAGATTGGAGCAAGTGGAAGTTAGTAATTTTATGAGAAATCAAGAAATTATAAAACAGAACCAAAGGAACAAAAAGTGGAAGGCAATGTGAAATATCTTATTGGAAAAACCACTGGCCTGGAAAATAGATCCATGGGAGATTATTTAAACATTATTGCACTACCTGAAAGCCATGATCAAAAAAAGGGCCGAGACATCATCTTTCAAGAAGTTATCTAGGAAAACTGCCCTGATATTCTAGAACCAGAGGGTAAAATAGAAATTGAAAGAATCCACCGATCACGTCTTGATAAAGATCCCAAAAGGAAAAGTCCTGGGAATATTACAGCCAACTTCCAGAGTTCCAAAGTCAATGAGAAAATATTGTAAGCAGCCAGAAAGAAATAATTTGAATATTGTGGAGACACAGTCAGAATAAGACAAGATCTAGCAGGTTCTACATTAAGGGATCAAAGGGCTTGGAATATGACATTCCAGAGTTCAAAGGAGCTAGGATTAAAACCAAAATTCACCTACCTAGTAAAACTGAATATAATACTTCAGGGCAAAATATGGATTTTCAATGAAATAGAGGAATTCTAAGCTTTCTTGATGAAAAACCTAGAGCTGAATAGAAAATTTGACTTTCAAATACCAGAATCAAGAGAAGCATGAAAAGATAAACATGAAAGAGAAATCATAAGGGACTTATTAAAGTTGAATTGTTTTGTTTACATTGCTACATGGAAATATGATATTTGTAACTCATGAGAACTTTCTCAGTATTAGGGTAGTTGAAGGGAATATACATACACATACATACACACATACACACTCACTCATACACACATATACATATGTGTGTATATATATATATATACATATATGTATATAGACAAAGGGCACAGAGTGAGTTGAATATGAAGGGATGATATCTAAAAATAGATAAAGAAATATAATTAAGGGGTGAGAGGAATATGTTGGGAGAAAGAGAAAGGGAGAGATACAATGAGGTAAATCATCTCATATAAAAGTGGCAAGAAAAAGCAGTTCTGTTGAAAGGGAAGAGGGGTCAGGTGAGAGGGAAGGAGTGAATCTTGCTCTAATCAGATTTGACTTAAGGAGGGAATAGCATACATGCTCAATTGAGTATCTTAACCTACAGGAAAGTAGGGGAGAAGGGGATAAAAGGGAGATGATAGGAAGGAGGGCAGATCAGGGAAGTAGGTGATCAAAAACAAACACTTTTGAAAAGGTTCAGGGTTAAGGGAGAAAATTCATCAAAGGGGGACAGTATAGGTTGGAGGGAAATATGGCTAGTCTTTTACAACATGAATGTCATGGAAATGTTTTGCATAATGATACATGTGTGGCCTATGTTGAATTGCTTGCCTTCTCAAGGAAAGTGAGTGGGGAGGGAAGAAAGGAGAGAATATGGTACTCAAATTTCTAAAACTAAATGCTCAAAAAATTTGTTTTTACATGCAACTGGGAAATGATATACAAGCAACGAGAGATAGAAATCTATTTTGTCCTACAAGAAAGTAAAAAGAAAGGGGTTAGGAGGGTGTGGAGTGACAGAAGGGAGGGTAAAGTAGGGAAAGGGGCAACCAGAATATATTCCATCTTGGGGTGGTAGGAGGGCAGAAATGGGGAGAAAATTTGCCACTCAAAATCTTCTGGAAATCAATGTTAAAAACTGAAAAATATTAAATAATAAAACAATTAAAAAATAAAATACAAAGTAAAAAAAAAAATTCTCACCCACCTTCTGCTCTCCCCTCCCCAAGATGGTGTGCAATCCAATATAGGTTTTACATGTACAATCATAATAAACACATTTCCACATTAGTCCTGTTGTGAAAGAAGAATCAGGATCAAAGGGAAAAAAACACAAGAAAGAAGAATAAAAAGTGAGGTAGCAAGAAAGTAGTATGCTTCGGTATGCACTCAAACTTCACATTTTTCCCTAGATGTGGATAGAATTTTCCAACAAGAATCTTTTGCAATTGTCTTAGATCCTTGTATTGCTGAAAAGACTAAAGTTTTTCAAAGTTGGTCATCACACAATCTTGGTGATACTGTGTTCTCTTGGTTCTGCTCACTTCACTCAGCATCAGTTCACGTAGGTCTTTCCAGGTTTTTCTGAAGTCTACCTTCTCATCATTTCTTATAGAACAATATTATTCCATTAATATAAAGAACCTCTTCAGCCCTTTCCCAATTGATGGGCATCCCTTCAGTTTTCAATTCTTAGCCACCACAAAAAAAAATGCTGTTATAAATGTTTTGTAGATGTGGGTCCTTTTGCCCTTGTTTATGATCTCTTTGGGATACACACATAGAAATGGTGTTGCTGGAGCAAAGGGTATATGCATAGCCCTTTGGGCATAGTTCCAAATTGCTCTCCAGAATGGATGTCTCAGTTTACAACTCCACCAAAGATGCATTAGTGTTCCAATTTTCCCACATTTCCTCTGAAATTTATCATTTTCCTGTTTTATCATGTTACTAAATCTGATAATTGTGATGTGGTACCTCAGAGTAGTTTTAATTTATATTTCTCTAATAATAGTGATTTAGAGCATTTTTTCATATCATTATAGATAGTTTTAATTTCTTCCTCTGGAAACTGCCTCTTCATATTCTCTGATCATTTATCAATTGAGAAATAAATTGTATTCTTACAAATTTGACTCAGATTTCTATTCTATTCTAGCAGTAAAACAACCAAAAATCTTTCCAAGCTTTCTTTGCTTCTAATCTTTGTTTCTAATCTAATCTAATCTTCTAATTTAACTTTCCATTTTGTAATATTCTCTATCTCTTTGTTCATAAATCCTTCCATGTGCCATAGATTTGATAGATGAACTATTCTTTGATCTCCTAATTTGCTTACTGTTTCACCCTTTATGTCTAAATCATATACCTATTTTGACCTTATCTTGGTATAGGCTGTAAGATGCTGGTTTGTTCCAAGTTTCTGTGATGCTTTTTTTCTCATTTTTCCAGCAGTTTTTTTTTTCAAATAGTGAGTTCTTTTCCAAGAAGCAGGAGTCTTTAAGGTTATCAAACAGT
Source organism: Phalanger gymnotis (assembly GCA_028646595.1). Lineage (NCBI taxonomy): Eukaryota > Metazoa > Chordata > Mammalia > Diprotodontia > Phalangeridae > Phalanger > Phalanger gymnotis. The sequence goes on from CM053626.1 coordinate 99,333,242, forward strand.
AAATTACTATAGTCATTCACTACATGTCTTGTATGCCTAACGTATTCCACTGATCCCTTACTCTGGTGGCCGGTACCAAGTAGTTTTGATGATTGCTCTTTTTATACTACAGTTTCTAGGCCACCTTGCCTTGCATTTCTTTTTGTTATTTCCCTTGATTTTTTGGACCTTTTGTTCTTCAGGTAAACCTCACTATTTTTTTTCTGGTTTTATAAAATATTTTTGGTAGCTTGATTGGTATGGCACTAAATAATTAAATTAATGTAGGTAGAATTGTTATTTTTTATCCTATCACCTAGGCCTACCCATGGGAAACTGATATTTTTCCCATTATTTAGATCTGATTTTATTTGTTTGAAAAGTGTTTTTTGTAACTGTTGTTCATATATTTTCAACATTTGTCTTGGCAGGCAGACTCCCAAATATTTTATGTTGTCTACCGTCACTTTAAGTGTAATTTCCCTTTCTATCTCTTGCTGCTGTGCTTTGTTAGTGAAATATAGAAATGCCTGTGATTTATGTGGGTTTATTTTACATACTAAAATTTTGCTGAAGTTGTTAATTATTTCAAGTAGTTTTTAGTTGTTTCTCCAGCATTCTTTAGGTATACCATCATATGAACTGCAAAATTGGTAGTTTTGTTTCTTCATTGCCCATTCTTGTTCCTTCAAATTCTTTTTCTCCTCTTATTGCTAAATATAATATTCCTAGTACAATATTGAATAATAGCGATGACAACAGGCATTCTTGTTTCACCCCCAATCTTATTGGAAATGCTATCTAATTCCCATTACATATAATGTTTGCTGATGGTTTTAGATAGATGCTACTTATAATTTTAAAGAAAACTCCATTTATTCCTATGCTCTCTAGTGTTTTTAATAGGAATGGGTGTTGTATTTTGTTAAAAGCTTTTTCTGCATCTATTGAGATGATCATGATTTCTGTTAATTTTGTAATTGATATGGTCAATTAGGCTGATAGTTTGTCTAATATTGAACCAGCCCTGCATTCCTAGCACAAACCTCACCTGGTCATAGTGTATTATTCTTGTGATAAGTTGCTGTAATTTCTTTGTTAATCTTTTATTTAAATTTTTGCATCTATACTCATTAGGGTATTTGGTCTATATTTTTTTTCTCTTATTTCGTTCTTCTTGGTTTAGGTATTAGCAACATATTTGTCTCATAGGAAGAATTTAGTAGGAAAACTCCTTTGCCTAATTTCCTAGCATTGGAATTAATTTTTCTTTAAATATTTGGCAGAATTCACTTTTGAATCTATCCAGCCCTGGAGAGTTTTTCATAGGGAGTTTGTTGATGGCTTGTTCAATTTATTTTTCTGAAATCAGGTTAAGTACTTTATTTCCTTTTCTGTTAATCTGGATAATTTACAATTTTGTAAGTATTCATCCATTTCACTAAGATTATCAGATTTACTGGCATAGAGCTGGGTAAAATAGCTCCTAATTATTGTGTCAACTTCCTCTTGATTGGTGTTGAATTTAGTCTTTTCAATTTTGATATTAGTAATTTGTTTTTCTTTTTTCTTTTTTTTAAATCAATTTAACTAAAGATTTATCTATTTAATTTTTTTATAAAACCTGCTCTTAGTTTTATTTATGATTTCAATAATTTTCTTAATTTCAACTTTATTAATCACTAATTTGATTTACATAATTTCTGATTTGGTATTTAATTGAGGATTTTTAATTTGATCTTTTTTTAGCTTTTTTACTGGCATGTCCAATTTGATTGCCCTTCTCTTTCGCTATTTTATTTATCTAAGCATTGAGAGATATAAAGTTTCCCATAAGAACTGCTTTAGCTGCCTCCCATAAATTTTACCATTTTGTCTTATTATTGTCATCCTCTTGTATGAAATTATTCATTGTTTGTGTAATTTTTTGTTTGACGCACTCATTCTTTAGGATTAGATTATTTAGTTTCCAATTAATTTTTAGTCTATCATTTCATGACCCTTTATTACTTTTAATTTTATTGAATCTTGATCTGAAAAGGATGCATTTAGTATTTCTGCCTTTCTGCATTGGATTGTGAGGTTTTTATGCCCTAATATAAGGTCAATTTTTGTGTAGGTGTCATGTACCACTGAGAAAAAAAGTATATTCCTTTCTATCTGCATTCAGTTTTCTAAATTTTCTAAAATTCTATTCACCCCCTTAACTACTTCCTTGTTTATTTTGTGGTTGGATTCATCTAGTTCTGAGAGGGGGAGGTTGAGGTCTCCCACTAGTATAGTTTTTGCTGTCTATTTCTTTCTATAACTCAATTAATTTCTTCTCTAAGAATTTGATACTGTGCCACTTGGTGCATGTATATTTACTATTGATATTACTTCTTTGTCTATGGTAACTTTTAGCAGAATGTAGTTTCCTTCCTTATGTCTTTTAATTAGATCTATTTTTGCTTTTGCTTTGTCTGAGATCAGAATTGCTACCCCCCACTTTTTTTTTTTTTACTTCAGCTGAAGCATAACATATTTTACTCTAGCCTTTTACCTTCATTCTGTGTATATCCCTCTGCTTCAAATGTGTTTCTTGTAAATAACATAGTGCAGGTTTTCATGGTCTTCAATCCATTTTGCTATCTGCTTCCATTTTTGGGGAGAATTCATTCCATTCACATTCACAGTTATGATTACCAACTGTGTCTTTCTCTCCATCCTATTTTTCCATGTTTATGATTTTCTCTCTCCTTTTTCCCTTTCTCTCCTTACTAGTGTCTTGCTTCTGACTACCACATCCCTCAATCTGCCTTACCTTCTATCAGTCCCCGCCCCTCTTTTTCCCCTTTTCTTTGCTACTTCTGCCCTCCTTTCTCCCCTCCCTTTAAACCACCCTCTCCCTTTTCTTTCTCCATTCCCTTCCTACTTCCAATAGGGTATGGATGATTTCTGTACCCAGGTGAGTCTGTGTGTTATTCCCTCTTTGAGCCAAATCTAATGAAAGTATGGTTCATAGAATGCTCTCCTCCCTCTCTTTCTTCCCTCTGCTATAATTGTTTTTGTGTCTTTTTTTGTGTTGTAATTTACCTTTTTCTTTCTCCTCCTTTCCTCTTCTCCCAGTATGATACATTTTTTCAGCAATTTATTAATTTAATTTTTATTGTTACATCAAAGTCAACTTATAATCACACCCTCTGTCTCTGTATGCCCCTCTAAATGTTGTAATAAAGATACAGTTTCCAAGAGTACAAGCATCATCTTCCCATCTATGGATGTAAAAAATTAACCTTATTGAATAACATTTTTTTTTCTGTTTGCCTTTTTATGCTTCTCCTGAGTCTTATATTTGAAGATCAGGTTTTTTTTTTTTTGTTTATCTCTTTTCTTTCTATCAGGCAGGTTTGGAAGTCCACTATTTCACTGAATGTCCATCTCCTCCCCTGAAGGATTAAACTCAATGGTGCTAGATAGTTGATCCTTCGTTGTAATCCAAGCTCCTTTGCCCTCCAGAATATTATATTTCAAGCCCACTGATCCTTTAACATAGAATCAGCTAGGTACTGCATAATCCTGATTGTGGTTCCATGACATATATATTGTTTTCTGTTTCTCATTGTTTATAGCATTTTCTCTTTGACATGGTAATTCTGGATTTTCACTACAATGTTCTTTGGAGTTCTCATCTTGGGATCTCTTTCAGGAGGTGATTGGTGGATTCTTTTGCTGTCTATGTTACCCCTCTGGTTCTAGGATGTCATGGAAGTTTTATTTGATAATTTCTTGAAAGATGCTGTCCAGGCTCTTTTTTTTTTTATCATTGCTTTCAGGTAGCCCAACAATTCTTAAATTATATCTCTTGGATCTATTTTCTAGGTCAGTTGTTTTTCCAATTAGGTATTTTACATTTTCTTCTATGTTTTCAATCTTTTGATTTTGTTTGACTGATTCTTGATGTCTCATACATAAATTTGCTTCCACTTGCCCAATTCTAATTTTTAATGAATTGTTTTCTTCATTGAGCTTTTGTAAATCCTTTTCCATTTTGCCAATTCTACTTTTTAAGAATTTCTTCCCTTCAGTGAATTTATGTACCTCCCTTACCTAGTTTCCTCATATGGAAAATTAAGACAATAATAGCACCTACCTCACAGGATTATTGTTTGGCCACTTCTGCTTTTAAAGAAGTTTGTCTCTTCATTGGATTTTTGCACCTCATTTCCCATTTGGCCAATTATATTTTTTAACCAGTTGTTTTCTTCGGTCACCCAAGGTGTAGTTTTTCTCTGTTTCTCCAGGGCTGCACTGAAGCATGGAGAGGTCTGCCTGCTATACTGCATTTACTCCTGTGGGGCCGGGCTGAATATTTTTCTTTCTTTTTGGAGGGGGGGAAGGCAGAGCAATTGGGGTTAAGTGAAGTGCCCAAGGTCACATAGCTAGTAAATGTGTTAAGTGTCTGATGCCAGATTTGAACTCAGCTTCTCCTGACTCCAGGGCCAGTGCTCTACTCACTGTGCCACCTAGCTGCCCTTAGGACTGGGCTGAATCTTGTAGATGTACATTGCTGGGGGATGCCTATCAGCCTGGGACCATGCTGGAGGCAGTGGTTCTTTGAGCAGGGGCCTGCCATTTCCCTTGCTTATGCTAAAGCACATGGGGTGGGGGGTAGGGGTGTAGGATATCCTGGTATTGGTGTTTTCCTGCTCCACTACCCTGGGTCTCTGCTGGTTTCCAGATGTGGGTTTGCTATGTACTTCCTGTAGTGGAATGCACTCTTTTTTACCTTAGTGACACAGACCTTTCTTGCCAATCCTCCAAATTTCCTGGGCTAAGAGACTTATCCACTCTGTTTTTTCTGCTGGCTCCACTGTTCTAGGATTTTTCCTGGGGTGTTACTTTCAGTTTTTTTTTTAATTGTCAAAAAGGGAAAGTAATGGTGACTTACTGCTTACTCTACTATCTTGGCTTTTGGAGAGGGATTCTATATAAAATAATAAAACACAATGAAACAATTATAGAAAGGGGAAAGAACTACATCCTAAAGTACTAGAAAATTTATAAAATACCTGGAAATATTTTCCCAAAATACACAAAACACTTTCATAGTTTTAATTGCAAAGTATTCCTTAAAGAAATAAAGAACAATTTTAATAGCTGGAGGACTATTCAGTGCTTATGGCTAAGCTGTACCAATGCAATAAAAATGATGTTACTACCAGAAAGCATTTGTATTTTAAATGCTATACTAATCATATTACCAAAAGGAAACTTGCAGAACTTTATAAAATAATATAAAATAATGACAAATAAAATATTCTAAATGAAATAAAATAAATTATAAATAAAACAGAATAACAAATAGAAAAAATAAATAAAATATTATAAAATAATGACAAAATTCATTTGGAAAAATGAATGGAAAAACATCAAGACTATCAAAGGAAATGATGAAAAGAAGGAAATACAGAGAGAGAATAGTACTTTGAGACCTCAAAATATATTATAAAGACGCAGTCATCAAAATCATATCCTATTCTTTAACAAAATGCTGAAATAGTTTAGCCAACCATAAGCCAGGGAGATAGAGAAACAAAGTGCTTAATAATCCAGTGTTTGATTAAATAGAAAACATAAATTACGTAGACAAAAGATCCCAGTTTGATGAAAAAAGTCTGCTTGGAAAACTGGAAAAGAGTCTGGTAAAAGTTAGGCTTAGGTTCAGGACTTTATACCACATACCAAATATATTTTAATTGGTACCTAACTTTAATATTAAATTGTGGAGTACAGGGGTTTCAGGATAACTAGCACCTTTGGTGGGAAGGCTTTATGAATCCTTTTCAAGGCTGCTCATCCACTCAGCAATCACCTGTGCCTCCAAGAAGTTGTAGCATGTGTGGCAGCTACAACCCAGTAAACTGTCTTAGCAGTTGGGCTAAACCAGGGTGATAGTAACCAAAAGGCCTCAAACCTGCTGGTGAGTTAGGGAGATGCCTACCCCAAGCCAATGAACACTTTACCTCAGGGGCACAGGTAGATGAGAACACTATATAATGAAGGTAGCTGAAGCAGATGCTATGGAACACTGAGAACTTTGTCAGGCATTGAAGATGCCGAGGTGATCTACTGCGTCCCAGGGTATCACCAGTCATTTTGACTTTTGTCTTGCTGCTGCACTTCGATGGCTCTGGAAGAGAGAATGAAGCTGATTTTGTGCCACTCTGTCTCATTTAAATCCAATTCACATGCAAGTAGATGCATCATTCTTGATGTCATTGTTCCTCTTCAAAAATAAAGGACAAACAACATTGAATACCAATAAAATTAGAACAGAAAAATAATAAATCTCTCACAACTAAGAGTGATATATATGTATATGTGTGTGTGTGTGTGTGTGTGTGTGTGTGTACTTTGCTTAAAAGTGGAAAGCTTCTGAAGAGACTATACTAACGCACCTATGATAAAATGGAAAGTGGTCAAAAAAGAAAACAAAAGAACCACAGAAAATTTGTCTGATTAGGGTTTGGTATTCAAGAAATAATAAATATTAATTCATATATTAATAGATTTATGTAAGATTGCTAGGTATTCCCCAACAGATAAGTGGTCAAATGATGTGAACAGTTCTTTAAAAAAAAATTACTCTGGAAAGCATTCACAACCACATGAAAAAATTCTCTAAATTACTACTAATAAAAGAAATTCAAATTAAAATAACTTTGAAGTTTGACCTCATACCACGCAAATTGACAAAAATACATAAAATGGCAACAGTCCATGTTGCAGAGGAGGAAAAAGGTGCAGTATTACATTGTTAGTGGAACTGTGAAATAATGCAACCATTAGGAAAAATTCTTTGGAATTATGCAAATTAAGTGACTAAAATATATGTACCCTTTTTTACCAGGTACTCCATTACTGAGTTTTTAACCCAAAGAAGCCATCGATTAAAAAAAATAATTTTTATATACTCCAAATTATTTATGCCACATTTTTCATGGTCACTAAAAATTGGAAAGGTGCCCATATCAGTTGGGGAATGACTAAATAAATTGTGGTACATAAATGAAATAGAATACTATTTTGCTTTAAGAAATAATATATGAAAAATTATGTAAATACAGAGAAGCATTAAAAGATTTATATGAACTGAACTTGGGTGAAGTGGAGCCAAGAAAACAATTAAGTTCAGTAACTACGAAAAATGTAAATAATGACACACCAAAATATCAAAGTAAATGAAACAAAATTAATGATCAAGTGGGATGCAAATGAAGATGTATAAGAAGAGGGCCATAGTCTACCACTTAGTATATGTGGGAGGTCCACAGACATTACATATTGTACATATTCTTGAACTTTTTCAACTTATCTATCAGTTGTGTAATTTTTTTATCTCTTTAAAAATAAAATTTGTCAATGATACAACTCTTGGGGAGAGTGCAGCACAGGAATACATGGGCTATTAGGATAATATAATAAACATATATTTATATTTATATATACATACACGTGTGCATATATGTATTTATGTCTGTGTATGTGGGGGAATGCCTTAAGGAAACAATGCACTCATTATTGTTCTGTATGTGACTCTGAAATAGTAAGTACATTTTTATTTTGGGGGGATCATTTAGCTCTTTCCATTTGTTTTAAGCACCATATGATAAAAAAGCAATATCTCTGTTGCTTGTATCAATGATAATCTATTTAAATTGTTTTATTTTTCTTCATTGTTCATGCATTATTTCCCTTCTTTTTTATGAACTCAACAAACATAAAAGTGAACATTTCCTTAAACAAGGAAAAGAAAAAAGGGCAAATCTAAACATGATACTGTGAATCCCTATACATACACACACACATATAATTAATATTTATTTAATATGAACAATTTTATTTATATTGTGTGTTTTATATAATAGCATTTCATTTATGTATAATATACTTACATATTTAAAATAAAATTATTTAACTAAATAAACTTCATATTTTTTGCATGGAATTTCTTGAACTCTCCTGTTTGGCTGGGCTGATTTCTGAACTTTTTTCTAGTCTCTCCACTATAGATTTCCAAAATATTTAGTGGTGATCAGCTGGGACAGATGCTTTATTTCATTCTCAGTGTAATTATCAGTACTCCCCCAACACTCTCCTCCACACTTAAAGAATTTCCTAATCCTTCTTAATGCTAATCACTTACCTTTGAGATTATCTCTAGTTTATCCTTCATATATCTTGTTGGTAGATAATTGCTTTTGTGTTATCCCCCTGAGAATGTGAGATCCTTCAACAAGATGTATTTTTTTTTTCTACTTATCCCCAGCACATAGCACATTGCCTGTCATAAAATAGATGCTTATAAAATACTTAACTTACTGACAGTAAGCCTAAATGGTGTCACTAGCTTTAAAAAAGTATGCAATTTGTAGCTCTATCAACGTTGACTTAGTGTGCCTCTTCAAACACAGTCCCTCTAGCAATTATAATTTTCCTTTTTTTATCTTCGCCAATCTGGTGGATGTGTGGTGACACCTCAGGATTATTTTAATTTTCATTTCTTTCTTTATTATTGATTATTTGAATTTATTCTTTTGAGCACTATCTATTAATGCTCTTTGACCAAATCTAACATGACTTAAGTTTATTGGGATAAATATAGGGACTCAAACATTGGAATAGTAAGTCCTCCATGAGGAAAGTCTTTCTATTAATGCAGATTGTATCACGTTGCAACTTACAGTGTCAGAGTTGTCCGTAGTAATAGGATGTTAATTTAGTAGTCTAGATTCACAAAGCCACTAAGTGTCAGAAGAAATACTTGGCCTCATGTCTTCCTGACTTCAAAGCTATTCTCTATCTCCTATATGCTAATTCTAACAATATCTTTCTAATAATAATGTTAATGACATTCTTTGTTGGAAAGGCATATTAAATAACAGCTGTATAATGATTGCGTTATTTTCTTTGCTTCAAGGATGTCATGGAGTAAAGAAAGGCAACATTTCCTTTTAAATCCCCAAGCCCATTCACTGGAATCAAATTGTTACCTCACACTTCCTCTACAAAAAATAATGCTCAGTTCTGACCCTAATACACACTGGCTATATCATCTTAGGAAAGTCACTTAGTCATTCACTACTTTAAGCACATCTTTAAGACTATATCTCTATCTATCTACATCTATCTATCTATTTATGTGTCTATCTGTCTATGTATCCATCTATCAATCCATCCATCCTTCCAATCATTTATTTTTGTATCTATGTATCTGTCTGTGTATCTATGTATCTGTCTGCCTATCTCTCTGTATTACTAAGCTAAATTGACAAGAAGACTTTCTTCACCATGAATTCTGTTATACACATATACATATATACACACATATACATATATGTGTGTGTATGTATGTGTCATTGTTGCCATTACTATGCCTATTGTTTGAGAGTTCATAGCTATTTTTCATCTGACCTTATAATATTATAGGCATATTGTAATAAAAAAGAATATCCATGAACTGAAAAATCCAAAGAAGTTAATCTTCTATAAGGAGTCCCTCTTACATTTTCATTATGTAGAACATCTCTAACAGTGACAAACACCACTGATACATTCATACATCCCAATATATCTTGACTTGGTTGATATAAATATTTAGAGAGTGATTAAATAGATTAATCTTTTCAGTTTTATTTATAAAAAAGACTGTTTAGTTTTAACACATACTTCAAAGGCTGTTGTTGGAGGAGTGCCTTTAAGACTCATTTGTTCTACCAAGTTTAATACTTTTTATTGACAAATAACATCACAGACGCATATGTAATTCTCCACATATTGCTTTCAATTTTGTGACTTATGAGGGTATGGTCTGATATAGAGGATGATTTTTCTTAAAAAGCCTGATTATTGGCGTCTCAAAGTTTAACTAAGGATAGTGGTGAGTTACCTAATGTTTAAATGGTGACTCTTGGGTGTGAGAGAGGGGAATGAATTCATGAAACAGTAGTAGTTCAATATAAATTATTGATGTTTTCTCCATCACTTTCTTGAGTCTACGTAATCAACAAAACAAATGATCAAGCCCCAGTTTGTGGTGTTTCTGATGCATAAGTAGTAAATGCTTACACTTAAAATGTTATGATCATCTCTCTAGAGCCAGTTCAAGCTACTGTCAGTGCAATGCTGACCAAGAATATATTGCTATACATGCTGTTGATTGTCCTTCATTTTTGAAGAAAACCAATTATATCACTGGGTTAGGTCTTGATGTGTGTGAATTAGATTTAAATGAGTCAGAATTGCACAGTCCTCCACCTCACTCTCTCTTTCAGAGTCATTGAAGTCCAGTGGCAAGACAAAAGACAGGATTACTGGTGGTGGCCCAGGATTCAGAGGATGACATTGGCATTTTCAATGACTGATCAAGATTTAAGGACTCCACAGTTCCTACTTAAAGTATCCTTCATGGCTGTGCTTGAAGTAAATACCTCAACTCACTGATCAGTTTGAGACTCCTCAGTTAACCTAAACCTGGTTTGGCCCATCTGTTAAGTTGGCCTACTGGAGTGTGGTTGCTGAGCATGCTGTGGCTTCTTGGAGCCACAGGTGAGAGTTGAGTGCAAGGTGGACACTAAAGGTAGATGAGCAGCCTTAGAAAGGTCTCAGTAAGCCCTCACACCAGAGGTGCAAGACATCTGATTTTATATACATATATTATATATATATATACATATATGTATATATATTTTGAGAAATATATATATTATATGTATACATAATATATATATCTCAAAGAATTTTTTTTAAAAAATTAAAAAACAAACATAGTTATTAATATGATTTTGACGGATTTCTATGAGTATTAATAGCATGAAAGATTTTCATATTGTTATATCATCAACTTTCTTAGATATCTTATAAAATGACTCCTTAAGGCTTGTATAGTTGTATCCCTTCTAGCATGGATTTCCTATGAGTGTGATCTGTTTTTGAGGCTATTTTCTACTTCATCTTTTTAGCTCATCTTCTAAGCCATTATTAGTTCTTCATATAGCACTTCAGGGACTGAGTCCAAATATGGTGGTTCATCTGCCACTTGTGATGAAAATAGATTGTTATAAATATGCTAACATTTTCCCAATCTATTTTTTTTTTTTATCTATTTGCTGTCCTCTTGCCAGTTTAATTTATGAATGCTTTTGGGATTAGATGGCTCATTTCAGCTTCATGCCAAGATCATTTTGGGGGGGTTAGATGTTGTTTCTTTTTTTTTTCTTGCTGCTTTAAAAGACCATACTGCAGATGGTAGAGTTGAGAAAACACTCAGTTGGGAGATCCCAACATTTCCCTCCAAACTTTTAAATAATACTTGACATCGAAGATGGCGGCTGGGAAGCAGTGACTGGCGTGAGCTCCCCACCAAATCCCTCCAAAAACCTATAAAACAATGGCTCTGAACCAATTCTAGAGCTGCAGAACCCACAAAGTGGCAGAGGGAAGCAGGGCCCCAAACCAGGACAGCCTGGATGGTCTCTGGGTAAGGTCTGTCCCACACGGAGCGGAGCTGAGCCCAGCGCGCACTGCGCGAACAGACCAGACGCAGACCTACCAGACCAGGAGACGAGCGGAAAGTGCCCAGGCATCCTGAAATACTGAGCTGTGGCATCCACCAGACCTCTCAACCCACAAAGAGCAAAGACATCAGAGAAGGTTAGTGGGAAAAGCTGCATGACTGAGTTCGTGGTTCCCGCCACTTGCCCCTGGGGCAGCAGAGGTGGGGCAGCTTT
>CM053626.1:99345491-99377513 GCA_028646595.1 Phalanger gymnotis
CAATAGGTGCTTCAAGGTTTTAACACATCATTGAAGACATTTGGACAACCTATATGTTTCGCCCTGAACAATGACCCATACTGTAATTGAAATTGGTGGTGGATGGACCATTGGAGTTCAAATGCCACCTTTCTTAGATTGTGACACCCCTCATGTAAGATGTGTGAACTTAAGTAGAGAGATTTATCATTCATGGCATGGAGACATGGACAGATCAGACAGTGTACATAAGTCCAAAAGGGCACTTCTTGGCTTTGGAAAATATATACGCACTTAACAAGAGCAAAAGCTGCAAAGGCTCAGGATTTGCCTGATGAGGAGGCTGATGAAATTTTCAATTGGATTACAGTGCTAGAGGTGGGCTTGGATGGCTTTGGGCAACAGTTGCTGGGTTCCTTCCCACTTTGTTGACCATCCTCCTACTGATTTGTTGTGCCTCACTGTTGTTGAGATTTTTCTCCAACACAGTGCATGAAGTTGTGGACTCCCTCCAAAATTCATGGTTCTGAAACAAAAAGGGGGAGCTGTTAAGTGCTGTTGAAGGCTCACAGCCGGTCCTATGGGAAAAGAGAGCTGCCTCCATTCCCAGTCAAGGCCAAACAGGCTGGGTCGGATCTCCACACTCTCAGCAACACCTGAGCCATGAGACCATGTGCAGGGGATCCACGAGGGCATATGCACCTCAAAACCTATTACTTAATTGGCAATAAGAATCCTTGCAGGTGCCGAGCTAGCATTGGCTAAAATTCCTATAAAAGCCTTGCTGCCTCCCTGAATAAATGAGACATCTCTACCTCAGTCTCCCTCAGTCTCTTCATTGTTCCTGATCGGGTTCCCCACTGGCCAGAGACCCCTCCCCAAGGAGCCGAGCAGCCCTATGCATATTTATTGAAATGTGTAGACTGTCTAACCCAGCCAGCCCTTGAGAGGAAGGACTTCTACCCAATCAAATATTTGTCAGGGCAGGACAGAATGACTTTTTTGGAAGAAACTCTACCATTGGACAACCCTAGAGGAACTTTCCTCTCTTTTTCCACTATCATGAATGACAAAGCTACCAGTTGGCACCTGTTTCTGACCTTATACAAGTTTAGTTTTCTCTATACTGTATCTGAGAACTCTCCTTGCTCCAGTGCACAGGATCTTGTTGTAATGTAATATTCTTCTGTGACCTCATTCCCTGTATCCATAGAATAAAACTCTTTCTCTCTATGCTTACCTGGAAAAAAAAAATATTTTTCCCTTGTATTTCTTCTACAGGATTCAATCTGATGCATTTTCTCAATACAATTGTAAGAGTCTTGTGTTAGGGGTATGACAGAAAAGCTAACTGCACTTTAACCTGTGACTCCATCATCTTGACTCTGTCTGCCATAGAAGTTCAGTGTGAACTTCAGAAAGTCTTGACTGTTGATCTTCCTGGATAATGCATTTATTTACCATGTTTTAAGTAGATTTTCAAGCCACATTCATTCATTCAGTGCAGTTGTCTCCCCCTTTATATATGCATGTACATACACACAATAACATAAATTGTGTCACAAAAATCTTAGTGCTTAGTGTCATTATAAGCTTTAAAAACTTAAAATTGCAGAGATATTTTTAGATTCTCCTGAATGTACCTGTTTGTGTGTGTATGCATGTATGTGTTTGTGTGTATACATATGCACATATATATGTCTGTATATATGTTGTCCATTTAAACACAGTGCATGTGCATATATGTATGCATATATATGCATATACGCATACATATAATATTTGTACCTACACTGCATATACAAATTGTACATATGTCTGTAAATAAATGTTTTACTCTATGCATAGTTTAAACAAGGTGAATTATATACAAATTGAGAGAACAACCTTGTATTTATAAGCAAATAGGAATTTTCATTTATCATATAAATTGGTCATTCATAAATGTTGATAACATATCTTAGAATTTTACTGTATGACATGCAATTTTTAGGAGCAAGTTCGAGTCTGCACATATGTTCTATGAATGTTCTTAGTTGTAGGAAACATTCCTAATATGATCAATCTCTCCAATAATCAATTCTAATTCAATCTTCAATTTTATACCCCTACTAAAAGTGATAATGGATAGAAAATTTGTTGGGCTAATTCCATAAATGACTGTTAAAATAATGTTTCTTGCCACTGCTGTGACTGCATAAGGCCAATAACACCAGTACACAGAAGGGCTGCCAACACAGATTCTTTGATCTGCTTTTCTAAGGAAAGCAACTTTAAGGGCTTGATAATCTTTAATAAAACATACATATAACATTTACTTAATTCAGGGGGAAAAGCCAGCACCTTGAACTTAAGAGAAAATTTAAAGAGAAGTTACAATCATACATTGCAAACAGATTAATGCACAGATTTTTGTCTGACCAAATCGCAATAGTTTCCAGAGAAGCACCAACATCTGGGTTTTCAAAGCCAGGGACAGGGCACACTGCTTCAATGGCTTGCCCATGATTCTTTTAGTGCTGAAAAACACTCCAAAACAAAAAGAAGCCCATTTTACCTGCCTCATTCAAACAAAGGTGAGACTCATTAAAGGCACTTGATAGCCTTAGCATCCCAAAAAAGAACAGCAAATAAGTCCTGCCCTGATTACCATTACGATGACCTTTTCAATATTTTTGCAACAAATCTTCAATGCCCATTTCAGTTCAAATCACTTAATATTTTGAATCACAATTAGAATTCTATCCCTTTGATTATTAAATGTATTGGGAATTTCATAAACTACTACAAGGCGATGCTTTCAAAATACAACATCACTGTGTGTGTGTGTGTGTGTGTGTGTGCATTTAATTACTCAATTTTAATGCCAATTAATACATCTAGGGTTTAAGAAGGGAGCTTTATCCATTAAAATGCATGGTACCACTTCCACAGTCAGAAGATTTTTTAAATCAGTGCATTAGAATCAATAACTGTGTTAAGACATGAAATATGCTTTCATAAAAATAAAGAATATTTGAAGCTTTTAATACAAAATGGAATATCTTCATATATGATTTTTTTCTGATTTCTACTAGAGAATATGTTAAAAACCCGTTTCAAAGTAGTATTAGTAGCTTTCTAAATATTAAAACATTTGTATGATCAGTCCTAATTATCTCAAAACAATTTTGGCTGCTCAAAATCTAATTCTTTCATGGGACTATTTATTGTTACTTCTCTCCACAGGATAATAGGCAGAAGAAGTAATGAAATGACTTCACAAATGACATCAGGTATACTTTGCACATTACCCACTCAACATTTTTCTAGTATGTTGTGCTGATTGTCTTTAAAACCTTATTTAAAGTTTTAATTCTTTAAATGTATTGAGTACTATGCACAGAATATCAGTGCTCATTCAAAGGTATAATTAAAATATTGCACTTATTTATCAGTGGATGACAATATCACTGGGGATTTTAAAGGCTCATTCCCTTTCTTATACAAACATGCTTTACATAACCTTATTCAACCAAGCCAATTGCACATTACCTTTACTAGTGAAATATTTTGCTCTATTATTAGTTCTCCTTCTGTTCCATTAAGCTAGGTTAGGTTGGGATTCAGATTCGCACTGGCAATAAGACACACTCCCAACAGAATGAAGTTTTATTGAAAGACAGGGAAATGCTACCTTGAACCCACAACCACATTAATCAACGATTCCTAACAAACATAGTGACAGAGACAAAGACACAGATGACACAGATGCATCACCCCTTGGGGGAACACCAGCATTTGATCTTTTCAAAGCCGAGGGGATCCTGGTTTACACAGCTCAATCAAGGCCCCGAAATGGAAGTTAGTCCCAGACAAAGAATCCTCTCCATGAGTGAGATACAACGTGATTCACCCATTTGGTGATTTTATAGGACCCTGAACAAAGAATTTTTTTCCCACCAGAGAGGGGAGCCACCCCCAGGCCCTCATTCCTAAGAACTGGCTAGGTTCTTAGAAGGTAATGTCTTTAGGGATGTTTCTCCAAGCTGTAGAGGAGTATTTCATGTCCTTTGTCTCCTGTCTTTTGTTCAGAGCCTATCAGTCTCCAAGCAGGAGAGGAACGTCCCAAGAATGTATCCTGGTCTTTGTTCAGGGCTATCAGTCTCCAAGAGGGAGACTCCAAAGGCCTACAAGGGGGAAGGGAGAGCTGGTCTTACACTGTAATATGGAGGATCTTCTATAATGATTTATCATTTACCATCCTATTTGATCTTGAGCTTAGTCGGTTTTATAGGTCCTGTATGAATCAATTGATTGTCAAAGATTTTTGAACATTGATCCTATGCCAGATATTGTTGTAGAACATAAGGGTATAAAGATAAAATGAAACGTTCTTTGCTACCTGTTAGGAGAGATAACCTATAGGCATATAACATAATATAAACAAAAAAAAAACATGATAATTGAAGGGATCAGGCTTGGGGAAGGCTTCCAAGAGAAGATGGCCCTTCAAGAAAATGGCAAGGTGAGGTGAGGCAAGGCAAGGCTAGGCAAGGTGATTTAGAACTTAAAATCTTATGGAAGTGAATGTTGAAAACTAAAAACAAATAAATAGATAAAATTTAAGGAAAAAAATAGTCCCTATCTTCAAGCTTAACATTATAAAGGGGTGGGGGGAGGGAGAAAGCACATAAAAGGAAGCTAAAAATCAATGTGGGGGGTGAGAATATAGCCAAGGTGGGGCATAGTGGTGAAGTCCTGAGATACAGAAACATATCTGGTACAGGAATGAAGCATGGCCATCCTGGGTCCATTCACAAAATGAGGGACCCCAGGAAGAACTTACTAAGGGGAGAAGGTAGATGGCTTTGCAAAGGGTTTTCCCAAAGTTAGAATGGCCCAGGATCTGTGGGAAGACCTGGAGTTAGGAGTCATCTGAGTCACAATGACAAATCCTGGAGATTCAGAAACACAGTAGAAGAATACCAAAAGTGAAGTCAAACTACTTTCAAATTGAGAGAAAAATAGGAGTCCACTTTTATTTTAATTACGTTGAGTATGGCCCTTCTGGGGCCTCCTCATTTATACCTGCAACAAACCTATATGAGCTTGATTGCTCCTGCCTTGTCTTTATCACTTTTCTCAGAGGACATAGGCTGCAGCATAAGAAAAACTTGGAAACCAAGTCTAGGATGGATTTCTATGCCACTCCAAATTAGTGGGTAATTTAGGACAACTCACATACAAGATCTTAGATTAATCAATTTTCCAATCCACCTTAATCTGTAATAATCGTCCTTGGATTGGTCAGAAGCAGGAATGTTGGTTTTCCAAAATGCTCCTCTGAGGTCCTAAATCATTTAATCTTTAAACTAATCCTGGTCTGTGACTCTTCTAATTGAAACCACACATACAGGCTCAGAATGGCTTTCCTATTTCTATTTCCCCTTGGAGTCAAGTATTATTGGACATCAAAATTACATCAATAAATCTACAAGCATTCATTAAATGTATATTAATTGCCAGGCACTCTGCTAGGCACTGTAGATAAGGAAAAAACAATCCAAACTCTTAAGGAACTTATATGTTAACATGAAGGTCCTTTCTAGTTCCAGGTCTATGATCCTATAATCCTGTGTTTACATATGTCCCTATTTCCCAGAAAGAATGGATTGTTCTTTGAGGTAATGTTTTTCTTACAACTAGAAATCTTAAAAGGGTATAAGATCAAATTAGCCAGGAGAGAATTATGATCTGCATTCTAGTTATTCAGATGAAACAACTTTAAATATTTTCATAATAACCAAATATTCTTTACATAATCAGTTTTAGAAGGCAGGTTTTAATCATGTTGCTACTCAAAAAGTTAATTTGTAGAGAACAAATGAATGAGTTACTTTTGAGTGTGCTGCAATTAGTATATATTTTTTACTCTGAAAACTTGTCACGATAGTCTTTTTGTTTTATTTTGTTTTCAGAGAAAAATGTGTGGAATCTTTCACCTTTTGAACAGCTAATTCAAAGCTAATCAGGATTTGGCCACTAATTTGTACCATAAAAACAAAATAAAAATCACAAAACCAAATGACTATTCGAAAACAATGTAAGAGTGCCAGACAAGATCAGAGATCAAGGGATGGATAAAAAGCCTAAGATAGTGCACCTACCTCCTCTGTTCCCTCTCCCTGCCCCCCCATTCAAGTCTTTTCTTCTCTCTTGGCCACCAGGAAGTTACCTCAGGTGCAATCCAATTTATGAGTCAGCATCCAACCAAAACCACAGCTCCCTAGTTTCCTTTGATTTGATATGATTATTTTCTAAGACAAACTCATGGCATATTAATCAAAACAAAATAATAAAAATAATGCAGTATAACAACACAAATAATATATGCACAGGGCCCTATTCTATATATCATTAGTATAAGAGAAATGTGACATACAGGCCATATGTATGATATATGTAACACCAGATAACATTAGTGTCTGTGCCAGTGCATGCTTCTGACATTGAAGAGCTACTGATGCACCTCTGTTAAGGTCATTGAGTGAGATGCTTTCTCATACAAGCTGGGCAGCTTTGCTTCTCTGTTCTCTCTGAATCATTGTCTTCTAGGAGTCTCCACTGAGTTTATCTCTGCTTCTCTCTAGCATCACTGAGTAGGCTCCAACTGCCAGTACAGAGGAGTTTTCAGAAAATAATATTCAAATATAGTTATGGAATCTATGATGAATAAAATATAAAAGCATTTTCCCCATATGCTTCTTCTTGGGCAATCAAATAATATTCTGAGTAATAGCCTTCCTTTAAGGTTTAGGATGCCCATAAATATCAACAGAGCTAAATTACCATTTGGCATACATTAATTCTACTAAGGATACTTTCTAAGGGGCATTACCATCTAAACCCAGAAGCTACTGCCTGTAATCTCATACACAAGGTGAAGGAGAGCCAAAATTTACTTTTCCTTGTGGTTCAGAGAGGAAGATAGGTACCAAGAAAGTGCCACTCTGGAAACTTTGTTATATGTTGGGCCAATCAGAGTGATCTTCATGAGAATCTGGGAAGACTTCTAGCCTGAGAAGACAGGAAATTAAAGTAATAGTAGGAATGGAGGATTGTTTCCTCCCCTACAGTGAGAATTTTGGGTTGATCTCTAGAGGGAGAAAAGAGAGAATATAATAGGGAGAAAGGTAGTATCCTGGCCACCAGGAGTAGCAATGTAATCAAAGCATGTGGTAGTAATTTAATTTTCTCAAGAAGCTTTCCCTGATTGCACAACAGGCAAAAGTCAAATTGTGTCTCTCCTCCACTTTGTGTACTAGATTGCAAGAAGTAACTTCTGGATTTAAAAGATACTGCCCCTTAGGAAGTATTGTTAACACAACTTAACATCTACCAAAAGGCAATTCTAGCCCTGCTTTCTCCTATCTGTAAGGGCGTTTGAGTATTAGAGTGTAGAAATATATCATTATTTTATTTGCAATTAGTGAAAAAAATGTTAATAAGATATAAACACTTGGGAAAATATTATACTGTAAAAATGCACTGTGTTACTTCTAGGATGCTTGATTTACACCTAAAGGGCATACTGGAATCTAACTAGTTGAACCTGCTTATTTTACAGATGAAACCCATAGAGGTGATGATTTGATAATGTTCTCACAGCTAGTAAGCATTACAAGGGGGATTTTAAATCATGCCCTTTATCTCTGTACCACTATTTTTTTTAATCTCATTATACGTCTTCTTTGAAGAGAACTGCTATCAATTTGGGAATGGTTTGCCATTGTTTATAAAAGGCTTTACTTTTCAAATTAAGTAATTACCACAGAGCACTCTTGTCTGTATGTTATAGTCCAAAGTAGGTATATTATTTTCTACTCCTATTTCCTTTCATTAAAAGCTCCTTCAGGATAATATCCAAAAAATAAAATAAAATTGAGGGTTGAGAGAGGAATATATTGAGAGAGAGAGAAAGGGAGAGAAAGAATGGGGTAAATTATCTCACATAAAACTGGTAAGAAACAGTTCTGTTGGAAGGGAAAAGGGGGCAGGTGAGGGGGAATGAGTGAACCTTGCTCTCATCAGATTTGACTTGAGGGGGGTATAACATACACACTCAATTGGGTGTCTTACTCCACAGGAAACTAAGGGGAAGGGGATAAAAGGGGGGGTGATAGAAGGCAGGGCAGATGAAGGAGGAGGTAATTAATAGCAAACACTTTTGAAAAGGGACAGGGTTAAGGGAGAAAATAGAATGAAGGGAGATGGGATAGGATGGAAGGAAATATAGTTAGCCTTTCACAACATGAGTATTGTGGAAATGTTTTACATAATGATATATGTGCAACCTATGTTGAATTACTTGCCTTCCTAGGGAAGGTGGGTGGGAAGGGAAGAAAGGAGAGAATTTGGAACTCAAATTTTTAAAAAAACAGATGCTCAAAAAATAGTTGTTTTTGCATGCACCTAGGAAACAAGATATATATGGAATGGGGCTTGGAAATCTTTCCTGCCCTACAAGAAAGTAAGGAGAAAGGGGATGGAGTGGAGTGGGGGTGACAGTGGGGAGGGCTGGCTGGGGAAAGGGGCAATCCGAATATATGCCATCTTGGAACGGGGGGGAGGATAGAAATGTGGAGAAAATTTGTAACTCAAAATCTTATGGAAATCAGTGTTGAAAACTAAAATATTAGATAAAAATGGTAAAATACAAAAAAAAGTTCCTTCAGATGCCTTGATACCTAAACCTACAACTCCACTCCACTCATCAATCATTCTTTTCAGTTCCTTTCCATAGAACCCTACATAATCCTACAGAATAAAAAATGATAATTGAATTATTGCTATACTATATGGATCATAAACTGTACATTTTCAGTGATTATCATCATTAAAATACATAAGACATCTAATGATGAGGATATTTTAAAATTAAAAATGCTAGGCATAAGGATGCTGTTGATGACAATGATGAAAAATAGCACATTACTAGTGTTTTAAGGTTGCAAAGCATTTTATGAATATCTAATTTGCTTCACACATTTTTATGTATTAAAAACTACTTTATGTGCACAGAGGATGAGATAAGGCTGAAAGAATAAGTAATTCACCCATATAAGCTGGATATCTGGAAATGAACTCAGGTTTCTTAGACTCCAGGCCAAGTGTTCTAGCCAAAGTGCCACCTCGAAGGCTAGTAGGAAAAAGACATGAAAAACAGACAGTGTTATTGAATACCAGGCAATACTTCTCATAAAGATGATGTAGTTGTAGCCAACAACAAGAACAACAACAATGATAAACATTTTAAAGTGTTTTTAAAAGTTTCCAAAGCACTTTGCATGTTATCTCAATTGATCAATTAAAAAAATACTATACACACAAACATAGATAAGATGTCCCAAAAGTCTGAGTGCAGTTTTCAGTTCTTAAAATCATGATAGAACTTCTAGGGTACCCTGTATTCCCTGCTTTCTTTACTTTTTCAATTCAGTTTTTCACAAGTATATTCATTTTTGACTCTCTTCATATACTTAGCACTTAGTACCTTGGCTGGTTCATAGTGTACATTAAATTCATGTTTATCTACTGATTTACTATGTTTTTCTTTAATGAGAAATATATCGTTCTATAATATAACAAATTAAGTTTGCCTTTGAAATAAAGAAAATTTTACTAAAATTCATTTCATGTATTTGTCTTAGACGATTTAAAAATATTTTTCCTCCTTATTGTTATTGCTATTCTCTCCTCTTCTTTCAAAAAATTTACCTCTAAACAGTTGCACTTCATAGGCCAGGCATAATCACCATTTAACCAAAAACATGTATCCCCAGTACTAGCATATTACTTAAAAATACTTGACTCCAGTGTCCCTTTCTCAGGTTCCCTCCATTCTCACTTACAAAATAGTCAAGAATAAGCCCAGCTCTACTTTCTTACTGCTGTAATTCAAGAAACCAATGTTGAGAGAATACAGTTGTTCTCTTCAATTTAAATATTCAGAATGCATTGTAGAAATGGTTGTTTATATTGTAATTATTTAGAAATTAGAAAGTGTTTATTACATATCTTCAAGACCAAAGTATATCTACGAGTAAGATTTATGAAATAGAGCCACTTCAACTCAAAATCCTTCTTTCTCTACTATAATCCTATCACAAATTTTATGGTCACATGCTGGTGCATTTGCAAAAGAGGAGGGAAGTGCTTCTGAATAATACAGTGGCTACAGTGGCACATAAAGATAGCAGCCATGGTAGGGGGAGAGATACCAGTGGGGAACACTAGAAAAGGCAGTGCCCTCTGTCCCTTCTCCTCCCATCATCTCCAGATAACTAGGCAAGACAATGAGCCAGCTGTGGAACAAACTTCACACTCTGATCTTAAACCCCCAAGTCACTCATGGGTCAAAATTAGAGTTTTAGAAAGAGAATCGACTTTGCACTAATAGGATTCTGATCAATCGCTCAAGTGGAGAATAAACAGGGTAGTGTGGAAACCACTGAAATAAAGGTATTTTTTCAATTGGCTAAGAGGAATAAGAAATATGGAGTAAAGACTGGGGAATCTTAACTCTGTAACATAGATAGCAAGAGGCTGGAGAGCATGGGACAATGACCAGGTTAGTGAATCTTAGCAATGTGAATCTTGGGGTACGGACCGAACTAGTCAAACTAGATTTCACCAGTTCACAGTTAGACTTTACCATGTCTTTAAATGCATGTGAAAGGTAGAAATTTGACATTCCACTTTTTGCTATTAATGATAAAATATACAAATAGAGTAACAGTCATGGTGGAAACAACGTGACTTTGTCAACCTAAAAGAATTGGCTGTAGACCTGTGGGACCCCAAATGATGCAATCCACATTACTCGTAGCCGAGGCATGTATTCACCTGAAGGACAATTCACTTTTTTTTAACATCTTAACCTTTTCAAGATATTGTATAGTCTAATTAATAATTATAAAGTGTTCAGAGCTTTATAAATGGAAACGTAATATTCTGTAACTGATGTGTAGTCATTTCTTAGAATGTGTCAATTTAATACCTTCTCGTTTGTGTTATGCTTACTTTTCACAAAGTGAAACTCCAAAGATTTTAAGTAATGTATATCATTTGGAAATGTGTATTTTAAAAGTGGTTTGCCAAATAAATGCCTCAGATAACAAATCCAGTCAATTGCAAAATGGTTCATTGTTGGGAATAATACATAAACCTCCTTAGGTTCTACATAGATTCGGTCATTTGAAGGTAATTACAAAATGACTTTCTGGCATATGAATTGTCGCCTAATTAAAGTAACCTCTAGACAGTTACAGCGATGATGCTAGATAAACAGCATTTTAAAAATTCCCCCAAAGCTACTGTGTTGAATTCACTTTTGCTGATTCCATGTATTTCTTGCCAACTCAAACTACTTCATGTTTTGAGCATGTTTCAATTCTGTAGGAAGAACTTTCTCAGAAAAATAAACACTCATTTTCTAAGACCATTCTATGCAAATTGATGAAATTCTAAAATATACCTGTGACAAGTTAAAGAGTTACAAATTTTAGCAACAGAGTTTAAATAATAAAAGTGATAACTTTCAGGAAAATCAGGATGCTTAGATGCAAAATCATAAAAACATAGTGTGATAAAACTGGAAAGTGCCTTTGAGGTCATTTAATATGTTATTCTCCTGTTTAAAATGAGGATATTAACACTAAGAGATGTTCATTAACATCCAATATTATTTAGCTATTTATTGAAAGAGTCTTTCTTCACCACCATTGCTGTGTCTTTGTACATTAAAGTTAATTGATATTGGATTAAAAGACCATAATCAAATAATTTAGAATAACAAAGTGATGCCAATTGGGAATGATGTCACTAGTGGCATACTTCTGATTTGCCCTCATTCCTTATTCCGTTAAATATTTGTATCAGTAACATAAATGAAAACATGGATGACAACATGCTGATTTTTGTTTACATGAAGCTGCTAGTGCTATCTTACATGTTAAATTAAAAAGAAAATATAAACCTCTCCTGAAAAAGCTCTAGATCATCCAGAACAATTGGCTAAAATTAAAGTATTTGGTTCAATTTCATCTCAGTGCTCAAATATCAAATAGATTTGTGACCTCACAATTGTTATTTGGATGTGATACCTGCTAAGTTCTCTTACAACAAGAGCAGTTCTTCTTTCGGGTCTAATGGATTTTGTGTTGTCTATAAGCATGAACACATTCCATGTGCTGATAGTGAGTGGAATCATCTTTGCAGAAGTTTTGTACTTTTTTTTTGCTGGGGCGGGGGAGGCGGCGGGGGGGGGGGGGGGCTTTGACCTTAGGGTGGAATCCCCATCTGCCATGAGACCAGTGTTGGGCAAGTAGAAAAATTTAGGTCACTTTTTCTAGCCCTTTCCTCATACCAGAGGTAAGCACTGCAATCCTTAAAAGGCTACTCAGACACCCAGGGGGCTTCCAAATCCCAATGCTGCTTCCAGTGAGAAGACAACCTTATGGCCGGGGCTGCCTTTGTTCAGGGTTAAGACTACAGCTCACAGTGTATCCACATCTGCTGTTTCTTCACCTGCCACAAGACTTTCAAATAGGTAAGAATGGTAAAATTATATAGGTGATGTCTTTTGATAGGAGCATAAACCTGTTTATAGTGAGCCAGTGCTGCACAAAGTCATAAGGCTCGCTCTTTCTTCCCCAGTCATCACAGGCCAGTGGCAGGACAGAGTCAAGATGACTGCTGATGTCTCAAGATGCAGTGGATGACCTTGGCATCCTCGATGTCTAACCAAGCTCAAAGAACTCTACAATGCCTACTTCAGCTGCCTTCGTGGCCATTGGAATATGTTGTTCTCATCTGTCCATTCCATCAGGGGAATTCTTCATGTGTTTTGCGTAGATGCCTCCCCAACTCACCAATGGATTTGAGACCCCTTGCTTAACCTTAATCTGGTTTAGCCCCTCTGTCTGAATGGTTTACAGGGGTGTGGCCTCTTTCCATGCTACAGCTTCTTAGCCCCACTGGTGAGTGACTTTCACTGATTAGGTAGACTGATTAGCTAGACACCAAAAGTGGAAAGCAGCCCTGAAAAGACTTCAGTAGCCCTCATACTAGAGGTACTAGTCTTTCCTGAATATACCCTAAACCACAAAGACCTTCTCAGGATCACAAATGATCAGGACAAATTTCAGGGTGTGGTTGGTTCTAAGGGTGAAATGATTGCCTTGCATCAACTGGTGAGTAAGAAGCACTGGCTGGTAGATCAACCTAAGTGTATTGATTTCCAGTTGATTTTTGAAAGAGAAAAAATTGAAAAAACAAACAATCTATCACTGGTCTTAAGTGTAGGTTGTGGGAAGTCTTGACTGATTATCCTAACTCCTAGAAGAAAAGGGTCAACTTCAAGAACAGTTGCACACTCCACTTTCAGATTTTGTTTTCATTATCATCTGTAGTTTGTTTTTCTTTCCTTATCCAGCATTGCATTCTGCAGGCATGACCCAAACAATAATGTGGCCATTTTCACCACGCCCAAGCAGCACACAAAGTTAGTGACAATAACATAAAGTGACCAGAGAAGAAGCAGTCGTATAGGCAAGAGGAGGACCCAGAAAGAGCAAAATCATGAAATCCCAGCGGGCAGAGTGAATCCAGAGAGAGAATGTGGTTTCAAATGTCAAATACTTCGGAAAGGTTAAGAAATATTAGGATCAAGGGAGCACCAATATGAACCTAATCACTTTTTCCATTCCAGACACTAGGTTACTACAGGGGTTGAAAAGGATTATGCCTCTCACATATATGTGATTATATTTAAGAGTAATTATTTCCATGTTAAAGCAAGACTATTACTGACAGGAAATACAACTATATTTGGATGAAAAAATCATTGGTGGAACTTGGAGCCAATTTCAGAGGGTTTAGACACACTAAACTCCTTTAGGGTTATTGGAGAATCCCAGAGAAATAGTGAAACATAACCTATGTGTACTTCCGGTAACGGGGGAAGAGGATGTCCGGTGTTGACATATGGAACCTTATCTGTGATAAAATTGGACCTTTAACTTTTTCAGGGATCACTAGACAGAGTCTCTGCTTCTGATTTTTAATTAAATATTAGATAACCCTATACTTCGAGACCCTAGAGAACTTTGGTGTTTCATTGTTGTTGTTATTTATGGTGGTAGTGGTGGCAAATATACAGCCATTTTATTTTCTGATGAGTGTTCCCCCCAAGCCATTTTTATTGGCATAATTTTGTAAAATTTATATTTGATGATTGCTTGACTGTTAAGTATTGATCTTTTTAGTATTATTGAATTCTGTATAAGTATTCTTTCCCCAGGGGAAGCAAAGATGGCAGAGAGAAGCCAGGAAGTTGCCTGAGCTCTCCCCAGTTTCCCTCAAAAAATAACACATTGAATCAAGCCTCTAAAGAGATTCTTAGGCAGAAGATAACTTAGAACAACTACAGGAAATGTCTGTCATTCTTAGGTGAAAGGGGAGTACAGCCCAGCATAGATCAGGAACTGAGACCCTTCTGTCCTGGCTTAGCAGGCCAGTGGTACAGCAAGCCAACTCTGAGGCCTCCAGTTCCAGCTCAAAAAGCAAGTTGCCAGGCATAGAAACCAGGCAACAAGAGAAGGTAGTAGGCCAGAAAAACCCAGGAGAGAGAAAATGCCACCAGAAACTAAGGCCCCAACACCCAAAGCCAGTAACTGGGACCCTGGCCCCCAACACAAGAAATTTTAGGCAGTACCCCTTGTGGCCCAGGAGGAGAGCTCAACTTTGAAAGCCATATAATATCAAAAAAAAAAGCAGGAAAGAAAAACAAGCATTGACCACAGAAATTTACTATGGTGAGAAGGAAGATGTAATGGCAATCGAAGTGGGGCTTTTTGGTGTTTTTTTTGAGTGCTTCTGAACACTAAGGCAATCAAGTGCCTTTGATTGAGGCTTCTCTTTGACTGAATCAAGAATCTTTGACGGCCTGCTTAGGTCACAAGAAAGCCAAAACCACATGACTTTGAGTCACATGGTTGTGATGACCTCTGACCCTTAAGAAATGCAGATAGATAGATAGATAGATGGATGGATGGATGCACACACACACTCTGAGGTTAGCATTTTGTTTGGGGCCTCACTCATCGGAAGAGTGATTTGGCCAGATGAGAATCTGGGTTAAGGAGCCCTTTCACTTTGAAAACCTAAATGTTGGTGCTTCTCTCTCTGGTAACTATGCATATATTGCTATGGACAGACAGAAGCCCTGACTGCAGATCTGTGTTATTTTCTCTGTTAACATAATTTCTGCTTGTAATTTCTTTTTTTGTTTTCTCTGAAGTTCAGAGTGATGACTTTTCCCCCTGAACTAAGTGAATAATATATGAATGTTTAATTAAAGTGAGATTGCAAACCCATTAAAGTTTTTTTTGCATTAGAAAATCAGATTAAAGAACTTATTCTAGCAGCCCTCCTGTGTGCTAGTGTTATTGGTCTTACACTTCCATAGCAGCTGCAAGCAGCATTGGTGTTACAGAAGATCAAAATACAAATTCAGAAGAAGACAACATTGTCAATATATGTAGATCTGAGGGAATGTGAATTGGTCTCTAGAGCAAAAAAACCTTCCTGGAAAAGTTCAAAAAGGATTTTAAAAGTCCAATAAGAGAGGTAGAAGAAAAATTGGAAAAATAAATGAGAAGTATGCAAAAAAGAGTCAACAGTTTAGAAAACAAAGTACAAAAATAGACTGAAGAAAACAACTCCTTAAAGATAGAATTGGCTAAATTGGGGTGGAGGGGGGTTGGAAATCTACTTAAGAAAAGAACTTCTTAAAAAGTAGAATTGGCCAAATGGAAAGAGGGTATAAAACCTCACTGAAGAAAATAACTCCTTAAAAATTAGAATTGGGCAAGTGGAAGCCAATGACTCTATGAGACATCAGGAATAAAACAAAAGCAAAAGGATGAAAAAATAGAGGAAAATGTAAAATATATCATTGGAAAAAACAATGGACCTGGAAAATAGGTTCAGAAAAGATAATTTAAGAATTAATGGACTACTTGAAAGCCATGATCAAAAAAAGAATGTGTACAGCATTTTTTCAAGATACTATCAAGGAAAACTGCTAGGATATCCTAGAAACAGAAAGTAAAAAGCAATTGAAAGAATCTAACACCTCCTGAAAGATCCCAAAATGAAAACTCCAAGGAATGCTCTTGCCAAATTCCAGAATTATCAGGTCAAGGAGAAAATATTGTAAGCAGCCAGAAAGAAACAATTTAAATATCCTGGAGTCACAATCAAGATTACACAGGACATAGCAGCTTCTACATTAAAGGCTGAGAGGGCTTGGAATATGATATTCCTATAGGCAAAGGAGAGTAGAATTCAACGAACAATCAACTGCCTAAAAAATGCACATAATCTTTCAGGGGAAAAGATGAATATTCAATGAAATAGGGGACTTTCAATCATTCCTAATTAAAAAACCAGAGCTGAACAAAAATTAGATCTTCAAATTCAAGACTCAAGAAAAGTATGAAAATGTAAACAGGAAAGAAAAAATAGTATTCAATAAGTGTAAACTCTTTAAATCCCCACACAGGAAGATGATACTTCTAACTCTTGAGAACTGTATATTAGGGCAGTTAGAAAGGGTATACATGGACAGAAGGTGTGGGTCTAAGTTAACTTTGATAAGATTATAATATAGTTAAGAGGTAAAAAAGAAAAAAAAATGATTCTACTGGGAGAAGAGAAAAGGGGGAGGTAGAGTAGGGTAAATTATATCACATTAAGAGATACAAAAGACCTATTACAGTAGAGCTAAAGAAATGAAGTAGGTGAGCATGATTTGAACTTTACTCTCATTTGATTTGGCTAAGAGAGGGAAAAAAATACACATTCAGTTGGGTAAAGAAATCTTTATTGCATGATAGGGAAGTAGGAGGAGAAAGGGAAAAGGAAAAGGAGAGGATGGAAAGAAGGGAGGACAGAAGTAGTACAGGAAAGGGAAAAGAAAAAGGAGGGTGGCTGATAGAAGAGAGGTTAGTTTGAGGGAGGCAGTGGTCAGAAGAAAAACTGCTGAGTAGGGAAAGGGTGAAAGGAGAGAGAAAAGTATACACAGCAGAAAAGAGGATGTAGAGAAAAATATGGTAAGTAGTCATAACTGTGAATGTGAAACTGAACTGTGAATGTGAATTCCATAAAATGGAAGTGGATGGCATAGCAGATTAAAATCTGTAATTCTACAATATGTGTGTTTTTTTTAAAGAAATACATTTGAAGCAGAGAGATACACACATATTAAAGGAAAAAGGGTGAGACAGAATACAGTATGCTTCAGTTGAAGTAAAAAAAAATAAAGCAGGAGTAGCAATCCTCATTTCATGAAAAAAGCAAAAATAAATTTAATTAAAAGAGATAAAAAATAAACCTCATCCTGATAAAAGGTGCCATAGACAGTGAAGTCATATTATTATGAAACATATATGCACCAAAAGGTATAGCATCCAAACTCTTAGAAGAGAAGTTACGTGAGCTACAGGAATAAATAGAGAGCAAAATTTTACTAGTGGGGGACCTCAACTTCCATCTCTCCAAACTACATAGATTGAACTATACAATGAAGAAGAAAGAAATTAGGGAGGTGAATAGAATTTTACAAAACTTTGATATGATAGACCTCTGGAGAAAGCTGAGTGGGGATAGAAAGGAATATTCCTTTTTCTCAGTGGCACATGGCACCTGCACAATAATTGATCATGTATTAGAGCATAAAAAGCCAACAATACAATACAAAAATATTAAATACATCCTCTTGAGATCATGACGCCATAGAAATGTGCAAAATAAATTGCCATGAAAAGATACACAAAAAAAAATTAATTTGAAGCTAAATATTCCAATGCTAAAGAACAAGTGGACCAAACAAGAAATCATAGAAAAAATCAGTAACTTCATCCAATGACAATAGTGAGACAACCTACCAAAAACTTATGGGATGCCACCAAAGCAATTTCTTAGGAGAAACTGTGTATCTCTAAATCCTTAGATGAATAAAATAGAGAAAGAAGAAATCAATGATTTGGGCGTACAACAACAAAAAAAAATAAGCTAGAAAAAAAAATAAAAATTCCCAGTTAAATACCAAATTGAAAATTCTGAAAACTAAAGAAGAGATTAATAAAATTAAATTAAGAAAACTGTTGAAAAAACAAATAGAACAAAGAGCTGGTATTATGGATAAAAGAACATAAAATACATAAACCTTTGGTTAATTTGATTTAAAAAAAAGAAGAAAACCAAATTACCAGTATCAAAGAAGAAAAGGGCAAATTCACCACCAGTGAAGAGGAAATTAAAACAACAGTAAGGAGCTGTTTTGCCCAACATTTCCAATATATCTAATGATATAAACAAAATGGATTAATAATTATAAAAATATAAGTTGCCTAGATTAACAAAAGAGGAAAAGAAATACTTAAATAACCCCATTAAAAAGGAAATTCAATAAGTCTTCAATGAATTCCAGAAGGAAAAAATCTCCAGGGCCAGATAATTTTAAAAGTTAATTCCTGAAAACATTTAAAGAACTATTCCAATATTATTATAACTATTTGGGAAAATAGGTGGAGTCCTACCAAATTCTTTTTATGATACATAGATGGTGCTGATATCTAAACCAGGAAAACCCAAGACAGAAAAAGAAAATTATATACTAATTTCATTGATGAATAATAATTCAAAATTTTAAATATTAGTAAAGACATTATTTCAAATTATCACAAGAATAATTCACTATGACCAGGTAGGATTTATACCTGGAATGCAGGGCTGGTTCAATTTTAGGAAAATCATCAGCATGATTGACCATATCAATAACCAAACTAACAGAAATCACCTAGATAAAGAAAATATTTTTAAAAATACAGCACCCATCACTATTAAAAACACTAGAGCATATAGGAATAAATGGAAAGTTTCCTTAAAATAGTAAGTAGTATCTGTCTTAAGCCATCAGCAAGCATTATCTTTAGTGGTGATAAGCTAAAAGCTTTCCTAAAAAGATCAGGGGTGAAACAAGTATGTCCATTATCACAAGTGTTACTCAATATTGTAGTTGAAATATTAGCTTTCGCAATAAGAGATGATAAAGAAATTGAAAGAATTAGGCAATGAGGAAACAAAGTTTTCATTCTTTGCACATTATATGATGGTATACTTAGAGAATCAACTTAAAAACTGCTTTTAATAGCATCTTAAGCAAAGTTGCAGGATGTAAAATAAACCCACATAAATCATCCACATTTCTATCTGTTACTAATAAATTCCAGCAGCAAGAGATAAAGAAATTCCATTTAAAATAACTTTGGACAATATAAAATATTTGAGAGTCCAGCTACCAAGATGAACCCAGGAGCTATATGAACACAATAAGTATTGTTTATCTTGGCTCTTTCTTTTGCTTGTGGGTTGAGTTAGGTGCAGTAAGTAAGCAAGCAGAGAAAATGCATAAACTTTGCAAAATGCTTCCCTTTGGGAGCCTTTTCAGGGAATTTATATGAAAAGTTCTCTGTTTTCTGAGTTAGCAAAACTCAGTAATTTTATTTCCCCAAAATGTAGCCTTCTTATTGATATTCCTACTTTTATTGCAGGCTCCACTGTCCTTGTCAAAAAAGTCTTCAGTATCTTTCTTACTTTTCTTTCTTACCTTCAACTTCCTCATCTTTCAACTTCAGTCTTCCTCATGCCACACGTTCAATCATTTGCCAAATTTTATTGATTGTGTCAATAATGTCTCTTACAAACGTCCTTTCTCTACTTCCAGAGACAACACCCTAATCTTTCAATAGACTCAATCTGTCTCTGTGACTCATATCTCCCCTTTCTCTAACCCACACTTCCCTGCCGTACTAGGGTAATTTTCATAAGGCACAATATGACAATGTTCACCCCTCTGTCCCTTCTGTTTAATAAACTTCAGAAGATTCCAAATACTTTGGAAAATATTACCTATCCAGTCATATATTATATTAGGCCCTGTCACAAACTTCTCTTTTTCTCATTAAAAACTCTTTTTTAACTTGATTCTAACCTATCTTTTCAACCTTATTATATATTATTGTTCTTTATTCACTTTACTCCCCAGCCAAACCAGCCATAATATTCTTTAACAGAATGTGACTATTGTTTGGATGTTGGAGATTAGGGAAAGGGAAGAATTAAAATTAATTCCAAAGTTTTAAATATAGGTTTCCAGCATCTGTCTTCCAATATCCTCAAACAAAACAGCCATGTGGGGGACTGCCATACAGTCCCTCACATGCCTGTTTTGTTTGTTTTCTTCCCTGACTTTCCTTATGACTCATCTCACATCCTGCATTCTGTGAAAAGCCTTTTTCCTTCTCTTCCCCTCTCTACCTCATTTTTCTGGTTACTTCTGAAAATTGCTCTGAGATAACCTCCCATTCTTGCAGTTAAATAGTTATTTATGTCACTCCACTATGAGGCCTACTCAATGATTGGTGAGTTTCTACTTAGAATTGCCACATCATGAGAAGTCTTAGCCTCACTCCTCACTTTACTCAGTTATGTTGCACATCCACATCAGGTGCTTTGCCTTCACATAGGGAAAGTTCTTCCTTTCTCATCTGCTTCTTAAATTAGATGCTTAGCTAGCTAGATAGACAGACAGATATTGAATAAAAACTGCAAATTGAAAGTAAGTGGTGCCTAGAATTAAACAATATAAGAGAACAGCTTGGATTGTCTATGTGAAATAATATGGATTATATAATAATCTCAAATGACTCCCTCAAATAAAGGCCCATCTGTTAATATCAGTATTTTACTGGTGTAGTAGGACTGAAAGTCACAGAATACTCCACTTTCTTAACTATCTCCCAGATGTCACCAGGGAAGTCCTTATTATAAGCATACTGCAACAGATAATAAATAATGAACAACAAAGAAAACTGAAGTAAAGGATATCATTCAAAAGAAGTGATGATCTAAAAAGAAAAGGAAGTGAGTTAGTCATGTTGTGACAGTGAGTGATAACTGATGGACAGTTCATGTGTTCAAGAGAAAAGCAGAAAGTCCTCAAAAGATTAGTTTTTTCTTTAGGAGAAAAAATAGAGAAAAGTTGTACAAAAAATGAAGAGTTGAATTTTCTATCCCTGCTCCCCATTAATGCAATCAGAGAAGTCCCACAGAGCTAGATTGAAATCAGCTGATTAATCAAAGGTATGAACTAAGTGCAAAACAAAAATCCTAAAAAGATGGGAAGAGATGAGTTCTTTGGCTAATTGAATGAAAGGAGAAAGAGGCCCAGGAGAAAATATTTTGCTTGCCTAGTAGTTGGAGATACACTTCTGGGCCTATGCTTAACATAGCAAGCCAGTTTGGAATTGTGCATTCTAGCGTTGGGCCAAGTGATAAGTGATTGAAACAAATGATGAAAAATTCTGACAGAAATAGTGTGCAGAGGAGTGGGGAAAGAGAAGAGAGAGAAAGAACGAGGGAAAAGTTTTCTCTTTCAGCACTTCCCTTCCATTGATTGGGTGACTATCTTATAGACTTTGAAAAATCAAGACATATATATATACATATATATATATATATGTATATATATATGTCTTGTCAAAGTGAGTAGAAGTCTATATATATATATATATATATGTCTTGTCAAAGTGAGTAGAAGTCTCCCTGCTATAAAAATGTCTGTTGGCAGTGTGGAAAACTGAGAACAAATTAGATTTTCTGAGAAAAGACAGCATGAGGACTCTGTCGTCCTCTGATCATTGGGCCTGACAAAATGCTACAGCTAAGAGAAACTTCCAGAGAATTCTAGAAGTGGAGAAAAGAATATCGATTAACCAAGACCCATTGGTTTGGCATTTGGCCACATCTGCTAAATTTTACCCTAATCTCCCCAGAGATGTTGTTTGTATGAGGGAAAATTATATTTCCTTGTTTTAGAAAGTGTTTCTGTATTAATTTTCTTTGTAATACTTCCAAAAATCCTTTCAAAAATCCAATTAAGTCTGCATAGTAAGCAAAGCAGATCACACTATTGTGATCTTATCAGCTTATCAGCAACAGTACTAGAAACCTCGTAGATCCTTAGGA
Source organism: Phalanger gymnotis (assembly GCA_028646595.1). Classification (NCBI taxonomy): domain Eukaryota; kingdom Metazoa; phylum Chordata; class Mammalia; order Diprotodontia; family Phalangeridae; genus Phalanger; species Phalanger gymnotis. The sequence goes on from CM053626.1 coordinate 99,367,608, forward strand.
TTACTCCTAGAATTCTGCAAATTGTAGCAGTCAATTTCTCATTGGGGATTAATTTAGCCACTGTGAACACAAGTTTAGTGACTGAGGCAAGTGTGTGCCACAACAAGAGAGACAAGTATGGATGGGTTATAATCTGACCTGTTGGTGGAAGAAAAGTAATACATCAATATTGATGACTTTACAGGTATATATGCATATTTTCCAAGTGTTGTGGTATGGCTGTGAATCATAAAAACCAATGTAATCTTCATAAAATATCAAGAAAGTTAAAAGAATAATAGAAAGACCCATGGTTAATAAAAGTAGCACATTACCAATAGCAAAATAGCACATTACCAATGATGAATTGTTCACAAGAACAGGTATAAGTCATATAATGCTACCATTAGGAGCAGCTAGGTGACACAATGGGTTGAGTAGCAGGCCCAGAGTCAGGAAGATTCATCTTCCTGAGTTCATATCTGGCCTCTGAGACTTAGTAGATGTTTGACCCAAGACAAGTCATTTAACTCTATTTACTTTAGTTTCCTCATCTATAAAATGAGCTGGAGAAGGAAAGGGCAAACCACTCGAGTATCTTTGCTAAGAAAATCCCAAATGTGGTCGTGAAGATTTGGACAAAACTGAAATAATTGAACAACAACAACAATGTTACAATTCCTGAAGGAAAAGTAGAAAACTTTGGGGGCACCTAGGTGGCACAGTGTGTAGAGCACCAGCCCTGGAGTCAAGAGGACCTGAATTCAAATGCAGCCTCAGACACTTGACACATGTACTAGCTGTGTGACCTTGGACAAGTCACTTAACCCTAATCACCCTGCCAAAAAAAGTGGAAAACTTCAGTTCCACTAGCTGTTGAGTCAAATAAATCTCCCAAATACATTAGGGGTTTCCAAAATCTTGGAATCTTTAGGCATGGGTCATTCTATGCCTTCAAATTTAAGCCCAATAAAATAAAGGGCAAGGGACTGAAAGACAATCATAAACTACATACTAAGGAGGAATTCTTAATTAATTAGCCATTATTCCTGTCTATCAAAACTGAACCCTGTATGATAAAAAATAGTATCTTTTGATATAATCCAAAACATAACAATTAATCATTCCTTTAATTGCAACATACTTGTTACCTTAAACATATTTTAAACACAGTGGAGTTTGCATGGACATGAAAATAAAGGTACTTCTCATGTACTAATAAAGAAAGGAAGGAGAAGGAAAGAAAGGGGCTCAAATATCAGATTCTTGTCATCTGACTTAGTTACAGATGAAAAAAGATTTGGGGCAATACCACAATGTCAGGTGTCACGAAGGCCCCAAATCATTGCTGGACTAGCAGAAGAAAAGAAAAGTCCTGGAATCAACCTAGTAGTACCAATCTCATTCAGAGAGAGAGAGAGAGAGAGAGAGAGAGAGAGAGAGAGAGAGAGAGAGAGAGAGAGAGAATATTAGGAATGAAGCTTGCAGTCTATTTCTTACTCTCTGGGAATATAATAATAGGGAGATAAGCAAGATTGAGTCAAACTCCCAAAAACATTGTCACCTTTCTTTTAAAAATAATTGCTATGGAGCCTATATCAGAGTGTACACTGTATCGGGAGTGGTAAGAGGGGAGAAAATGGGCAGAAAATTTGTAAATCAAAATTTTATGAAAGTGAATGCTAAAAATTAAAAATAAATAAATTAATTTTACAAAATAAAGTAAAAGTCCTTTGCATTGATAAAAAATAATTATACTTACTTACCTTGGCCAAACTATTGTCTCAGCTCTACCTTCTAACACACACTACCAAGTATAAAAGAAAGCCCATTCAAATAGGAAACTCTGTCAGGATGTAATCATATTGGAAAGTGGGTATTCTGATTCAATTATTTGAGCAAAAATATATTTCCCTCCTCCATTGATCCTATGGTATTGAATCAAAAGATCCTTACCCCATTCAACACCATGAAGTCAAAACTTTGAGTGAACTATTTGGGGAATATTTTGATGGATGAAATAGAATGGGAATGGAGTAGACTCTTATACCACTTTCCCTCCTTCAAACATCTGGACCTTAACAGTTATCAACTGCTACACTAAAATAATATTAATGGCTCCATTTTGCTCTTATTCACAATTTTCATGAAGTTAACTGTCAGCTTCTTAGAAGTTACCTGAGAGATAGAAGCCATGAGGATACTGAGTGTGGATGATTTCCAAGCCAGGAGAGTCCACAGGGTTGACAGGATGGATCTGTGGGCTGGGAGAGCACCAGATGCAGGGCACTGCACCCAACCACACCAGAATGGGAGCAGCAGCAGAACCCAGCCAGAAGACCTGGCTGGGAGAGTGCTGGGCATGCAGAACTAAACCAAAGCGCAGCAGGAGCAGGCCCAAGGTGAAATTGCCAGCTATGGTGATGATCCCCAGGCCTTTCAGGTCAGGATGGGAGTCTGTCTGAGCTGCATGGAGACAACATCACAGAACTTCCAGCTGTGGCAACAGCTACTCATGAGGTTTTCAGCCCACAGTCTAAAAGGTTTGAAACTTGCCTTCTTGAACTTCCAGGCACCATGGTGACCAGGTATGATAGCTCTCATCCCTTTCTTCCTCACCAAGATAATATTACCCTGGGAGAAACCCTGGAACAGAGGAGCCAGAAGTCAGGCTTCAGTAGCCTTTTAGTTCTGGAAGATGAGGACACCAGCCCTTCTTGTGGTGTCAGAAGGAGACTAGTGCAGGAAGAGGGTGATTTCACAATCTAGTGCAGAAAGGCAGAAATAGTGCATCCTTTTCAGATCATGATGCAATGAAATTATTTTTAATAAAGGAACATGGAAAGATAGATTAAAAATTAATTGGGAACAAAATAACCCTAAAGAATGAATGGGTCAAAGAATAAATCATAGAAACAATAACATTCAAGAGAATGGCAATAGGGAGACAGCATACCAAAACTTATGGGATGCAGTAAAACCAGTTCTTAGGGGGCAGTTTTAGATCTGTAAATGCTTACATGAATAAAATAGATAAAAAGATATCAATGAATTGGATGTGCAACAGAAAAAGTTATAAAAATAGCAAATCGAAAATCCTCAATTAAATAACCAATTAGAAATACTGAAAACCAAAGGAGAGATTAACAAAATTGAAATCAAGAAAATGGTTGATCTAAGAACTGATTTTATGGAAAACACAATAAAATTGATAAAACTTTGGTCAATTTGATTAAAATAAGAAAGAAAAATCCAAATTACCAGTATCAAAAATAAAAAGGGTAAATTCACCTCCAATGAAGAAGAAATTAAAACAATAATTAGAAATTATTTTACCCAATTTTATGCCCATAAATTTGACAATCTTAGGGAAGTGGATGAATATTTACAAAAATATGAATTTCCCAGGTTAACAGAAAAGGAAATAAAATATTTAAATAATGCCATCTCAGAAAAAGTAATTGAGCAAGCCATCAATGAACTCCCTTGTGAAAAAATCACCAAAGCAAATGGATTTACATGAGAACTCTATTAAACAGTTAAAGAAAAATTAATTCCCATACTTTAGAGTCTATTTGGGAAAAAAGACAAAGGAGTCCTATGAAATTCTTTTTATGACGCAAATATGGTACTAATATCTAAACCAGGAAGAGTCAAAATAGAGAAAGAATATTATAGACCAATTTCCCTAATGAATATTGATGCAAAAATTTTAAGCAAAATACTAGCAAAAAGATTACAGCAACTTATCAAGAGAACAATACAATACGACCAGGTAAGATTTATTCCAGGAAGGCAAGGCTGATTCAATATTAGAAAAATTATTAGCAAAATTGATCATAACAAGAAAAGTAGCAGAAACCATATGATTATCTCAATAGATGCAGAAAAAGCTTTTGACAAAATACAACACCCATTCCTACTAAAAACACTTGAAAGCACAGGGATAGAGTCTTCCTTAAAATCACAAGTAGCATCCACCTAAAACCATCAGCAAGCATTATATGCAAATGGAATAAGCTAAATGCATTTCCAGTTAAGATAAAGGGTGAAAAAAGGATGTCCACTATCACTCCTGTTATTCAATTTGGTACTAGAAATGTTAGTTTTAGCAATAAGAGAAGAAAAAGAAATTGAAGGAATTAGAATAGTCAAAGAAGAAACTAAGATACCAAGCTTTGCAGATAATATTATGATTGACTTAGACAATCCTAGAGAATCAAGTAAAAAACTACTTGAAATAATAAGTACCTTTAGCAAAGTTGCAGGATATAAAATAAACCCACATAAATCCTCAGCATTCCGAAATATTATGAACAAAGCCCAACAGCAAGAGACATAAAGAGAAATTGCTTTTACAGTCATTGTAGACACTATAAAATATTTGGGAGTTTACCTGCCAAGATAAAGCCAGTACCTATATGAATGCAGTTACAAAACAATTTTCACACAAATAAAGTCAGATCTAAATAAATGGAAAAACATCAGCTGCTCATGGTTAGGATGAGCTAATATAATGAAAATGACAATTTTACCAAAATTAATTTACTTATTCAGTTCTATACCAATAAAACTATCAAAAATTATTTTACACAGCTGGATAAAATAATAACAAAATTCATCTAAAAGAACACAAGGTCCAAATATCAAGGGAATTAATGAAAAAAAAATGCTAGGGAAGGTGGCCTACCCATACCCTATATTAAACTGTATTATAAAGCAGCAGTCATCAAAACTATTTGATACTGGCTGAGAAACAGTGTCAGGTCAGGTACACAAGATGCAGAAATCGACGACTATAGAAATCTACTCTTTGATAAACCCAAAGAATCCAGCTTTTGGGGTAAGAATTCACTATTTCACAAAAACTCCTGGCAAAGCTGGAAAATAGTAGGGCAGAAACAGGGCATAGACCAATATCTTACACAGTATACCAAAATAAAGTCAAAATAAGTCCATAATCTAGGTATAAAGGCTGATATTATAAGTAATTTAGGAGAGCAAGGAATAGTTTATTTTTATGAGAAATTTATGAGAAAGGGAGAATTCATAACCAAACATGAGATAGAGAGCATTACAAAATGCAAAATGGATAGTTTTGATTACGTTAAATTGAAAAGGTTTTGTGTAAACAAAGACAATGCAACCTTGATTATGAAGGAAGCTGAAAATTTGGAAAGAATCTTTACAACCAGTTTCTCTGACAAAGGCCTCATCTCTAAAATATACAAGGAAGTGAGCCAAATTTATAGAAATGCAAGTCATTTCCCAATTAAGAAATGATCAAAGGATATGAACAGGCAGTTTTCACAGGAAGAAATTAAAGATATCTAGTCATATGAAAAAATGCTCTAAATCACTATTGATTAGACAAATGCAAATCAAACCAATCTTAGGTACCATATCTCTTCTGTCAGATTGGCTAACATGAGAAAACAGGAAAACGATAAATTCTGGAGAGGATTTGGGAAAATTTGAACATTGATACATTGTTGGTGGAGTTGTGAATTGATCCAGCCATTCTGGAGAGCAATTTGGAACTATGAACAAAGGGCTATAAAAATGTACATGCCCTTTCACCCAGCCATACCACTTCTAGGGCTATATCCTGAAGAGATCAGAGAAGTGGGAAAAGGACCAATATGTACAAAAATATTCATAACAGCTCTTTTGTGGCAGTGAAGAATTGGAAATCAAGGGGATGCCCATCAATTGGGGAATGGCTAAACCAATTGTGGTATATGAATGTAATGTAATACTATCATGCTATAAGAAATGAAGAGCAGACAGACTTCATTATAACCTGGAAAGATGTATATGAACTGATGCTGAGGGGAGCTGAACCAGAAGAACGTTATACATGATTACAGACAAATGGTATCTCTAGGGACTAACTTTCATAGACTAGGCTTTTCTTATCAATGCAAGGTTTGAAAACAGCTCAAAAAGACTCATGATTGAAAAAGCTATGCATATCCAGAGAAAGAATTAAGGAGTCTGAATGCATATTGAGGCAAACTCTTTGATATCTTTTTTTCCTTCTCCTTTGGTTTAGTTTCTTCTTTTTCACAATTCATTCCATGGGCTATAATTCTTCTTTACAACTTGACTATTATGTAAATAAACTTAGTGCAAAGGTGTATATAGAACCTATGTTGGATTACACACTTTCTTGGGGAGGAGGAAGGAGGAGAGAGAGGAAGAGGAAATGTGGAACTCAAAAACTTGTGGAACTGAGTGTTTTAAATTAAAAATTATATATATATATATACATATATATGTATATATATATATATCTTAAAAAGATCCTATCTGATTTGTGGAACATGACAAGACTATCACCCAGTTTGATAAAGTCACACATATACACACACATCTTGTATTGACTCTTGTTACTGGCAGATTTTAGCAGAATTACCTAGGAATCTCTGCAAGTGCCTTGGAAAGAGAGAAGTTCCAAGGATAGACGTTTCCAGAGACCAGACAACCACCTGGAATTTATGGAGCTCAAGATGAAATGTGCTAATTAAATATACATTGTCAGGGTGCTACCAAGTTACAAAGAGACTTGATGTTAATTGATACTGATGACTGTTATTGTATTGCTTTGGGTTCTGTTTCAGGATCTTTATATTTGCTATTTTTTTGGTTAACTAGGTTATATATAAATCTCCCCTCTCAAATTAGTCCATAGTGACCCCTTTAAATAGCCTGTCTTAATTTACCTATCTGTAGTTTAAATATAGAATCTACTCAACAAGATTTGTGTCCTTAGTGGATATATGAGACTATGACTGTTCTTATACTCTTCATGCCTCTCACCCCACCTCTTTGATTTCCTGTAAGGCAGACCATCATTCCATCATTGAAAAATCCCTTATAAATAAAGTAGTTAAATAAGTGATGCTGGGATTGAGAACCTTGGGATCAAAGAGGGTAATGTTACATTGAAATAGAATTAGTGACTTCATTTTGCCCTTATCTACCATTTTGTGAAGTTAAGTTACAACTTCTTGGAAATCACCTGATTTGGGGAAAGCTCAAGACTATTCCCTCCCACCTTTGCCTCAGTGACTTTTGATCCCCTTGACCAATAAGCAATCAGTTGTCTAAACCTGTACATTCTGCATTTCATTCCTTTAAATGTCTATTAAGACATTCTTCTCCTTATTGGCTTTTTGGACCTCTTTTGCCATTTGGCTTATTCTATTTTTTAAGGTGTTATTTTCTTCACATCTTTTTAGGTCTCCTTTAGCAAGCTGTTGACTTGTTTTTCATGGTTTTCTTGCATCACTCTCTTTTATCTACCCAATTTTTCCTCTACTTCTTTTACATGATTTTCAAAATTCTTTTTGAGCTCTTCCATGACCTGAGACAAATTCATATTTTTCTTGATGCCTTTGGATGTAGGAGCTTTGACTTTGTTTTCTTTTTCTGGTGGGATGTTTTGATCTTCCTTGTAACCAAAGTAAGATTATATAGCCTGAGTTGTTTTATGCTGTTTGCTCACTTCCTCAGACAATTATTTGACCTTTTAGCTCTTTGTTATGATAGGACTCTGCTTCCAGAGTGGAGAGTTCACTGTCCCAAACGTCAAGGGTTTTGCACAGCTGCTTTCAGAGATATTGCTAGAGACCTGTAAACTTTTAGTTCTTCCAAGGTTATACGATCAAGGGAAAGATATTTATTACTCTCCTGGTCTGTGTGCTGTTCTCTGAGTAGTCACAAGCACTCCTTTTTGCCTTGGAACTATGATGAAGATTCCCTCTCCACCTCAGCCACAAGCTCCACCACACCAGCACTCCTCCTTGCCCCCAGGACTGCCATCCATGATTGAGACCCAGATTCAAGCAAGGGCAATGCAAGAGAATACTGCCTCAGCACAAAGAGATCCCTGCAGTCCTCCTCTGATCAGCTGTCCATTCCCCCCACAATCTGGACCAAGAGCTCTGGAAGCAGCTGCTGCCACCACTACCTTGGGGCTAGGGCTGGGCCTAGGCTCAGATCACACTCCCCTCTCACCCAGGTCCCACAGATTTTCCTACTGACCTTTTAAGGTGTCTTTGGCATTTGTGGGTTGAGAAGTCTGGTAACTGAGAAAGCTGCCAGGGATTCAGTCCCCTGAGGCCAACTCTAAGTTTGCTGGGGCCTGCTCTGTGTCAGCATGGCTCACATTGGAGTAAGTTCCTCTCTCAGACTGGTGAAATAGACCTTTACTGTCAACCTTACAGGTTGTCTTGACCTGAAAATTTGCTTCACTCTGCCATTTTATGGGTTCTGCTGCTCTAGAATTTGTTTAGTCATTTTTACAGGTATTTGGAGGGGTTTGGGGGAAAGCTCAAGGAAGTCCCTGCTTTCACTCAGTAAATGTCTATTAACTATATAAATACCCAGGTTCTGGCTTCTCTTATGGCCTGAGAACCTGGGATTTTATTTGTTTCTGCAACCACATGTATTGCTAAATAAATCATTTTCTGGATATAACTACATGTAACTATTCTATTCTGCTGTAATATAAATCTAGCTACCAGGTATGAGATGATCTGAGGACATTCCTTTAATATCAAGAAAATTACTCTTGGAAAAGGAGATCTTTCAGAAATGGAATGAGACAAAGTGTTAACAGATATAGAGCCCAAATGTTACCTTCATTCATAAGATTTTAAAAGAATTATAATATCACTTCTAAAGTAGTCTCTCCATGTAGAACTTATAGGAGGATATAGATAAAAATCACCCAAGAGGTATAGGCATGGATGGGATGAACTGTAGAACTGGGAGGAATACTAAGGACACCAGAATTTTTCCAAATTATTTAAGGACTATACATCTAATTTAAAAAAAAAATAGTCACCACAAAAAATTGGTTTTCCTTCAACTATTTTCAAAGTGAAAGTTCATTCTTTTATTAAAAACTTCAAACAAGCACACAATAAGAAAAAAGAAACAGATTATAAACTCAACTATTATTACTTAACTACAAAATAAGAAAAAAAAAGCATTGCTATCTTCACAGCAGTATGTGAGGATTCAAAATGTACAGCAATAAATTTCCATTTCAAGAAAGTGTATATAATAAATACCATGCATTGTATTCTTAGTTATTCCATCTTTTCTTTACTTCCTTTTGTTTTCCTTTGTTCTCTGCTGTGCACTTTTTATTTCGTTCTTTTTCCCCCTTTCTCCTCCCTCCTCCAAGAAGAAATAATTAAGAGCAAACCTACACACACACATGTTCACATGCACACACAGACATATATGTACACACACATATATACAGACATATATGCACACATTCACACAGAGATATACACACATACATACATACATAAACATGCATATACATATATACACAATTATATATACCTATATACGCACACACAAATATATATATACACTTTCGAACATACTGCATATATACATATACACAAAGATACATATCTGCATATACACATACATATATATATATATTTCCATACACACACACGCATATATATATATACTTAGATATCTAGAATTATATTCATATATAAGCATATACATTGATATGCATTTAAGACTGTGTTATACTACTTATCCTCTGTTTCTCTGAGGGTAGATAACCTCCTCCTTCATAAGTCCAAGTCTTTCTGTATTTTTCTAAATCCACCAACTCATTTCCTACACTATAACAATATTCCAACCTTATAGTTTCTAGTTCTTTTAAATAGTCTAAAACAATATTGATAAATATGACTGACATACTGTGTAGTTTCCTTATTTTTCTTTTATGTTTACATTTATTTTAGCTTTAACTTTGTCTAAGATAATGATTACTACCCCTATGTTTTTTCCCCTAATAAATTCTATTCTTGATCTTTACTTTCTGTTTGTGTATTATCTCTTATTTCCTATCACTCCTGACTCCTCTGCTTTACTTCTTTTTTT
>CM053626.1:99378013-99394312 GCA_028646595.1 Phalanger gymnotis
AAAAAAAGATAATCTCTATAATTCAAGCAAATGGTATAGTAAAGGGCTTTATGTAGTCTGTGACATATTCAGATTGTCTGATAGAAATGAGGTCAAGCTGGTCCTGAACTTTTCCAAATTTAGCAAGGCTGTTCCTAAGATAACAGGCATATATTTCATAACATTTTGCTTCCTTTGTACTAATTCGAGAGCTTGTATTTCATTAGCATAGCTTTCTAGAAGTCAGAATCATACTCAGATGATGAGACATCAGATGAAAAGACAGAATGTCTCATACAGTGAATAGTAAGTATTCCAATTTGCTGGCAACACAGAATATGAGAAATATACAATGAATAGTGTAGTAAATGTACAATGATAAATGTACAATTGTAAATGTCAAATCAAGTTTTTTGTTTTTTGTTTTTCCTGGAAGCAATAAGGATTAAAGATTCTTCACTAGGGGAGAGACATGAAACCAATTAGTATAGAGGGCTTTTAAATAATCCAGGTAAGGGGTGATAAGATCCTAAATCAGAATGGTTCGGTTTTGAGTAGACAAAAGAGAATATATGAGAGAGGCCTTGTGGAGATAGAATCTATCTATAAGGCTTGACTACTGATTAGATGCTGAGGGCATATGATTGTGAAGAGGTGAAGATGACTCAAGAATCATAAAGTTGGGTGACTTGTAGGGATGGTGATAACATCCATAAAATAAAATAAAAAAAAAAAACAAGGAAGCTAGTGAGAGTGGTGGGTTTTAGATAGAAACTAATGAGTTTCCCTTTGGGAATGTTGAATTTTGCATGCCTATGGGGCATACAGTTGGAAACTTTCTATGGTGGACCTAGCAGGGAGATTAATGTGTAAGTATATTCTCTCTGTCTCTGTCTCTGTCTCTGTCTCTGTCTCTCTCTCTCCCTCCACATGTACATGTGTATGAGAGACAGAGACACAGAGACATAGAGAGACAGAAATTTAGTAGACTTTTGATAGACATTGATAATGGAACCTGTAGAACTGATAAATTTATTGAAAGAAATCACTAGAGAGATAGGAGAAAAAAATCCAGGACAGATGTTTGGAGGAAACCCAAAATTAGAGAATGTGACATAGATGAAAATCCAATTCTGCAAATTTTATAACTTGTATCATCTTAGGCAAGATGATAACATCTCTAGGATTCAGCTTTTCCCACTCTTTACTCCCAAATTTAATGTGTTTCTTTTTTCTGTTCTTGGTGCTTCTGCATATTTCATATGACTAACACGTCCTTCTTTATGATCTGTTCCCCAGTAGTTCTTAGAACACTATAATACTTCTTCTTCCTGAACATTACTTTTTCCTCTCTTTTGCTTACTGCTAATCTTCTCCACCCCTTAAATGTGAGGATTCCTTTAATAGACTCATCTTCTTTTTCAATATTCTTTCCCTTGGCAAACTTTTCCACTCTTACTGCTTTACTTACATCACTATGCAGATGAATTCTGATCTTTATCTTTTCCTTAAAACTTCCTTCAGAATTCTATCTGCCTTTTTACTGTTGCTTCCTATTTTCCCCACTTGGATGTCATGTGGACATCACAAAGTTATTGTTTCTCTTTTTAAAATTTATTTATTTATCTATTCATACATTCATTGACTTATTGATTTTTTGATTTTTTGTTTGCTTGTTTGTTTATTTATTTTTAGTTTACAACACCCAGTTCCACAAGTTTTTGAGTTCCAATTTTCCCTCCTCCTCTCTTCCCCTTCCCCCCCCCCAGGAGACTTGTAATCTGATATAGGTTCTCCATATACCTTCACATTAAAAAGTTAACATTTCTAAAATGGATTGTATTATCACACTATGTTAATCTTTCCTTCCGCATAAGATTTCTAACATAACCATAATTCCTGCTTCCTACATTAAAAAATGTGATCCTAGCCTCTCCCTTTCTCTACAATTCTAATTGTTAATCTTGTCATCTCTCCCCACATAGTACCTCTTACAGCTGGTCAATCCTCTCCTTCTGCCATTATCCTAGTGTTTCATATAAACTATTTTAATAGTTTTCCAAGTGGCTTCGGGTTCTCTGATGTATCACCTCAGCAATTGCTGATGGATTAAATGTCATAGTTTGCCACTATAATCATGTAATACCCCTACTTAAAAACATCCAATGACTTCATTATCAACAGAATAAAGGGTAAATTATTGCCTCTGGACTCAAGGGCACCTATGATCTGGTTTCAAGATCCCTGACTAGCCTTAGTTACCTCATACTTTTTATGATCTATGTGACTGCCAAATGACTAATAAAATAGTTTGGGGAATTTCCCCTTGGGTAAGATCAAGGACTCTCTTTTCTATTTACTTGACATATCTTGATCACAGTGGGAGATCTCATTATAATTGTTTTCTATCAACAAGAATAAAATGGGGATATTTATTATTCGATGTGAAACTAGCAATTGGCAGAGAAGGGAAGGAAGTCAAAACTTCAGACATACCTGAGGTCACTCCTCAGTTAAATAACAGTGATCAGGAGACTAGCATGAATTCATCTCTCTTTACAAATTTCCCCACATTAGTATTATTTAAGGGGGAAAATAGATAATGTTTTACTCCCCTTCCAAGAAGAACAATGTGGTTAGCCTAATGCCCCCAATCTCATGCATTCCTTAAGGTCGTAATCAGTCTCCCTTGGAGAGAGGAGTGGGTAATGTTTCAGAGCTATTTATTTACCCATCCTTGCCAACTATATTTAGACAAATAGAAGTTGACATAAACATAACCTACACAAGCAAAACATACAGAAACACTGCAGAGGAAATGCAAATATGTACTTTATAAATTATTTCTAGTCACATTCTATGCTGTTATCTTTAAACTGAATATTTACCAGCTGCACTTGCATAATTATCTCATGTAATGTGTATATTCTCTGAATGAAAAAGGATAAGCCAATTTAAAAAAAAAAAAAACATTTTACTACTTTTTTAGCTGATTTGAATATGGGAACTTTTTCATACTCTATTAATTCAATGATATAGTATGCCAATTTTACTGCAATTTTAATTGATTTACTATCAAAATATGGGGGAATACTACGTTAGTCAAGTCTGTATCTATATGACTAAGTACTTTCAATAACTTACTGATAGTTTCTCACCTTAATCATATAAGTCACTAGCATGTGAAACCATGTATTTTAGAAATGTTGCAACTTGTTGATGACACCATAAATATAATAAAAAAAAATGGGACCTCTGAGTTGATTGAATTTGCATTTCTCTTATCTGTAATTTGGAGAATTTTCACATGGATATTGATAGTTTGGATTCCTTAGTTTGAGTAATTGATGTTCATATCCTTTGATTATTCAACTATTGGCTATAGACATTTAGTCATATAAATTAGAATCAGTTCCTCACATATCTTGTATATGAAAGCTTTATCTTGGAAACTTGATAAAAATACTTTCCCCCTCCCCATTTCCCTTTTTTATTTAATTTCATTATTTTAGTTTATTCAAAATTTTCAATTTATTTAAATTCTGTGATCATAGTTAATCCCTTTTAAATCTCATACTCTTCCTAATCCATGTGTCTAAAAAGTAATTTCTTCCTGTTTTGCCAATGATGTCACCTTTAATGTCTAAGTCATATATCCATTTGGAATTGATTGTAGCACATATTATGAGATACAATTTCTACCATTCTATTTTCCAGCTTTCTCAGAAGTTTATATCAGATAATGAATCCTTACCACAGGAATTGGAGTCTTACATCAACACAATGATATTGTGCTTGCTTGCTTCTATATGTTGTATATTTAATGTGTTCCATTGTTCTGCCTCTGTATTTTTTAACCAATACAAATTCTTTTAATGCTTAATATTTTTGTATATTTTGTGATCTGTTAGTGATAGGACCAGTTCTTTCTTTTTTATGTTTTGAAGCTGAGGGACTGGGAGGATGGTGTTGCTCTCTTCAGTAATAGGGAAGATAGGAGGCGGGAAAGAGTTATAGGGAAGTAATCTAGAAGGAAAAGAGAAGATGCCACAGAACCCCTCAAGAAAAGGAGGTTAGATGAGATGGTCTGAATGAAAATCCAGCAAAGGATACTGAGAAACAGCTGTCAGACAAATTGGAAGAGTACCAGAAGTGTCTTTTTTTCAAAAATCTAAAGAAAAGAAAGTACCAAGTAGAGGATGATCAACAGTGTCAGAATCCACAGAAATGTCAAGGCAAATGGGAAATTGAGGGGAAAAACACTTGGATTTGGCAACTAAAAAATGATTGGGAACTTTGGAGACAACAGTTCTATTAGACAGATGGTGTTGGGAGCCAAGTGTAAGGAATGAAGAAGAGAACAATAGTTAGCAAGGATGGAAGGATCAAGTAAGGTTTTTGTTTTTCTTGTTTTGTTTGTTTGTTTATTTTTGATAAGGGAGAGATAAGCATACTTATAGGCAGTAGAAAATGAACTGGGAGAGATAAAAAAAAAATAGGTGGTAGAGTGGAGATTGAGCCACTTTTTAATGCAAGAAGGGACCTCAAGGAAGTTGAAGAAGGTGGAGATTATGAGGTTAAGTGATTTGTCCAAGGTCACATATTTATACCTGTCAGAGGTGAGATAAAAACTCGGTGCTTCTGATCCTAAAGTCACTGTTCCTGTGACAAGATGGCATTGTAATTGTATGTTTATATTATATTAGTGACACTGCGTTAATGCATTTTAAAAAGAATACTTCATAGGTAACAGTATTTTCTTTGAGGCTATAGCTAGGATAATGGAATTCATAAGGGATTTATTTATCAACTAATATAACTGTCAGTATCACATTAGCCACTGGATAAGGACAAAAAATGTGCCTTTGACATTCTTTCAGATCTTTAGAAAAATTGCTTTTTCTCACAATAGAGGTTAAATGATTATGTGTCAATGAATGTGTACCATTATTCTATGTGCTTCTCTTAAAATATGGTTATTATATTGAGGACATCTAGAGTAGACTTTCTAAAACTATGGCTATTATTGATATTATTAATTAGCATCACTTTACTACTTAAAAATTATTAACAGGCATAAACAATGTGACTACTTTGATTGGATTTATTAACATTTGTTATTTATTAAATTAGCACGTTTGACTACGTAATGTATCTAGTGTGGTTTAAGAGATACAGTGTGTTTGTGTATTCATATGTGTGTATCTGTGTGTGTGCATGTTTGTGTGTAGGACTTTCCTCAATGCCAACTTACATTAGAGTTATGCTTTACAAATTTCAAAGCACTTTCATCTATGCCTCATTTAATCATCACCTCAACCTTGTGAGGTTGGCATTACTGTGATTGTCTTATTGCCCAAAAAGATAGCAAAAATTATCCCTTCCTCACCTTTGCCTCAGACATCTGGAGAGAGCTGACATACAAACCTCCATCTTGCTCCCTACCTCTTTTACTATCACTTGACATAGAAGTCTTGGCTCATCTCTAGTCTTGGCTCATCTCTTAGAGGCATCTTATTCTGGATTCTATTGCTGTTTACTTAAGCAGTAGCTACTCTGCCTTGAAGAATCTAAGAAGAATAAGGCCTCAGTCCTTGATAGCTATCACATTTATTATCATCAGGACACAACCTAGAATCAGAAATTCAAGTACCAAACCCAAACAAGAACTAATTGGGGGTATATTCTGAAAATATGTCAATTTCTACCATTTAGGAATGAGACAAAGGAATTGAAGTCAAAGACAAATTCATCTGGTCTCTGGATAAAAAAATATCAAACATTTACTGATCTTACCTATATGCCCAGTTTAATCTGCCTCTTGCCTTTCACAACCCTTCTGTGTTTTCAGGGGGATAAAGAATATTCTATAATTTTGGCTCAGATGCTCCCTTTATCATTCCCTTTATCATCACAAGAAGTTGGGGTCCACAGTCATTGAAATTTCATCTTATGACTGGCAAACATCCATTTCCCATTCCTTTGATCTTTATGATTTAAGAATCACAGCCTGGCAAAGGAAAAAAAAAATCTCATTTTATTTCTTTCTTAATCTCACAGCTCTCCCCCTGCTTTTTATCCTCCGTCCTTCCCTTCCCTTTGAAACTTCTTTTGTTTAAAAAAAAAACAAACTTCTTTTTCTTTGTCTCTTCCTCTCCCAAGTTTTCCATTACTTTGCTCTGATGCCTCCATGCTTCCCTTTGACAAAAAAAGCCGGAAAATAAATATGATGAAATTCTTCATTGTTCCTTCTTTCTTCTCTGATTACCCCTAATACACACTGGGTCAAATAGGAGCAGTTTAGAAAGTCTTTGCTTCTCTTTGTGACCTATTCTTAGTATAAGAAGTGCTTTAAGTTAGAATAAGGGAGGAAATAATCAGAGATAACTGTCATGTAAGTGGATGAAATAAGGAAATGGAAGTTATTCCCACAAAAGTAACAGGATGAGTTCGTATCCTTCTCAAAAGTAGTGATATGACATCCTAATCATTTTACTCAACTTCAAGCACTATAGTAAAAGTACTCCTTTTCTGTTCTTGTACATAAATATAAGGTTACTATGACTCTTTCTAAGTATACCAAGACATTATATAGTTTCCCTTTTATGCTGAATCTCAAGTTATCCTTAAATATATATAGCAAATAATGTCAATTAAATACCTATATTTGTGCATCTCTCTGTTGAGGGAGAAAAAAGCAGGGATTCAGGAATCCTAGGGCTGGAGTTCCTGGTTGAGGGTGAGTACCCCTCAAGGACCTGAGTCCTGGAGAGGGTTGGGGCCATCTGGGATGATTTCTTGATCTCAAGCATTCTTTAAGTCAAGGTGGCAAATATTCATTATGCTTTACAGCGGGTAAGAGTTCTTAGGGAATCTGCAACCTTACACACATGCAGGAAAAGCTTTTATAAGAGATTTAGGGGTGAAACATGTCAATTAGGTGTTTTGGGGTGGGATTAGGAAGTGGCTAAGGGGTGGTCAGTTCTTAAAGGAACGTGCACTTTTTGTATCTGCTGCACAGGCATACCCAGAGTTCATTGGGAAATAGCCCAAGGGAGGGCAACCTGGGGGTGTGGTTTTGACTGTGAAACATCACTAATTTAACTATCAGTCAGGACTGACTGGGACTATCTAATTGGCTTTGGTCAAATGTTTTGTTAGACAAAATAAACGTAAGAGAACATACATTTGACTATATCTAGGATACATATCAGTAAGGTCAGTAAGTAGTAAATGTGGTCATGACTCAGTGCACAGCCTATTATTAGTACACAGGGCTGCCTACTGTGAAAGGAGTAGAGATAAGTGTGTTGCTGGGGCATGCTACCCTTGAGCTAGAAAGACAGTATTCTGAGGCTAGGGAGAGATGTGATTTTGGAATTGGGGTCCAGGCACAAGTACCCAAACAGAGGCTGTTAGAATTAGGGTCCAAGCACAAGCCCCCAAGCACCCCATCATCTCCAGATTATATCAAATAAATCATGTTCTTTCATTGCAGTTGAGTTTTTGAACATATATTTATCTTCTTATGATGCAGTAGAATAAGAACTCAATCTGTGAATTTCATGTTTAAGTTGATTGATAAATCAGACTGCTTCATTTGCACCAAAATGATTTCATATTACTCTCGAAATTCATTTCATTTTAAACCCCATTTGGGATCACAAACACATATCACCTGGAAGGGACTGATTTTCAATGAAACAACTCAAGAATTTCAAAGAATTAATATTAACAAATTGATCACTGACAGTTGGCAAGCTTACTTTTAGAGAAAATCATTTTATATGTTTTATAGATCTGGCAAATCTTCCCTCCTTAGCATATTTTGCATTTTCTACTATTGAGAATTCCATAAACATCTTTCAATACAATATTTTTCAAAAGAAAGATCTTTCTTCTGTGGAGTTGACCAGACTTTTATGTGTGTGTGTATGTATGTATGTGGTGTATGTACACACCACAGGCACATGTATGTACACACAGACAGATAGTCTCTTTTTTATATTGTCACATTTTTAAAAAAATATTAGATGGGTAGTGTGTTACTTCGATTCTCTGTGAAGGCTATATGAGGAAGTATGAATCAGAATCTCTCAAGATTACTTAGTATGAACTTATTGTGACCTTAACACAATGACAAGCACCTTTCTGTGATCCTCACAACACTGGGAGGTAGGTGCCATTACTATCCTTATTTTACAGTTGAGAATACTCAAGGAAATAGAGGTTAAGTGATTCACTCAGGTAGGATTTGAATCCGCATCTTTCATTTTACTACAGCCTCAGAGCTCTTTTCACTCTGTCAACAGCCTCTTTGCCTTTCTTTGTATCCCTGGTACTTAGCACAGTGCCTGAAACTCAAGCAAATTTTGTTGACTAGCTGATGTTGGTGTTTTGAAATGTATAGTACAGGAGGCAGCTAGGAAGAAGAGTGGAGGACCTCAATTCAAATCTAGTCTTAGATAGTTACTTGCTCTGTGACTATGGTCAAGTCACTTAACAACAATTGCCCCTCCCCCTGCCAAAAATAAAAAGAAATAAAATAACCAAAAAAAAAAAAAAAGAAATATGTAGAACAGAGGAACTGATTAGTATTTATTTCTGTGTTGTGCAAAGATTTGTGGAGAGTAGAATAATAAATACAACAGAAAAGAAAGAGCTTTTTTGATTTTCTTTGGATCCAAGATCACAGTGCTTAATGATGGTTTCTAGTCATTGTTTCTAACATTTGCTTAAGAAGCCCTTGTAAACAATTGGCTAGCAGTTAGCACCTTAATTGTAATGAATAATTAATCAAATGAACAAACTAAAACCAGAAACTTCTGGAGATTGTGAAAGAGAGTACAAGGAGGGAGTAGATAAGTCATTAAAAAAAAACTCAGGATCCTAGAATTTTGACAAATGATTCAAGTGAAAAATAACTCAGGATAAAGCCAAGAGTGCATGATCTCATAGATAGATAGAGAGATAGAGATAAATAGATATATCTCAATGCAGTGAATATGGATAAGAAATATGACTTGGATGTTTAACACAAAATGTTGATATGAGCTACTTTATATAATGAACATGGGATAAGACATCATTATCATTGTCATTCGCAAAATATATAATGACAGAAAAGCAGCCTGTAATAGAGACAGTCTGCAATTCATAACCATGAACATAAAAATGATTCACAAACAGAAGGGCTCTTGTGATATCCTCCAATATGTATCTTTACCTCCTATAGCTACTACCATGGGATATATCATAAAACAATATGAGAGGCTATTAAAATCAGGAGATGCTAAGAAAGAAAACCTGGGCTAATAGCAGAGTCCCAGAAAAGATTGCCTCATTTATTAGTCTAGATTGTCTTTTTTTCTTTGTATTGTCTGATATTCTACCATTTAGATATTCACTTGGGATGACTAAGTTCTTTGACTAGCTTTACTTTGGTGTTTGAATTCCCAGCACTTTAAATAACAGATGCTTAATAAATTTATAATGAATTTAAGCTAACTGAACATTCATTCATAAAGCACCTACCTCAGGAAAGATTAAATTATTCACATGATGTGGATTCAAATGGTGCCCTAAGGGTTAATATTAAGGATTGCTTTTTCAGTACCCTGTGAGGCCCCTCCCAAGCTTGAAAGTCTCTTCTCTTTATTTCATAATACCATAGAACTTTGCCCTTATCCTGGACCACAAAATTCCATCCTGGGTCATAAAATTTCCCCCGACTTCCTTATCCTGTCCTCATAAAAACAAGCTCCTGTGCTTCTGTAAATTTCTAGTCCTTCTCCCAGGGCAAGATGACTGTTTTTATGTTAATAAAGCTCCCCTTGGTTGGAAAAAGTTGTCTAAGTGAATTCTTTCATACCTAAGCCAGCTCTCCCCACTCTAAACCTCAACACACAGAATAACATGAATTACTTGAGTTAGCCTATATTCTTCTGTTTTTCAATTACAGAAAATGATATTTGTTGAGAAGTTATATCAAGAACTAAAGTTATAAAAAAAAGTTCCTCCCAATCCAGTATTCCTTGCTCTCAAAGTGGTCATGTTGAGGGTAGTTTCAAGTTTAAAATACAATGGGAGTGAGGCATACCTGTGGAGAACTCCTGTGGCCAAAGTTATTTCCTGACTCCTAAAACTAGGAATCATTTTACCTATTCTCTACACTCTGTTGAGCTCAATGAATCACTATCTTTCTATATTCCACTGCCAGAATTTCTTTCTGTCACAGGAGATCATGACCATAAAAGTTTTCACAGTTCAAGGAGTACGTACCACTAAATGAAACTAATGAAATTTGCCCTCTTCCTCCTATTTCTCCCTATGCTATGGAGCTCCCCATTTAAAGAATTCCAAACATAGTCTATTATAACTCTAATTCAACTTCAGCTATTTCCTTTCGGAATTCAAGACTATTTGGCCTTGTTTTGGCAGCATTTTTACAATGAGATTTTCTCAGTGTGTTCTAAACATACCTTTGTGAATAATTAATTCATATAATGCTTCCAGAATCTATATGGATTTTCCCACACAGAAATAGTGCACTAAATTTTCAAGTTTTGGGCCAAAATAGTCTAATGATATTCACTGTGTTAAATAAACATCATCAGCATTTAAAAAATTGACTGAAGTATGTTCTCCCTGAAATTGTAACAAGAAATGGGCACTACATTAGATAAATAAATAAATAGTTGCCTCAATATGACACAATGGGTGCATGTTGATAATATCATTCTATTTTGAGTGAAAATATCTATATTTTCAAAACAGCTTAATTAAGTAGAATATTCCATTGAATTACTCTTAAATAAAGCTTGATAGTATTTAACTCAAAATTATGAATATTAACAAGCTTTCCCCTGACATTCAGAACACTGAATTTAGTAAAACTTAATCAGCATCGATCCCTGAAAACTATATAATTTAATTAACTTCGATTAATCTATAAATATTTATTGAGTGCCATGCAATTGTCCTGCACTAAACTATCTTTTGTGGAGAGACCAAAAACTGTAAGATTTTACTCCAATCTTCATTTTTTTTGCCAGCAAGTTTTTTAAGACTTCTCTTTTACTTTTTAGGGTAACACCATCCTTTCAGTTGCTTAGGTTCAAAACCGAGGAGTGATTATCAATACTTCATTCTCTACCTTCCTATATTTCCCAATAAGTACAAAATCATGTTATTTCCATGACTACGTTAGCCACCAGTCTTAGGCCATCATCCTCTCACCTTAATTTTTTCAATAGGACCTTGTTTGGCCTACCTGCTTGCAATCCATCCTCCATGTAGCCAACAAAGTGATTTTCACAAAGACCAAATGCATTCCTCTGTGATATTTAAGCACACAAATTGACACACAAAAAATTATAATTTTACAAAGAAATAGATACAAAGTTTATCTAATACCTATTTTCAGTACTTATGGATTAAAAAGAAATATACTGCATCAGTTGATAAAGCTTGGTCCTACAAAATATTATTAAATTCCAGGTCTTTAATAAACTTCATTGGTTCCCTAATACATCTAGCGCTAAATATAATCTTCTCTGTATGACTTTTAAAGCTCTTCCCAACCTGACCTCTTCTTGTTTATGCAGTCTTCTAACACATTGCTCCCTTCTCCTCACTCTTCAGTAGAGCTACACTTGCCTCCTTGTTGCTGTTCCCTTACGACCCTCTATTTTCTACCACTGAGACAGAAAATTGTTATCTAGAAATAGAAGTATGACCACAGGTAGCCTGCATCCCTTCAAAAAAGAATACTTTGGGCCAAACTAACTTCCATTTCCTTTTTTGCAGGCTTACTAAATATATCAATGGAATGTGATTTTCCTAGGTTTTCATGAAACATTTGACAAAATTTCTCATAACTATTCCTGTAGAAAAAATTTAGAAATGTGGAATAAAAAATAGTCAATTTAGGTGGATTTTGAATTCTTCAAACTGTATTTAAAGAGTAGCTGTTGATGATTTGAAGTTAACATGGAAGTAATTGGCCAGCAGAGATACCAAGGAACCTTCATTTGGCCCTTTAAATAATAACATAAATGGCTTGTTTATTACATGTACAAATGATATGAAGCCGGGAGAGAAAGCAAATTCGCTGGATGACAGATTCAGATCCTTAAAGAATTTTGACATTAGACTCCAAATATTGTTATCACATCACCAGAAAAAATAAATTGAACATATTTTAACTCATTTGAACCTAATAACAATTCTGTGAATGTGAATGTTGTTATGCCCAATTTGCAGGTGACAAAACTGATGCATTTAAGTGATATTTCCAGTGTTATACAACTAGCAAGTGGCTGAAGTTAGATTTAAATTCAATTTTTTATTTACTCAAGGAACTCTATCCACTCATCACTCTATCCACTTGTATCACTTTCTTGCCTAATGAGATAAGTAAATGAGAAGTGAATAAACAACAAAAATCACACACAAAACTACTCACAAGTATAATGAAGTTCTCGCCCTGAACAGAAATAGAGACGAAAATGATATAAGTGGACTTTGGAAGTGAAATGTAATGAGACATCCCTGAAGATCGCAATACATACATCCCTTTCCATCTTGTGCCTATCACTCTGATCAGCCCAAAACAAGGGGCCTGGGAGATCACAGGCATAACAGGTCTCTTACTTCTTGCTCATAGTCATGGAATTTAGAGCCTCTTAAGGATACAAAAGATAATCTCAAGGGCAAGAAGTAGATAACCTGGAGGTGAAGAAGGAAGGATTTTTCCTACATAGATACTGATTTATCAACTCAGGTGAAATTAGATCATATATAACTTGAGAAACCTATAGCTATCACAGAAGGGGGCAGTTTGAGATAAAAAGACCTTCCTTCTCAGCCTCCTATTTTCTGATCAATCACCCCTTTGGATAAAGCTGCAGATTTCTGGAGGTTCAGGATATCCATTTTCTAGAGCATTGGCTTAAAATATTGTGCTAAATCTATTAAGATGAAATTAGAATAGCAATAAATGCAATATCTTATGCTTGGTTCCAAAAAACCAGGATCACAAATACTAGGTGAGAAGATGAGAAGAGGTAAAAGGTTTTTTTGTTTTTTTTGTTTTTTTTTCTGAAAAATATCTGATATTCTTAGTGAATTGAAAGCTTAATATGAGTCAATAGTATGATGTGGCAACAAATTAAGTTAAAGTTTTCTTAGGAAAGATCAAGAAAGATAGTGTCCAGAATGGGGAATTTATTTCCCTTTTATACTCATCACTGTTCCTAAATTATATAGGATGATATTTAAAAAAAAATTCATGTATTTTGTTTTTATGTTACAGTCACTTATGGACTACCTCTACTTGCTGAGAAATCTGTTGTAATAATGTAAAATAATTAAATAAATCTAACAATAAAACAATCTAGCAATCTTAAAAATCGTGCAAAATTCCATGTCTGTCATGACCCTCACTTCCATATTAAAAATGTTTTCTTAATTAATAATAATCCAACTTTTCTCCTTCTTATATTTCACTCCATGGTGGGGGGTGGGGAGAAAAAAGACAAATTTATTGTAACCACTATGAATGCTCAAGCAAAACCAATTCTGTTACTGTAACTCCATCTCCTTTCTGTCACATATAAAATAATTCAACAAGTTCTGATTATTATGCTTTAGAAAAAGTATTGATAATCTGTAACCTGAAAATCTCCTGCAGGAAGGAAAGTAGGATGATAGAGGGCCTTGAAATCACACCATATGACATTAAATCAAAGAATTTGTGATATGTAGTCAAGTAAATCGAATGTGTGCATGTGTGTGAAAGAGAGAGAGAGAGAGACACACACACAGAGAAGCTGTACAATTATTCTAAGAGCTCCACATGGATGACTTATTCTGCTTAGCCCAGTGGAGCTAGAAGCAATGGTAGGAGGTAGTGTACAAGTAAATTTAGACTTGATATAGGAATATTTTCATAACCATTTAAGCTATTCAGAAGTATAATGGAATGCCTGCAGAGGTAGTGGTTTGCAAGTCCTTCGGAATCTTCAAATAAAAAATCATGTATGTTCTGTTCAGATATTTTATGGAGGGGGAAGGAAGGGATATTGTTAAAATATGAGATGGTACAGGTCACCTAGAAAGTACTTTCAAATTGTGTGATTCCATGATTCAAAAATAATTTTAATCACATGAGAGGTTTAATTAATTTCTATTTACTTAGAGTATTAAGTACATTAATGAATCTTATGTTATTAGGAATTTTGAGACAATGTGACAGCTACAATGTCATAGACTAATAGTACATCAGCATAAGAAAAACTTTAGAAATTATGTAGTCAATAAACACCAACATCACTACCATTACCATAATGAAATACGAGGATAGAATTGTTTGTATAAGACGATAGCTGGGACTACCTTAGAGACCATTTAATTCAACCCTTATCACTTTACAGATATGGACACTGAGGCATAGAGCACTTAGGTGACTTGCCCCAGATCATATATCTACTGAGGTGGGATTTAAAACTAATATGTTTCTCTTTCCAAGTCTAGTGTTCTATATACTACAAAGCATATCTGAAACGTGTTGCAGATTCAGCTTGAATACCCCTAATGAAAGAAAGGTTATCATTTCAAGAAGAAACCTATTATAGATTAAATTGTTCAGTTAGACCCAACTTAACCTCAATATGACTTCATATTGGATTTATTTCTTCCCTCTGGAGAAACCAGAATAAATCAATTCTTTTATCCATCTGTTAGCTCTTAAAATATTTGAACATGGTTATGATGTCTCCCCTTTGACTTCTCTATTATGGGACAAATATTTTCAGTACTTTTTTTCTTAGGAATGATATGTTATTAAATTGTATAACTACCTCAGCATTTATGTCAGTACCTTGCATAGTGTAGGAGTTCAGTAAATGTTTGTTGAATGTTGAATGAATGGCACAGTTTTCTGACTTGCCTCCCTGGTTTTAATCTTTTGAATTCTTTCAACTTGAAAATACCTTTAAACTGTGGTGCCTAGAATTGAATATGATATACCATAAGTGGATCAGACCAACAAGAACTACAGTGAAATTGTTTCTGCTCCACATTTTGGACATTAAACATCTATTAATACAGGAAAAGGCTGCATTAGGTGTTATAGTACCTACATGAGTCAACAAAACCTTGCAGATATTCTACACATGCCCTACTACTAAGATGACTTTTCTCACATTTGCGAAACTAATTTTTAAAAACTAGTTTAAGGACTTAACTTTTATCCTTTTTATAGTTAAATTTGTTGGTTCTGGATCATCACTCCAACACGTCGATATAATTTTGAATTTAGCTTCATTTATTATTGCATTAGCTAGCCTCAGGTTTGTTTCAGCCTCAGATTTAGTAAACATGCCTTATATAGTTGTATACAAGTCACTACCTAAGGGAACAAGGTCAACCACAGAGCTCTGTACTATAGCACTCAATTCATTGACATCCACTTATCACTATAAGTTGATCAAGTTGATCTCAATTCATTAGTAGTGAGCCTAACCATTTGAGCAATTGTGAATCTGTTATCATAACCAAATTTAATCATTTTTTCAAGAATGTATTATGAGTATCTCTGTCAATTTATTTTGCAAAATTGAGATATCATATTGCATTATTTTTATCAACCAACTAAATAATTTCATAAAGAAAAAGAAAGAGGTTCATGTTGGCTACTATTAAGCAATGCATATTTTTTTTTCAAAATGGTTGTAATAATTTATTCCATAATCTTATCAGGAATTGAAATCAAGCTTACCAAATAATGTGTTTCAGTATCCACTCTTTCCCTTTAAAGCAAAAAAAAAAAAAAAAAGAGATTTTCTGCTTTTTCTAACTTTCCAGGCCCTTTGAACAACAAAAAAAATATATATACCATTTTATATACATGTATACTTAGATTGATGTGTTGGATAAACAGCAGATAAGGTGGAAACTGACATGTAATATTGCCGAAGAGTTAAAAGACAAAAAGGATAAAATAATTTATCATTTATAATTTATTTTCTCTAATCAGGTCCTGTAACTCCTTAACAATTTTGCCAATTTTACTTTTTAAAGATTTGTTCTCGGGGGCGGAGCCAAGATGGCGGCTGGGAAGCAGTGACTGGCGTGAGCTCCCCACCACATCCCTCCAAAAACCTATAAAACAATGGCTCTGAACCAATTCTAGAGCTGCAGAACCCACAAAGTGGCAGAGGGAAGCAGGGCCCCAGCCCAGGACACCCTGGATGGTCTCGGGGTAAGGTCTGTCTCAAACGGAACTCCCAGCCCTCAGCTGAGGGGAGCGGAGCTGAG
>CM053626.1:99394812-99408079 GCA_028646595.1 Phalanger gymnotis
ATACATAATGATATCCATGGGGCCCATGTTGAATTGCTTGACTTCTTAGGGAGGGTGGATGGGAAGGGAACAGGGGAGAGAGGAAGGGAAAGGGGGATGGGAAGGGAATGGGGGGACGGAGGGAAGGGCAGACTGGGGAACAGGGCAACCAGAATGTACGCCATCTTGGAGTGGGGGGGGGGGGGAGGAAATGGGGAGAAAATTTGTAATTCAAACGCCTGTGAAAATCAATGCTGAAAACCAAACATGTCAAAAATAAATTAAAAAAAAAAAAAGAGGAAATATGCTCACTAAGCAAGGAAAACACAGGAATCCTGAAGACAGAATGTGTAGAGAAAACCTATGGATAATAGCTTTCCTAGAAAAAGACAGGATAAAAATATTAACACATAATAGCAGATATAATAGAATAGAACCACCCATAATTTCAGAAAATAGAAAATGATATCCCAATAGCAAAATCTTACAGATTACTTCCAGAAAAAAAAAAATGTTTGTTTAATTATTTAGGACAAAAGACGGATATTTTACAATAAAGAAGTGTTTGATAAACAGTAACAGAGTCACAAAGAGACTAGTAAAAAACTTCTTTCTAAATATACACAAGGAGATGGGAGTGAAGATAGAAATCTAAAAGAGGTAACAGTAAAGAGGCAAAAACGGTACTCTGGATGGAACTTGGTGGCACCTTGCCAATGGGGGAAACAGTACTTTTTTGGTGGAGACAGATGTGAGCAATGACGGGAAGGTGATATCTATTGTCTCAGAAAGAGAAGATCCTACAGGTGAGTGAATGAATAAGGGGGGGAAAGAGTGAAAACAGCAGGGTAGAGAAAGGAAGGAGGCATTACTTTGGAGACAGTATAGAATTCTGTTGACAATTTTTCTTTTAGGTAAAGAAAGGTGGTCAATGAATGGAGATAACGACCTCATGTTGGATATGTGCTGGGGGAATTTAGTGCTGGGGGAATTTAGTGCTTTAAAAGTCTACTTGTTCTGGGAGGGAGGGAGTTGGAACACCTAGGGGCAACTGGCAACTGTAAGGAGTAAGACAGCATGGACACAGAAAGAATAATTCCAAGCAAATGTAGGGAAAAAAAGGGTTAACAAGCGAGGGTATTGATCAGTGGCCTGCATAATCAAGGCTGAGTTGGGGGAGTCAGTTTCCTCTCTGGTGCCTGTAATAACTGAGATTGTTCTGGAAATGATTGTAACGGCAAGCAATGTGGAATTTGTGTTGTCTTTTGTTTTGGAGAGCTTCTTAGCACTAAGGCAATCAAGTGCCTTTGATTGAGTCTTGCTTTTGTTTGTAGGAAGGCCCACACCCTTTTGCTATTTAGGCCATGAGAGGTGTAAAACCCTTAAGAGGTATGAATCACTCTGACCCTGAAGAAGTGTGTATATACTGTGAGGTTAGCATTTTGTCTGGGGCTCACTCATTGGAAGAGTGTTGGCATGGAGACTCTGGGTAGCCATTAAGGAGCTTCTCTAGCTTTGAAAACCCATATGTTGGTTCTTCTCTATCTGGTAACTATAGACATATAGGTTTAGTTACACGGCTAGAAGCCTGTCCATTGATTTGTGTTATTTTCCCTCTTTATATTTTCTCTGTGTGTAATTTCTGTTTGTATTTGCCCTGAAATTTGGAGTGTTGACTTTTCCCCTGAAACAAGTGAATTATTTATGTATGTTTAATTAAAGTAAGATTGTTAACCCCTTAAAGTTGCTTTCCTTAGAAAAGCAGATCAAAGAACCCATGGAAGGAGCTCTCCTGTGTACTAGTGTCATTGGCCTTACACAGCCAAAGTAGTGACAGTTAGCGTTGTTGTTATAGTGATGCCTAATGGAAAAGGGGAATAGGGGGGGCAAGACCCACAAGGCAGTGGCAGGAAGTGCCTCAAGGCAAGAGCTAGAATGACTACCTTCTAAGCTTTGATTGCATGAAAAATACAGAGAAAAGAGAGAGGCCAATTAATTGTAGGGGTTATGAATCAGAGAATGAGTGTCTTGATTCAACAGGAAAAGATGGTTGATGGAAAAAGTTAGATAAATCCCATTTGGATTGAAAGAGGTAAAAAAGACATTAATCTAAGGAATAAGACTAGATGAATGGGGAGGGAGATGCAGAAGGAATATTCTTGACTGAGGAAAAAAGAAAGGAAAGAGAGAGAGAGAGAGAGAGAGAGAGAGAGAGAGAGAGAGAGAGAGAGAGAGAGAGAGACATATATGAATGAATATGAAAAACAAACTAATAGCATCCTAAAGAAAAAGAGTACTGAATGAGAAGAGAGCTAATGGGTGAAAAGACAAAATCCTGTGAGAACAAAGATACCTTAAAAAAAAGATTAAAATAACTGAAATGAAAAAATAGTGTGTTTACACCAGAAGAAATAATTTGAAATTTAAAAACTTCTGCACAGACAACATTAATTAATTTAAGATAGGAAGGGAAGTTGTCAAATGGGGGAAAAACTCTTTGCATGTAATTTCTCTGATAAGGGTTTGGTATCAAAGATATGTAAATATTTAATAAATCTATATAAGACTAATAGCTATTATCCAATAGATAAATGGTCATAGAATATGAACAGTCTTCAGAAGAATTGCAAAATATTCACAATCACATGAAATAATGTTCCAAGTCACTAAAAATGAGAGAAGTACAAATCAAAACTACCCTGGAATTTTGCCTCTCACCCTGAAAATTGACTGAAGTGACAAAATATGGGAGTAGTCAATGTTGGAGTAGTGTTAAAAGTTATGCTAACTAGTTTATTATTGGTGGTGATGTGAAATGACACAAACATTTTGGAAAGCAATCTGGAATTATGCAAAAGGGAAAAGAGATGAGCAGGGAAATTCTATTGCTATCAATATTAAATTTAATATACATTAAAAACTAAACTTTGCATAATATAGTTACATATTTTATGTATAATGAACACAAGTTTCACATACATTCTCATTGTTATTCTTCATATTGAGAAGTATCCGTGTTTATAATTTAACAATTCATACTTATTTTTTTTTAAAGAATGACATGTAAAATTTATGGAAAAGTTCATCACCAAAAATGTACTTGTCATTCATCAAAAAAATAACAATAGAAAAGTTTTACTGTTTTTTATTGCTTTGCTTTGCTTTCCTTTAGTCTAAGATATGCGTGAGAAAATAATATAACTATCCAAACATTATGAGGACAACTTAATAGTTACTCATCCCTAGAAGCTGTTTCATTGCTGAATCATTTAATTTACCATACTGAAGCATACCTTAGGTATTTTCCTATTTATGTGACTATAGTTTGTGAATGTTTCATGGGTGCTTTATATGAGCAATTTACTTGATGAAGAGTATTGTGTTACTTCCTTACTGAGTTCTTGCAGGAATTAAAAATATAAAAAAGAAGAAAGAGAAAAATTACAATTTGTCCTACAAGTATTCAATAGTTGTATGAGTATAGGTGTAGGAATGAGTCACTTGAAAACTTAAAGATAAATGACTATAAAAAGTATCTATGGAAAACTAATGGTACATTGGTTTTAGCTTGTGAAATATTAAAGTTCCAGTATTCTTAATGTCCCCTTAGTGAGAATGAATTATAGTACTACATTTTAAAGACTGTGCTTTCAGATTCTAGTGTGGAATAAAGTCATAAAATATAGGTTCTAGTTATTTCCTGAGAAAGATACTTCTTTGGAGTGAATAATCAAATTGGTTTAATATAATGTTAAACCCAGTAGAGTCATTTTTGCTCTGTTGAAATTGAAGCTTAGGAGCTGAAAATGCATTTATTTATCTCTTTTCTGTGATATATTTTGCATATTGAGCTAAATAGTTCTTGAATGTTTTACAATATGTGGTGCTTGTTCATCTTCTGAATACTAATGAATGTCAAGTTGTGTTCTAATGATCTCTCCAAGGGGAAGCCTATTGATCAAGAAAAGGCTACATCCTTATAAAGAATCCCAAGGCAGCCATCTTACAGCATCCACAAAGTGAATTAAAAGTGGAAATAATGATCGCTCTTGCCTATTCCAAAAGCTAAGTTTTAAGTTGGTGAAGTTCAAGCGATAGATTTCTTTTTAAATGTGGCAAATTGAACTATGGAAGTGTCTAATTGCATTACTATTTATAGGAAGGAATTTTAGGAAATAATTTTAGTTATTATTCTTAGATGGAGTTTATGTTAGACATCAATTTTGATAAATTTTTATTACAATAAAAAGAAAAGAATTACACAATTGTATGAGTTCCTTTTGAGAGTGAGGTTCAGTAGGACTTGATTATGGGATAGGTACAACATTTAATTCACTTAGAAAATGGCAGCATATTCTATGTTTACCAATAAAACCCTTTATGTAGAATGATTAGTACTTTAGTGAATCTTTAAGTTAAACATCCATAGAAACTCGGAAATGCAAGGGTTCTTAGCAGTCACAATATGTATAGCCTCCGACTCCATAGATGGGCATAGGAAACAGGCAGTGAAAATGCTTTGACTTGAGAGCTTGCATGATAAAGAGCAAGGAGACCAGTAGTGTCATTGAGTTGAAGGGTGTGGGGGGCAGATGATAGGGTATAAGATGTAAGAAGAATAAAAAAATGGAGAAACAGATTATGAAGGGTTTTGAAAGTCAAGCAGATTATTTTTATTTGAACCTGTAGGTGATAGGTTGACATGGTCATCCCTTTTAGGAAAATCAATGTCCTTTTAGGACAGTTTAATACAGAATTATCTATATTATCTGTTCAAGTTTGCTAACACAAAGATATTCATGGGGTGCTTGTGCTTGGACCCTAATTCTAACACCACATTTCCCCTTAGCCTCTGCCTGGGTACCTGTGCCTGAACTCTAGTTCTAAAATCACAGCTCTCCCTAGCTTCAAAGTATTGGCCCAGGCAGCCTTTCTCCAGTTTAAGGGCAGCATGCCTTAGCAAAACAACTAGTTCCCAAAGCATATTCTTTCCCAGGTAGCCTCTCTCTAGCTAAAGGGGAGTGGGCCCCCAAATTATCTCTGCTTCTTCCTCAGTAAGCAGCTATGCACAATTATTGATTGATTCAGGATGCTGATAACTGACTATACACTGAGTCTGACATGTATCTTAGACATAGTCAGATGTATACTCCCTTACATTAATCTTGTATAACAAGACATGTGATGGAATCCACCTGGATATTCCCAGTCAGCCATGAACTTTTGATGACTTAGTGACATTTCACAAGCAAAACCATACCCCCAGGTAGCCCTGCTGTGGGCTATTTCCCAGTGAACTCCAGGTAAGATACCTGGACAGTAGATACAAAAAGTGCATGGTCCTTTAATAACTGACCAACCCTTAATCATGCCCAAACCACTGCCTAATCCCACCCCAAAACACCTGATTGACAGATTTCAACCCTAAATCTTGTACTTAAACTTTCCCAGTAGCCCTGTATAGTTGCAGGTTCCCTAAGAACTCTTGCCCTCTTTATTTACGTAAAGCGTAATAAATCTTTGCCTCCTTGCTTGGGTCTGTGAATTCATTCCAGGCGGCCCTCTCTTGGGAACTTTGGTTTGGGATTTCTACATCCCTGGGTTCATTTCTCCCTCAACAATATCACATAAGTTGAAATCACTATTTGTGCCTTTTTAATTTTTAGTTTCTTATGAGATTTCTTAGTTTCTTATGAGATTTCTCAGTGTATTGATGTCCTTTCAGGTTGCTTGTGGCTACCAAGATTCATGTTGGGAAGGAAGGAAGGAAGGAAGGAAGGAAGGAAGGAAGGAAGGAAGGAAGGAAGGAAGGAAGGAAGGAAGGAAGGAAGGAAGGAAGGAAGGAAGGGAAGACAAAAACAAGAGCAAAACACAAAAGCTTTGCCTGTGTTGTCTGTCTCTAGATGTGTCAAATACACTCTTTCTCATCTATTTCCTTCTTTCCCTCCCAATGTCTACAGTTTGAATCTACCATTCCCTTTAAAAATTATTTTACTAACTTCTTTGCTGAAACGCATTTCTAAGCTTTTGTCTGGGTTGTCTTATCCATCTCTTATCAGATGGATCATAGAAAGATATTCCTAAAGATCACTCACTTTCTCCTTTCACATGGAAGTTAACTTACATTTATAACAAAACTAGTGACTACTTTAGGATGAAAAGCCCAAATTATATGGAGTCCATCAATGATAATAGATCCCCGGATGCTTATACTTCACAGACTCTAATATGAACTATGGCTTTCCCCTGAAACTCCTTTTGCAACTGTCATGACAAATTACCTTTTATGTGTCTCTATACCACTGGGACCTGTGAAAGTCTTCATTTAAGCCTGCCTAGCTACTTGGATTGTACAATGCTAATATCTGCTAATCTTCCAAATTTTAACTATTAACATCACTCACCATCAGTTCTGTGTCAACTTAAATAACCTTCACGATCCTCAGCTTTGGAGCAGGTGTTAAGATATCTGAATCAACTTGGTTCAGTACTGAGAGCTCTATTGCTGGAAACAGAGAACCTGAGTTCAAATCTCACATTTGACAACCTACTACTCTACCTGTGTGACCTTCAACAAGTTACAAAACATGATCAAGTTTCAGTTTCGTTATCTATAAAAATCTAGTTAGGCAAGAATGTCTTGGAAGTCCCATATAGCTCTATATTTATGGTCCTAAAAAACATTCATTGGAAGAAAAGACAAAATAAATCACAAAAGAGGAGGGAAATACCTGAAAAAACAGAACTAGTTTATAATTAATGATTAACACCTCGTGAATCAGATCTTAATTCCACACACCATGAGATGGTCTCACTTGGGTCCACATTCCATGTTACGGTCAAAGTTCTCATTATACCAACGTATTTGATTTCTAATCTAAGCACAAGGAACTCAAAAGCTACATGATCTACAAAAAGTAATGAAGTTTTCTTTGGTTCATAGACTCTACAGATATAATATTTGAGGAATAAGTGTCTAGGACACAGGAATTTCTTTCTCAAACATCCTTATAATAAGACATTTACTACTCATCTAGCAGATTACTGGTATTATACTTATTCAAAATATTCCATTGAGTCATATTTTGTCCTGATACTAGGCATTTTACAGAATGTAGAATGTAGAATGTATTATATGAAATAAAGTTAATTTAATATAATTATAACAACTTTAGCTAAATAGCTGTTGTTTCCAACTTCATTCTTTCAAGTCAATGGGAAATTTGAAGGTTAAATGCCTATGTAAGGGGAAGGATAGAGAAAAGAATCATAAAGGAATGGAAATTGCACTATTCTAAAAACAGTGAGATGCTCAATACTCTAATCTATTTTTCATTCACTCAAGGGGGTATATAACCTAATATTTTTTTTAAATTATCAATAACTGGTATGAGTGAAATAATTTTTGTTTAGCAAATGTTTATTAAGTTTTTAAGAAGTGTTAGACACTGTGTTTAATACAGAGTCTATAAAGGCAAAAGTGAATTCTTTCTCTTCATTCAGTAAGCTAGCAAACAAATATTTATAAGCTCATATTTTATGATATACAATGTGCTAATTGCAAAGCATAGAAAGATAGACAAATAATACCTATCCTCAAAGACAACATGTTTTTAACCGTAAGATACCAGGTAAAAAAATAGGAACACATATACACACATATCTGTAAATATAAGCATGCATAGTTACCTTCCATCCTTCCAACTATTCAATGTATTTTATTTATTTATTTAGCCATACACACACACATATACACACACACACACAAATAGAGGAGTATGTATGTTGGTATAGTTACCTTCCACTTATTTAGTCTGTTTATATATTCAGCATATATGTTATATAAACACATATATACTTACATATACAGGAATGTAAATATATGTATGTTAAATTGCATATATATTTGAATATCTACAGAGATACCATGTATTTGTGCATATCAAGAAATATCATATGTAAGTATGTCTCTGTTATATCTGGGTATAAACTCATTCAGACACACAATAGATTGATAGAAGGTACCCTCCAAAAAGCCTCCTGAAAAAAATGGCATTTAAGCTAGTCATTGAAAGAAAGAGTAAGGAATTCAGATATGAAGGAAGCAGTTAGGGATTATATTGTTCATGGGAAGTAGAGAAATGGAAATAGGGCTCCTATATAAGAAATGACAAGTAAGTCATATGATGTAGACTAGAGTATGTAGAGGGGAATAACTTGGAGGGAAACTGAAAAAATAGAAACAGGTCAGGTTACAAAGACCTTTGAATTCCAGACTGAGGACTTTATATCAGATTGTGAAAAAAACAAAACAAAAAAAAAAAACTGGCTTCAGAGACTTAGTGGCTGTGTAACCCTGGGCAAGTCACTTATTGTCTTACTGCTTAAGTTTCCACAACGGTAAAATGGGCAGTGTAATAGTAGGTATCTCTGTTAAAAGGATCATATAAGATGATTTTTATAGTACTTAATAAACAATAATCATAACTGTGCAAAAATCCTTAGAGCAAGTTTGTCTGACAAAGGCCTTATTTTTCAAATATGCAGAGAATAGAGTCAAATTCGTAAGAATACAAGTCATTCACCAATTGATACATGTTCAAGGATATGAAGAGGCACTTTTTGGAAGAAAAAAATCAAAATGATCTATAATCATATGAAAAAATTATCTAAATCTCTATTGATTAGAGAAATGCAAATTAAAATAACTCTTAAGGTTATACCACTTATCAGGCTGGCTAATATAAAATAAAAAGAAAATAACAAATGTTGAAAAGAATGTAGGAAAATTAGGATATTAATGTAATATTGGAGGAGTTGTGAACTGATCCAAATATTCTGGAGAGCAATTTGGACTGTGCATACTCTTTGACCCTGCAATACCACTACTAGGTCTTATTAAAGAAATCCTCTTGTGAACTATTAAATGGAAGATACCCCAGGCCCCAAAAGGGGACCTGAAATGAAGCAGAATCTGATCATAGTTTGCATAGATTACAAACACATTTTATTGCCCTAGAAGAAGCCTGCAAGCTGGAACAATGTCTGTTCTGACATTTTCAAGGCCCAGATGGAAAGAGTGAGCTATTTATATGTTTCAAACAAAGGGAAGGAGGGAATTTGGGGAGAAAGGCAGGAATGAGTTAGTCCCTGTTCCCAAGGAAGGGGAGAAGCAGGAGGGGTAGGTAAGGAATTCCAGGTGTCAGATATGTGGCCCATATATACACAAATAACACAAAAAATACACAAATCAGCCTGACAGTTCAAGGCCAGAGTACAAACAGTAAGATAATAGAAGGTAAAACAGGAAGTCTCTGCAGATAAGAATGTCTCTTGAAGGTCCATAAATCACCAAATGGCTCAGGGTCTGCTTCAAAGCTGATATGAGCTTAATTGGCTTCAGAATTGCTGATTTTCTCCAAGTCCAGGTAGGTTTACTCTCAGTCACCACAAATGATGGTTATTATGTTAAGTCAATACAATCCATCCTCTTATAGTTTTTCTGGTTACCTGGATAACTGGGGGTGAGGAGAAGAGGGGGAAAGGCTCAAGCAAATCAAGGTATCCATTTTCACAGTCTGTTATCTCAAAGAGATGAAAAGAAAAAGACCTACATGTCCAAAAATATTTATAGCAGCTCTTTTCATGGTGGCAAATAATGAAATTGAGGGAATGACCATCAATTAGGGAATGGCTAAAGAAGTTGTGGTATATGGAATGCAATGGGATACTATAGGGCAATAGGAAATGACAAGCAAGCAGATGTCAGAAAAACCTGGAAAGACATCTTCTATAAGAACTGATGCTGAGTGAAGTGAGCAGAACCAGAAGACCATTGTACACAGTAATAGCAGTAATGTATCAACTGTGAATGACTTAGCTATTCTCAGCACTGATCCCATTTCCAAAATTTATTTTCCTGCCCTAGATGTTATCGAACACTCACCTTTTCCTTCATTTCTTTTACACTTTTTTTGTCCTCCACTTTGCCTATGATTACCCTTCATATATCCAAACAGAAGAATCTCTTTAGGACTCAGAACCTAAAACTCAATTCTGGAAACATACATTGGTACCATTTACCTATCTGAACTGATTAATAAAGGTTTGTTGATGACTTGTCTTGAAGCCTTCCCCATCAACAAGATGAAAGCAATATATAACCCCTCAAAATTTCCTACAGAATTTTATATGGATTCACCATTTTTCCATTACCTCCTTCTATCTTGTATCTCATCTATTTATGTATGTGTTACATATCCTGCTAGTAGACTGTAAACTCCCCAGAGCAGGCACTATAAAACATTTCAAATTTGTATACTATATGCATATAGTAGATTGTTTAATAGAGGTTTGCTAAATTCAAATTTATAACAGTACAACCTAACTCAATAGGAATCCAAAGACATTTTTATTTTTTAACTTCAGAGTATTAGAATTACAGAAAAGGGTGATTTAGATGATTTAGGTGATTTAGAAGATGAAAG
This sequence comes from Phalanger gymnotis, assembly GCA_028646595.1. Taxonomy (NCBI): domain Eukaryota; kingdom Metazoa; phylum Chordata; class Mammalia; order Diprotodontia; family Phalangeridae; genus Phalanger; species Phalanger gymnotis. The sequence continues at coordinate 99,405,279 of CM053626.1, forward strand.
GCAATTCTGTGAACATACTTCAGCTCAAGTTTGTAGTAGATTATATGAAGAACTGAACCTAATTAAGATATTCCCTCACTAGCAAATAATGATAAAAGGATATTGGATAAATAAAATAGCTAAGTTAATTCATGGTAGTGTAATTTGTAATTGTTGCCAGATGCGGATGCAGTTTATATTTCACTCACTTATGCACATTCCTATTTTTAGATATACATATATATACAGTGATAATCATTTAATATCAATTTAGTAACTTCGGTAAGGGCCAGAGCCTGAACTTATCAACCAGAAGCAAAGCCTGGATCCTAACAGCTTCCTTGTCTTCTTCTTATGTCAAGAAGCCCAGATGGGGCTGACTTAAGAGCATTCTTTTCTCTGCCTATGGTCATTAAGGATGAGACTCTTAACCCGAAACACTATTTTGAATAATGTGACTTTTCCTTGTCTCAGTATTTTATGGACATATACTCTGTTACGTATGTAATGGTAAAGAAAATACAGATGTCCTGGATCATAATTTCAATGGACATTTTGCCAACTCTCTCATCTTATTGTATTTACAACCTATCCAATTAAGAAATTCCTTTCTTATACTATGATAAACATACATGGACATCATAAATTTTGAGTGACACAGACATGCTGAGTTGGGGCCATCCTGAAATGCATTTAAGCCTTCTCATTCTTTTGTTCAGACAGTCAGAACTTAATGCTCTGGCTCCCTGTATGTACGAGTAAGCTAGCTTTCCTACCTTAAGGGAATAAACAATATGAATTTAATATCACCTAGCTTGTTTGCCTCCTTTAACCAAACTTTCTGGTCAACAACAGATATAATACATATGAAATGTAAACATTCTTCATGCCACAGTCTATATTAACAGGAGGATCTAGTGTGTCAACTGATGCAAAATGTTATTATAATTTTTTTTGAAATAAAAATTTTTACCCCATCTCTATTTACCTTATGAATAAAACTGTGTCAATTTTGAACAGTTAATTGATCCACCATGATTTTTGAGATGTTCTTTGATTCCAGTTCTTCAGTTGATCAAAAAACAATGAAATTTAATTTGTGTGGTTTTATACTAAAAAAGATGCTATAATTATATTAGCAATTTTGAGAATTAATATTATCAAAAATGCTGATGAAACACAAGATGCAGCTTTCATCAAGTTCTAAATTTACATATTTTTTTTCTTTTAACTTATCTTCTGTCTCTGTGTTGACAAATATTTTATTATAAATGACCAACATAGAAAAAAAAAGAAAATAAGCCTTAGATTAAGTGAATTAGATTTACCCTAAAATATTCCTGTATTCTCTAAAAATCCAACTTTTTGTCTCCATTCTTTACTTTCTCTAACCTTACCCAAACTTTTCCAAAAGTATTGTTGATAGTTATGTTGACTCAATTACCCATAGTTCCCAGCCCTGCTTATCAATCAGGGCAGAGCTGAGGGGGATCTGGTCAGCAAAGAGACACCAAGTCTGCAGCTTTTGTATTACTTGCTCTTTGTTAAGTTTTTGTTAGCTTGGAGAAGAATTGAGATTCAAGGGTTCCCTTCTTTTGCTGAAGTAGACTTACCTGGATTATCTTACAGTTGCATATAAAAGCTGTCCTGACCTTGAAGCCATTGCTGATTTCCAGTGATCAGCTCTTCAAGGTGCTACTTATAATAAAATCTTTTTAAATTATTTGTCCTGAATTCTGCCTTATTAATCAGGATGAAAGCCCAAATGAAGAATTTTCCTTTTGAGATCTGGGAACTTCCTTTATGTTTAGTGGGGATGAATTTTCACCCATTTGTAATCCTCTCATTCAATATTCTGGTTGTCCAGAATATCTGAGAAATGATTGGGGTTAAAGACAGATTATGGCTGTCAAAATCATGACCTAATTTGGAATTTATTCCATGACTGACCACAACATTGCCATATTTAACCATTACCGGAATCTTATGAATGCATGTTATATCTCTGTGACTGACATAGTACAAAGACTGCATATATATAAATTTTACAAAATTTAGAAATTTCAATATCATTGGTCAATCAGTAAATAAATTTCAAATGCTAGGTAATGGAGAACAAGAGGAAAGTTGGAAGAGAGACTCAGAAATGTTGACATCTATACATAGGTCAAAACAAATTGAATGGGTAGATCAGTGGAATAGGTTTGGTACAAGACACAGTAGTCAACGATTACAGCAATCTACTCTTTGATAAACCCAAAAAATCCAGTTTCTGGGCTAAGAATACACTATTCCAGAAAAACTGCTGGGAAAATGGGAAAATAGTATGGCAGAAACTAGACATAGACCAATATCTTACACTGTATACCAAAATAAAGTAAAAATGAGTTCATGATTTAGGAATAAAGGCTGATACTATAAGCAATTTGGAAGAGCAGGGAATAGTTTACCTATCAGATCTATGGGAAAGAGAAGAATTCATGTTCCAACAAGAGATAGAGAGCATTACAAAATGCAAAATGGATAATTTTGATTATGTTAAACTGTAAAGTTTTTGTACAAACAAAGCCAATGCAACAAAGACTAAGAGGGAAGGAGAAAATTGGGAGAAAATCTTTACAACCAATGTCTCTAATAAAGGCATCATATCTAAAATGTACAGGGAACTGAGACAAATATATAGGAATAAAAGTCATTCCCCAAGTGAGAAATGGTCAAAGGATATGAACAGGCAGTTTTCAGAGGAAGAAATTAAAGATATCCATAAGCATATGAAAAATGCTCTAAATCACTATTGATTAGAGAAATGCAAATCAAAACAA
>CM053626.1:99414093-99442837 GCA_028646595.1 Phalanger gymnotis
TTGAAAAAAACAAATTAAAGAGGCAGAAGAAAAATTGGGAAGAGAAATGAGAGTGATGTGAGAAAACCATGAGAAACAAGTCAATGACTGGCTAAAGGAGACCCCAAAAATGCTGAAGAAAATAACACCTTAAAATAGACTAACTCAAATGGCAAAAGAGCTCCAAAAAGCCAGTGAGGAGAATGCCTTGAAAGGCACAATTGGAAAAATGGAAAAAGGAGGTCCAAAAGACCACTGAAGAAAATACTACCTTAAAAATCAGACTGGAGTAAGTAGAAGCTAGTGACTTGATGAGAAATCAAGATATTATAAAACAGAACAAAAGGAATGAAAAAAAAATGGAAGACAGCGTGAAATATCTCATTGGAACAACCACTGACCTGGAAAATAGATCCAGGAGAGAGAATTTAAAAATTATTGGACTACATGAAAGCTGTGATTCAAAAAAGGAGCCTAGATATCATCTTTCAAGACATTATCAAGGAGAACTGCCCTGATATTGTAGAGCTAGAGGGTAAAATAGAAATTGAAAAAATCCACAGGCCATCTCCTGAAAAAGATACCAAAAAGAAAACTCCTAGGAACATCGTTGCCAAATTCCAGAGCTCCCAGATGAAGGAGAAAATACTCCAAGCAGCCAAAAGGAAGCAATTTGAGTATTGTGGAAACACAATCAGAATAACACAAGATCTATCAGCTTCTACATTAAGGGATCAAAGGGCTTGGAATATGATATTCTGGAGGTCAATGGAGCTAGGATTAAAATCAAGATTCTCCTACCCAGCAAAACTAAGTATCATACTCCAAGGCTAAATATGGACTTTCAATAAAATAGAGGACTTTCAAGCTTTCTCAGTGAAAAAAAGCATAGCTGAATAGAATGTTTGACTTTCAAATGCAAGAATCAAGAGAAGCAAGAAAAGGTAAACAAGAAAGAGAAACTATAAGGGACTTACTAAAGTTGAACTGTTTTGCTTACATTCCTACATGAAAGATGATGTGCATAATTGATGAGACCTTGGTATTAGGATAGCTGAAGGGAATGTACATATATAGAGAGACAGAGGCCACAGGGTGAGTTGAATATGATGGGATGATATGTAAAAAAGTAAAATCAAATTAAGGGATGAGAGAGGAATATACTGAGAGTTGGAGAAAGGGAGAGATAGAATGGGGTAAATTATCTTGCCTAAAAGTGGCAAGAAAAAACCAGTTCTGTAGGAAGGGAAGAGGGGGCAGGTAAGGGTGAATAAGTGAATCTTGCTCTCATCGGATTTGATCTGAGGAACGAACAACATACACACTCAATGGGTATCTTACACTACAGGAAAGAAAGAGGAAGGAGATGAAAAGAGAGATGATAGATGGGAGGGCAGGTAGGGGGAGGAGGTAATCAAAAACAAACACTTTCTAAAAGGGACAGTGTTAAGCGAGAAAATTCAATAAAGGGGGATAGGTTAGGAAAGAGCAAAATATAGTTAGTCTTTCACAACATGAGTTTTGTGGAAGGGTTTTACATAATGATACGCGTGTGGCCTATGTTGAATTGCTTGCCTTCTTAGGGAGGGTAGATGGGGAGGGAAAAGGGGAGAGAGTTTGGAACTCAAAGTTTTAAAAACAAATGTTCAAAAAAAAGTTTATTTCATGCAACTAGGAAATAAGATATACAGACAATGGGGCATAGAAATCTATCTTGCCCTACAAGAAAGTAAGGGAAAAGGGGGTACGGGGAATGGGGTGACAGAAGGGAGGGCTGACTGGGGAATAGGGCAACCAGCAAATATACCATCTTGGATGGATTGAAAATTTGTAAGTCAAACTCTTGTGAAAATCAATGCTGAAAATGAAAAATATTAAAAAAAAATAAAGAGTTAAAAAAAACAAAACAAAACAACTCTGAGTCACCACATCACACCAATCAGATAGGCTGACATGACAAAACAGGAAAATGATAAAAGTTGGCTAAGATGTGGGAAAGTTGGAACATTAATTTATTGTTAGTGGAGTTGTGAGCTGATCCTACCATTCTGGAAAGCAATTTGGAACTGTGCTCAAAGGGTTATAACAATGTGCATACCCTTTGATACAGCAATACCACTTCTAGGGCTGTATCCAAAAGAGAACATACAAATGGGAAAAGGTCCCATATGTACAAAAATATTTATAGCATCTCTCTTTGTGTTGGCCAAGACCTGGAAATTGAGGGCATTCACATCATTTGGGTAATGGATGAAGAAATTGTATAATATGAATGTAATGAAATACTATTGTGCTATAAGAAATGATGAGCAGATGGACTTCAGAAAAACCTGGAAAGACTTTTATGAACTGAAGCTGAGTGAAATGAACAGAATCAGGAGAACATTGTACACAGTAGCAGTCACAGTGTGCCATGACTGATTGTAATAGACTTAGTTCTTCTCAGCAATGCAATGACCTTAAACAATTCCAAAGGACTCATGATGGAAAATGCCATCCACATCCAGAGAAAGAACTGTGGAATCTGAATGCAGAGAGAAGCAGACTATTTTCCTTTTTATTTCATTTTTTTTCTTTCTCGTGGTATCTCCCATTAGTTATAATTCTTCTACACAACATGACTAATGTGAAAAAATGTTTAATAGGAATGTATATGTAGAGCCTATATCAGATTGCAGGATGTCTTGGGGAGGGAGTGGGAAGGGAGGGGGACAAAATTTAAAACTTATGGAAGTGAATGTTGAAAACTAAAAACAAATAAATTAAGTAATTTAAAAAAATAGTCAAGGAAAACTAACTGTCTGCTTCAAAACTAGTTTTCTATGTCTTGTTAGCATTATTGGTTTTTTTTCGTGAGAATTACATTTAATTTTTATTTTGTTTTTTCTCAGTTATATGTAAATAAAAATTTTTAACATCCATTTAAAAAAAAGAAAATATATTACCACCTTCCATTACCTATTACCTGATTCTCCATTGCTCTTATGCTGTATTATGTTAGTTACAACTTTGATCTTGAAAAGACTTTGGCCATCTAAGATGTGCAAACATGTCATTGTCGAATGGAAAAAAAAATAGAAATTTAGTGTGGGGAGTTTAAGGAAAGGACTTTGTTAAGGATTATATAAATATTGGCTATTTTCATTTTATACATATTCAGGAAGTTGCAACCATTTTTAATGGAATGATTGCTTCTTAAGAGAATGGTTATTCAAAGGGGGGGACTATATCAACATTAAGGAACATCTATTCCTTTCTATCAAATATAATAGTTTATAGAGAATGTCACCCCTATGCAAAAGAATGGTTTACATAATAGTTGACAATTATATAAGCTTTAAAGTTTGTAAATAATTTTACATATATTTTCTTTGCAAGAACTTTTTGAGGCAAGCTATTATTTTACTTTTTCAAATGAGCAAATTGAAGTAGAGAGCTCAAATAGCATTTCTAGGCTAACAATAAAAGTGGTTGAGGCTGGATTCAAACTCACATATTCCAGAATCCAAGTCCTAGTTACTAAGCATTACACTAGGTTGCTGTTTTTATTTTGGACATTAGGTGATTTCATTAGAAATTCTGATCATTTCCCCTATTCCCCATCTTCTTGAACCCTGGTTTGTTGCTTTTTTGATCTATTTGAAAGAAATTGAGTGGCACTGGAAATAGCTGATATATAAAATTTTTGTGAGAGACAACCCATTTGTCCTCTTTTAAAAATATATCTGCATACCTACACACATAATGAATTTTGTTTTGTTTTACTCTGTTTCTTTTGTTTCCCCAAGTCTTTACTGCATACTCACCCGTATAAAAGGCACTGAGTAATATAAAACAAAACTCATGATGTAGTTCCTCTATGTGATTAAGATAGTTTAAAAAAAGTCTTAATACACAACTGTCTGTATGAGTGATCATTTTGTTATTTGATTTAGGCAAGCAAAAGAAGTAAAAATGTACCTTTTTATTTTTTTTACATTGCACATTGAAATTACTGTGTTGAAAGGGTCTTATATTTTATGTGGACATGTTTGCTCAGTACATTGTTAAAAAGAAGTCTTTAAATCTATATTTATTTTTTCTATGTCATCCACCTTTCACTGTCTTGTCTTCTTGAACTTTTCCAGTAATGGTATAATGGGAATGGTAAGCCTCAGTTTAATAAGTATGGCCTTCTGTCTGGTGTATAAATGTTTAATTTTCTTTAGTTAGTAACCTCCAGCACAGAGGTTAATTTAACTAATCATTTTGTTCTCCTTGACATTGAAAATACATAATTTGGATGAGGCACATAGCTTTACTTTTTTGAAGTGATTTGCCAAGTGACACTTCATTTACTATAATTATGGAAATGTCTTTTACCTTCTGGTTAGTCTATCAATTCAGGATCAAGGAACAAGAGTGCTTTTTCATCCTTTGGACAATTCTCTCGACTTTTTTTTTAGACCAGAACTGCTATTTAAAAAAGTAAAATTAATTTTAAATAAAGGTAAAGATTTTAATACTTATACTGTATTGACCTATGGATTTAAAATTATTTTCTTCTGTCTGACTAAATGTTAAAGAGAAAGAAATGATCTATTTAAAAAGACTCTTAGCCTATAATTTAATGACAAAAAAGCTTCCACATCTCAATGCAAACATAAGCTAGCACATTTTCACCTTTAAATTTAGAGACACGAGAAAATGAAATTTTGAATGGCAGGATTAACTCACTCCGCTCTTAGAACAGTTGATAAACAATAGGGGCTTTACAATATTATCACTTTTTCACCAACCAAATTAATCTTGCAAAAAATCACATTTAAACATGGGTCCTAGGTTCATGTTTCTCTGAAGAAAATTACAGAAAATTCAGATGTTATTACTTTTGGTCAAGGGTCCTTGCAAGTTTCCCAAAACATATAACAGATAAGACATATAATGTTCAGACTAAGTTAAAGTTATCGTGTATTTCTCATCATTAAAATACATAGAAATGTGGGTGACTTTTTAAAAATAAAAATAATCAGTCAGACAACAAATTTACATGTGAACTCTAGACTCTAAGATATTTTTTACTCTAAATTTGGAAGCCACCCAAAATGAGAGAATGTAAAAGATTCAAAAGTGTGACAATAAATAAATAGTTTTGGAACTATTTCCACTAAATGCTAATTAGAATTGTTCCAGAGTAATTGTTTTATTTATCTAGATAAAAAACAAAATAAAAATTTACTTCTTAGCACCACAATTTGTAAATACAAATTGATGAGTCCCAACAAATCACCTGATATTTAACTTTCTGTCATGCTGATGAATATAATCTATAAAGAGATTACTACAGGGGGACTACCTTAAATAAGGGAAGATGGTTCAGGCAGAATAAATGTGATGAAAATATAATTCATATTTCCCTAATGCATTAACAACCATGTGAGTTTGTTGCTAATATTTTTCCTTTTAAATTTGTCAGAAAACTGAATATCAGAACAGTCAAATGACATCTCCAAGGTCACATATCTGGTAGCTGAGCTGAGTTTCAAATTCAATTGGAGGACACTCCCAGAAGAAGGATACAATGAAGGAAAAGAAAAGTATGAGATTCTGGAGCTGGAGAATCTGGAAGAGGTGACCAGAGTAGTTGTGAAAGTTTTTTTTTTTCCTAGTACAAGTTCACCTTCCTCCTGGTTTCACTGAGTTGGGGAAAATGCTGGAGGGGATGTGGAAGTATAGATATCCCAATATACTGTTGGTAGGGCTGTGAATTATTTCCACCATTCTGGAGAACAATTTAGATCTATGCTCAAAAAGATAGAAATCATTACTGCTACCAGGTCTATGTTCCAAGGAGATCAAAGAAAGAGGAAAAGGACCCACAAACACACACAAAAAAATATTTAAAGAAATTATTTTTGTACTGGTAAAGAATTGGAGAATGAAGGTCATTAGTTGGGGAATAGATATGTCATGATATATGAATGTGATGGAATACTATTGTTATAAGAAATAAGGGTTTCAGAAAACCCTGAAAGACATATATGAATTGATGCAGGATCAAGTGATCAGAGCAGGAGAACAATATATACAATAACATCAATATTGTATAGATAATCAACTGTGAAAGATTTAAAAACTATGATCAATACAATGATCCTCCACAACTCCAGAGGACACATGATGAAAAATGCTAGCCATCCACAAATGGAGATCTGATGCACTCAAATTGGAGACTGAAGAATAATTTTTTCCTTATTTTTCTTATTTTTTTTCAAACCGATATATGGCTAAAACAAAAATGTCTTACATGTTTTATTTTCTCGTTTCTTTTTTTTTTTTAGACAAGAGATGGCTTTAATTGGATAATCGCTTTCAGCTACAGACATTCAGGTTTAAGCCATATATGGAACAGAAGGGTCTCTGTTGTTGGCTGGCAGCTGCTGCTACATTCTCATGATATGTATGCTAAAGGTACAGCACATAAACAGTCTCTATATATATTTTAAAATGTGTTTGGCAATGACAGTTCTCATGACGCACTCCCTCCAAACACACTGAAATTACATTTAAATGCCTTTCCATTCCCTTCTCACACAGGGCACCCCTTCCACAGAGAACTAGTCATCCCTTGCACCAGAAATGTTTGTGGTTTAAAAAAAAAGACATGGGTATGGTAATAGCTATTTTAAAAAAAATAAACATAGCTTCAAAACACAACTAAAAAGTCTACATGAAGCCAACAGTCTCAGAATGTGCAACAGGAATATGGGACCATGTGAGACTGTGAGGGAGAAAAGAAAACCGATTATCTACTTCAGCAGCAGGGAGCTGGTAGCCATTGTGATGGATGGAAAAAAGATATCCTGAGAGAGTCCTAAAACATCTATCAAAGTCCTTCAGTGTGATATGCCATTAGGGAAGGTAAGAGATGGGACAGAGACAGGAATCTATGATGGATGCTTTGACATCCACTTCTCACTGGAACACCTACAAAAGTCTGGGTTTTCTTGTGGGGGCGGGGACAAACTTGGCTGCTTTCCTTTCTGTCTTCTTGGTTAGAAGGCAAGCACACAGGTTCAGTCGTTGCCTCCACATATTTTCAACAGGATCTTCTGGTAATCCCCTGAGATATCTCCCATAATGTCATGGTATAGACTCTTGCCATAGAGCCTCTTATACTCAGCTCGGATGTCAAGCAGGTTGATCTCACTTCAAGACAACAAGATTCGGATGAGACTCCTGTCTTTTATTTCTGCTCCTCTCATTGCCTTGTTGTCTTTCCACAAAGAATGCTTGAGTGTTTTTGAGGCACTTCACCACAGCCAGCATGACCTGTTCCAAGTCTCCAGACATCTACCAGCAGATGATCTCCTCAATATCCCTGTTTTGTCAGGGATACTGGTACTCGTTAAAACCTGCTGTTGAGTGAGCTCGACTCCTTGTGCACAGGATGGCATTGAAATTGCGTTCCACAGTCCTTAGAGGATTCTCTCCAGCTGCATACAGCTCCTGGGCACCTCTTTGAGCCAAGGACATATCCACATGTGTGCTTTCATCTCGGTTTCCCTGAGCAAGTGAGACCATAAGTCTCTGGAAGTGTCCTGATGTGTCACTTCTAATGGCTTCCTCCAAAGTCTTCTTGAATTCAGTTTGGAGGCCCTGTTGATTTCTCGAACGTGCTCATTGCTGTGCTGCTGCCCAGGTAGCAGCACTGGCTGCTGGGAAGGAGGTGGCATTGGGTGTTGCCCTGGATAGATCATTGGCTGCTGACCAGGATAGGCCCCTGGAGCCTGCTGCCCAGGAGGTAGCATGGGTTGGCCTGGCACTGGGCCCCCAGGGCATCCTGGGTAAGCTTGCATTCCTGAGGGTGGGTTTCCTCCAGGAAGTGGGTACATTCCATAAGGAGGCACTGGTTGCTAGGCAGGAGGAGGCTGCCCAAAAGCCCCAGAGGAATGGGTGGGAAACCCTCCTCCAGGCGCTCCAGGATACATATTTGGCATGTTGGCTCCCCCAAATGTCCCTGACATGTTAGATGCCATTCCTGAAAGATAATCCTGGTTGAACTGCCCAGCATAGTTGGCCACATTGTCCAGCTCAATTGAGGCATGCTGGCAGGGTGTTAGGCTGTCCCTCCCCAGGCATTACCACCTGGAGCAGCTGGCGGGTAGCTGAGGTGAGGATAGACTGGATAACTCATCGCTTAGACCTCTCAGCACCGCCATCCCTTGAACTGATGCCTCACTGTCCCACAGTCTCCTACATGTTTTCATATATATATAGCATATATTTAGTCTTCTCAATGGGTAGGTAAGGAGGTAGAGGGAGGGAATTTGGAATTGAAAATATATATATATGTATATATGTGTGTATGTATGTGTATATATATGTGTGTGTGTGTGTGTGTATATACATATATATATATATATATATATATATATATTTAAAATCTCTATGTTAGGAGGTGCTTTTGCCAAAGATATCAATCAAACAAAAGCTAATGCAACATCTGATCAGCAAACTCTGCTGGTGAACTTTTCTTATGTTGGTGAAGTTGGTTCTTGTCTAACAGTCATACAAAATACATTGAAAGATCTACTATTGAAGACATTTAGCTTAGTAGTACCTGCTAGATCTTACATGCCATTGATATAACATTCAAGAGCCAAAGTTCACTCCTATGTCACCATGAAAATGACATTATAAAGTTTCTTTATTGGAAAAATCGAACATTGACAGGATATAATTTCCTTTTAATATTTCATTTTTAATTATGAACTTAATCACAAGCAAATCAAACATTTCAGAAAACAAGGAAAATATAGGATTATTAACTTTAGAACTTCTATTATGTAGATTTCTTAAATTAATATTGAATGTAAAGAGATATTAAAATTTTCCTGTTTATTTTTGCTTCCTTGCACATTTCTTTTTTGTTCTGTGTACTTTAAAATATTTTACTGGCATTTTCCCCCTAAGCTATGTTTTTTCCATACTTTTGACTTGAAATGATTACAGTAATAATAAGTGAAACTAAGTTTCCTCCTGTTTATGTCATTTTGAAACACTGTATTTAAAAATATTGATATTTTTGCTGGTACGTCATCTTCATTTCCAGATAGATCCCTCTTCATTCTCTTTCTCAGTGAAACATCCTTTTTTCCCTTTCTCACTGAGCCAGATTTTATTTAAAAGAGGAGAAAAAAGCACTTCATCAAAATCATCCAAGTTTTATAATACATGTAATATTTCATCTAATCACTCTACCTCTGTTTTAACAAAGAAAATACTTGGGGCAGCTAGATGGTGCAGTGAGTAGAGCACTAGCCATGGAGTCAGAAGGACATGAGTTCAAATCTGGCCTCAAGCACTTGACACACTTACTATCTGTGTGACCTTGGGCAAGTCACTTAACCCCAATTGCCCTGCCTTCCTCCCCTCAAAAAACTAAAAAAAAAAAAAAAACTACTTTTTAAATAAGAACACTCAAGATTCATTTTTTTTTTTATCACATTGCCTAATAAAAGAGTTGATTATCAATCTCTCTACAGGCATCCAAGCAATTTTTATTTATTTTCTATGTTATTGTTTTTTATTGGTTATACATGCAGACACAAACTTTATATAAACTATATGTATATATAGTCACATATATTCTATATACACATGTGTATGCATTTGCATATGTATATGTGCATATGTGAACTGTATATATATACAAATATATATATAAACTGTATTCAAATATCACATATATTCTATGTGTATGAGTTTGAGTATGTATGTACATTTGTACATATAAAATGTGCATATTTATATGTATTCACATACACTTTTTTTTTCATTGAGTGAAAGAATTTTTGAACAGGGGCAATGAGGATATTCTAAACTAAATGCAACAGTCACAATCATATGGGCATTTCAGAGAGAGTACACAGATACTACATTATGGAGAAGCAACTAAGCTTGATAAGAAGCTCAAAAAATAGGAATCACCAGGATGCCTTTAATGATCATGTGTTGTGACAGTTTATTTGCTTTTGGAAATTTCAATTAGTTAAGATGGCTTCAGGAAAACAATATGTACCTTTCATGATGTTCAATATGGAAACTGTTATAAGATGCAAACCAAAGTTTTACTCTATTTCTTTTTTTATCATGAGACATTCTTTTATTTGTTATCACCACAAGAGAATAAGAACACATTTTCTCAAAATATAACTTTTTATTGCACTACTATTTTGTTATTTAGTTTCAATTAAAAAGAAAATGGGGAGAGAAGGGAGAGACTTAGAAGATATTGATTACACTTATACATATCCTTTTCTCAAATAGCAAAGGCCAATACAAGAAGAAAATCTCTCATTTTTTGCTAGGAAACTCAGGAAAATTCGCTAAGTACTGAATGAACTCAAATGACAACAGAGAAGAGAGCCTATTCTTTAACTGTCAACAGATATTTAAATAATGTGAATGCCAGCCAGCTATAATAAGTTCCATTAGAACTGATGATTGTAAGTGAACAAAGGGAATCAGCACAGAGACACTTTTTGCCAAGTACTGTGGAGAATTATAGTTGACATGAAAATAACTCTTGAAGCCTTTCAAGATAATAAACTTCTGGGTGAAGCCCCTTAAAATCACTCCTAGAAATATAAAGTCAACTCTGTTTCAAAAGAACTGCTACATATGTGATCACCTCACTTGGAGAGAAGAAAATACCAAATGTTAGACAGTGTCCTACTGTGACATATATAAATTCAGAAAGCCAGAAGAAATTACACAAGTAATTGTAGAATGCTCTTCCCAGATTTAGAGGATGAAAGTAAATAAACCAACCTTTCAGATAGATTTTTCTGAACCAACCTACATGGTGGCAGAGAGAAGCCAGGAAATTGCCTGAGCTCTCCTCAGTTTTCTTCAGAAAAAAAATTTAAATCAGGCCTCTAAACAGATTCTGGAGATTCAGAACCTACAAAAAGATGGCATGAAACAATTTTCTAACTTGAGATAACTCAGAAATACTTCAGTAAAAGTCTGTCTGACTTTTATAAAAGGGAAGCACAGCCCAGAATAGATGGTGTCCCAGCAATCCAGCAAGAGGCTCTTAGCCACAGCATAGATCAGCAACTGAGGCCCCTCAGTCCTGTCTTGGCAGGCTAGAGGCACAGCAGGCCAGCTGTGAGGCCTCCAGCACCAGTGGAGAAGGCAAATTGACAGCCCCAGAACCCTGGCACAACAGATGCGAGGACACCCCAGCTTAGTGGGGAGGTTTACATGACCCAGCCGGAAAGTAGGCTCTTGGCCCAGAGCACAAAAGCTTAGGACAGTGTACCTTGTGCCCCAGGATCAGAGTTCAGCTTAAAAAAAAAGCAAAAAAGACAAAAAGAGTGCTGACTCTAGAAAGTAGCAGTGACAATAGTGAAGATCAAAATACAGACTCAAAGAAGGACAGTAAAATCAAAGTGCCTATGAGTGAAATCTCAAAGGGGGATGTCAATTGGTCTTAAGCCCCAAAAGTCTTCTTAGGAAAGCTCAAAAAGGATTTAAAAATCAAATAAGGGAGGTATAAGAAAAATTAGGGAAAGAAAGGAGAATTATGCAAGAGAATTATGAAAACGTAGTCAACAACTTGGAAAAGGAAGCACAACAATTAATTGAAGAAAACAACTCCTTTAAAAAAAAAAACAGATTGACTATATGGGGAAAAATCCAGTGGAGAAAACAACTCCTTTAAAAATAAAATTGGACAAATGGAAAAGGTGGTAGAAAAGTTCACTGAAGAAAATAATTCCCTAAAAATCAGAATTAGGCAAGTGGAAGCTAATGACTTTGTGAAATATAAAGAATTAGTCAAACAAAGTCAAAAGAATGGAAACATAGAAGAAAATGTAAAATACCTCATTGGAAAAACAACTGGCCTGCAGAATAGCCCCAGGAGAGATAATTTAAGAGTTACTGGACAGCCTTCAGGCCATGATAAAAGCCAAGCCATGATAAAAACAAAACAAAACAAAAAACCACCTGAACAGCATCTTTCAAGAAATTATCAAGGAAAACTATGCTGATATCCTAGAACTAGAGGGTAAAATAGTCATTGAAAGAATCCAATGATCATCTCCTGAAACAGATTCCAAAATGAAAACTCCTGGGAACATTATAGCCGAATTGCAGAATTATCAAGTCAAGGACAAAATACTGCAAGCAGCAAGAGAGAAAAGTCTAATTGGCTAATTTGATTTAAAAAAAAAAAGAAAAAAGGAAGTCAAATTACCATTAGCAAAAATGAAAGGGGTGAATTCACCACCAATGAAGAAGAAATAAAACAATAATTAAGAGCTATTTTGCCCAAATGTATGCCAACAAATCTGATAATTTAAGTGAAATAGATGAATATTTACCAAAATATAAATTGCTCAGATTAACAGAAGAAGAAATAAAAGACTTAAATAATCCAATTTCAGAAAAATAAATTGTACAAGCCATCAATGAACTCCCTAAGAATAAAATCTCCAGGGTCAGATGGATTTACAAGTAAATTCTACCAAACATTTAAAGAACAATTCATTCCAATGCTATTTGAACTATTTAAAAAATAGGTGGAATCCAAAACGAATTCATTTTATGACACAAATATGGTGCTGATATCTAAACTGGCAAGAATAAAAACAGAAAATTAAAACTATAGACCAATTTCCCTAATGAATATAAAGGCAAAAATTTTAAATAAAATGTTAGCAAAGAGGTTATAGCAACTAATAGAGGATAATATACTATGACCAGGTGGGATTTATACCAGGAGTGCAGGGCTGGTTTATTACTAGGAAAACTATCAGCACAATTAGGCTTATCAATATGAAAACTAACAAAAATCATATGATTATCTCAATAGATGCAAAAAAAAAACCTTTTGACAAAATAAAGCACACGTGCCTATTAAGGATACTAGAAAGCATAAAAAAATGGTGTTTTCCTTAAAATGATAAGCAGTATCTATTTAAAAGCATCAGCAATGGAATTAAGCTACAAGCATTTCCAATAAGATTGAGGTGAGTATTGTCCAAGAAATATTAGCTTTAGCAATAAAAAAATAAAAAGAAATTGAAGGAATTAGAATAGGCAATGAGGAAACAAAAGTCTCACTCTTTGCAGATGGTATGATAGCATACTGTGAAAATCCTAGAGAATCAAGTGAAAAACAATTTAAAATAATAAACTGCTTTAGCCAACTTGCAGGATATAAAATAAACCCAAATAAATCATCAACATTTCTGTATATTAACAATAAACTCCAGGAGTAATAGATAAATTCAATTTAAAATAACTAGACAATATAAAATATTTGGGTGTCTACCTGCAAAGACAACGCCCAAAGCTATATGAACACAATTACTAAACACTTTTCATATAAATATAGTCAGATCTAAATAATTGTAAAAAAAAATATCAATTACTCAGGGATAGATAGGCCAAGCTAATATAATTAGTTTACTTATTCAGTGCTGTATTAATCACATTACCAAAAATTATTTTAGAGAGCTAAAAAATGATAACAAAATTCATCTGGAAGAACAAAAAATAGAATATCAAGGAAATCAACAAAAAATGCAAAGAAAGGTGGCCTAGCTTTAACAGATCTAAAACCATATTACAAAGTGGCAGTCATCAAATCTCTTTGTTACTCACTAAGAAATAGAGTTGTAGATCTGTGGAATAAGTTTGGTATGCAAGACGTAGTAGTTAATGCTATGATAATCTACTGTTTGATAAACACAAAGACTCCAGCTTCTGGTATAAGAACTCATTATTTGACAAAAACTGTTGGGAAAACTGGAAAATAATATGGCAGTAATTAGGCATAGAACATCATCTCATACGCTACAGCAAGATAAGGTTGAAATAGGTACATAATTTAGAAATAAAGGTTGATACCATAAGCAAATTAGGAGAGCAAGGAGTAGTTTACCTATCAGATCTATGGAGAAGGGAAGACTTTATGATCACACAAGAAATAGAGAATATTATGAAATGTAAAATGGAAAATTTTGATTACATTAAATTAAAAATGTTTTTGTACAAAACAAACTAATGCCACCAAGATTAGAAGGAAACAGAAAGCTGAGAAAGAATTTGTCCAGCCAGTGTTTCTAATAACGGCCTCATTCCTCAGATATATAGAGAACTGAGTCAAATTTATAAGAATACATGCCATTCTGCAATTGATAAATAGTCAAATGATATGAATAGGCTGTTTTCAGATAAGGAAATTAAAACTATATATAGTCATAGAAAAAATGCTCTAGATCATTATTTATTTGACAAATGTAAATTAAAACAACTCTAAAGTATTACCTCATACCTATTAGACTACTTAATACAACAAAACAGGAAAATGACAAATGTTGGAGATGTGGGAAAATTGGAACACTAACACATTACTGGTGGATTTGTGAACTGATCTGACCGTTCTAGAGAGTAATTTGGAATTAAGCTTAAAGGACTATAAAACTATGCATATCCTTTGATTCAGCAATACCACTATTAAGTCTGTATTCCCAGGAGATCGCAAAAAAGGGAAAAAAGACCTATATGTAAAAAATATTTATATCATCTCTTTTCATCGTGGTAAAAATGGGAAATTAGGGGGATGTCCACAAATTGGGAATGGCTGACAAGTTGTGGCATATGAATGTAATGGAATACTGTCATGCTATAAGAAATGATGAACAAGCAGATTTCATAAAAACCTGGAAAGACTTATCTGATATGATACTGAGTGAAGTGAGCAGAACCAAGGGAACATTCTCCACAGTAAATGGAACATTGTGTGATGATCAACTATAATGGACTTAGCTCTTCTCAGCAATACAGTGATCCAATAGAGTTCCTAAAGTCTCATGATAGAAAATGCTATCCACATCCAGAGAAAGAACTATGGAGTCTGAATGTTGATCAAGGCATACTATTTTCGTATTTTTTTTCTTTTTTTGTGATTGTTGCTTTTTGTTCTGAATTTTCTTTCACAACATGACTAATGTGGAAATATGTTTAACACGATTGTGTATGTATAGACTATATCAGATTGCTTGCTATCTTGGGGAGGAGGGAAGCAAAAGAGGGAGGGAGAAAAATTTGAAACTCAAAATCTTATAAAAAGGAATGTCGAAAACTATATTTACATATAATTGGGACAAAATACTACCAAGTGAAAAGAATGTTTCATTTTCAAATAAAATAGAAAAGCTTGCAAATGAAAAAAAAAATTAGAAAAGACCTATTAGTAATTCCTACAAGAGTAGCATTAATTATACTTGCCATACACCTTACTTTCTTTTTTTTTTTCTCTTTTAGGTAAAAAGCAATGGATCTCAAATGCTTGCCCTTCCTGTGAACAGTCAGTACAATACAATACAATCAGTACAATAAGTATCAGTTTATCTTTACCTAGACATAATATTCATTATAAAACTATAGTTTATTTTCTCTTCCTTTTAATGAGCAACTCCAAGGAAATGAATGCTTTTTATACTCATTGCCCCCATTTATTTTCTTCTCACTCCTTTCTCATTCTTGGTGTCTAGTTACATGGATTCTTTATGCTCAGTGTTTAACAACTCATGTTTGAGGATAGTAAATTTAATTGAAACACATAGTTTTACATAATCACTTTTATAAGAATCAATTTATTGGTTATTGACTGTTAGCAAAGAAAGAATAACAGGAACAAATACATATAACCCAATTCAGATAATCTCTCAACCGTGGAAAATTATGAAATGATCAAGGGAAAAATGACTATTTGCTAGAGCTTTCCCTTATTTTAATAAAAAATTCTAAAAATAAAGTATAGTTTAAGAATATGAAGTTATAAATTAGAAGACTTTTAACACTGTATAAAGGTTTCTTTTAAAATAGTGAGCTTCCTATCACATACAGATATCACTATCAGAGAGATTTACTATGTATCAGGTTCTCCCAAGACCACCCCTCTCTTTTTTTCATTAAGACACATTGTTTTCCAGAGCCAAGGCCCAGTAAGTAAGTGGGGTCTGGAGCTTGGCATAACAACAATCTTTTGTGCTCACCCTCTGGATGGATTTAGCTACAGCAAAATCCCAGAATTGTTTCACACCAGCAACAGGTGGTCTCTAAGCTCAGACAAGCACCTGTAGTGCCTAGGTTCTAGTCATGAAGTTCTGCTACGAACCAGACTTATTTCACTGTTGCTGTTATCTCTCATTGTCAGGGCTACCACTCACTGTGTAGCCACTATTATATGTACTGGCCGTGGGAGCAGCACTGGTGGCACCAGGAATACTTAGCTTATAAGGAAGGTAAGTCAACTAAATACCTGGTTGGAAAGATATTATAAGAGAATCTTTTGTTAGTAATGGATGCAGGCCTAGCCACCATTTGTCATCTTGTTTGCCCATTAGCCAGTTCTGAGTTGCAGTTCTAAAGAAAAGAGGAGCAATTATGGTGTAAGTTAGCATGGAAAAATAGTCCCTACCAGGGAAGGGTGCTGTCCAGGCAGATGGTGACCGGAATTCTCCCCAATCCTATAACATTGGAAAGATTAAAAAAAACAAACTACAGGTCTCTGGACTTAGCCACAGAAGGTCAGGCTGGCCATTCCTACCTCACACCCCCTGTCCCAGAGGTGAACAAAGCTTAACTGTAACATAAAGTCCAAAGTCAATAAACAGGCTTGAAAAATGAGCAAACATCAAAAAGAGAACTTGACTTTAAAAAGTTTCTATAGTGAAAGAAAAATTTAGGACACAGAATCAGAAAAAGACAATGACTTGCAAACATCTACAAGCAAAACCTCAAAAAAATCATATTGGATTTGCCCAACAATTTGCCCAATGCCCAACAAGAACTCCTAAAAGACTTCTTTCCTAAAGAGATTCTTATTCTTATTATAAATTATTCTTTCTATGACAGAAAACCATCATATAGAGCCAAGAGAATTCTCACACGAGGGATCTGTTTCACTCTATTTTTCTGCATACCTTTAAAATACTTTAGTGTGCTGATAGAAACATGACTCTTAAGTCCAGTTATCTGTAAGAAATTAATCATGTGTTACTTCCTTGATTAGAGAATTGTTCTAATGAGCCAAAGTTTGCAAATTAATTTAAAGCAAATTAATTAGTTTCCAACAATCTGTTAGCTGGCTACATAATGCACAAGAATCCAACCTAGGCTTCTCACAATTGTATAGAATTGAGCAAAAGTAAAAGAATGGTACCACTGAGTATTAGAGAAGGATATATTATTATTACTCTATAAATAATTGCAGTAACTTTTCAGAAATTTGCCTAGAACTAGTTGAAACAGCAGGTGTGTGTGTTAGAGCTAGTACTTTAACACTTCAATCTAGATCTTCCCTACTCCAAGATCAATTATTTTTTACTTCAATGACTGCATATGTCAATATTCATACACACATATGGGTTTGTCTAGATATGGCTCACAGGGAAGCATGGATAGATATATAGGATCTTCCTAACCTATCTTTGAATTATGGCAAGAGGTTAGTGTCAGGGGCTTAGTCACTCTAAATTCCTCAGGGAAAAGTTACTAGGTTAGAATTATATCTATCTACAGCTCCACACTCATGCTGCTGGTCTAAATGAAATAATTGTTTTAGATCCAAGCTGATCTCCTGATTACTATCCCTTAACTGAGGAGTGTTACAAGCTTTTCTTTCTAAGTTTTGACTCTCTTCCAATCAAATGCCAGTTAAATGCAGTGAATAGCAAATGAACCCATTTATCCAAGTTTATAATAAACAGAAATCAGAGAAGGCATACAGATAATAATATACAAGATATGACTATTTCTGAAAGTACATGTTGGCATCTTCCTATTTCTCTCCCTTCAAGGCCTTTACCCTGAAGAGATTCTAAAATTGTGTATACTCTTTCTCAAAACCTCAATCTTTAAGATTGATTCTTTTCTCCCAAGGCTTCGGCTCATAGGGAGGGTTGAATAATTAACAACTAGTCTCCACAAATGAGAAAAGTCTTATGAAAACGCACCTTGAGCCGTAAGTTGCATATACATATATATATATATATATGGAGAGATAGATGATAGAGATCTAATTATCCACATAGGAAAAAATGAGTATTTATTACCCAGTTTATTACATGCAATTAAGATTATATGATCTATATCTCTATTTTTGCTGCATATATGCACATATATATATATTTCTTATATATTATTTGTGTGTTTATATTTAATGAAATGAAATAACCTTTTGTGAAGAAAGACACTTTTTTGAAAGTTTTACCAAATCAAAGGCTTACACATGCACACATATGCATGCATACTAAAGAAGAAATTCTGTAGATCATCTTTCCAACTTCATGTCATCATCTTGCTAATAGAGATTCTTTATTTACTTTTTTTTCCCATATGAAAGCACTGGAGTAATAGAGAAGATCCAGCCCAGTGTCCAATTTGAAGAGGGATTTCTTGTGAGTGCTAATATGCTCAGAACATCTCTGTTTTTTAGATGACAGTACTGCTTTTAATAAGACCCGGAATATTACCATCTTCTCAGAATGATTTAGCACTCAAAAAATTCAACCTAAATATCCATACAAAATTATATATTTTGTTTAGCCTGTGATTCATAATTACAGGGTCATCAAACAAGTTTATATTTATCCTTTTGTCACTCAAATTAATTTGACATATGAATAGGAGTCATTTCATTGGAAGCAAGATTTGTTGCATAATTTAAATAAATTTGTAAAGATTTTCTTTTTAAATTTCATTTTCCATTTAATATTTTATTTTTTCCAATTACATGTAAGGAAAGTTTTCAACATGCAATTTTATAAGATTTTGAGTTACAAATTTTTTCTATTTATGTCCCTCCTCTTTCCCCTCACCAAAACACCAAGCAATCTGATATGGGTTATACAAGTATAATTGTATTAAACGTATTTCCACATTAGTATTCAGTTTATGAAAGAAAAATCAGAACAAAAGTGAAAAACATGAGAAAGAAAAAAACAAAAAAAGTGAAAATAGTATGCTTCAATTTGTGTTCAGACTCCATAGTTCTTTCTCTGGATGTGGATACACTGCATAAAATTTTTCAAAAGATATTCAAATAATAAGCATAGCTAGATTTTATAAAAATCTTTCTATTTTTCCATCTGTTGAGTTATAGAAGAGATACAGTCTAATTACAGACAAAACTTACAAAAGCCTGACTGTTTCTTACTAATATCTTTATAGAATGTCCTTTACACACACACACACACACACACACACACACACACACACACACACACACACACACACACGTTCCTGATATACCTTTTATGTGGGGTTGTAACAGGTATACAGGTCAATAATTGTTGATGTTTTCTCGGTATTTTCTCTCCAACATTAATATGATAAAGTCATAGATCTCTAACTAGAAACCTCAGAAGTCGTGGGTTCCTACTTCCTATGAGGCATCTATCCTATTGGTAAAACTTCTTTTATTATTTTGATTAATTGTATAGCAATAACTCCAATATTGATGTGATTCTTTTCTTCCAATAATATTTCCATCCATCAGTCATTGGGCAGAGTTATTACATTTAGAGTAGTAAAGCAAAGTCAGTTTTTTAGATTGCTTATAAATGATGTGATTATTAGTACCCTTTATTCCTCTTCTTCTCATTTTATCACTCACCCAAAAAATAGAAGATATAACAGGATAATTGACTATGAGATGAAAAGGACATTAAAAGGCATGTGGTGAAAATCTCATTTCACATGGGAGGAAACTGAGACATAGAGAGGTTAGGTGTCTTGTCTAGAATAACGATCTAGTAAATGCCTAGATAAAGATTTGAATCCATGTCTTCTTTACTCCAAGTTCAAAGGGCAATATAGCAAATAGTGACATGCTGTATTTTTATTTTATGGGATGTCATGTATAAAGTCTACTGATGATAAGCATTTCCAAATATAGCAGGACAAATATTCAGAAAGCTGACCTGATATACTACTGAGATGGTACTTGAAAACTTTCCATTGTGATAGAAGCTATGAAAACTTGGGTTCAAATAACATATAATTCTGGAAACTAGGGTCATTTACACAATGTAATGAAGCATCAGGGTAAGAGGCTATGAAGGTTTAACTAAAATACGGATATTATATTCAGAAAAAAAGATTTTAAAGATGTGCAATTAACACAATGCTTACATATTAACTCTCTGTCTATTGTGATACAGGGAGTTGGTGCCATGGTGTAGAAAGAATTTGGACTTGGAGTTGTGAGATATATATCCATATCTATATAGATAGATACAGATATAGATAGATATATACAGGGTGTCCCTAAAGTCTGGACACAGGCAAAAATGCATATTTTGAAATGTTTGGAATATTAACAGATCTTAGTCCCCTTGACTTCTTTTTCTGGGGTATGCTAAAGGAGAAGGTATACTCAATGAAAATCACAGATGCAAGACACTTGATTGAACACATAGAGAGCGAATTCAGTGCTAAAATGGAGTTATTGCATTGAGTTCACGTGGGTCTTGCAAAACACATCAACCTTTGCATCATAAATGATGGAAATCATATTGAAGATATTATTTGTTACTATTCCAATTAAACAAAATATTTTTGAAAATCTCCTTCATGTCATTTCTTTAAATTATGCATTTTGCCTGTGTGTCCGGACTTTAGGAACACCATGTATACCTATATCAATATCTATCTATCTATAGATATATAGCTGTCCTTGTGTTGCCAAAAAGTACTTCTATGATCTTAAATAATAATATACTCTCTTTGGGATTCAATTTTCTCACCTGTAAAAACGAAATAATTGCATTTGATTTTCTCTAAGGTTCCTTTCAGCTCTAGTATTTCATTATCCAATATAATTAACTTGTTTCTTTGATCTCTGTAGAGCTTAATTGATTTAGTGCTCTAGTATCCTGAAAGTATTAATATGATGTTTTGCATGTAGTATATAATTCATTCACTGGAAAAAAAATATGGCTGAATTAGTTAAAGATGTAATGAGTCATCTGGAATCCCAGTGATCCAAAAAAAGGGATACTATTTTTAAAGCTATGAAATATTAAAAATGATTTCATCATGATCTATGCAAGATAATTTTGATTGTTAGACTTTGGAAAATGAGCAAAATACAGCTTCCAAATATGAAAATGCTAATTTTAGTTAGGCAAAACCCAAGAATTATAATTTCAGGATGTGTAGTAATGAATGAAACATAGCAAGAACGAGTAGAAATCTAGAGCAATGGCAAAGGAGAAATGATAATTGTGGATCAGCAATTTTATTTTTAAAAAATCATTGTAAAATTCAAGGCATTCATATATTCACATCTGGACTATTTGAAATCATGATATGAATGCAATTTTGGTTTCATGAAAACTAGGACCCCATGAGATTACTTAGCACATTATTTTTTAAATGGATATATTTTAATAGGCACTGACATTTTTATATTTACAAAAATGCTTCTCCTTAAATTATTCATTACCAAAAAATGCCAATCTATTTTGTGTCTTTCTATACATGTAAAAAAGTATGCTTAACTTAAAATTTATAAATATATTTCTCTCCATTGTCCTCACTCACTTTTGAATGACATTGGGGGGAAATCCAAATTTCTTTTGAAAGAACATCATTCAGATTATGAAACTATTTTGAATTTTTCTTTCATGTTATCACCATTATTTAAATCAGTGTAATGATATTCAACATAGTATTAAGCAAAGCACTTTGCAGTGAGGAAGTGATTGTACTGATAAAAATTGACTTTGAGAATTTTGCAAATAATCATTAAATTATTCCTTCATAATTTACCAAGAGAATAGACAGGATGAGCATTATTTGGGAAGAGTTTCATATAATTGTGGAGAAAATTAAATACCACTTTAAAATATGTTCCTTATTTTAAAATAGTTGTCAGTTAGATAGGAGTCACTAATTCTATATATAGTCAAATGTTTGTTGAATTAATATTGAATGAATTTATGCCTATTACTTAATCTAGTCTCATTTAGTAACAGCTAACATTTCTATTGTGCTTTAAAGTTTGGAAAGCTATATACATTATCTCATTGTATTCTCACAATAACCCTAGCATACCTGCCATTATCATTTTGTTATTGTCTGCGTTTTATAAGGCTCATATCACTAGTAAGTGTTTAAGACAACATTTGAAATGAGGAATTCCCAAGTTCAGATCCAACACTCTTATCAACTCTGGCACCTAACTGCCATTTCCTTTAGCCATTCTCAACTATCTCAGATAGTTGTTTTACAATTTTGTGTTACTGATTTTACTCCAAAACATTTTCCATAGCCAGTATAATGTTTGCCTTCTTGATTTAATGTCTTGTTCCTCTATACTCTTTTTATTATTTTTGTTGTCTAAAGTTTATAATAAACTGGGTAATAGGAACTAATTAGAATTAAACCTTCTTATAGCAAGGAAGAAATATGGTAAGAGATTTCATAGCAATTAAATTGCTACTGCTATAAATCGTGCAACTCAGTTCAAAGATTTTAAAAGTGCACCTTTGTAATGACCCCAAAACTTTTCCCAACCCACTAAATGAAACTCTGGAGAAACTTAAGTCACCTAAGTAACCTTTATAAAATCAGGCCAGCAGTAATGGCCAAAAATCCCTTTTTCACTGATAGTTTAAATGCAAAATAGCTGGCAATTCTGTAGAAACTTTCCTCTTCCTCTCTTCCCCCATCCCTTACACATAAACATACTTTTATGAATCAACACCAGTCCCCCGAATGCCCCTGCAGTCTCCTGCCAGAACAAGATGAAAATGATCAAAATCTTATTATCAAATATAATGTCACTGATTTGGTGGTGCCCCATTCTATCCAATACACCTGGAAGGTTACAAATGCCATCCAGGTCCCAGCAAACCTAAACTTTTACCACCATCCTCTCTGACTGTCTGAAATATTACAAGTATGTCCCTTCAATAAGGTAGCTTGCTTCATGGTCTTTTTTGGTGAGTTTTGCCTTTCCTTATACTGGAATTTGACATATTCTGAACCTTACTAAACCTGTTTCCACAGCTGTGTAGAAGTATGCATGACATTATTATAGTTCCTGTGTTAAAGGAGTTTATAATCTAATTTGTAGATCACAACTATAATAATCCTGTATCACCAATGCAATACCCACAGCAGCTGCTATGGATGTACCGGTGTATTTCCAGGTTTGAATTGCAATATCTAACAGACTCTCTTGCTCAAAGAGGAAACGAAGATATTTACTTAAACGCTAGAAAGCCAAAGCCACCTTAGGAAAAAAGAAGTTTTTACACATTATCAATGCAGGGGACACTGCCATCCCCAAGCCTTCCCTCTATAAGGCTTCCCCACAAACACTCTCCCTTATGCAAAATCACTCCCTTTTTCATCCATGCTGGCTCCTCTGTCTCTCTCTCTTCCAGCTCTGCCTCATTCCCACTCCCTGCTCCCCTGTGCCTGTTCCACCCATTTAGCAAGCTCCTCCCACCACAGGCTCCATGTGACTCCAGCTCATGTTACTCAGGCTCCATGTGATCCAGGCTCAAAGCAGGTCACATAGGTCTATTAATGGAGGGGAAAGATCTTCCCATTGCATTAACATTACAAATCCCCAAAGAATTGTCAGAGAAGACCAAGAATGACTAACATTTTTTGTTTGTCTAACCAAAAATGTCCTTCCATTACTTCTTTATCATTGCTGGTATTAGAGGAAAAATAGGTGTCATTAACAAAGGAGTCATCTAAATCTTAAATGAAGCTCAGATACACACACATACGCACACATGCATACACACATGCACACACACACATATCCAAAGTTTGGGCCTTGAAAGTTTTGTGTATGAATTCTAACTTGCTTTTTGTGCCCTCATTCCTTAACCTGTAGCTCATGACTCCACCTGTTGTGTTTACCTTGTTTCTAGTCAGCTAAATGTTACTATGAGCACAAAGCAAAGGCATTTATTGCGGGGAGTAAAAGTAGCAACATAACATCTCCCTCATGAACATGAGGTACAATCTTGCACTAAATTTCTCACACCATGAGTGGGAAGAATGGACAAAGAATTCAGAAATGGAGAGAGGCATGCACTTAAGAAAGGCCTATGGCCAAAGAAGCTTTGAGTAGGGGCCACTTCAGGGTAGTTGATTCTTCAAATTGTTTCCACTGACCTTGAATTTGAAATATCCACTGGAACACTGATAGGTACTGCTTTTATGAATCTGCTTCACTGTTTAGCTATAATCACAAATACCTTCAGTTTCAGGCTAAACCGACAACCTGTTTAGAAAATAGCTATACATTGTAACAATATTCCATGCAGAATTCCAGCTCCAGGCATTACATTCTCAACTACTCTTAGAGATTTGACAATGCTATAGCGGGGCTCTCTTAAATGACCCCTGAAGTTTGATTGGTAAGAGAGTTGGCTTCTCTATTTTTAAGCACTCTTTTTCATGTATGTTATTAATAAATAATATGTTTATGTATGTTAATAAATAATCAGAGAAAAGGGTACCAGGGGAGGCCTATTGTCTTTGCCAATCCTCAGTTGCACTTCCTGTCATTTTCATATGTGTATGTAGAGACACAATCAAGAAGACACATAATTTAGCAGCCACCATTTTTAATCAATGGCTTCCTTAGGCTTACCCTAGTAAAGGAATCTCTAGTTCAAAGGATATGGAAGTTTTAGCCCTTTTTTTGCATAATTTCAATTTACTTTCCAAAGTGATATAATGGATGAAAGTTACACCAATATACACCAAAAATATTTATTGAAGCACTTTTTTTGATAGCAAAGAATTGGGAACATTGCAGATGCCTGTGGATTGGTAATAGTTAAGTTATCTTGCCTGGAATATTATTGTGCTTTAAGAAATTCTGATTTTGATAATTAACAGGGAAGCATGAAAATATGTACATGTAAAGATGAAAAATGAAGTGAGCAGAACATAGAAAAAAATATACACAATAACCTCAACAACAAGAATAGAAAGAACACATAAAATATTCAAAAGCTGAAAGTTTAAAATTATATTAAGAATGGTGTGAGGGAAGATACATCAGAAGGTATTCTGTGCACACTCCTTTTCAGAGAAGGAAGATCTACAAACATACATTGTATGTATTTTCAGATTTTTTTCAATATGTTGATCTGTTATGCTGATTTTTGCTCTACTTTTTTTTTCCTATTTTCATTTTAATTCTTATAAATATATATATTTTATTGGACAAATTTCTAGGAGTGGGAAAGAGAGGAATGCTAGGGACAATTTCAGTAATCTAAAAGATAATAATGATCAATAAACCTTAATTAAAAAAAGAAAAGGTTGTTAATCTGAATTGACCTATTTTTAATTAAGCCATGGTGGCTCTTGGTAATCATTACCAGGTTAACAATTAACTGCTTCAGCAACTGTGGTGTTAATGTGATTAAAGATCTTCCCTGTCAATTCAATAGGGACTTTACTAACACCCTTTACTTACTACGTAGGAGGCCCCAGGCCCACACCCTTTTGTTAATTAGGTCACAAGAGTTGCCAAGACCCCAGGGCCCTAAGGAGAGGTGCTAAGACAAGAGCCAATTGTATGTACACTGAGTTCTAGCCAATCAGATGCTGGCTAGAACTATATATAAAGAGAGCCCAGAGTGTGTGAGCAGCAGAATTGAGAAGCAGACACCAAGAAGACATTGAGGCAACAGACACTGTGAGAGAGCCAGTGTTGAGAGAAACTACAGAGTAGAGAGTGAAGAACCAGAGAGTTGCAGAGATCAGAGCTGAGTATCTACAGCACTGAGAGGTTGGAGAACTGAGAATCAAGAGAATCCAGGAGGCTGCAAGGACTCTGAGAGATACAAGGACTTTCAGAACTTCAGCAGGGGATGCTGGCAAGCAAACAGTTAGGATTCATGAGTGATTGTTTATGGAAAGGCCTTAGCAAGTGAGAAGATTACAGGATGACTTGGTTCTTTGCTATAATATTTTGTTCTAATTTCCTTGTTGCTACACTGAGGTGGGCTAACTTGTTTTGGAATATAATTACTGCTATATTGAATTAGAGTTATTGGTCCTGGGATTTGATACTCTGATGTCTAAATGTTATACTTCTGCCTTCTACCTACAAAGTTTTTCATACTTTGTGATTCTGAACCATACAGGCACGTTTATGGTCATCCTTGAGGTCATGAATCTTGCCTGACTGGTACAGCAATCTGAGCAGGAGATCATCAACTCATTACTTTTCTCCTTTTTATCCTTAATGCATAATCTCTCACTTAATAGCTTCTGACATTCAACTATATCATTCTTGGAAGGACAGTGTAGTTTCTTCTTCAGAGATTCCAGCTCTCTAATGTTCAGGAAGAGCCACAAACCTGTTTTTAGTCTCTAATTTTGCAGCTACCTTTTTTTTTCCTTTCTTTTCTGCTTTATGTTAATGCACTATGAAAATACTGGCAATTCCTTTCCCATGCCAGATACACTTTTCCTTATTAAAGCCTCCTTTCAGTTTCTGTTAGGAGCACTAAATTCTCCCTAGCAACAGAATGTAGAGAGGCATTCTTCAAGTCCATTCACATTCTCTTCTAAAAGGGAGATCAGTTTACATACATTTCAAAGGCAAATAATAATCATTTGACTGTGGCAAAAATAAAATAAAATAAAATAAAAACTTCTCATAGGCAATGTAAATCACAGTACAATTTCCCTACTGTACATACTAGGTGAGATTTCGTCTTGTTTTTTTAAACTGATTATTAGTTTTTAATCTCAACTCAAATTGCCTGGTTAAATTTTACACTGAATTATCACATCTTAATAACGTATCAATCCTACTCAACCTTGCTGCCCTTAGTCTCAAAAACCTCCACAATCATACCCCAATCCTCTTTAGCCTTATACCAACTTAGCTATTTCTTCAATTTATCTCATCTAGTAATTAATCTTATTAATTTGCTTTCTTCTTTAATTATCTCTACTTAACTTTTCTTAAGTATGTAGATTTTATCTTGTCAAATGCACCATCCATTTCTTGTCTTCCTTTTGTTTCTATTCCTTTAATCTTTGTGCTAGTGTAGTAGGAAGGCCGAATTTACAATTTCAAATATAATCATGTATATGTTTGAATGGTTCAAAATTGCAAGGTATGAGAGATTCTCTAAGTAGAAAACAACAAAAAATTTATTTAGGCCCCACCGCAGCTGATCTGTGAACCAGCCCCCCCATTCCGACATCTTGACAAAAAGACTCCAGGCCCACAAAGCCTGCCTCACGAGAGCAACCAGGAGGCCACAGAAAAACAAGATAGTATTTAGCCAAATCATTTTAACTGGCCTCGAGTTCCTGCTCACACTCCTGGGTCTACACATGGGTAAGCCCTACTTCCTCAGCTTCCTGCTTTCACAGCTTCTGCTTCCGCTGTAGTTGTCTCTTGGCTCACCTTTCCTCGCAGCCAAGCTTCTGGTGTTCTCAAGCCCCGCCTCAACAACCAGAGACCATTGATTCCCGAGTTGGCCCCTCTTAAGTCATTAATCTACACCCACACAGGTTTCACACCTGATAGGGCTTTGGGCCTGGGACTTAGCACTTAACAGCTGAAAGTACTTCCACTCAAAAGAAACAAAAGCCATGCTAAGGAGACAATTTTGCTTAACAACACAGCTATGATCACTGGCTGCTAGAGTTTTGTTTTTTTTTTTTCCTATGCCTGTAATGTGGGTTAGGTAACATTACTGCTGCTGCTGATGTTGTTATTATTTTCCAGCTGAATGATAAAGGGAATAGGGTTCAAGCTCCATCTCCCTGGACACAACTTCTTAGTGGCCTCTGTAAACATTCCTGGTTATTGACAGAAGTAAAGTAAAGAAGTCCAAGTAGAGTCAAGGTATTTGAGCTTTGGTGAATGTCCTCAAATCATAAAAATCATTAATTTCTATGCTATCTGGGGAGAAAGGCATCATCTAAACAAGCTAAGTGATGAAACATATTAGATCAAAATATCTTCCATGCTATGGCTAAGTTTCTTTTTATTAACAGTTTAATACACCAAGAGTTTCTCATTTAAATTTAACACTGGGCGTTGCGTTGCTCCCCGAGTCCGGCTTCCCCGAGCGGAGACACCCCCCTCACACCCCCGCCATGGCTGAGAGCGATTGGGATACGGTGACGGTGCTGCGCAAGAAGGGCCCCACGGCGGCCCAGGCCAAGTCCAAGCAGGCCATCTTAGCAGCTCAGAGAAGAGGAGAAGATGTGGAGACTTCCAAGAAATGGGCTGCTGGCCAAAACAAACAACACTCCATCACAAAGAACACAGCCAAGCTGGACCGAGAGACTGAGGAACTTCACCATGACAGGGTCACTCTAGAAGTGGGCAAAGTGATCCAGCAGGGCCGGCAGAGCAAGGGACTGACACAGAAGGATCTGGCCACAAAAATCAATGAAAAGCCCCAAGTTATTGCTGACTATGAGTGTGGACGGGCCATTCCCAATAACCAGGTCTTGGGCAAGATCGAAAGAGCCATTGGTCTCAAGCTTCGTGGGAAGGACATTGGAAAGCCGCTTGAGACAGGACCAAAGGGGAAATGAACACAAAGCCTCGAAATCAGTTCGTTCAGACTGATCTCGTCTGGCGGGTTCTCCTTCACCACCAGAACCAATGTGTTTTTTCACATTGCCAAGCTGAACACAGGGGTATCAGACTTGTTTGGGGGAGGAACCTTCC
>CM053626.1:99443337-99496877 GCA_028646595.1 Phalanger gymnotis
AGGGTGGGTGGGAAGGGAAGAGGGGAGAGAATTTGGAACTCAAAGTTTTAAAAAATAGATGTTCAAAAAGAAAAACAAAAAAGTTTTTGCATTCAGCTAGAAAGTAAGATACACAGGCAATGGGGCATAGAAATTTATCTTGCCCTACAAGAAAGGGAAAAAGGCATGGGAGGAGAGCAGGATGACAAAAGGGAGGGCTGACTGGGAAACAGGACAACCAGAATATACACCATCTTGGAGGAGGAGGAGGGTAGAAATGGGGAGAAAATTTGTAATTCAAACTCCTGTGAAAATCGACACTGAAAACTAAATATATTAAATAATAAAAAAATTGAAATAAATATTTCATCAAGACCAGCATAAATTTTGAGCAGTCCACCATTTTTTAGTCTTCATTATCCTGACTTGGTTAGATCACCTATCTTCCATTCTCTAAAGATGTACTTCATAATATTTCTCACATCCTCCTCCTCCTGCTCCTCAGCAGCAGCAATAACAACATTACCAAGATGTTCATTAATTAAGTTGGAAGGCACATTTTGGCTCAACAAAATGAGAAACTTTCCTACAGTGAAATCTTTCCAAAAATATAAGGGGTTGGCACTCCTTCAGTAGAAGAGTACAGTGTTACTGGAAAATACTTAAAAAGAAATATTATAGCGAGAATTTATAGTGCAGGTAAGGATTGAATTAAGTGCTTTAAGATCCTTTCTAAGTCTCAGACTCTATTATCACCAGGAACATTTAGGGAAGCAACTGCGCAGGCATTTGAAGTCTATGCTCTGTGTTTACCATCAATTACCCAGCTATTCATGTGTAAGTACATTTGCCTTCATTTACACAGTGATTATCACAGTTATCCACTTTGCTTTGGCAGTGGGATCTGGCCTTTTTAGTCATTGAATGCTTTACTTCGAAAAGATTCCAATATGATTCAGACATTCACTTTGAATTCTGCCACCTTTCATACAAACCATTTATAAGATGGTTTTTGTCAAAATAAAATATGAGTTAACATCACCATATCAGTTTTAAAAAATAACAAAAACTGATCTTTTGCTAAAGGTACACTATAGTAAAGATGAATGTTAAATTTATTTAGGACATATTAAAGTTGTCATTTATCAGGTTTATTGGGGATTATAAATCATGGCCTTACCATAACAGATTTCTAATATGCCAAGTTTAATAAAATTATCTTTATTAATCAATATCAGAACTTTAACTATTTATTTTCTTTTTTCATTTATTACTGATTTTGTAAACCTGAAATATTTAAATGATATATCATTTGAAATTCATGTTTGTTGTCACACATTTTTAGTATTAAAGTGCAATTTCCCCTCTAAATATATGTGGAAAACAAAAGTGTTCATTTTTTAAATTGTGGACAGACTGACAACTTTCACTTTGTTCTCTCTGCTCTTTTTATTAATAGAGCATGTGTTTAGGCAACTTTTGGTAATGACTCCCACCCTACCTTATTTACAATATTTTAATGATTCAAGTCACAAATGAGATAACTAGTCCAGTAAGGAACTCTTAATTAGGCTTTTCTCATTCCTCAGAAATGCATTGTTTCAGCTCAAATGAGTTTTAAGGAACCTTATATTGAAAAAAAAAACCAGGAGATGTACAACATAATTAAATATCAGATAGAAAAATTTATCAAGCCATTCATGAGGTTTCACATACAAAAAACTAGGACCACATAGAATTTCCAAGTTGTAAAGGACCTTAGCCACCAACTAATCCAAATTATATCCAAAAGATGAATTTCTTCTACAGTATACTAAACAAATGTTCATCTGGCCTTTCATTTAATACCACTAATCAGTGATAACACATTATTTCCTGAATAAATTCATTAAACTTTTGTATAGCTTTCCTTGTTCAGGAGGATTTTGTTGTTTTATTTTGCTTTGTTTTTCCCCTGAAGCTTAATTGCTTCTCTTTGTAACTACCATTCATTATTTCTCGTTACTGGATATTCTAACTCTTGCCCTAGGGCCCTGGCCTTCTGATTCCTGAGTTCACCATTTCTACATTGAACCTGACCAACCATACTTCACCTTGGCAATCTTTATGTTATTCCCCATTGAATATATCCTTCTCTCTTTTCTCCTCATTCCTTTTCCCCATTTTTCCAGGAAAATATGCTTTAATCAATTTCCCTGAACTCTCTCTCTCTCTCTCTCTCTCTCTCTCTCTCTCTCTCTCTCTCTCTCTTTCTCTCTCTCCCTCCCTCCCTCCTTCCCTCCCTCCCTCCCTCCCTCCCTCCCTCCCTCTCTTGTCTTCAAACAATTCCTGACTTGGCTAGATCATCTATATTCCCATTTCTAAAGATGTTCTTCATAATATTTCTCACATCCTCCTCTTTCTCTTCCTAAACATTTAATACATTCTAATACATCTAATACATTTAATACATTCTAAAGACATACTAAACATTTAATACATTTTTAATTTTTTTTCTCATAATCTTAGCTATGGAGATATTATTAGAGATATTTGATTTTTTTTTGGTGGGAGAGGAAGAGAGTTAAATTGACTTCTTTTTTCCTTTTTTAGTCTACAGTATTATGCAAATTACTTGTAAAAAGGAATAAAGTTGATATAGTTTCATTTTCTAAGAGCAATAGCCATGTATTTGTACATCTACTGATGTTAGACTCAGAACATATGATTTTGACTTGATAAAACTGGACTGAACTGGTTTCCATACCATTAGTTGATTCTCTCTTAGCTGACTCCTAGATTTTATGCCATGCATGTGCTTATTGCTCTCTTTTCTTGTATTTTAATTTTATAATTTTAAAGAAGTTTTTATCCCAAGGTAACGGGCAAAGCTCCTTAATACATCTCAGTCTCTCTTAGTGGTATTGCAGCAGCTGGAGCGATGAAGTCAAGCAATTCAAAGATCATTTAGGCCAACGATAAAACAAGACCATTCACCAAGAAGTACAGCAAATAAAACAGTCAGAAATGAAAAAAAGAAACACAAAAACTGACAATATATTGAAGCCAAAAACAATGTAATTACTCCTCAGGATACAAGGAAGACTTTTAGGGGTATCTAACAGTTGGAGAGACAGTTTTTGTTATGTGTATGGCATAGGTTTCTTGGAGTTAGAAGACAATTGGGAAGATTACTTTAAAAAATGCTACATGTTGCCATAAAAATTCATGGGCAAGACATTACAAACACTAAATCCTTCTGTGTGTAAGGTGGATTTAGGTGTATCTAAGGTGGATTTTATTGTAAGGTGGATTTTGTTAGTTATCAATTTTTTTAGATACTAGTTCCCAGGATCCATGGCCACAACAGTTTCTAGTTCCTGGCTCATAGCTTGTAAACATCTCAACCTGGCTTGCCCATCACATTATAATATTAAAATAATATAAACATTTGAGTTCACTTGGTAAATATCCACTACTACTGCACAGTGAGATACAACAGCGAGTTAATATAAACTTGTGAGGCTTTTGCTGGCAAATTGCCTTCTTTTCTGTTACCCTATAAATCAAGTAGGCATTGTTCAGTAATTGAGGGAACAGGAATGTGCAAGGGGAATGTGCATGAGTGCTTGCCTCAACCTGCCCCCTTTGAGGCTTAAGTGATGCTAAGAGTTGGAACTGCCATTCTTCCTTGCCCCCGTGAAAAGAGTAATTGGGGGATGTTCCCATTGGTACTCCCGTTATTAGTAACCTTTTGAGAAGGCTAGAATAAAGTAAGCTTACTTAACCTTTTCTTATGTCTCTGATCCTCTCTTCCTGTCTGCCTGGATCAAGAGTGAATCCTCTAGAACACCTGCAAGCTCTTCTGTGTCATATTCCACCCTCTGTTGTCATAATCGGTATTACCTTGCTGACCCTTTCATAAAGATAACTTAGACAAAAGAAAATCGCTTAAAATTTATGATTATACTACACTTTTGTAAGAAGTTGTGGCATATGATTTTGGTGGAATACTACTGTGCTATAAGAAATGATGAGCTTGGAAGCTCACAGGAAAACATGAATAGACTTGAATGAAATAATGAAAAGCGAAATAAGAAGAACCAAGAGAATGTTGCATACAGTAACAAAATATTATTTTAAGAACAGCTTTGAGTGACTAAGTCATTTTGACTATTGCAAACACCCAAATTAACCACAAAAGACATGTAAAGGAAGATGCTATCTGTATCCAGAGAAAGAACTGATAAATAGAAGTATGTATCGAACAATTTTACATATATGTGCATGTCTGTGTCGAATGGTAGACATACCTAGCTAGGGAAGGGATGGGGGAGGGCAGAAAAAAGGGGAAAAAAGAAAGTTACATGTTAACTTTATTATATGTTTAAAAGCATTAACAAACTGTACATAATAGATTTGTAATTTCATGTATAATTATCTTTTAAAAATATTCCACTACGTTATGGAAATGCTTGTTTTATTTCTTAAGTTCAGAATAAAATAAATGAAATTAAAAATGAAAAGAAGTCTAGGTAAGATTCTAAGATGATTTTCAGACTGTAAAACATTTCCTTCCCCAAAAAGTATTATGGGAATGTTTTGTTTTGTTCTGTTTTGTTTTACTTCTAGAAAGGTTAAAATTCTTGTCTCCTGTTGAGGGAATTATGAACTTTAATACGTTTTATACTAATAACATATTAGTACACTGAGGACCAGAATTCTTCTGGAATTACAAAATTCCCCCATGAAAAAGGGATACTACAATAAAACCCCATACAACACTAGATATTGCTAAAGGTTAAGAAATTATCAATGAAATGGATGTAAATACACTTAAAAGGGGCAGCTAAGTGTTGCTTAGCCTAGCTAAGCTCTGGGCCAGGACTCATGATGACATGAGTGCAAATCTAGCCTCATACATTAGCTATGTGACCTTGGGCATGTCACTTTACTTGGTTTCCTCATCTGTAAAATGAGCTGAAGAAGGAAATGGCAAACTACTCCACTATCTTTGCCAAGAAAACCCCAAATGAGGCCATGAAGGGTCAGATGTGACTGAAATGACTAAACAACAAGAACAAGAATGTACTTGTATATCCTAGGATGTCAATGTATTTAACCCCATTGACAAACTATAGACTGTAATTGAGAATGTATTTAAAAATGAACTCTCTTTGAAAGATTTATTCAATATCCAGTATGATAAAAGAGTTATTTCAGAATATAACAATTTGTTATGTGATTTCACTGGTATATGGCAAGGAAACTCCTTCTATCACAGTAGGTTAATATGTTCTCCATAATGGATACCTTTACTGAGTTACCCAGAGAACTGAGAGATTAAATGCCTTGCCCAGAGTTAAATAGGGAGTATGTGTCTGAAGTAAAGATTGAACCTAGGTCATCCAAGCTTTGAATTCAACTCTTTATCTACTAGGTCAGATAGCCTCTATGTGCAAGCATATCAAGAATTAAATAATCAAGAATTAAATAACATGTCAAAATGTTATGAATTCAATGCCAAATTGTAAAAAATAAGTGATTTCAATGCAGCAATAGAATTAGTATTTTTAAGTGACTGATGCAAAATATTGTAATGTTTATAAGTAAAATTTAAAGATTTTACTGTATCTTAGTTGATTTGCATGCCACTGTAGTTGTATTGAAATTATTCATGAAAAAAATTTCAATCCTATGTAATCAAAATACCGTACCTCAATTTCATGATGTCATGCTTACCTGGGTTCTAGGTAGTGGACAATGACCTCATGTTTTCTTAGTCACCAATGGAATGAAACAAGGCTGTGTGTTTGCCCCCATGATTTTTTAGCATGATGTTTTTGGATATTTTGTCAAATGCTTCCAATGAGCAAGAACATAGCATCAAGGTCAGTTACTGCACATCAGTGGTAAGTTCTTCAAGTTGAAAAGGTACAAGCCAAGACCAATTTGGAGGGAGTATCGGTGCATGATTTTTTGTTTGCAGATGACTGTGCACTCAATGCAGTCTTATAAGCTAAGATGCAAAAAAGTATGGATCGATTCTCTGCTGCTTGTGCTAATTTTGGCCCAACAATTAACACCAAGAAAACACAGGTGCTCCATGAGCCACCACCACACCATCCATACATGGAACCATTGGTTAAAACAAATGGAGAAGTTTTGAATGCTGTAGATAAGTGTACTTACCTTGGTACTGTACTTTCCAATCACATTGATAATGAGGTTGACACACACATTGCCAGAGCAAGCTTAGTGTCTTGGAGGCTCAGAAGGAAAGTATGGGAGAGAAGAAATATTAGATTGAATATGATACTGAAGGTCTGTAGAGCCGTTGTGTTGACCTCATTGTTGCATAACTCTGAAACTTTGACACAGTATACCAGTGCCATGCCAGCAAACTGAATTGTTTCCATTTGAATTGTCTTAGGAAGATTCTGAAGATCACATGGCAGGATAAGATACTAAACACTGAGTTCCCTTCTTGACCTAAACTGTCAAGCATTCAAACTGCTTCACAGAATGCAACTCTGATGGGCTGGCCGTGTTGTTTGAATGCAAAATGTATGCTTTTCAAAAGACTATTTTATGGAGAATTTACACAGGGCAAATGTTCACACGGTGGTCAGAAGAAGCAATACAATGACACTGTCAAGGTCTTTCTTAAGAATTTTGGAATTGATTTGGCGACATGGGAGACACTGGCACAGGACCGCTCAGCATGGTGTGACCACATCAGAAAAGGTGCTGTGCTGTATGAGCAAAGCAGAATTGAAACAGCTCAAAGGCAACACAAGATGTGCAAATTTGGAGTGTCCACCTCAAATGTTCACATGGACTATTTGTGGTAGAGCGTTACGAGCTCATATTCATCTGATCAGTCAAAGTTGGACACACAGAAAATTGACTCTAGCGTAGTGATTCCATTTTAGTCCTCTTTGAGAATGAAGGACAAGAACCGACCAACCATTCAAAAAAGAGATTTTCAAGGTACTTAAACTGCCCCTTCTCTACTTTGCTTTGTTTGTTTTTAGGGTATGTCAGTTTGACTGTTGACATTCAATTCACATAGATATTTTAAGGTTACTATTCTATATTCTGTGAGGTGTTTGCCTAAATTTAATTTCTGTAACACTTCTTTCCAATTTTTCCTGCAATTCTTAACCTATGTGGAATCTTTCCCATCACAACTTATTTTTCTCATATTTATTGGATACTGGTCTTTAGTTTTCCCATCTCCAAAATGTAAGCCTTGAATTAAATGTACTCTTTATGTCTCTTCTACTTCTACATATATGACTTTATGATTTTTTTTAATTTTTGCTTACAGAATCTGTCTAAATAATATGCTTTTCTTTTTCACTCATTTTTTAAAAAAATAATATTCAGTGGTTTCTACTTAATAATATGATTTGAGGTATGGGAAGGTTTTTCTCTTCATTATATGGCATATAGTTCCTTTGAGATTTTAGAACTTTTATAACTGAGAATGAATTATGTTACTATGGTATATAATTACATCTGTAAGTTTATTTAGGTGGAATCAACATTTTATTGTATTTGTTTTGCCCAATTGTGACGAATGGATTTCTCTGATTATTTGTTATCCTTTATTCCTTTAAAAGGTGTTTTGTAATTGTATTTGTTTGTATCTTGTGTTTTGGTAGAATAACCTCCAGAAACTCTATATATTTTGTAATTATATTGAATAGGATTCTTTGGTCATTATTTTCTTTATTTGTCATTGTTATATAGAAATGCTAATGATTTTGTGTATTTATTTTGTATCTGGATATTCTATTGATGATTGTCTCAGGTTTTTTTTGACCCTGTATATTTTTCTGAATACCATCATGTTATCATCAAATACAGAGGCATTCAGTTTCTTTCTCCTTGATTATTACTACCACTAGCATTTATGGAATAAGGTAAATTAAAAATAATGAAATGCATTATCTAAAGTCTTTTATCTACTGAAAAATTGTCATGTATTGCAATATTACCAGAATGTATTTAATTCAGAGATGTTGCCATTATCAAAACAATTTAAAAATTCTTCATTTAGAATGTCCTTCATATACCACCGTGCATTCTTCTGAATATCTTTAACAGTGGAAAACCTTCTTCCTTTGAAAGTAGATTTATTTTTCCTGAAATTAAAAAAAAAAAACATTAACTCCTTCTGCTTAATGCTGATGCAAAGCTGGGGCATACAGTGTTGATTTAAAGAGAAAAATGATATGGATCATATTCTTGAATAGCTATTGGGGCTGAAGGTAACACAGGGATTCTGGAAATGGTAGTATCATTGGAACGTGTGTTGAGTATGTGGCCTGCTCACATCATTATTAGAAAAGACATAATGCTATTCATATCTATAAGTTCTATTATGCTTATTTTTTAAAGTTTTAGTAGGTTGTAATCTCATTTCTTAAATGTATAAACTTTGTGCAGAGGAAAAAAAATCATTAAATTTAGGAGTTTACTTTATTTTCACAAAGTATGATTTCAGTGCTTCATCATGCTGTGAAAATGACCCTGGTTCCTCAAAAGGTATGATCACCAATGAAATGTCTGACAAATCCTACCAAGCATTAAATTCTTTGAATATGACCAGGGTGCAGAGTTTGAGTCTATTCTCGCTAGCTCAACCTAGTTAAGTACTTTGGCAGACCCTTAGGTAATAGACAAGTTTTTCAGCAGTGATGAATCATGAAAAAGAAAAATAAAAATAAACAAACACTGTACTTCATCCTGTATTGCTGTTTTCTATTTTACATAGATGGAATGAAATGGCAGAATATTGGAATGTGAGCTTATTCAAATCACATACCTTTTAGAACTCCTTTAATATTGATACTTTAAATATGAAATTATTTTTCTGTCCTCAATCATATGGAGTTAGCATCTGATTTCAAATACCAGCTCTACCACCTTCTGCCTGTGTGAACTCAGGTGCATCATTTAACCTATCTGGGCACCAATTTCCTCAGATTTTTGTGGTTCCTGCATATGGATTGCTTTCTCTATATTCGTTTGCATGCTGTCTCCTCCATTAGATTGTAAGCTCTTTGAGGTCAGAGATTTTCTTTTGCCTCTTTTTTAAAATCTCCATTATTAACATGATTCTTGGAAAATATAGTAGGTATTTATTAAATGTTTACTGAATTGAATTGAATTATTGAGTTTTGAATAAATGAATTCTAAAGTCTATATCTGCTCAAAGTCTATTTCATCATGATCATGTTATAGTGAACAATAAAGTGAGAAGACATATCAGCCAGCCAATAGGAATTTATTAAGAGATTCCTATAGTGAGGTATGCTAGCTAAATGGCACAGTGGAAAGAGTTGTGGGCCTGGAGTCAGGAAAACTCATCTTCTTGAGTTTAAATCTTGCCTCAGACACTTACTGGCTGAATGACCGTGCACAAATTGCTTAACACTTTTTTGCCTCATTTTCCACATCTGTAAAACGAGCTGGAGAAGGACACATCAAACTACCCCAGTGACTTTGAGAAGAAAACCCCAAATAGAGTGGTTAAGCATCAGACATAGCTGAAAAATGATTGAATGATGACAACAACAACATCTAGGTAATACGCTAAGTGTGGGGATACAAAGGCAAAACATCATCCCTGCTCTCAATGAACTTACATTCTGTGAGAGAAACAGTATACAAATAACTTTGCAAAGAAGATTGATTCTGTGTAAATGGACAATAATCTAAGTAGAAGAAGGAGGAACAGGAAAAGGCTACAAAAGGTAGAATTCCAGCTCAGAATTTCAGGAAGTCAGAAAAGCCAAGAAGCAGAAGTGAGTAGGGACAATATTCTAGGCATGGTTTTTATCTCTTAAATAAGTTCAGAGTCAGGAATGTTGTGTGTGGACAATAGCAAGAAGTTTAATATTGCTAGATCATAGAACACGTGGAAAGAAGAAAAATGTAAAAAGATCATGAAGGTAGGAAATGGGCTGGGTTTTGAAAGGTCTTAAAGGCTCAAAAGGGA
Organism: Phalanger gymnotis; assembly: GCA_028646595.1. Taxonomy (NCBI): domain Eukaryota; kingdom Metazoa; phylum Chordata; class Mammalia; order Diprotodontia; family Phalangeridae; genus Phalanger; species Phalanger gymnotis. Next base: position 99,453,308 of record CM053626.1, read on the forward strand.
ATTTTCTATTTGTTCCTGGAGGTCAAAAAAAATCTAAATGGAAATATATTTCATAGATTATCCTTTTTGTTTTGTTACAGACTGAAAGATAATAGGCACCAGCATTTCATGGGACATGTGATCTTTAGATGCCAACCTTATAATGTATAGCAGTTTAAAAAAAAAAAAGCACGATTAAGATAATTTCAGCCAATGTGTTACCAAAAGCAGGGTAGAACAAAAGTAGAGAAATTCTGTAGAGATTTCAGTCATTGCATTTGTTTCTGTGACCTCATTTTCATTTTTCTTGGCAAAAATACTGGAGTGGCTGCCATTTCCATCTCTAGCTCATTTTACAGATGAGCAAACTGAGGTAAACAGGGTTGTGATTTATTCAGAACCACATAGCTAGTAAGTGTCTGAGGCCAGATTTGAACTCAAAATCTGAGTCTTCCTGACTCCAGGCCCAGTATTCTATACAAAAAACCACTTAATTACCCCCCATAAAGATATTATCATTCAAACCTAATCAGCATGTACTGTCATTCTTTAACGTGGTCACAAAGGAAAGTAGTGAAAAATGTATTAGAAAATATCGGTCAGCTTTAAGGGGCCAAAAAGGCCTCAAATCGTAGAATGCTGAGAAGTATTATAGCTATATGTCTTAGAAACTTTGTCACAAAAGAGAGTCAAAAGATATTAGACATAGTCAACACAGAAATATAATCACACAGAAAAATCAACTTGACATTTACGTGAGCAATATCTACATCAGATATCTATCTCTGTACTGCTAAATAATCTCTGTAGAGGGAAGATCAGAATCAAAATAAAATTAAAGGAAAGGCTAAAGATGAGAAAAATGGATATAATTAAAATAGCTTTAGCCAGGTTTATTCAAATAATATGCTAAATTCAAAAAATAATAAAAGATAAATATATTAAATTCATAATCACTGTTTCCTGTAGATGCTTACCTGATATAATCAAAAGTTATAAAAAGGAATCAAAAAGGACCCCAGAAAGGAATTTCAAGGAATTGTCCATAGCAAACAGAGACAAAGCAACCAATGGTAAGGCATAACATGTTAATATGCTACTGAGAATTACCATTGTGTGGTTTGCAACAGAAGGCTGGCCTTAGAGTCAGGAACATTTGGGTTCTAGACTTGTCTCTGATACATCTTTACTTCATTCATTCATTCATTCATTCTTTATTTATTTATTCATTATTGATTCATTCATTCATTCATTCATTCATTCATTTATTTATTTATTTTAGTTTACAACACTCGGTTCTACGTAATTTTCACTTCCAGATTTTCTTCCCCCTTGCCCCCCCTTCCTGCCCAAGATGGCATGGAATCCTATGTATCTTCTATGTATAACTTCACATTGAACTTATTTACACACTAGTCAAGTTGTGAAGAAAAACTATGACCAATGGAATGAATCATGAGAAAGAAGAAACAGAACCAAAAAAGCCCCAAAAACAAAAACAAAAGAGAGAAAAAAAGGGAAAAAAAGCTGAGCATAGTGTGCCTCAATCTGCATTCATACCTTATAGTTCTTTCTCTGCATGTAGATATCATTCTCCATTGTGAGTCCTTTGGAGTTGTCTTTGCATCCTGTGTTGCTAAGAAGAGCAAAGTCTATCAGTGTTAGTCATCACAAATCCATATATCTGTGGTTGTGTATAATGTTCTCCTGGTTCTACTCCAGTCACTCAGCATTATATCGTGTAGGTTTTCCAGGTTGTTATGAAGTCCGAATCATCCCCATTTTTTATAGCGCAACAGTATTCCTTTACCTTCATATACTATAACTTTTTGAGCCATTCCCCAATTGATGGGCATGTCCTTGATTTCCAATTCTTAGCTATTACAAAAAGAGCTGCTAGGAATATTTTTGTACATATGGGTCATTTTCCCACTTGTATGATCTCTTTGGGATACAACCATAGAAGGGGTATTGCTGGGTCAAAGGGTATGAACATTTTTATAGCCCTTTGGGAATAGTTCCAAATTGCTCTCCAGAATGGCTGGATCAATTCACAATTCCACTAGCAGTGTAACAATGTTCCAATTTTCCCACATCTTCTCCAGCATTTATCATTTTCCTGTTTTGTCATTTTAGCCAATCTGACAGGAGAGATGTGGTACCTAAAAGTTGTTTTGATTTGCTTTTCTCTAATCAGTAGTGATTTTGAGCATTTTTTCATATGCCTATAGATCTCTTTAATTTCTTCCTCTGAAAACTGCCTATTCATATCCTTTGATCATTTCTCAATTGGGGAATGACTTATATTCCTACATATTTGGCTCAGTTCCCTATACATTTTAGAGATGAAGCCTTTATCAGAGACGCTGGTTGTAAAGATTTTCTCCTAATTTTCTGCTTCCCTCCTAGTTTGTTGCATTGGCTTTTTTATGCAAAAAACATTTCAATTTAACATAATCAAAATTATCCATTTTGTATTTTATAATGCTCTCTATCTCTTGTTTGGGCATGAATTCTTTTCTTTTCCATAAATCTGATAGGTAAACTATTCCTTGCTCTCCCAAATTGCTTATAGTATCTGCCTTTAATCCTAAATCATTAACCCATTTCGACTTTATTTTGGTATATGGTGTAAGATATTGGTCTGTGCCCAGTTTCTGCCCTACCATTTCCCAATTTGATTGTTCCTAAATTAGCAAACAAACAAATCCCATACTTCTTATTGATCAAACATTCCTATATGGTAGAGATCTTAGAAAACTACAGCATCTAAAGAATTATATTTCTGTGGGCCACCAGAACATGTGATGCTGTGGTGCTCATTTGTTTCTTCCCTGTCCTGAACTGAACGTCCAAAGGAATTGTGTGGAGCTGAGTATGGCAAAACTCATTCAATTTGTATCTGAGTAGTTTTTCCATTTTAAGCTGAAGAGGAGAAGTCAAAGGGTAGTGTCAGGGTTACAGTATGGACATCATTCCTTGTTTGGTACCACCTCTCTCTTCTCTTTCCTGCTTGTGGAATCCAGTGACCGAAGGGCCTTGGCCTGCTAAAAAGGAGTGTAGAACCCATGGTCTCAAACATCCAAAATGCAGACTCTTCTGTCATTCCTGGAGAAATTTTCAGATTGTTTCCAACAGGTCTGGTTCAACAAAAATGATTTGTGAAAACCCAATTTCAGTGGGAGTCCAGGGACTTTGGAAGCTTCTTGAGTCTTCAGGAAGACAGATACATCAAGAATATTGGAAGGAAAAATTCTTGCTTTTGACTTGCTACTTCCCGTTTGTGAAAATCATTGATCTTGAGCTGAAATGAATTTTTGAGGTCATTGAGTTCAAACCTCCTGAGTACACAGATATTAACATCTGGTTGAATCAAGCACTTAGGAGATTCCAGTACAGACATGGAAATTCAATTGAAAATGCCCATCTTCTCACTTTATTTCATTTCAATAACTTTGTTATTTTTGTTTATGTTTTTGACGGAGAAACACTACTGTTGAAGAACCAGATTTTGACTAACAGAAGACAAATAAAAGATTTGGCAGCTGCTGAAAGAAAACTACAGGAAAACTTTTGAAGACATTCTTAAAAAGACAAGCTATCAAAATGATTTGATAGGCAAAAGAAACAAATGCAGAATAGGAAACAGCTTGAAACATATTTTCAAAGAACAAGTTTACTTCTGTTTCATAAGTAGCAACACAAGGCAAATTAGGCCATTCATGTGAGAAATATAATGCTTTTTATCTCAAGAGGTAAAAGTAAAGAAATGAAGCACTTAACTAGTCTTACCCAAGTTCAAAGAGAAGATGGCATCTATGTTTTTCCTTCATTACAAGAGGAAGGGGAAAGAGCTCAGAATAGGAAGATGAAAAGGAATGACAAATAAGAATGGCAAAAAAAAACAAGCATTACAAGAAGAGTTGTTTCATAATCCTTATGCCATAGACATTGAATCTGAAGATTTCAGCTATCTATCACCAAAAATAAAGCATGAAATTTTGACTGATATGAAGGAGTGTATTAAGTGAAATACATTAGAACATTGTTTGCAGCAATTTCAGAAGACACTAAAGTGGACAACAAAGTAGTAGTGATGAATTTCAGTCTAATGTAAGTGAAGTTTTCAGACTCTTCTCTTAACATGGGGGAAAAAAGCCAGCTCCAAAAAAGGAGGCTACACACAATCAAGAGAAAAGCAGCTGTTGGGATCACAGAAAACCTATTAAAATTAAAAATAAAAGATTTAACCTCTCTTTAAAGACTGCAATCAGCCAAGAAGCCAATGGAAGGGACTAGAAAAGAAACTGATGAAACTATCAATTATTGATATTATATTAATCTGGAGTAGGTGGAAATCCTGGAGAATAAACTTTTAGTCAAACAGAATTCACTGAAAGCTCAAAAACAGCAAGAAGAATAGATTGCTAGAATTATATTGGGCCAGATATCCTTGGGAAACCAGAAACTTCTATGATTATTTGCCATTCCTTAAAGTGAGATTCCTATGGGGGCAAAAACTCAGTCTACCATTTTGAACCTAACTAATCAGACTTCTGGAACAATCACTGATGACAGAGATACCTGGTTTTTTGGAGCATGGCGCATGTATAAAAACTTCTTGAGTAAAAAAAAAAAGTTTGTCGAATATTGCCAGCATATAGATTTCACAACCAAGTAGAATTAAGCTAGAACAAATCAATTAATGTGTCATACATGCTTAAAAGTGATTACACAGAAGGGATACCGACTGTTGGCTAACAGATATGAAAATTTTCAACAAATTTCCTGGATGTGGCTTAGAGCCTCACTTAAAATTTTCAAAATGGTAGAATTGAAGTTCAAACTAAGAAAAAAGGACTCAATTCTCATGACACCAATGTGAAAATGAAATTGTGACAGTTTCAACTTTCTCCTAGTTTTCATAACCTAGCTGTTGAAGAAGCTTACTTGAAATCTGACGTGAGTGATTCAAAAGGAGCATTCTTATGGGAAAAGCTAGATCTTGAAAAAATAATAGAGACTTTTTTCAACGTTAATTTGGCTACAATAAAACAAAGACAGGTGTTATCTGACTAAAGACCCTGAATATGCAGATGATAGAATTCTGCACTTATTCTTTCTTTAGGGTGGTACAACTCGAGAAACAACGTGTCAAAGAAATTAAAATCCAGAGAGTCAACAATGTTGTTACATGTTTGCTCAGGAAAGAACAGGAGAAGAAGCTTCTGAAATAGAAGCAACTACTGCTTCCAGGCATAGGGAATTTAAGGCACTTAAAAAAAGATAAAGCTAATAAGAAAAACAGAAAAAAATGGAAAATCTGCAATTTTTTTTTGAAATTGTGAATTTATTTTTTACTTTTAGTTTACAGCACTCAGTTCCACAGGTTTTTGGATACCAAACTTTCTCTCTCTCCCTCTCCTCCCCCCTCCATTCCAAGACAGCTTGTAATCTAATTTGGTTTCTACACGTACCTTCACGTTGAACTTATTTACATAGTAGTCCAGTTGTAAAGAAGAATTATAATCAATGGAACAAATCATGAAAAGGAAGAAATGAAACCAAAAATGAAGGAAAAAAATGAGAGCTAATAGTTTGTCTCAATCTGCATTCAGACTCCATACTTCTTTCTGTGGATGTAAATAACTTTTTCAATCATGAGTCTTTTAGAGCTGCCTTTAAATCTGGCATTGATGAGAGGAGCCAAGTCTATCAAAGTTAGTCTTTACAGTACCACGTGTCTGTAACTGTACATAATGATCTCCTAGTTCTTCTCCCTTCACTCAGTATCAGTTCATATATGTCTTTCCAGGTTATAATGAAGTCTGTCTGCTCCTCATTTCTTACAGCACAATAGTATTCCATTACATTCATATACCACAATTTGTTTAGCCATTCCCCAATTGATAGACATCCCCTTAGTTTGCAATTCTTTGCCACCACAAAGAGAGCTGCTATAAATATTTTTGTAATAAGGGTCCCTTTCCCGCCTGTATGATCCCTTTGGGATATAGCCCTAGAAGTGGTATTTCTGAGGCAAAGGGTATATCCCAAAGAGATCTTTATAAAATTTTTGCCTTAATATTCATTAGGGAAATTGGTCTATAGTTTTCCTTCTGTTTTATTTCTTCCTGGCTTAGGTATTAGAATGATTTTTGTGTCCTGAGAAGAATTTGGTAGGACTCCTTCTTTGCCTATTTTCCCAAATAGCCTATAAAGTATGGGAATTAATTGTTTTTTTAAATGTTCGAAAGAATTCACATGTAAAACTATCAGACCCTGGAGATTTTTTTCCTAGGGAGTTCATTGATGGTTTGCTCAATTTCTTTTTCCGAGATGGGGTGATTTAGAAATTTTACTTCCTCTTCTGTTAACCTGGACAATTTATGTTTTTGTAGGTATTCATCCATATCCCAAATGTTGTCAAATTTATGGGCCTACAATTAGCCAAAATAATTTCTAATTATTTTTTAATTTCCTCTTTATTGGATGTGGATTAACTTTTTTTTTTCATTTTTGATACTGGTAATTTGGTCTTTCTTTTTTTAATCAAACTGATGAAAGGTTTATCAATTTTATTGGATTTTTTCATAAAACCAGCTCTTAGGTTCTTTTTTATTTATTAGTTCAATAGTTTTCTTGATTTAAATTTTATTAATCGCTCCTTTGGTTTTCAGAATTTTTAATTTGGTATTTACTTGGGGATTTTCAATTTGTTCTTTTTCTAGCTTTTTCAGTTGCATGCCCAATTCATTGATCTCCTTTTTCTCTATTTTATTCATGTAAGCACTTAGAAATATAAACCTTTCCCTAAGAACTACTTTGGCTGCATCACATAAGTTTGTTACATTGTCTCATTGTTGCTATTCTGTTGAATGAAGTTATTGTTTCTATGATTTGTAGTACGTGACTCTCATTCTTTAGGATTAGATTATTGGGTACCCAATTAATTTTAAGTTCACTTTTTCTTGGTGTTTTATTACAAATAATTTTTATTGCATCATGATCTGAAAATGATGCATTGACTATTTCTGTCTTTCTGCATTGGATTGTGAGGTACATGGTCAGTTTTTGAGTATGTGCCGTGTATCGCTGAGACAAAGGTATATTCCTTTTTATCCCCATTCAGTTTTCTCTAGAAGTCTATCATATCTACCTTTTCTAAAATTCTATTTACCTCTTTTACTTCTTTCTTGTTTAATTTGAGGTTCGATCTATGAAGTTCAGAGAGGTAGAGTTTGAGGGCCTCCACTAATATGGTTTTGCGATCTATTTCTTCCTGTAACTTCTCCTCAAGGAATTTGAATGGTATACCACTTAGTGCATATATGTTAGGTAATGATATTGCTTCATTGTGTATGGTGCCTTTAAGCAAGATATAGTTTCCTTCTTTATCTATTTTAATTAGATCTGTCTTTGCTTTTGCTTTGTCTGAGATTAGTATTGCTACCCCTGCCTTTTTTACTTCAGCTAAAGCATAATATATTCTACTCCAGCCTTTTACTTTTACCTTGTGTGTATCACCCTTTTTCAAATGTGTTTCTTGTAAACAACATATTGTAGGATTATGGTTTTTAATCCATTCTTCTATACGCTTCTGTTTTATTGGAGAGTTCATCCCATTCACATTCATAATTATGATTACTATCTGTGTCTTTTTCTCCATCCTGTTTCCCCTCCCTATTTATGCTTTTATTTCTCCCTTCTCCCTTCTCCCTTCCACTCCTCAAAAGAGTTTTCCTTTTGACAACCTCCTTCCTCAGTTTTCATTCCCTGTTAACTCCCCTCCCTTATCTTACCCTTTTTCCCTTGGTACTTGTTTCCTTCCTTCTACCCTACCCACATTTTCTTCCCTTTTTCCCCTCCTACTACCTGAGGACAAGGTTGATTTCTATATGTCTCAGAGTATGTTATTCCCTCCTTGAACCAAATCCAATGAGAGTAAAGCTCAAACATTGCTTTTCTCCCTCCTTTCATTCCCTCTATTATAATATGTTTTTTGCCTCTTCATGTGATCTAATTACTCTTTTCTACTTGCTCCATACCTCTTCTCCCAGAACAATTCCTTTATACCCCTTAAGTATGTTTTTACTGTCATATTAGTTACTTTATACTGACATCCTCAGTCTATGTATATCTCTTTTAATTGTCATAACAACTGTACCATTCTCAATATCAACATATATGACACATATAAAACAACATAATCCTATATAAGGATGTAAATTATTTCCCCTTTTTGAATAACACATTTTTCCCACCCTGTTTACCTTTTTATGCCTCTCTTGGGTTTTGTATTTGAAGGTCTCTAATTCACTAATTTCATTGAATGTCCATCTCTTTGCCTCAAAGATAATGGTCACTTTTGCTGGGTAGTTGATCCTCGTTTGTAGTCCAAGCTCCTTTAACTTTAGGAATATTATATTCCAATTCCTCTTATCTTTTAGAGTAGAAGCTGCAAGATCCTGTGTGATCTTGACTGTAGTTCCATTATATTTAAATTGTTTCTTTCTGGCTTCTTGTAGTATTTTCTCCTTGAGCTGAAAATTCTGGAATTTGGCTACTGTATTCTTTGGAGTTTTCAATTTGGGATCTCTTTCAGGAGGTGATAGGTGAATTCTTTCAATGACTATTTTACCCTCCAGTTCTTGGAATTTGGAGCAGTTGTCCTTCATGATTTCTTAGAAGATACTGTCCAGGCTCTTTTTTTTTTTCATCATGGCTTTCCAGTAGAAAAATAATTCTTAGATTATCTCTCTTGGATGTATTTCCAGGTCAGTTGTTTTTCCGATCAGATAGTTCATGTTTTCTTCCATTTTTTCATTCTTCAGATTTTGTTTCATTCTCAATGCCCCATAGAGTGAGTCATTAGCTTCAACTTGCCCAATTCTAATTGTTTTCTTCATTTAGCTTCTGAACATCCATTTCCATTTAATTAATTTTACTTTTCCAGGAGTCATTTTCTCCAGTTAGATTCTGAACCTCCTTAACCATTTTGCCAATTTTACTTTCTAAAGATTTGATCTCATCAGTGATTTTTTTTTCCATTTTTTCTTTTACCTCTCTAATTTGGTTTTTAAAATACTCATTGAGCTCTTCCAGGAATGCTCTTTGGGAATGAGACCAGTTCACATTCCCTTTTGATGTTTCAGATGTGGTATAGTGTCAATGCTGTCCTCTTCTGATTTGGCATTTTGATCTTCCTTGTCTCCATAAAAAAAAAAAAAATCAATAGTCCTTGGTTTTCTGGATTTTTTCTTCATGTTGTTTTTCCTGGCTTTTAAAGTGGATCTCTGCTTCTGGTGCTCAGGGGTTTCTGCTCCTCACTTCTCATTCCGGGAATTGGGGTCCTGGTTATTGACTCTGTGTTCTGTGCCCTGTGGTTTTTTGAGGTGTGGGGGAGGGTTGGTCTGGCTGCTGGAAGTCTCTCTTCCCCCAGGGCTGTGCTACAGCATGTGTGGTCTCCGTAGTTGTCTGTGCTGGTGTCTGCCACTTCCCCTGGCTTTGTGAAGGCAATTCTAGGTTCCTGGTGTGCTTACTGGCTCCCAGCCCCTCCCTGAGCTCAGAAACTCCTGCTGGTTGGCTACTGAAGCCCCAATTCTAGCTCCTCTATTTCAGGGTTTCTGCCAAGTGAGTATTTTCTTGGTGAGGAAGGAGAGATGAGAGCCATTTTATCTGGTTGTCATGGCTCCCGGAAGTTCAAGAAGTCAAGATTCAAACCTTTAGACCATGCATTGCAAGCCTCAGGAGTAGTTGTTCTCACGGGCATGGGTGACATGCTTGTGTCTCCCATATCTCTGACAGACTCATGTCCTGGGCTGAGAGGCTTGGGGATCACCATCACTTTTGCATCCAGCACTCTGGTTCCCTTTCTGAGTTCCCCAGCTCTTTCCCACTTTGGTGTCATGTGTTGCAGTTCTGTGCCAGGCACTCTACCAGCCCACAGATCCATCCAGTCTACTCTGTGGACTATCCTGGCTTGGAAATTTGCCACACTCAGCCTACTACTGGCTTCTAACTCACTCAAATCTGCTCAGATTCACTTTTTTAGAGGTATCTGATAGAATTCGTAAGAGAATTCCTGCTAAGTTTACATAGCCCCATCTTGGCTCCGCCTCAAAACTGCAAAATTTAAAAAGAAATGTGCTTTCTAGTTCTAATCAGAATAAATATGGTGGAGGTGACTTTGTTGGAGAAGCCTATTTCTCACATTCATCTAAGGCATCTTTGGGGGAAGGTGTTGAAATTATATCTTCAAGCAAGGTCATCATTCAAATATTGTCCCTTCAATTTTACTGGAAATAGCAAAGCATAATCCTGAAAAAAGTGAAGAAAGCACTAGCAGCTCTAATGACAAAGATGGAAATTATGTTTGAAAAAAAAAGAAGGGGAAGGAAAGAAAAGTTATGGGGACAAAAAAGAAAAAAATCATCTATTTATCTTTCTTTTCTATCTTTCTGTAGCTATGAGAAACTTACAGGGGAATAAATTAGGAGCTAGCCTCAGAATCAAGATGTCTGGGTTCAAATCTTGCCTCTGATACATATTTACCATGTGACTCTGGGCAAACTAACTTAAATTCTCAATGACCCACAACTCTCTAAGAATAAATTGTAGAATAGTTCATCACCCATTGTTGAGGAATTTTCTTTGCCAGAAGATAGCTCTGCCATGAAATCATAGGTCTGAATTTAGGCATACATGTCTTTATGTATAAAGAGAGAAAGCAGATGTAATAAAATTCCCTGCTGAACTTGTTACAGAAAAAAAATTAGCCAGCCCTAAAAAAAAAAAAAAAGATCGTGGGTGATCCAAAGGGCAACAGATGAAGGAGTTACTTCTGGCAGTGTTAATGAATGTTAATGAAGCATTATAATGAATTTCATCCTGGAAAAAGAAGTAGTGTTCATGTAAGATTATGAACAGTATCTACTCATATAGTAACAAAAACAAAGTGTATGTGAAAAAAAGTGAGCAGAAAGATTGGCATGATTCCAAACCAAAGAATACTTTCTTCCAAAGAACATTCACCTATAAACTGGTGGGTGTCGATAAGGGAAGAAAAAGGGAATAAGCACCTATAATATACTAGGCACTATGCTAATAAACTATATCTGTGTATGTATGTTTGTGTGTGTATAGTATTTACATGTAAAACATCTTAAGCATTTTATTTGGTTCCAAATTCTCTCTTTCCCTCCCATCTCCCCTCTCCTTGAGAAGGCAAACAATTTCACATACATTATGAAAGAAAACACACTCAAAAAGTATGTTTCAATCTACAGTCAGACTCTATCAGTTCTTTGTCTGGAGGTAGATTGTGGTAATCTTTTGACAAATATTTTGTTGATGAACTGAAAATAAGATAAAAAAATTAAGAAGAGTATTAACAAATTTGCAAATATTTCCAAAATCTATCTATTTAAATGATCAATGAAACATAATGCTAATAAACTACTACTCAAATCAGTAAGATCATAGATCTACTGAAGAAATAGCTAATATTGAAATGCCATCACTGGGCCCACAGAAGGACAGTTTTCTGTGTCCATTCCCTGCCCTATGCTGTTCTATACCCAGGCAGTTTGGACCAAGTTTAGTCCTGGGAAACACTCTGTCTAGTGAAAGAGTTGTTAGACTCCCTGTTCTCACAGCTTTGGGCTCATTAAATAATCACCCCACCCCAGACTCTGAGTATGATTTTATTTGTAATTTATTTTTAGAGGTTTACAAAGACAGAGAAGCAAAATTAAGTTTTCCAAATTACAATATTAATCTGGAATGAAATAGATAGTTTCCCCCTAAACACAAGAAAAATACTAAGCAATAGAGACTCATAAGTGAGCATATGACTAAAATAATTAAAAACAACAAAAATGTTCTCATAACAGGATTAAGTAGCTTAGCCTATAATGATTGTTAAAACTGAGGGGATATTGTAGAACATTCTCTGGCACCATCCAGTTTCTGCTGTAAACCAGCTGTCCTTCTTAAAAAATGCAAGGCCCCGGTGTCTCTTGTGTAGATGAGGTTGCCTCTAATCCTGGACACATGCAGTATGAGGTAGATACTAGGCCTCTGTGCCAGCAGTGGCATGAATATATGATGAAGTAATTGACACAAAAAGACAAAGACATGGCTCTAGGGGAGTCGTATAGTCAAGCTATAGACCGATTTTGATGGAGTTACTGACAGTATTTTATACAGGTTAATTGCTGAGTCATACCGACTTCAAAGAAGAGTACAATAAAGCATTGGTTAGTTTTTTATCTCCTTGTTCCTGGGACCAAGACACTATTTTTCCTCAAGGCTAACCAAATTGAAACATTTATGTTCTTTCCCATGTAGAAAACCAGAATGAAACATTTCTTTCATCTCCCATATAGATAATCAGCTACAAAGGTGGGTTTTCTTTGCCATGTCTTTTTATCCTGAAACTAGCTGTGCATAGACTCATTCTCAGTTGACTTTGCCATACAAAGATGTGAGAGACTGCTTCACAGAGGTGTAATGAGTTCTAAACAGGATATAGCTCACTCCCCACAGGCCTCTTAGTTAGAAAATTAAACAAAGCATAAAGTATGAATATGTCTAGTTGATTCCACATTCTAATTTGGAGCAGCAGTCAAGTGTGTGGGGGGTGGGGAGAGATTAAGCTGTTGATTTCCTTCCACATGAGGATTCTAGAGTCTAGAGTCCATTATTTGCCTCAAGGGAGAGTTGTAGCAAAGAGAGACAATCTCTTCTTTTCACTATTACATCTGTCTTCCTTCAACTGCTGTAACAAGGCCAGGGAATGATGATGGAACCACTTAGACTTTGCTGCTATACACTTAAAAGCAGGCCCTTTCAGAACTGAGCCAACCCGTAACTAGGCATAGCCATGGACTATATTATTCCTCAAAGGCCAAAGCAAAGAATCGCTGTGCCTTTAACATCCCTAGATGTATCCAATGGAGCTCCTGTAGGCAAATTCAGTTTCCACTACAATTTCCTGAGCTCTTGACTTATTTATGCTGCATTCATTTTCTCCCATACTTCAGCCACTTTGACTGAATTGACAAGATATTTCCTTCATTTTACTAAATCTATCAGCATTTTCCCCCTTGTTATTATTTTTGTTATCTACTTGTAATTGCTCTCTGTACCATATGTCTCTCACTGGAGCTAAAGATAAAAGAAACTACAAAGTTCCACTATATCAAGATTTTGTTTGAATGAGTTTAATTATTATTTCAGAGTTATACAAATGTTATAATTCAAAAACTGTGTAAGTAGTCCTGTTCCTTCAGTGAAAATCTAACTAAATGCATTTAATGAAAATATACTTAAACAGAAGAATCTTCATTTAATAAAGATAACGCTTTTATGGGTAAAATTATTATAATACTGTGCTTTTGATGCACTCAAGTCTCATTATGAAACTATTTTATATCTCAAGAAAGCACTTATTTACAAGACCTTTAATTAATTTATTCACAAATTTGTTGCGACAGCTTAAATGCATTTTAGTGGATTTTCATATAATAGTTTCCAAAAATCAATTACTTGGCTCAGTTAGGAATAAACCAGTGTTCAATTCTTTGAAGAAAGAAATATATATCAATTCCCATTGTATCATAAACATCTTTCATCTTTATACTATATTCACTGAAGTAGTACATGTAATCTCAGTTTTAAATTTGAAAACTTTTTCTGAATCTCAAAAAACTTAATCTCTTTTCAACTTTTACAACACAAATTGTAAAGGCCTAATGACAATAATAGAATGGACATCCTTTGTGCAATAATCTTGAAAAATGTGGTTTTTAAGATTTTAAGGTCCATGAAAACTAAACAACTATTATCCAGCTATTATCACCGCAAGCCTCCTTTATCCCAGTTAAGGATGCTTTCTTGAATGTCTGAGATTACTTCACTAATACTTCTGTTTGAGTAGCTTCTTTGTGATTGATAAAGGCAAATAGGAAAATGTGTAACAGTGGGTTATAACAGACATTTATTATGTTCCATTACTTTATATCTTAAAATCATAGCTTGATCTACACTAATATATGTTCCTGTGTTGCAATATTTATATATGTGTGTATATGTATATACAGTATACACACACACAAACATATATGTGTATATATATATATACACACATATATATATGAGGTACATATACACATAACCAAAAAGGGGCTGTCGTTTTTCTCTTAGATGTGAGACACTGACCTCTCTGAATCACAACTCCTCCATCTGCAAAATGGAGTACAGCTGTTTCCCCTACCTACCTCACATGATTGCTTAGAAACTCATGAAATCAAGCTTGTGGTATTGTCTATGCATTACTTGATAATGAAGGTGAAATATACCCTACAGCTTAAAATGGAGTTGGAAGACCTTAGTTCAAGTACAAACTCTGAAAGGTGCTGAATTTTTCTCAATGGACAAGTCATAACTCTCTGATGCTCAGTTTTCCCACTCCTAAAATTAAAATAGTCCTCTTTGTAAAACCTTCCTCACAATATGTAAGTAGAAAAATATATACTGTACTTTTTCATTCCAAGTGCAATTCAAGACATGCTGAAATGTTATTATAAATGAGACAATGTGGAAATATATTTGCATATATTCTTTTAAAATAATATTTTTGTTTTTTTATTTTTCATCATTTTGAATTCTGAATGTAAGCATAAACCACTTCATTTTGCCCTAGTGAATAATTTTTGTTTAAAAAAATTAAGTGGAGAAGAAAAAAAGTCAAAAGCCAATTTTCACATCAGATGAGTCTGAGTTTATGTCACATACTCATATATAGTATGCACACACACATACATACTATACACACATATATAAAACATCTCTCCTCCCAAATACATGCTTACTCTTCACCATGAATGGGGAGATACTTTTTCTCAGCTCTTTTTGGGGACTGATTGGTCATAATCATTATATAGAATTCAGTTTTTTATTGTTCTTTGTATTTCCATTTTACCATCTGCACATATGTTGTTTTGTTGGTTCTGCTTATTCCCCTCTGCATGAGTCCACTTAGGTCTTCCCATATTTCATTGAATCTTTTATATTTATCATTTTTGACAGTTCAGTCAACTAAAATCATGAATAACTATTGTGCATCTAATGATAGACAGTTAATAAATAATCATTTATTAAGAACCTATTATGAGTCATGCACTTATATATTGAAGTAAATGTATATAACTGCTAGGCACAAAAAGAAATAAAAAGGACAATCCCTTCTCTCAAAGAGCTTACGGACTAATGGGAGAGGCAACTTCCCAATTGTATGCCAATGTACAAATGAACTACATACAGGATAAATTGGAAACAATCAATGGAGGAAAGGCACTAAAATTGAGGGGATGGATGGAATGTCTTGTTTGAGTAACATCAAGGATGCCAGGGTCAAAGGATCAGAGAGCATATGAGTATGTATAAGGTATTAAAAAACTAGAAAGATAGGGAGAGGGAAGTTTATGAAAGGCTTTGAACACCTAATAGGAGTAGACAACTAAAGCTTAATAATTAAGAAGGGTGACATGGTCAGGCCTGAACTTTATGAAGATTATTTTGATACCTGAGTAGAGATTATATTGGCATGTGGATAGATTTGATAAGGAGACCCACCAGAAAGCTATGGCAATAGTCCAGGTATGTAATAATAAGGGAATGCACCAGAGGGATGGCATTTTCAGAAGAAAGAAGGGAGAATATATGAAAGATGTTTTGGTAATAAAATACATAGGCCTTGGCAAATGATTGGCTATGTGGAGTGAGAAATGAATCAAGGATGATAAATAAGTTATAAGCCCAGGAAACTGGGAGAATGTTGATACCTTCAAAGGCAGCAGAGAATTTAGGCAGAGTGGAGTTTGGGGAAAAATGATAAAGAGTTCTGTTTGGAACCAGTTAGAGAACCAGTATCACCTGAAGTCATGCCTGAATTTAGACAACTTTTCATCTTTATACATAGTGTCATTTGAAAGAAACCCATGTGCCACAAAAACAAAAATAAAACAAAACAAAAACGAACAAAAAAAAACTTCACTTCCTCTTTTCTCTATTCCTCATTCCTTAGTAGTAGACAGACTTTTTAATGACAGTTTCTTTCTTTAAAGTGATTGATTGATTGCTTTCCTAATATTTTAACATGACAGAATATAAGATGACTTTTAATCAGTCCAAAATATGTCAAAGTTGTTTCATGTTGTATCACAGGAGACCAGTAAGTCCCATGCATTTAGAAAATGGGGTCAGATGTGGAAAGAAATCAGAGATTTCAGAAGGAAAGAAAGCTAGTGACAGAAGATGAACTCTAAGGAATGAAGTTAAAAAGAAAATGAAAAACATCGAATTATAACACAATTACTTTACTGAATTTTGATTCTCTAAGATTTATTTATTGTGATTATTAATATTATTAATTTTTACTTTAGATTTCTTTAAACAAGTATTATTAGCTTTAAAACTATATGAATTTTTGTGAGTATATAGAACAGCAAAAGTGGATTCAGGAGAACTGAAGAATTATGGCTTTCCCATCGACCAGGTATGTTTCATTGATCAAATCATTTTAACCCTCTAAGAGCTTCAGGTTTCTTAAAATAAAGTGAAGATATTAGTACTTACATAAACCTTTGTTTTAGAGCTGCTTTTGCTAACATGATAACATGAAATACTGGTGACAAAAACCCATTCTACACCTTAAAATTCTATATACATGAGAACTATTATTTCTGCACTAGAGTTGCACTCCACTATTTTGAGAAAACATAGAGAGATCCTTGGATTCTAGAAGCCTTTACCCCCAAAGCACTAGTTTTGCCCTGCCCTACCAGGCTAGAAATTATTAGGATACAAGCCTAGTGATGGCCTGTATATCTCTCTTCTGAAGATTAACCTGGATAATTATATATATACTCATTCTTCACCAGAGACTTGGCAAGAGATGATGAATGGTTTCTTTCAGAGCAACTCAGGAGAATATCTACTGTTCTGTGCAGCATATTAGAGTCTGTACTGGTGAAGGGAGTATCCACCCTGATAAAATCATCAACATTTGAATTATTATTATTCACATATTTTATATACATAATTAGATACAATCTTTTTTGAGATAGGGGAGAAATAATATTTAAATACTCTCACATTTTTTCATATCTATCTATCTATCTATCTATCTATCTATCTATCTATCTATCTATCTATCTATCTACCTATCTGATCTATCATCTATGTCTGTCTATATATACATCTATCAATATCTATATATGCATATAAATGTATATGTGTCCATACATAACACATGTATACTCAAAACGTATACATATATGCATTGCATATATGTATATACATGTGTATAAACAACATACATAAATAAAAATTATATACACATATAGGCATGGTCTATATGCATATATGTATGTGTGTATACATACTCGCATGTACATATATGTATATGCACACATGTACATACAGAATTTTATTTTCATGACAACCTCTCTTTAGTGTGGGAATATAAATATTATTCCTATTTTTCAAAAAAGGAAATATATGTATATGCACATACATGTACATATATATGTGTATGTATGTATATATATATATGTGTGTGTGTATGCGTGTGTATAAACATACACATACATTTCAGAATAGGAAATTGGGTTTTTCTCAATTTAGTTTGATTTGGCCAATGCAACAATGATAATAAGTTGTCAAAGTGGACCTCAAATCCAGTTCCTGTTCTCCAAGAATAATGTTAGTTTGACTAAACTAGGTTACATTACTACCACAGAATTTGTGTAGAAGTATAGACAGAGTTATCATTTTAGTTAAAGTGTTCTCTGAATTTGAATATTAGTTGAAAGTAATTTCATTTCATGTTGTTTTCATTCTTTGTTTTTGTCATATACATATAACCAGAGGGTACACAAATGTATAGGGTTTAGAAATGTAAACTATTTAAATAAAAACAAAGAAAGCATGAAATGAAACTCAGAAAAAAAATAACTAGGAAGCATTTTTTTCCTGAACACTGTATACAGTAGATGTTAAAAACGCACTCACTGCTTTGCCTCACATACCTACCTTAATGAAACACCACTTTTAATCAACAGCTAGGGGAACAAACATATCTTTTCAAGGACATTAATGGTGGCAAAGCACTTAGTAGAGGCAGAAATTACAGCAGTATATGCATTTGAAAAGTAGGGAATCAACAAGGAGGAAAAACAGGAAATTATAAACATAAAGGAAACGCTTCTTGCTGAGCTGGGCAAGAACTCTTACTCCTAAAGGGGCAGATGGGCAATACACATTTCAGGCCTGAAAGCTGAGAGGTGGAAAAAGCAATTGGAAAGATTTCCTGGCAAATACTGTGACAATTCTGCTCTGTGCAGAAACTAAACACCAACAAAAAGAAATAAAATATTCAGCTCAAAAGAAGCATGGTTAAATCATGGGAGACATGATATACGGAGAAGACAGCCTCGTGTACGTATCATATCTCTTTCTGTTTTAGAATTTTTTTCTGTTCTGAACTAAAGGAACAATAAAAAGAAAATTTTCCACATATGCATACACCTGTATTAAATCTGTACATGTATGTGTGTATACATATTAAAAGGATAAAGTGAAGGAAACAGACAGACAGAAAGGGGGAGGGTTCTGGATGAAACTTCAAATCAGCATTCAGTAGATATTGCTGTTCTTTATAAATATGTACTAAGCCCAATATATAATATTAAATATTGGCCTGCTTGTTTGAGATTTTTCTGGACATCTCCATAATCTTTACTTTAAAATTATTCTTTGCCACTCTTTCTTTCTCTCCTCTTTCTCTCTCTTTTTACCTTTTTCTTTAATTTTTCCTTCCCTCCTTCTCTTCACCTTGTCTCTCTTTTCCTTCCTTCCTTCCTTCTTTCTTTCTTCCTTTCTCTCTCTCTTTCTTTCTTTCTCTCTTCCTTTCTTCATCATAATCAAATTTGTTTTTAAGTCTTTCAAAGATGTTTATTTTTAAACATTTTCATTATTTTTATGAATTGTTCTCATGCTACTTTCCTTGTTCCTTATTGGTTAATAGAAATCTTCGTAGATTTCTATGAAACTATTTTTATGATGCAGTAGTAATTATATTCTTATATGATCCCTTCTCCACAGTTCCCCAAAATTGGCTGGTACCCCTCACCCCTTGTTTCTAGCAAGATGGCTTTAAGAAAAGAGGTGCGATAAATAGTTTTGTGCTTATAGACATTTTTGTTTTTATTTTTCTTTAGAGGTATATGACAATATGTAGTATTCTAAGATAAAAGATTATGTACAGTTTAATGAGTTTGGGGGCATTGTTCCAAATTGCCTCCAATTGGCTGCACTGCTTTACAGCTTCATACACTTGTTTGTTTTTTATGCAATTTTTCTAATTGTTATTTTCTTTTTTATTGGGTTTGCCAGTCTGATGGGAACCTTGAGAAAGTAGAGTTGTTTTAATTTGCATTTTTTCTAATTATTAGGTTATTTTGGTGGGGGGATTTTAAATGGTTTTTGATAACTTGAACTTCTTCCCTTGAAAATTATCTGTGTATGAAATTTGACCATTTGTCTGTTGGAGAATGGCCCTTTCCTATAAATTATAATTTGTTTTTTATATATCTTCAAAATGAGACCTTTATGAGAGGTATTTGCTGAAAGTATTTTTTCCCACTAACCAGGTTCATTCTAAAATTAAATACATTTATTTTATTTGCGTGAAATTATTTAATTTTATTTAGTTAAAATTGTTTATTTTATTATCTGGTATACTTTCTATCCTTTGTTTTTCATGATTTTTTTCCTCTATCCATAGTTTCAAAAGGATTTTTTAAATCAAATTTGTTTTTGATGCCAACTTTAAAAAAAAGATATCTAGTAATACCTAGTAACCAATTGTAGTTCATCTGCTGCAAATATTATGTGAGAGGTTGATCAATATCTAAATTTTACCAGACTTTTTAAAATCTCCCCCCCCAACACACACACATTTATTTTTTCTATTAGTAAGTTCTTACTTGAGAATTTGGGATCTTTGGGTTTAGCAAACATAATGGTACTATGTCATGTGCTTCTGTATGCTATGAATCTAATGATTTCAACTGATGTAACTCTTTTAAAGCAGTAATACATGTATATATGTACATACATTTATATTAACCATCATTTTGTAGGTTATTTTGAGATCCTATATTGCTATAACCCATTCCTTGCAACTCTTTTTATTATTTCTCTTCATATTTTTGATAATTCGTTCCTCCAGATGAATTCTGTTGTTATTTTTTCTAGGTCTCTGAGGCAGTCTGGTTGTAGTTTAATGACTTTCTCAGCGAATAGGAAAATCAATTTAGATAGAAGCAGTTTTACTATAATGACATGGTCTGCTTAGGACCAATTAATATTTCTACAGTTATCCAGGTCTCAACTTTATTTCACATGAATAGCGCGTGAAGATTGTTTATATTTATATTCATATAGTTCTGTGTCTTGAGAAATAGTTCCCAAATATTTTATATTTTCTTCAGTGATTTTGAATGGAATTCTATCTTATTATCTTTCCTTCCTCTCTCTGTCTCTGTCTCTATGTCTCTCTGACTCTCTCTCTGCCTCTCTCTCTCTCTCTCTCTCTCTCTCTCTCTCTTCTTCCCTCCCTGTCTAACTAAATGATCATTGTGGATTTATTTTATACATTGAAAATAAATTTACTAATTGTTTCACTCAATCTTTGTTTCAGAGTTTTTGAAGGAAAGGACTATATCTTCTATAAAAAATAAGACTTTTACTTCCTCTTTTACTATGTTTGTTCCCTATGTTTTCTTGCCTTTTTTGTGTATAGCTATAGTTATACTTGATACAAAAATCATTGGTTTACCTTTGGTCTTATTGGAAAGATATATAGCCATTTTCAATTATGTATCATTTTGTCTCTTGTGTTTTGGTAGATGCTATTTACCATATTTATTAAAGGTCAATTTTTCCTTTGTTTTCTAGAGTTTTAACAGAAAGTGACATTGGAATTATCCAAAAGCAACAATTAATACAATCATTTGGTTGGTACATTTTATATTATCTACTGTATTTATAATTATATTGAACAAATATATAACTATAACAGTTATATTATCTTTATTAATACTTTGAAAATTTTAAGGTAACGTATTATTTAATATTTCTACATCAATGTTCATCAGGATTGTTGGTTCACAGTTTTCTTTCTCTGCTTTGTCTCTCCCTTTTTTTATATATAGACCTTATTTATATCAGAGAGTTCAGAAGAATTTATATCATTCCTGTTTTACATTCAATTTTCATGATACCTGGATTGTTATTTTAATGTTTGATATAATATACATTTAAAATCACCTAGTTATGTTTTTGCTATCATGTTTTTTTTTTCCCTTCAGAAGTTCATTTTTGGCTTAATTTATTTCTCCCTGATACTGGGTTATCTAAATGATTTATTTCTTCTGTAGCAAAGTAACTACAACAAGCGAGACAGTGTCCTCAGTCCAACACCCAAAGAAATATATTCAAAGATATTATGTGTCAGACTTTGCCCTAGATGACCTAACAATTTAATAAAAAATGTTAGGTTTATTTATGGTTATGATTTCCCCTAGCTGTGCTTATTTTTTAATGTTTTTGAGCTAGTTTCTTAAAGTAGATGAAATATTTCCATTAGAATTGATTAGTACTTGTTTAGGGAACTTTGAAATAAATGTCTTGGATAAAAAAAATAACATTTATGGATTACTAAATGTTGACTTCCTTAGAAAATACTAGGTAGAACTTCCAAAAGCAAGTTTCATTTTGTATGAAATGATTATTATAATGTATTATGCAATACTTTGTAAATATTTCAGTTTGTATCCCAAAGGAAGAATAATGCATAATTAGCAACATAGAAAGGAAAAAAATCTTGGAAATATCACAATCTCAGAAAAATCAATCTTCATTAAATCTTAAAAAGGAGTATTATTATTTTTGTCCTTTAATCACTGATAAACTTGAATTATCATACATTAATTCCAAAGAGGATTTGATCATGTAGGAAACTTAATATTTTTATTCACATTTCCATTGACTTGAAAATTGATTAAGCCTTTGGCTTTTCAAAGAAGTTTGCTAACATTTTTTACTCTTTAGCTAACATTATTAAAAGATTGAAATATTACCATCACAAGTTATGTGGACTTAATTTAACAAATCTAAATCATGTTTGAGTGTGACTTATTTAATCATTGTATTTAATAATTCATGAGACAATATTTTCAACCTGTACAGTATATGGTTTGTTATAAGTTTACACTAGAGCACGAGGGACATTTTTTCCTTTTGATATGCTATTTCTCCACTTCCGTCTCAGCTCCTTTTTTTTTTCCTGCGTAGTCAGGGAGTTGTCCTTGTTAAATTATCTATGTGTTTATACCCTGGTAAAATATACAGTGATATTTTGCATACACATAGTTTTGCCATCGTTGAGAGTCACAGTGATCCTTTAACTAAAGCTAAATTCACTTTCTCTCTTGTTGCCACTGTTTATGGTTAGACAATAAACTCTTGTGCCAGGCACTGTTTTAAGAGCTAGAAATATAAATATGAAAAAGAGAGATGATCCATCATCTCAAGGAAATGGAAGCTTTGAGAAGAATTTTTCACTCCTCTTTCCAGCCATCCAATCAGAGGGGCAGAGGGTAGTGAAGGTACCAAAGATAATGTAGTCTCACAGCATGATTAGTTCCCAGGTGATGAAATTTTCTGAGGACTCGTTATGATTATTGTTTACTATGATGGTGGCTTTAAATTATCATTCGTACCTCTCATCTGTTTAAGTTATTGCTTAAACCAATGTTTTTTGGGACACTGCACATATAGACATTTATTGTGTATATATGTACATACACTTACATATATGTACAAATATACATATATGTGTATGTGTGAGTGTGTGTGAACACATACACGGTATGTTTGGCCTTTGACCTCAGGTCTTGACAATCATATTTCTGCATATACTATATAATTCTGGGATGTTTTCGTTATTAATTTTATTTGTAGTCTTTTACTTCTCATAGCTACTTCAGTAACAATAGAGAAGATTTGCCTTAGGCACTATTTTTCACTCAATATTTATTGAACTCTCTCCACTTTTGAGAATTAGGCCTTCAATGGCTTAAAAATGAATCTATCTCTATCATGAATCTGTGATCATTTGTTTAAAAATTTTTATCACAGAGTACCCAGGTATTTCTATTCTTTTGTTACTGTCATAATGAAAAAAATATACCATATGGTGGTTCATATTACCCAGCATAAGATTCTAATGTTATCCTCCCTTGTGAAACCTGACAAATGTTCTAAACTGTTTTACATATTCTGAAGCAATGCTCTTAAAGTGTCTGTTAAGTTAGTTTAAAATTTTCTATGTCTTGTATTTTTCATATTCAGGTTTTGATGAAAATGTTTGGTATGCTTTTCAAAATTCAAAAATTAATTATAGTGAGCCACTTTGATGATTTTCATATTTGATGTAATTGTTTTCCATACAAATATATGTTGTAGTTGAAATACTATTCTAACTTACTCAGTAGGTTTTTACTCACAGTTTTTGTGCCTCTTCATTTTCTTTATTGTAATGAAATTTGTTTTTGTTTTGCTTATCCATATGCTATGGTTTGTTACTATGGGGATTTCCTTGGGAGGATGTCTTTCTTTTCCCCTTATTTTCCATGTTTTTATTCTCATGGAGTAAAATGAAGGCTTCATAAGTGCTTGTTAATTGATTGAATGAATTGGTGAATTTCCTGGCATTTTGAAGCAAAAAAGATTGGGTCATAGTCATGAACTTTCATGCAGCCATCTTGCTATAGACCCTCCATATCAGTCTTGTATTGTTTGATGGTATCTTTCCCCATTGAATTCATTAAAGACTGCATTTTTCAAATTTGCCTTTTGCGTGGTTTTCATCCTCCCTAAACTTTTATCCTTTTTTATTCATAGTCTTTAACCAAGGGATCATACCTACCCTATTTTTTAATATTTTAAAACATACTTTCTTTAGATCTAGATTTCTTTTTCTAGATATTATGAAATCTAACATGATGTGTCCCCTTTCTCCTAAAATTATTAGTTTTTGTTTGTCCTTCATTCTCAGAAATGACCATGACATCAAGAAGGTGATGTCATGAGTTGCAAGTGATTTAGGTTTAAGTGACAGAGGGCTGTGTAAGGTCACCATCCTCATTCTCTCCTCCAGAGCTATCTAGGTCCAGTGGCAAGATATAGGTCATGATGACTGGAGATGGACCTGGATGCAATAGGAGACCTTGGGCTTTTTAGGATAGATTCTTTAGGAGGTCTCAGTTCAACTGAGCAATGCCCATTCAACGATTAAGGCTAGAATTGTTGTAGTTTGTCCTTCATTCTGGAATGGTAATAAGTTATGAAGGACCAGGAATTCCAGGCAGAGGAATTTGTAGTTTACTTAAAAAAAAAGCGGTAGTCATTTAATACTTCTGAGAAGAGGAGAGGCATGACCAGACCTACTAAGATGAATGGAAGATTTTTTCCTGGCAATTGTGAGATTAACATATTGAGATTGAAAAGAAGAAAGATCTGTTATGAAGCTATTTCAAGTCTCTGTACTTGGTTGGTAACAAGCATATTTGTTAATGTGATGGTAGCAATAATCATGAAAATTCCTGACAAAGATAGAAATATTTTTTATCTCACTATCCATCCATACCATTTCTTCCTCAGTCATCTGAGAGATGACATTTTCAGAAAAGCAAATTAAGCATATTTCACGTGTTCTAGTTTTAGCTGAATGGGACATGAAACATAAATTTGTATAAGCAAAATCCCACACTGCTACTATATATTTCCTCTGTGCAAGGTTTATAACTTAAATTAGCAGAGAATTATTAGTATCTCCTCTCTTACTGGTTAGTCTCTAGTATGTTCCCACAGTTGATACCAGTTGATTCCACTTCTGTTTTTTTTTCTTTATCCATCATCCAAAGGCTCCCCATTTTTTCTATTACTAAGCTACTACTAAACCATGTGAGTAGTTACCTTAAAATATATTACTCCTTCTTCTTACTCCTACTGTAGTCTCATCCCATCCCAAATACATTACTTTTCCTTCTTATTCCTACTGTAATCCCATCCAGTAACTCCCTTTGTAAGTTCCAGATTCCAACAAGTTACACAGAATATTAAATTTCTGTGAGGAAATCACAATTAATACACAAAAACAAGTCCTTAGAGACTTGAAGCAGTTTGGAGATGACCTAGGTTTGATAGCTGATTTCGCAACATGAAGCTTTCCACTTGGTTCACTGCATGATATATCATTTCAAAGTCTAATGCTCAATCATAAAGCCTTAAAGCTTCTACCAACATAACTGAGCAATAGAAACTATCATTGTGTTTCCTAAGTAGACTTCCCATTTGGAGGCCTCCGTTTTGGAGGGCTCATGATCAAGAATTTTCTGTTTTTAGGAAAATTTCCATATCCATAATGAATTGATTCTTTTGGCACAAAAATTATCTCGCTATGCAATGCATTAAAAAAACAACAACTAAATAATACAATTTTCTGTCAGAAAATTCTCAACACTTTCTATTCACTTCTTTCCACTTTCAGACTGAAAACACAACCAATTCATTCCTCATCAATTGTTTCTTGGTATTACTCTAACTTGACATTTACAAATACTATAATTGGATTATTAGTTTTATTTTCTGTAATAAAGACAAAAAGGAAGAAGACAAGGTGAATGAGTGAAAAAGGAAATTGAAAATGTAATATGACCAAATGTAATATGAAGCTGATCCTAGCTACAGATGTTTCAGGTAGCACAATATTTAGTTTAAGGTAAACCTAACCTTCAGTATAAGAATTCATGAGGAAATATGACAATCAGTAACTCCAATTTGCTGAAATATAGCCCCGACCCTGAGACTTGGTAAGATTAGACAAATAAAGATTTTAATGTATTAAAGAAAGATTCATTTAATCATGCTCAGATGCAGACACTCATATAAATGCACAACCTCATTCCTCCTGTCTCTGCTTACATTGCATGAAGCTTTGCCATTAGACTTTGAGCTTCTTGAGAACAGTGCCCCTTTTTTTGTTTTTCTTTGCATTTCTGACAGTTACACAGTCCCTGGCACATCGACAAGTGTTTAATAAATATTTATTGACTGACTGACAAGGTAGCTGGTGACAGAAAATATTCCTTTTTCCCCCTCTCATTATTATTAACATTTAAATGAGAAAGGAAAACAATAAAAATTAATTATATTTGCACTTCTCAGACAACACATACTTTTACTTAATATCGTTCCAGCTTTAGAGCTATTGAAACAAGTTTCTAATATGATTTAATGGAATTCCAGTGATATCTATTTAATGACTTATATAATTTAGGAATCCCAATGCCTCATTGTGGCATTGTAGCATAAAGGTGACACTGAAAGCTCTGCCCACAAAAACATAAATTCTGATGGGCCTTGCCAAACTCAACTAGATTTAGTCATTGAATGTGTCTGTAGGACAGCCTGCTTAAATTCAGAAGACTATACCATAAATAGCGTGTGTATGTGTGTATGCACACAACAGCAATACAGTTATATACAAACCGAATATGTCAACAAGCACGTTTGATAATCAGGGTTATATAAGAAGTGATTTGCATTTAGCATGACATATCAGAGATCCCATTTTCACGTTATGATTTAGATAGCTCCCCCCCATACACATATGATTTGAATAGATACACACATACATACATACATACACATGCATATACATATCCAAATATGTATAATACACACATGTATAACTTTGCCTACATACACATTTCTAGAGAAAGAGAATTAGATACAGAGAAAAGGGGAGAAAGAGAAAGAGAGACAAAGGTAGAGAGAGAGAAAGAGAGGCAGAGAGAGAGATAAGAGGTGAGGGGAGAGAGGAGACGGGAGAAAAGAAGACAGGAGAGGAGAAGACAAAGGGGAGCAAACAAGAGAAGAAATGAGAGAGTTTGATCCATCTTCATCAAAATAGTAATGAAAATGAATAAATTACAGATATCTTGAAGTTCTAAAGCATCGTTTAAAAGTATATTACTCTCCCATACTTTTTTATATCAGAATTGGACATTGTTTGGATATAAACATAGTATGAAAGGATATTAATAAAGAGCCCACTATACAAAGTTTTTAATAACAGTGCTAGAAAATTAAAGGAATAATAGCTATTGGTGTTATTCTATTTTATGCAAATGAAACATCTCTGAAAATATGAGATTTCAATCCCATGCAGACTCATGCCTGAGCAGAATTTTTAAAACTCTACCTGAGTTACCTATTTTCCTTCCCTCAGACTCCTCCTATCATCACTTTGTTAATTGTTTGGTAGCAAAAAAAATAAGACAGAGATGGTAACTAGCCTTAGGAAACAAAATACCTCTTTGTAGTAGATAACAACATGAAAGTAGAGATTTATCATTGGTCAGTGTGCACTACATGGAAATATTTCTATTATTATGATGTAGTCACATCCCCACTGAGTATGACTAATTAAATCATACTAGGAATTCCAACTAGTCTCTGTACACAAGAGTAATCAGGATAATTTAGTCCTACACATCTGGTCTCCTTTGTGTCCATCATAACTTTCATTTTGAAAACATTGCTATGTCACATGAGACATATAATTTAGATGCTGTAAAGGAATATGTAATATATTTCTTTTTTGAGAGTGGGAGAGAGACAGAGAGAGGGAGAGGTTCACTTATAAACAGCTTTATTATGTATGTAATTTTATGGCTTTCTTAATAGACATACAACTCCACCAGCAATGCAAGATAAAAATTGGGAAATGCAATTCATTAGGAAAGGTACAAGATTTTTTATAATTATATTTAAATGTATAATTTTTATTCTGAATTCACTGCAGCAAGTATTTGAAAATAGAAGCCTTATTTTCAATGATTTTAACTGCTCATATAAATCATCCAGAAAAGAGTACCATTAGTGTACAAGCAGTGTTCAAGAGATACGGAGGTAATTTGAGTTTGAGAAACCATTTGTTTGACTATAATGCTCTTATCCATTTACCTGTTTGCTGCCTTCATTGAAATGTTTAATTTTGTAAGATATTATTCATACAGTAATTGGCAGTTGAAGAGCAGCATAGGTCATAGAGAGCAGCCTCAAAATACGGAAAATGTATGTTCAAATTCTACCTCTGAGACATAATGAATATGTGATTCTGGAGAAGCCACTAAAAAAATCTACATCTAAGGCAACTCTCTAATAATGTAACTTGCATATATGCCTATAATCAAATCTGTCTTGGTAAGGGGAAGAATCTTAAGCAAGAGTTCCTTAAACAAATGAAATGACCAGTCTGGACCAAGAAGCAAAAGCAAAATAAATTAATATTGTTATTTATGTACAACATAATTCCCGTTAGAAAACTGAAGTT
Source organism: Phalanger gymnotis (assembly GCA_028646595.1). Lineage (NCBI taxonomy): Eukaryota > Metazoa > Chordata > Mammalia > Diprotodontia > Phalangeridae > Phalanger > Phalanger gymnotis. Next base: position 99,481,821 of record CM053626.1, read on the forward strand.
CTACATTTGGACCAACCAATCCCAGGTAAATTTAGATAAAGTTTATGAATTTTAAATTATAAGCATTAAAATATCTTCTCTAACTAGCTATTCACATGATTATTATAGACTGCAGTAGAAACGAGTGTGAGACATAGAACCTAATTAACTGTTTTCAAACTCTGGATTATGTACTTAGTACATGTATGACTTTTGACTTTTTAGCTTTGAGGCTATACTTTATTTATCTATTAAAAAAAGAATTGATAGGGGAAGGGATTGGACCTGATGACTTTTCAGTGACCTTCCAGCTCTAAATCTATAAAATTGTGGAATCTCAAATCTGAATGATACTTAGGGGAAGGAAATTAGAGTTTTGACCGAGAGAATGAAACTTAGAGGATTCTGAGTATAGAAGGAAGACATATAGAAGATGATTGCACTTATACATTCTCTAGTGGTATAGAAACAACAGATGTTAGTTCCTAATTAATAAGAATAATTTATTATAAGTATAGGCCACCAAATTGTGTATGAGTAGGAAATCTTTCTCTACCCCAACCTTCTCCCTCTTCATCTGTGTACTTTCATGGTGTCCTCTCTCATAGCCACCTTCTGTTGATCTCTTAAAGTCCAAGGCATTTTTAAAAGGAAACTCCTGCCTACATATTAGGGGACTTCAACATTCATATCAATACTTCCGCTTTCAATTCATCCTTACATCCTGTTTCCATTTCTTGTGACCTACTTCTAGAATCTCCCTCTACCACCAAACACTCAGTAACCTACATCTTTGAAGTTCTTTCAGTCAATATTTATCTCCCATTCAAGATTCTGGTAGCATTGCCTATTCACTTCTTTGTATGCTCTCTTTCCTTCAACAATGCTTTTACTGCCTGACTCAGTTTTTCTCTCTTCCCCAATTTTTGCCCACACAAAAGAAGACTTCACCATACATAGGGATTACTTCCTCAAGCACCCTCATTTGTCGTTCCCTCAACTTACTCATTTTCTGGGTCCACTATATGACAAATAATTTCAACTTGACCCTCACTGCAGGAAGGCAATCCTTTTACCTTTCCCTAATCAATTCACCACCCCACATACAACAGTGGCTTTTTCCAACTTTTTCCTATCTCTTCAAACCTTTCATGGCTCCACTACCTCCCTCCTTCTAGTCTGAGAAGTATATTCCATGTTTCCCTTTAAAAGATATCATTTATCAAGAATTTCCTCTTTTCCCTATTTCTCAAATTATATCATACGGATGCCTTCTTCAGTTATCTTTTCTTTCATCCCTGTATCACATGAAGTAGTTTTTCTGCTAGCCAATGCAAAGTCCTTTATAAGTACAAATGATTCCATTCAATCTTGTCCTCTCCATCAGATTACTGCATCTTGTAATGTGTTTTCAATTTCTCCTGATCTGTTGGCTACTTCCCCACTGCCTATTCCTCTAACTCTTTATAAGTGTAAGCAAAGTTTGGTTTTCCAAGATCCATGGCCACAGCAATCTTTTGTTCCCAGGTGTTAGATATGAGTTCTATGGTTCAAAATGCATGTATGACCTGTGTACATTGTAAGAAACAGGTGTCGCCTGTTTAAATTGTAAAGGTGAGGAGGCTGGAGGGGTGGAGGGTAAATATAAAGCAGGTAGGCACTGGTTAGTGAGTGGGGAACTTTTAGGGTTGAAATGCACAAGCTAGGATTCTGCCCCTATCAAGGCTTGGGGGGAATATGTGTTTGCCTCAATTGGCTCCCATTGAGGCTTGAGGGGACTTAGGAGAATACACAAATTGTGCCTGTCTCAATTGGACCCATCCAGACATAGGGGGAGTTGCTGACTCCTGTTAGAAGAGTGATTAGGGAATGCTGTAGGAGTTGGTGCTTAGCAACCCTTGTGAGAAGGTTAGATAGAATAAAGTCTGCATTTTTTAATTGCTAACCCCTTTGAAGCTGTCATTCCTTTATAAAAGCAGATCAAAGAACCTATGCTAGCAGGCCATCCTGGGTGTCTTAGGGTGCTTGCTAATAGACTCCATCCTAATAAACCCTTCAGAGTATCCACCCATATCTCCTAGATATTGTCCTGTTTCTTTTCATGTTCATGGCTAAAATCCTTGATAAAACTGAATAAAATGTGTGTCAATTTTCTTCACCTTTTATCTCTCTTCATTATAGTTTCTGACCTTAACATTCATCTGTTAACTAATTTCTCCAAAACTACCAGTAATCTTTAATTGCCAAATATAATGGCTTTTTCTTATTCCTCATCCTTTTTAACTCTTCTCAGTCTTTGACACTGAACCATCTTCCTCTCATCAGTACTCTATTCTCTAGGTTTTTAAGACACTACTGCCTCCTGTTTCTCTACCTAACTTTGTGACATCTTTTCAATCTCCTTTGCAATCATATCTTCCTGCAGGTTAGGCTTCTTAAAAATGGGTGTCCCCATTTTTTTTTCCACCTCGCTATCCTACTTTGGGCCTATGCTGGCTGATGTTTTTACCATGTTCCCACACCTAGTATATTCACAACCCAGCTGAAATCTCCCAACATTCCCTGGCAAAGAACTTTATAATAATGCCTCAAATCAAATTTTAGAGTGGCAGAGTTAAAAAAATGTTGCAGTGAGATATTTTTCAGCCTAAGACAACTTTCTGCCACAACAAACATATACAATAATGTTCCAGCAATTTAATCTTTGGCCAAAAATTGTTGAAGTTTATATTCTTATATGTATAAAAACATAGCATCAACATATACAATTTCTTCAATACATTCATTCTACCACTGAAACAAATCATAAATGTCTTTAGGATTGGAAGACAGCCTTTAAGTGTCTAGTAAATTCATTATTCCACAAATCAGCCTAAAAGTGAGAACTTCTTTATTTAATTAAGCAAGTCCTGAGGGGAAAGAATTAAAGACGATCATGGTTCCATAATCAAAACATTTTAAGTTGGTTGTCTTAAAAATTTAGGGTTATCTCCATGCCAGGATGAGGCACTGGCATAGAACATTTATTAATAAAATAAAAACCATTTATATATTTACACATACATACATACATGCCTGCTTTGGCACACATGTGAGTGCATGCAGATAGAGATAAAAAAAGACTTTTAAAAAACAAATATAACACTATATTTAATGTGGTTATTATTATTCCTAATTTACAGAATCTAATAGAAAGCAATTTTAATTAGAAAATTAAAATTAACTAACCTTTAGAAGAAAGTTTTATCCTCTGAAATTAAAAAATCTAGTAGTATTATAATTCAGCATAAATAATTTTAAAAACCATTTGCTATTTAAAAAAAACTGAACATAAAATATATTTTATATTTATTATTATATATTATATAACCACTGTATATTTAATTACTTAACTAATAGCTCCACCTGTCTTCATTTTCTGTTTTTGATGAATATTTTGGTTTACGCAAGCTTAAATTTTTACACTTTCTTTAACCTTGGGACTTGGTATTGAAAATTTCATGACAAATGCAAAGAAATGATATTTAGTTCTCCTTTACCCACCCCCCATCCTGAGTCTGCCAAACATTATAGAGTCTTTATACATTTATACTCATTATACAAATATTATGTAGTCTTTTACTTTTTTCCCCTTTCAATTACTTCAATTTTGTCCTCATATCTTAATTTACCTGAAGTAGAAGCTATTTATCAATGGCATTGGTCAGACTGTACAATTCTGATCTGTGAAATGATAGAATTCCACATTCACAATCTTGCATTTAAATGATATTGAATAAAATTTCAATAACCAAAAAAACCCTATATGTTAAATATTGGTTATTGAAACTGACTGACTTCTAATATGGCACTGGGGTGAAAAAGATATGTCATTGCCATGGTCTTGTATCTATGAATTCTGAAATTCATATTTCTCTTTTCTGCCTGTCTCTAGTCCTACATTATCCTCAATTACTCTCTTATTGGTTTGTCTATCCATCGTATACACACATGCATATATATTCACGAGTATTTCATGGAAGGAGGTAAATAATTTAGGGAAAACTGGCAGTAAAATTTGAGAAATTTGAATCTGAATTTGAAATTTAAAAGTGATGAAGAATAGAAGAAACCAAGTACTTTTGTGGTTTATGTTTCTAATAATATACACTTTCTACTAGAGCTTAAACAAACATTTGTTTTCTATTATTTTGTCCTTGACTTTGTTATTACTACAAATAAGTAATTATTTTTGGGGAGAAACACTAATTTATAACTTCATATGGTACTAAAACTATTAATTATAGCAATTATATCCTTTGATGCACACTAGCTTTCTGAATACATACCATATCATCAGTGAATAGGGATGTTCTTTCTTCGTGCCTTTAATCTTTTTTCTTGTCTTACTAATATTGCTATTATATTTAGAACTATACAGTATTCCAAAAGACTTAAAAGTTTTGGGACATATTGTCTATCAGATAACAGCATGGATGAGGACATGCTTCCATGACTTCTGCATTTGTTAGGAAAACTTCTGGTATTTTCTTTTAGAATAAATAACTTTTAGTTTATACACACATATGCATGTATGCAAATACGAAATATATGTATTTATTAGTGTATGTATGCAGATATATATATATATATATGTATATTTATATCTGCATACATACATCTATAGTGGTGCTAAACTATTCTTCTAAGTCTAATATTTGTATTTTTAGCCTAAATGTGTGTTGTGTAGTATTTTATCAAAGGCTACTTGAGTCTATTAGTATTATTTCCTTTGAAATGTTATGTTTTCATCTGATTAATTATATTGATTTTTCCCTAAAGTTGAAGCAAGCTGTGCTAAAATATGATACTCACAATAACTATCTACAGGAGGAATAGCAGATTATATTTTCCCCATTATTCATATGAGGAAACTGAGACCAAAAAGGAGGAAAATGACTTACCCAAGGTTACATTATAAATTTATGGCAGACCTAAGATTAGAACTATGGTTTCTTTGAAACTAATCAAGTGAGTACTTTATCCATTATTAAATGCTGCAGGTATTTATAGAGGTTGACCTCTTTTACAATCTCATGTTTAATTATGTGTTAGTCGAGCTTTCATTTGAGTTAATAATTTTACATTTTAGTCATTAAATTAAAATCATTTAGGTTACATTGAATATAGTACTTTTTTTTTTACCTCTGATAATTTTTTTTCTTTTTATAAGCAAAGAATCTGATTCACAACCACTAATCCATGTTCTGTAATAAAAAATTCTTAGTTAATTTCACTGTAAGGTGTGAATGGTTCCAGTTAAAACAATAGTAGGTCTACATATTTAATCACTTTTGTCAAGTTCTATCTGGTGCTAACTGAAATCCCTTTAGCTAACAGTGGCAGATCAAATATTTCACAAGATATTCACAGAGTATATTTCTCACTCATGAAAAAAGGTGGTTTGAAGTTTGACCTACTTTTTCTTGTCAGTAAAGTCTAGATTAAATCTTCCATAGACACTGTGTTTTATGATTAAGACAGAAATTATTTTAAGAGGATTAAAATAATAGCTTCCCTTTTTCCACTGGAAAATAGATTTTGAGGCTATACATAGTATAAGATCCTTTCAAAGGGACATTGGCTTCCAATATATCTCTTTCCCTTAAATTAAAATGCAAGTAAAATATTTTTAAAAAACATAATAATATTGTATAGAATGTTTAGACACACATCTTATGAATATGAAGACATAATATACAGTAAAGAAATTAGCTTCAAACCTAATTTCAGAAGACCTGGGTTCACTTCATTACAGTGACTCTCTTGTGTGATCATGAAAACTCCTTAAGCCTCACTCTTATCTGTGAAATAGGAATGATAATTCTGACACTACCCTTATTCCTTTTGCTTCTTAGAATCCCTGGCTTTCTTCAAAGCTTACTATATGAGAAAATTACTACTTATGTAATAAGTTATTCATTTAGTCTTATTTTGATTGGAATGCGAAACTAGTTAATTGATGGAAGTGTGGACTTTTCACTTAGCTACATTGGTATAATATGCAAAATTAGCATGACAACCTAGAGAGATCTCACTGTAAGATAGCACCTCACTTTATTGCCATTGAGGTAATGGCCAATTCATTAAGAACATGAAAAATCTACTGCTAAGTTTTGTGTTGTTTTGACAATTGCAATTAATTAACTAAATATTTGATTAGATATCTTCTAAATATATCTGAAAGAAAGCAAGTAGTAGTAAAAATGTGTAAGCAATTAGCCATAAAAATTCAGCTAAATTTCTTGTATTTCACCAAAAAACACGTTTTTGATTTTCCAAAAATATAACAAGGGGTTTAAAAAAAGTAAAATCATTGAGTACAACCAGCTATTGATCTAAAGTTTCAATTGATTTAAGCATGATGCCTAGTATGCTGAGAGGGCACAGGGCTACAAATATGTCAAACAACATTTTCTTCAAGGAAATTGTGATCATTTCCCTCACCATGTTGTCACTCGCAACACGTGCCCAAATTGAATGAGAAAGGTTGTAGGAATGTTCAATTTATTTAAAGTAATTCATAATATAATTTATCATATAATAAAATGTGATTCATTCTATAATAAAATAATTTATTTATAATAATAAAATTTATTTATAAAAATTATGTATAATAATAAATTCATAATAAATCCCTGGCAAGATTTTTGATTGTCAAAGTAGATATTGTAGTATTTGGATACATACATATGTATACACATATGCATATGTATGTATATGTATACATATGCATACATGTATACATGCATGCATAAACACACATACAGATATGAATGTGTATGTGTATGTTTATATACACATACATACACACATGTACACACATACATATGCACATGCACATACACATACACATACGCATACACATACACATACATATACATACACATATATGAATTAGTCAGAAAAATTGAGCCAGTAAAGGATACGGTAAACAATCTAAAAAAGCCTTTGTGTCATTGGCATGTAATAAGGTTGGAGACAGAAACAGAAACTAAACAATTGTACTGTGGGAGAAAACATATTGCAACAATGTAAAACATTGTTGAGTGGGAGTTAACTCTTCTCTGTTTGCAAACATCAAAAGCCGCATTGATTTGAAGACAAAGTATTTTTTCAAAAATAATAATTGGAAAATAAAAGTTTAAGAAAAATGATTATTTTGGTACGATAACATATATAATGTTCAGCACTCTTTTTGTGCTATGTATAATGACTCTTTTCCAGCTTAAATGAATAGTATTATAAAAAAACTGTACTAAGGAAGATTTTGATATCCTTTTAAGAGTTCAGTTTCTCAGTAGACATGGCCATGGCAATGTCTAGTTTCCAATTGTTAGATAATAACTCTCAGAAGAGCCCCAAGGATTCTAGATAGTACTTCCCAGAATCATAGTGAGAGGCAGTCCTACTGAGATTGTGCCATGAGATATAGGGGTGACATAATTGATATTTATTATGCTTACACGGAATGACGATATTGCTAAATTTAACCTGTGAGGTTAATGTTGGTAAGATGCCCTCTTTGTCTGTTGTCCTATAAAGCAAGTGAGCACTGGTCAATGAGTGGGGAATCAAGAGGAAAACCACTGGTAATGCATAGAGGAATGCATGTACCTGCCTCAACCAGCCCCCATTGAGGCTTGAGGGTATTTAGGGTAGTGCCCAATCTGTGCTTGTCTCTATTGACCTGTCAAGACCTAAGGGTAGTTGCCTCCTCTTCTTGCAGGCCCCTTTGAGAAGAGTGATTAGGGAATGCTGTAGGAGTGGGCTCTCCCATTATCAGCAACGTGAGAAGACTAGACTAGCATAAAGTAAGATTATTGACCTCTCTGAAGGTGTTTGCCTGTCTCTCCAGGTCAAGAGTCAACCTGTTAGAGGCTGGAGTCATTTCTTTCCTTCTTTCCCTCCTTCCTTCCTTCCTTCCTTCCTGACTTCCTTTCTCTCTCTCTCTCTCTCTCTCTCTCTCTCTCTCTCTCTCTCTCTCTCTCTCTCTCTCTCTCTCTGTTTCTTTTATAAAACCTTAAACCCAGTTCACTCTGAGGCTCATAGATTGGACCACAATAGGTCACTGCCCAAACTTCACTTAATGGCTGTATTTTGGGCCCTTCCTCCTTAGAGTGAATGTCAATGGTAACTGTTTCTCTTTGTAACAGCAACCCTAAAGGTCTTCCCCTCCTAGCTTGATTTTTTTAATCTTTTTTTTTCTAATTAAAGGGGCCATCTTAGACTCACTTCTTAACTATTCACTGTATGGGTGTTACCTCTCTCTAAATGAGTACATGAAAAGGCCTTAGCCTAAAAGGGCCAAGGTCCCCCATAGCATGCTGGGTCATCTCCAGTCATCCTGATGACTACCTAGTCTGGATCCAGATGGCTCTGGAGGAGAAAGTGAGGCTGGTGACCTTGCACAGCCTTCCCTCACTCAAAGCAAAGTCAACTGCAAGTCATGTTTTCATTTCCCTGATGTCATAGTCCTCTTCGAAAATGAAGGAGAGACACAACTTTCTAAGGGCAGCATCTTTGTTTCTCATTCCTCATATTCACTCTAGTTATTGTTACCATTATTCTTCTGTTATCTCTCTTTTGAGGACATCGGTTTTATGTTGCATAACAACCTTCCTTCTCCTATGACCAGATCACATTATGGCAAAGAATTGTGCATTTCCTCTCTCATCTCAATTCCCAAATGTATGTACTTAACAGCCCCCAAGATAACCTGGACTCTTTTACATGTGCAGCTGGTGGAGGGAAGATCCACCTGGAATGTTATAAAATAAAAATTGAGTTCATTATTTATAATGAGAAAATTCTGTTTCAATATGTACTCTGTAACTTTATTTTTTTTAAATAGCATTTTATTTTTTCCAATTACATATCAAGATAATTTTTAGCATTCATTTTTACAAGACTTTATGTTCCATTTTTTCACCCTCTCTTTCTCCCTCTCTCCTGTGTCCTCTTACTAAAATGGTAGGCAATTTGATATAGGTTACACATATGCTATAATGTAAAACATATGTTCCACATTAGTCACAGTTGTGAAAGAAGAAACAGATCAAGAGGAAAAAAAAAACAGAAAAAATAATAAGTAAAAAAAAAGTATGTTTTGATCTGCATTCAGAGTCCATTAATTCTTTATTTGGAAGTGGATAGCATTTTCCTTCAGGAGTCCTTTGTACTTGTCTTGGATCACTGTGTTATTGAAAAGAGCTGAATCATTCATAGCAGATAATGACACAATGTTGCTGAAACTATGTACAATGTTTTCCTTGTTGTGTTAAGTTCACTTTCACCTGTTTTTACAAGCCTTTCCAGGCTTTTCTGAAATCTGCCTGTTCATCATTTCTTGTTGTACAGTAGCATTCCATTACACTCAGACACCAAAGCTTGTTCAGCCATTCCCCAGTTGATAGGCATCCCCTCATCCAATGTTTTGCCACCATATAAAGGGCTACTAGAAATATTTTTGGACATGCGGTTCCCTTTCCCCCCTTTGTTAGTTTCTTTGGGTTACATACATAGTAGTAATATTGCTTGCTCAAAAGATATACCTCAGTTTTCTCATCTATAAAATGAGCTGGAGGAAAAAAATGCAAAGAACATTAGTATTTTTGTCAAGAAATCCCCAAATGGGGTCATGAGGAATTGGATACAACTGAAATGACTCAACAAAAACAACAAGAGCAAGCTGTGGTTGCATTTATTCTTGACCTCACATGATTTACAACTTTGAATCATACACTATATTTGGGATGACTAGAACTTATACAACTATTGTTACACAATAGTTACAATCTTTCAACACTGATAGCATGCATAAGCAAATTGCAATAGAAGTCAACTAGGAAAAAAATGAATTTCTAGCTTACATAAATTATGGTATAACTATAATACAGTGATAACAGTCTCTGAATTTGCAGTAGTACCCATGTTAGCTACATCTTGAATCCTTCAACATTGAAGACATCAACAACTTTGTAAATTATTTTCAAAGATGAAAAAAATGTCTGTTACAGGGTAACCAAACTTCATAGATTCAGAAAATGTTGCAACAGACAGTATTCATATGATATATATAATACATATACATATATATATATATATATAAAGAGACAATTTTAGAATTTGAAGAAAGCTTTTTAAAAAGGAAAACAATATTCGACAATGGCCCTTTTATACTTAAGCTTTTTGAAGTTTTTAGCAGGCATTAGCATTGATCTTGGTCACAGGCTTACCTGTCATCCACAGATAAAACTGTATATTCTAGATGTGTCTTTATTTTTTTTTTCCAGTATAGCTTGGAAGAGGTCATCTAGTGTTAGCTTGAGGACCCCAAATATTTAAGGGAAGAAAGGTAAGTTTTGAATGATACATTTGATGATCCTTAAAATGATGAAATGACAGCTAGGATGATTACCCCTTTAAAATTTTCTTCCTGCCATATTTTCCTTCCTTCCATATTGATGACAATGGTGTATAATTAAAAAAAAAACTAAACTTTGTGGCTTCATATGAAAACAGTACTATAGTGTAGAGAAACATAAACTTATGATAGGTGGCATGAATCCCAATCCCATTTTATATTTAACAGACTTTATGAATGATTTTAAAATACTCTCATTTTTTCCCTGATGTTTTTCTGAAGGCTGTAATCACAATTTATTATTTAAATGTACTACTGTCACTTTTATTGACAAAAGAATGACTGGGATAATCAAAATCATTATATCTTCTTTGAGTCCTTGATTCGAGTGATTTTTATTTAAAAAAAAAGACTAGTATTCAAGTAAACTCTTCAGCCATATTCTTTTCCCGTGTTCCCTATTGTTGAATAAAATTCAAGATGAGGTGAAGTATGTGTGCCAATTATTTCCAGCTATTTGTGTTCAATTTAAATTGTAGTCTCTGTTCAATTTAAATTGCAGTCTCAGCAAAATGAAATGAGAAAGGGGGAGGCAGCTAGGTGGTACAGTGAGTAGAGTCAGGGGGACCTGAGTTCAAATCCGGCCTCAGACACTTGATACATGTACTAGCTGTGTTACCTTGGGCAAGTCACTTAATCCCAATTGCCCGGCCATCCCCACCAAATAAAATGAGAAAAGAAGCCAATAAATATATTTGTGATTCTTATGCTGTATATTGTAGGAAAAAAAATGTGTAAACAGAGGAAGATGAAGGTTATTGCCTAGGGCTTTTAACATTATGATATTGTCATCATTTATTTCACAATTCTCATTTTCTAAGGTTTATAAGTTAGTTCTGGAGTGAATAAAAACCCTCTCCTAGACTTCTACTGCAGAAGATAACACAATAAGGAACATACAACCTTATACAAAATTGATAACAATGTCACATATCAGATGGACTACATTTCTGTCAGAAGAAGCCATTTTAGTGAATCCCGTCAAAATAATCCTTTCATTATTTTATGAAAAGAAATTACAGATTCCTCATTCTGTTTCTATCAGAGACACATCTCTTTGAATAGTCAGTAAAGTTATAGCCTTATAGTAGAGATTATGGCTCTGGATAAAATGAAGGAAAATGGATGGAAGGGAAAAATGTTAAAAATTCTGCTCTTTCTGAATATAATCACATGGTAGACCATATGTACAATGAACACGTTTTCCTTTGGCACAAATAAGTTTAGGTTGAAGTATTTCTCTTCTTGGAATATAAATATACATACATACATGCATACATGTATATATACATACACATATATACGTATATATCACCAGAATCTACACAATCTATCTTATCATTGTTTGATTTTGTTAAAACCTAAAGTACTTAAATGATAGTTATACATCTATAAATGATGTTGGAAAAATTTCCAAAGATGGAAGAAAGCATCTAGTACTTTTCCCATGTCTCAGAGAAGTAAAGAAAATAAGACAATACACATTTAACTAAACATTAAATATATTACTAATAAATCACCTACACAAACTATTAATTATTGCTTTTTTGTGGGTTTTTGAAATGGAGACTCATAAATAAAATCCCTAATAGCTTAAAAAGTTATATTGGTCTACAAAATGTAGGTTTTCTTGTTGTTCTTTCATGATTTTGTTTGTTCAAGATATGTATATTTTTGTGCAAATGCGTATTTGTATACACATACAGATTTGAGGTAGAATAGATATAAAATAATAGATTGATGGTAGAGATAGACAGAAGACAAACAGATAGATAGACAGACAGACAGATATATATGATTTAATGAGTATAGAGAAATTCTGACTGAGGAACCTCCCTCTACCAATAACAATAACATTCAATGCCTTCTTTGATGCTCATACTCTTGGAGTGTTTTCTAAAACTATCAGCATGCATTTTCTCTAAAGGGAACAATCTAGAAGCCTTCCCAATAAAATCAGGGGTGAAGCAAGGATGGCCATCAACACCACTATTATTCAATGTTGTACTAGAAATGTTAGCCATAGGAATGAGAGAAGAAAAAAATAAATAGAAGGAATTTAAAATACGCGATGTGGAAATAGAATTACAACTCTTTGCCTAGAGAATCAACTTAAAAACTAGTTCAAATAATTAACAACTTTAGCAAGTTGCAGGATATAAAATAAACCCACATCAACCATCAACATTTCTATATACGACCAACAAAGTCCAGCAGAAAGAGACAGAAAGAGAAATTCCATTTAAAGCAATTATAATAATATAAATTACTTGAGTGTCTATCTGCCAAGACAAACCCAGGAACTACATGAACACATTTATAAAACACTTTCCATACAAATTCAGATCTAAATAATTGGAAAAAATAATTGCTCATAAGTAGACTCAAACAGTGTAATAAAAATGACAACTCTATTTAAATTAATTTACTTATTCAGTGCCATACCAGTGAAACTACCAACAGTTATTTTGTAAAGCTATAAAAAAATAAGAAATTTCTTCTGGAAGAACAAAAGGTCAAGAATATCATGGGAATTAATGAAAAAAATATGAAGAAATATGGCCTGAATGTATCAGATCTCAAACTGTATTATAAAAAAAGTCATTATCAAAACTTATCTGGTACTGGATAATAAATACAGTGGTGGATCACTGAAATAGATTAGGTACAGAAGAGAAAGTACTAAATGATAATGGTAATCTAGTGTATGATAAACACAAAGACCCAAGTCTTGGGGACAAGAACTCACTATTTTACAAAATACTGTTAGGGAAACTAGAAAACAATATGTCAGAAATTAGGCATAGACCAACATCTTACACAACATACCAAGATAAGAGCGAAATGAGTACATGATTTAAACAAAGATGACTGTATGATAAATTGGGAGGGCAAGGAGTTTTACCAGTGAATTCTATGGAGAAGGGGAAAATTTATAACCAAACAAGAGACAGAGAGCAATACAAAATCTAAAATGGATAATTTGGCTTATATTAAATTTAAAAAGTTTTGTACAAACAAAACCAATGCAACCAAGATTAGAAGGAAAACAGAAGCTCAGGAAACATTTACAGCAAGTGTATCTATTAAGGCCTCATTTTTCAAACATATAAAGATTGGAGTCAAATTTATGAGAACATACTATCTGCCAATTTATAAATTGTCAAAGTATATGAATATGTAGTCTTTCGAAGAAGAATTCAAAGCTACCTATAGTCATATGAAAAAATGCTCTAAATCACTATTGATTAGAGAAATGCAAATTAAAACATCTCTGAGGTACCACCTTGTAACTATAAGACTGATAGATAGGAGAGAAAAGATAAATGATAAATGTTTGATGAGTTGTGGGAAAATTGGAGCAGTGCTGGTGCAATCATGAAATGATCTGACCATTCTGTATTACCGTTAGGAACTATGCACAAAGGGCTGTAAAACTATATGTATCCTTTGATGCAGAATTGTCACTACTTAGTTTTTAATCCCAAAGAGATCAAAGACATAGGAAAAGAACCACTCTGTACCAAAATGTTTATAGCAGATATTTTTGTGGTGACAAAGAATTGGAAATTGAGATGCCCATCAATTGGGAATGGCTGAACAAGTTATGTACATTATAGTAATAGAATACTCTTGAGCTATAAGAAATGATGAGCTGGATGATTTTAGAAAAACCTGGAAAAACTTACATAAAATGATGCAAAAACAAATAAGTAGAACCAGGAAAACATTGAACACAGTCACAGCAATATTATTCAATGATCAACTGTGGACAACTTAGCTATTTTCTCAGAAAGACAATGTTTTGTGTATGAGGTAGTTCATGAACTATGCAATTCAAATTTAACCATTGATGGGGGTGACAGAACTGTAGGATCAAAGAATTTAAAGAATTGAATAATCTTTAGAAATATCCAAAACTTGGAGGGGATATCAAAATTGGGACACTAATTCATTATTGGTGGAATTGTGAACTGATCTAACCATTTTAGAGAGCAATCTGGGATTATGTCCAAAGACTTAATAAATAACCTATAACTTTTTCCTAAGCAATACCACTACTTAGTCTATTTCTGAAGACAAGCAGGGGAAAAGGAAAAGAAACTATATTTATAGTACCCTTTTTTTGGTGATAAAGAATTGGAAATTGCATGGATGCCTATCAACTGGGGAAAGGTTGGGGGGTGGAGCCAAGATGGTGGCTGGAAAGCAGGGACTTGCCTAAAGCTCTACCCCAGGACCCTCCAAACACCTATAAAAGTGGCTCTGAACAACTTCTACAACTACAGAAGCCATGAAATGGCAGAGGGAAGCAGGCTCCAGCCCTGGACAGCCTGGATGGTCACCAGGTAAGTTCTATCGCACAGAGCTGGGAGCAGAGCAGAAGCCTGTGTGAGCAGAACCTGGACCAACCAGACTGGGAGCTGGGCAGAACAGGCCCTAGTGCTCTGAATCAGTCGTCTGTGGCAGTTACCAGACTTTTCAACCCACAAACACCAAAGACAACGGAGAAGGTTAGTGGGAAAAGCTGCGGGACTGAGTTTGCGGTTCGGCCACAGCCCCTGGGGCAGCGGAGGTGACGCAGCTTTAGAACTAGGCTGCAGTTGCTTCTG